>JALPQD010000100.1:1210572-1940572 GCA_023101885.1 Typhlomys cinereus | reverse complement strand
AATTCTCCCTGTCATAATTCTTTCATTTGTAATAAAGTAATATTTGACAATAGCTTTTTTTCCCACAGAGACTCTGTCAGGAACCATAAAATTAGCTTTTCAGTATTCTTCTGAATAAACATACCAAAGTTGACCTGGGTTGGGGTGAAGTGCTTGTTTTATTTTCATACACTCTGTATTATTTATCTTTTGTTCTGCTTTAATTAGCTTTTCATAGATGAAAGCTGAACTTAATTGTTTTTAATTCTCTTTATTGTCCAAAGAAGGGTGAAGAAACTGAGATGGAGAAAGCTGCTGGGGCATCTTGATAGAGATTTCAATATTTAACAAATTTGCATATCATCAATAAATGTATTAGCTGTTGAGGACCTCGCTTCTCAAGCAAACAAGTCAATAAATAAGTGGTTCTGACCAAGTGATAACTTTAAATACTTACTGTCTTTAGCCTTGACAGCTTGCTTGAGACTTCTAAGACATCTTCAGAAGCAGTTGAATTGTGTGTAATAAAACAATGCTTTCCAAGACATTAAAACTAAAGCTTAAACTGTGCACATGCAAATTAATTGAAACCCCACTGCTTATTTGACCTTATTTATGTATGTGGTATTTTTGGGTGTAAATTAACTCCTTAGGATGTTCACCCCACAGTCACGTCTCCTGGATCAGCTCAAAACCCCTCTTGCCTCTCAGTGGCATGTCCATGCATTTGATCATGCTGCTGCCTCATGATTCCATCCACCTCCTCTTCCAGACAAAAACGCACGATTTCTTTACTGAGATTTCACTGATGTAGTGCTGTACATCCTGTAACTTTTCCTTTATCTTGTCTGTACTGTCTCATATGATGCCTACACTGAGTCAAAGTGCTGAATTGTAAGTGACAAAATCATTTCTGCCTATTGACTTCTGATGCAAGCAGAAATTCCTTGAAAATGGAAAGATCCAATAATTTTAAAGTATTTCACAATAACCTTATTTCACGACGTATGAGAATTTTCTGCCTAGTCTTTATTCAGTTTGATACTTTTGACTATTTTTTCTCCCACATTTTATGTTTTAATCATACAAGTTCAATAGGTCCCCCCATCCTCTCCCTTCCCCATCCGCTCGCCAGTCTTCCCATCTTGCACTCTGCCCCATTCCCCCCTTCTTTTCATCCCCTCCCTTCCCTTCTCCCAGTACCTCCCCATTCCTCCTTCCCATCCCCTGGAGCATCCTTTTGTGTGAACACCAAACCTCCCTCGGAGTCCTCCACCCTATTGAGGGTTTAGGACTCTGTGGCATAGCCTGGAGCCCTTCTTGAGCTCCCCATTAGTATGGGAACTCTATTATGACTGTTTAATCCCTTGCCTCTAAGGCTCCTACTGCCTGTAGGCTTCTCCCCTGTAATCCATGCTAGACTTTTTTTTTTGGGGGGGGAGGTGTTGTTGACATATCAGCCATTGTGCAGTTTAGGCAAAGTCCAATCCTGGCTGCTGCAGCCCTAACTTGTGTGGAGTATCTTGCATATCATCAGTTCTCTCAATTTTTAGGCTCGTAAAATCTTGCCCCCTCTTCCTCAAGATTCCCTGAGCTTTAGGATGGGGAGAGATTCGGCTGGTCTGGTTCCAGGTAAATAATGTAGGGATCTTTGGTCTTCCGAATTATGATTTTGTTGTTGTTTTCAGTTTTGCTTTTCCTTCAACTGCCCTTGGCTGCATCCCAAGTGGTATTGAAGGTCACCTCCTAACCAAAGACAAAAGACTGCTTAAATGAAGATCTTACTATAAAAGGAGACTCAAAGGTAAATGGAATAATAGGAGTAGGACATAAAAGTGTGGGGGGGGAGTCAGTTTCTCATTCACTGGATGGTTGCTGTCTAACTGCCAGTCCCTATATCTTCCCTCATTGATGAGATCAAAGCTGTCCAGTCACAAGTGACCAGGAAGGAAAGTAAGAGTGAGCTGCACCAGATGTCATGCTACTTACATGCAATACTTGACCGAGGCCTATTTTGTCTACTGATGCATAATCTCCTATCTCCTTTCTTTTGAGGTCCTCCTTCCCCTTCCCTCCTGTTTATAATCCTTTGTGATTACAGTGAGTATTACAGAGATTTACATTTGAATAGTCATTAAGTGGGTTTGGAGCTAAGATCCACTTAGGGAGTCTCAAACTTTCTGTGTCTTCTTCTATGTCTTCTGTGGGATTCTTCACTCAATATAATTATACTGGCAAAACTGGATATCCATATGCAGAAGATTAAAACTGGACCCGTACTTGTCACCAAGCACAAAAATTAATTCAGAATTGCTCAAGGACCTTAATAGTAGGCCAAAGGCTATAAAAACCCAAGTTGAAAGGGCAGGGAACTCCCTCGAGCTAATTTTGCTAAGCCAACAATTCCTAAACAGTAATCCAATAACATAGTCACTAGAACCAACACTCAACAAATGGGATTTTATGAAATTAAAGAGCTTCTGTTCAGATAAAGCAAAAAGGAAACCCACAGAATGGGAGAAAATCTTCACGAACCACATATCTGATAGTACTTTATTATCTAGAGTGCACAAAGAACTTAAAAAACTAAATACGAAGGAGATAAGTGGCCCAATTAAAAAATGGGCCTCCGAACTCAAAAGAAATTTTTCCAGGGATGAAATTGAAATATCTACAAATGTCTTTTAAAATGCTCCACATTCTTAGCCATCAGGGAAATGCAACCCAGAACTTCCCTGACATATCATCTCCCCCGGTCAGGATGGCAAAAATCCACAATATGAATGATACCAAGTGCTGGAGAGGATGTGGAAAGAAAGGATTAATCAGAGTCAACAAACTCTGGATTCAATTGAGAGACTCTGTCTCACTGACTAAGGTAAAAAAGTAATTAAAAAAAAAAACTCCCATTGTAAACCTCAGGCTTCCACATGTACTTGCAAATATGAATGTGCACCTCTACGCCTATGAACACACCTACATACACATTCACTGCATACAAGTGAAAATAAAAGATAAGTGATACCAGATATTTCCTGCTAACCTTTATGCTTGAACTTGATTCTTCCCAAGATTGTCACACAATCAATCAATCAATTCTGTTAGCTCTACTCTCACAATGTATCCAGAATCAAACCATTTATCGTGACCTAGGACCATTTTTCACGTGGACTAGAATGGTAAGCTGCAACTACTCCATTATCAGCAGGATGGCTAGTGTAAATCTTTGTAAAGAAAGCATCACATTTTCTCATCCTCCTGTTAGAAGAAGCTCATTCTGAATGAAATCTGAACTCCTTAGAGGGCACAAAGGGTACAGTTCCTCCGGGCTCAGGGTCCCACTCCTTTTCCATGAGCCAATTTCCTGGTACCTCAGATTGCCTAAAATATCTCAGGGGTTTTCCTACCCCTGTGGTGTTCACTCAGAAGCCTGGTCCCTTCCTCTGCCCTTCACCATGGAATAGAAAACAGAGGGTCCATGAAAACACGGGTTCTTTGCATTGTTATATTTTTATTTGTTTTATAAAAAATAATTATTAACACCCAATATAAAGCTTTCATTTTCCCAAGAATCGATTTCAGTTTTAGAAAGGGAATAATACAAGTCCTAAGAAATATACTAGAGAAGATGAATGAAATGGATGTGGACTATTCATAATCATTGAGAGGTGAAATTTTTTCTAAGTGGTGAGGTAAGGATCACTGCATTAATGTATTTCCCACCACTACTTAAATGATGTCTTTTACTTCCCACTGATTTAAAAATGCTACTTACTTTCATATCCAACTGAATTCCTGCATTTATAGGAAATTATTTTTGGACTACTTTATTTTAAGGTAAATCACCATGTACACTTTGATCTATGTGAGCACATTGCTTTGTTCATGATTTAAAATTTTGGCAGGATTATACCTATTTGCAACTAATACAAATCAGGTCAGGCCTTTTTCTCCCCAAATGGCCAATGCTCACTAATTTAAAAAAAATTAAATCTGCATATTCGGTTTTTATTATTTTGAGGTAGGAATTCATTAGATGCTTACCCAAACACGCATGAAAATTTAATATGACTTTTGATAACTGAGCTCCATGAATCCTACTTAATTATTTTTTAACTTTCACTGAAGATTGAGAATAATTGTATCACTTAAGTTGAACTTTTTAACTCTATGCCTTTGTAACATCAATTTTACTTTTTTATTATTATTAATACATTTTTATTATTATTTCAGCTCATACAAACTTAATAGGTACGCTCCCTCCCTCCTCCTCCCCCGTACCCCCTGCTCCCCCTCCCCACACCCTTTCCTCCCCATCCCCCAGTGCCTCCCGCCTCAATTCCCAGAGAGTCCTTTCTTGCGCATGCCTGATTTTCCTCTGGGCCCTCCTCTCCGATGACGTACAAGGACCCAGTGGCCTTTCCCTGAACCCTTTCCCGTGTTCCCCTTAGGTATAGGAACACTACTATGGCTGCCAATCCCTTGCCTCCAAGGATCTTGGTGACTTTAGCAGATGCTACACTTTGTGAGGTAAATAGTGTGTTGGACAATGCGCAGGGCATGTAAAGTCCAATTATGATTGCTTGAGCCCTAACTTGTATGGAGTATCTTACATATCATTGCTCCTCCCATCCTTTTGCTCTTACACTCTTACCGCCCCCTCTTCCGCAAATTTCCCTAAGCTTCAGGATGAGGAGAGATTAAGGTGGCCTAGTTCTAGGTGGTTGATATAGAGTCTCTGAAGTTCTGGATTGTGGTTTGTTGATTTTCTTTTGCAGTTTTGGTGCTCCTGCAATGCCCTTCACTCCATCCTGATGGGTATTGTTTGTTACCCCCTGGCCAGAGACAAAAAGCTGTTAGAGTCTTGTGATAAAAGCACATTCAAAGGTAGATGTAATAAAAGTGGGAAACCACAGTGAGGGAGGGGTCTATCACCCATTTGCAAAATGGTTACTTTTTATCTGCCAGACTATATGCCCTCCTCTTCTGGTGAAATCATACCCCCTCAGTAGTAAATGATCAGGAACAAAAGTCTGTGAACTTAATCAGATGTCTCATTACTTATTTGGGTCCTTGGTGGAGGCCTATTTTCCCTGCTGTAACATGGTCCCTTCTCTCCTTGTTTCTGGTGTGGCCCTCCTACCCCATCACTCCTGTTCATAATCCTTGCAATTACTGTCTCTAGGTGCACTCGGTGGGTTTGGTACTAGGAGCCACCTATTAGGGAGTACCTACGGCGCTTAATTTTCTGGGTCTGGGATACTTCACTTAATATAATTGTTTCTAATGACATCCATTTCCCGGCAAATTCCAGTAATTCATCATTTTTGATGGCTGAGTAGTACTCCATTGTATAGGTGTACCACAGTTTCCTTATCTACTCGTCAACTGTTGGACATTTGGGCTGATTCCATGACTTTGCTATTGTAAACAGTGCTGCTATGAACATGGTCGTGCTTGTGCTATCCAGGGGAACCTCTACTGTATGGGGGGTTATTCCCAAAAGTTGAATAGCAGGGTCATATGGCATTTCAATCTTTAATATCTTTAAGAATCTCCAGATGGCTCGCCAGAGTGGCCGTATGAGCCTGCATTCCCACCAGCAGTGTTTGTATTGTGGATTTTTGCCATCCTGACCGAGGTGAGATGATATCTCAGGGAAGTTTTGATTTGCATTTCCCTGATGGCTAAAGAAGTGGAGCATTTTTTAAGATATTTGTTAGACATTTTAATTTCATCCCTGGTAAAGTTTCTTTTAAGTTCCAGGGCCCATTTTTTAATTGGGCCATTGGTTTCCTTGGTGTTTAGTTTTCTAAGTTCTTTGTGCACTCTGGACAGCAGAGTTCTATCAGATGTGTCGCTTTGGCAGCACATATACTAAAATTTTACTTTTTAAAATACAAATGGACTGTAAATCTTTTACATTACTATAAAATTTTTATTTAAATATAAATTCATTGAAAAGGCACAAATTACGAATTTTATTTTCCCTGAGGATTTTTCATGGACCTGGAGAACTACTTCTGTATCAAGGAAAACACCTCAGATTCTTGGTTTGTTTCAGAAGCTCACATTTAAATTCTGTCTTTCCCCTCACTATAGATAATAGAGTCTTGAGAAAAGAACTCACTCAGCTAATTTCCAGGTTCAGAGCTTTATAATGAGGGATAACACATAATTAAGAAATATTACATGAGGTAAAACATCTAAATGACTTGGTAAGGTGACAGTTTAAATCAATATATACTAATTTTAAAACAAATTTAAAATGAAAATTCAGAATAAACTCTGGATATTTACTCCATTCAGGGTATTTGCTTCAGGATTTCTTAAATTTCACATTGAGGGTCTAAAGAAATCTCTAATTTTAATCTATTATAATTTAAGTAGTTAAGCTTTCAGGTATTTTTTTTCTATGTAAATTCCAAGACCCTACCACATTCCTAGGTGGCTCTCTGTAAAGACATGTGTCTTTGTGTCATGAGTTTAGTCTTCAGTCCATAGGTTCTCTTCCCGCGGCCACCAAGAACTTTTCAGGTGACCCAGTTCTTGCCTTCAAATACTTGTTGTATCCCAGATATCCACACGCCCCATGCTATGTTAATCAGAACTATTCCCTTTTGTTTAAAAACATGCTTTATGGATTTCTTCTGTTGATTTCAAATTCAACTCTTTGATTTCCTGTCTTTGAAGGTTTTCTCAGCATAAAATGGCACTATTCTTACAAACGTTTGAATTTTCTATCAAAAATGTACCCACGTGCCATGATTTTGTAACCTGTTCTTGGCTAGCTTACGCAAAACGTCAATGATACCTAGTATTGGAGGCTGTTAGAATTGCTTGTCTTTTGCAACTGTAAGATAAAACTCATGTATAAACAACTTAGGGGAGAGAAGAAGGTCTATTTGGCCTCCAGTTCCAGAGGGGATATAACCATTATAGCAGGAATCACATAGGAGAGGCACGGCTGGAGGCAGGTGCCTGGGGACTGTTGGTACTGCAGCAGCAGCATCAAGAGGCAGAGAGAGCAAGCAAAAGACAGCAGGAGATCAGCAGAGCTGGGGCACCAAACATGCAGACCTGTCCCCTGTGGCCTGCCTTCATCCAGCAAGGCTCAACCTCTTAAAGTTGCCATAACTTTCCAAAAGGTAACACCAATGTCATGGTTAGGCACAGGTGTCAGCTTGATGGTTGAGGGTTTGAGCTCTGGGCGCATTTGTGGAGAAGTAGTGGTTGCACTGGGCCCAGAGCAAGCCTGCAGGAGATTGTCTAGCTGATGGGGAGGCCCAGCCTATGGTGGTGGGACTAGGCCCTGGAATAACATACAGACAGCTGGTTGAGGGAGTTGGCATTCTTCTGTATACTTGGCCAGACATGCTGGTCTGACGAGTAAGGGTTATCTCTCTCTCTCAGCTGTTATGTGGTAAGGATGTGGCCAGTTCCCTCGGCCCTGATGTTGCTTGCTCTCCCAGCAAGCTGGACTGAGAACTGTAACCAGGAATTGTAAGAAAAAATAAACCCCTTGTTCCCTTAAGCCATTTGATGATCATTTATCAGCAACTATGCAGGTTGACTGCAGCAACCTACTAAGAATTCAAACACATGAACCTGTAGGGTGCAACATGTATCCAAGCCACGGTAGACATTGTGGTGGACACCTTAAATTCCAGTTTTTGGAAGATTCACAGGCCAAGGCATATCTGGTCTACATGGTGAATTTGAGGCCAGTCTGGAAAAGATCCCATCTCAAAATTAACAGAAAAGTCTGAGTATGTAAGCTCAGTGGGTAGAGTGCTTGCTTTACATACTTAAGGTCTTAGGTTCAAACCCAGACTCAAGGATTCCACAAATGTACATATCAAAACAAAACAAAACAAAAAAAGAAAGGGTTCCTCTGTCAACTGAAGTAAATTGGTTTCTATTGGTAATACCTACCTTTGAATTTTCAAAGTAATCTTCTTTGACACTAGTATACCGATAGGAATTTGTATTTTAGCCATTTTATGTCTCTATCATTGTTGTGATGTCCAGAAGGACGTATGTGCACAGACTTTAATAGGTCCCCTATAGAGGAGCGGGCCCAGAAATGGCTGCCTTCAGAATTCCATATGGAGAGGGATTTCTGTCAGGTATATTCACGCTGATGCCCCTGCCCTGGCCTTTCCTTTTACACTCTATCCCCATCCCCCATGAATTTAACTTGGGCCAGAATATTTTCCTATCACCAACATCTTACAAGCAAAAATGCAAAGAAAGATAGTAACATCATGAAGTATTAAGTTTCTATTGCAAGACACATAAATCTGTATTGTTAGAACTGCAAACTGGCAAAAGCAAACTGGGTGTGAAGGAATGAGAATTATTCTCTGAGTTGTTTAATTTGGAGTTTTTCTCTTACAGCAAATTTAATAATCATAAAGGAATAAACTGTTTGAAAAAGTGGTTCACCTGCCAAAGTCATGTTTTATTTACTAAGTCTGACAATTCTCTTGCTGCTAATGAGATCTTTGAGTGACAGCATGGATAAATTACATAGTGGCTGATATAACACATACCTGGTTGAAAATGATCTGGATATCTAACAGCTGAATGGTCAAAGTGGGCACCAAATGAAGAACTTTGAGATTCAACTCCTGCAGTAAAGATTATTCAGGATATTGCTATTTGTTTAATTCATTCCCAAGACAACTCTAGCAAAGTGGATAAAATGTTCTCTCACTGTGTGCTCTGGAAAGATGATTTTACATCTTTTCATATCAAGAAATATGCAGTGAATAAACAATGCTTCCTCAAATGTATTTATGTGTTCTAACACCTTCCATGGTATGCATCATAGCTAGCAATTGTTTTGATATTTCTAAGCTAGCAGACATCTTTAATAGATTACTGTTCCACTCTTTGAGAATACTGTTGATGCTTTTTACGACAGAATTTTTTTTATCAACTATGTTCTAGGAAATGTTTAAATTCCTCTGAAAACTAGAGATATCAATAAATCATAATGCAAGAATTACTCTGAAATCAGAAAATGAATAATCCATATGTAAAATTTTAGCACAAAATAAGATGTTAATTGTTAACATTTGAAGTAATAAGAATCACAGACAAAAATGAAGGAAAATATCTCTTGTCTGTGTTATATTTGAATAATTTATGAGTGAAGTAAAATTAGATGTGAAATATGGTAAGCAAAATTTTATACATAACAACAGCATAGATAAATTGAATATTTAGGAAGATATCCAGCTAATAGTAGAAAGAGAACCCTAGTAAATAACAGAAAAACATTTAAGAAAGCTACCATCTATCTGGCTAAGCATATTAAAGGTAAAAATATTCAACATATAATGATAAGCATAGTACTACTTTTCAAGAGCATACTCATTTTTAATCTACTTGTAATGAGACATATACACAATGTTGACATCCAAAAATAATATACTATGCTATTGCAAACACTGCTTTATATGGGAACAATTTACTACAATAAGTATAATTCATTTGAGCAATATTTTTTTAAAAAATTTTGATATTCAGTCCTTCCTTTGATCCATTATATGCGGCCAAAAGTTGTGAATTTGGACAAAGTTCAAGAAGCTTGCAAAAATCACAAAATTATGCATCATCCTTCCAAATTTTAATAAATGAATGACTTTCTAAAGCTAAGGCTTAGGCTTACTCTATTAGAGAAACCTACAGCAAACTGGATCAAAAGAAAGAAAATGCTGACAGATGGCAATAGGGAATAAGAAAAATCTTTTTGAATATTCCAGACATAAAAGTGGCATAGAACATGAAATCCCAAGGCCATAAATAACTAAAGATTCATCTGATGTGTGCGTGAACATCAAAACAGTTATTCTACTGACCTCATTTTAAGGTGTGTGCTTAATGAGAGCTGTTTTCTTTTTAAATGATTGCAACATCCAACCTACCTAAGTAAATCAGCATCCAGTTGACAGGTATTGAAGAGGAATGAAACCTAGAAAACAGAATACCGGAGTTGGTGAGATAGCTTAGGAGTTAAGACTCTGCCTCGAAAGCAGAAGGTCCTGAGTTCTGATCCCGGGGGCCCATGTGAAAACACGGGGCAGCTGCATGCACTTTGGCCCTGGTGGGTGGAACCTGGGAAATCCCAGAGGAAAGCAAGAAGGAGGTAGAAGTAATCCATGGTGATTCCCGCAATCACCTTTGGTCCTCCATAGGGACACATAGTACCCTCTGATACACACACATTAAAAAACAAAAGAACATACCTGGATCTGGTTGCATATGTGGTTCTTTGTAGATAAATGCAAAACTTACAGGATACTGTCAAAAATCTAAAAAGGAGGCCAAACACAATGACATTTGCTGTAATCCCAGCACCTGAGAGAAAGATCAGGAGTTCAAGGTCAGCCTTGACTACATAACATGTTTGAGGCTGGCAGGCTACATGAGACTTTGCCTCCAAAAAAAAAAAATATAAACACTGCAAGATCAGGGAGGTGATTTCCAGTACTCCATGGGTATATGAGCTAATGAATACGGCAAGGGTTATGGTTTAAATGTGAAATGCCTCCCACTGACTTAAGTGTTTGAAAGCTTGCTGGCCAGTTAGTAGTGCTGTGCAAGATTTTGTAACCTTTGGGAGGTGGAGCCTGACTGGAGGAAGTACATGTATAGCAAGGGAGACATAGAAGTTTAATAATTTGGTGTTCTCTCTCTCTCTCTTTCTCTCTCTCTCTCTCTCTCCCCTCTCCTTCCTGACTTTCCTGCCTGCTACTGCTGACATGAATTCCCAGACAAAATGAATTCTATGAATTCTATTCCCTTTGAAGCTACATGAAAAATTATAAGTGATTTGTCCTTAAGTAGCTTGGGTCAGAATATTTTATTATGGAAACTGAATAGTAACTGGAAAAATAAAGAACTAGATTTGAAGTATGATTTAAAAATTGAAAAAGAATGTAAAATAATGCTGCCACCAAATTTTAAAAGACATCCATGTTTAAGAAAAAGTTAAATCATAAAGATTATACATCAATTTAGATAATTTTTGAAAGTGAGAAAGTTTAACAGACCTATATTTTCATTCTCAAATGCAATGTGATTTAACACAACAGAAAATTTAAATTATATTTTCTTGCACATAATCTTTGTTTTTCTCTTTTGTAAAATTGTGTGTGTGTGTGTGTGTGTGTGTGTGTGTGTGTGTGTGTCAGAGGGCACTGTGTGTCCCTGTGGAGAAAACAAGGGTGACTTTGGGAATCGTGCTGGATTGCTTCTATCTCCTTGCTTAGCTTTGGGATTTCCCAGTCTCCTCCCACCGGAGTTGGAAGTGCAGGCATCTGCCATTTCTACCTGGCATTTTTAAGTGAGACCTGGGATCCGAACTCAGGATCTTCCGCTTTCAAGGTGATCATACACCCTGAGCCATCTCTTCCGCCTTATTTTTATCTTTTATGCAACTTTGCATTTTACAACGAAGTTTATTTAAAACTCAATTTTATATTAGCCAAGTTTCGTTCAGAAATTCCTTTTAGATCTTCTTTGATCAGAACCTGTGTATTATATAATTTTTGTCAATGATTTTTAAGAATTTTTTTAGATAATCAGGAAGGAAAGTCTGTGAACTTAACCAGATGTCTCATTACTTACTTACAGTCCTTGATGGTGGCCTATTTTCTCTGCTGTGACATGGTCCCCTCTCTCCTTGTTACTGGTGTGTCCCTCTTTCCCCATCCCTCCTGTTCATAATCTTTGCAATTACTGTAGGTATTACAGAGATTTATCTTTGAGTGTCTCTAAGTGGGTTTGGTACTAGGATCCACCTATTAGGAAGTACATACAGCGCTTAATTTTCTGTGTCTGGGATACTTCACTCAATATAATTGTTTCTAATCCCATCCATTTCCCAGCAAATTCCATTAATTCATCATTTTTGGTGGCTGAGTAGTACTCCATTTGTATAGATTTTTCCTTATCCACTCGTCAACTGTTGGACATTTGGGTTGATTCCATGACTTTGCTATTGTAAACAGTGCTGCTATGAACATGGTCGTGCTTGTGGTATCGAAGTGAATTTTTGCTATATGGGGGATTATTCCCAAAAGTGGAATCCCAGGATCATATGGCATTTCAGTCTTTAATTTCTTTAAGAATCTCCAGACAGCTCACTCCCACCAGCAATGTAGGAGAGTTCCCCTCTCTCCACATCCTCTCCAGCATTTGTTGTTTGTTTGTATTGTGGATTTTTGCCATCCTGACTGGGGTGAGATGATATCTCAGGGAAGTTTTGATTTGCATTTCCCTGATGGCTAAGGATGTGGAGCATTTTTTAAAAATATTTGTTAGGCATTTTAATTTCATCCCATACCCATCAGGATAGAGTGAAGGGCATTGCAGAAGCAGCAAAACAGAAAAAAATAAATCAACGAACTATAATCCAGAACATCAGAGACTCTATATCAAACACCTGGAACTAGGCCAGCCTAATCTCTCCCCATCCTGAAGCTCAGGGAAATTTGCGGAAGAGGGAGCGGTAAGTTTGTAAGAGCAAAAGGATTGGAGGAGTAACGATATGCAAGATTCTCCCACACAAGTTAGGGCCAAAGCAATCATAATTGGACTTTGCATGCCCTGTGCAATGTTTAACACGCTTTTGACCCACAAGGTCTAGTATTTGCTAAAGGCACTAGGATCCTTGGAGGCAAGGGATTGACAGCCACAGTAGTGTTCCTATGCTTAAAGAGAAGACAGAAAATGGTTCTGGGAAATGCCACTGGGTGCTTGCACCTCATTAGAGAGGAAGACCCAGAGGAGACTTTGGCATACTCATTAAAGGATGCTCCGGGGATAAGAGGGGGAGGCACTGGGTGATGGGGAAGGAAGGGGCGGTAGGGGGCACAAGAGGGTGGGGGATTGGAGGGAGGGGGGACCAGTATACCTGTTAAGTTTGTATGAATGGAAATAAAAAAAAAAGAAATTTTTTAGGGAGTGGCTTTAAAATGACACACACACACACATACATACACACACGCACTCACACACACACACAATTTGATAAAATAAAAGAAAAACTTAAAATGACAGTTTTCTAAGTCCATTGTACTTAATAGTATTAGATTTAGTAACAAAAATTATTCTTTGATATTTTTCTTTGAAAATAAAAGCAAAAAGAGAAAATATAGCTACATATGCTATGACAACTGAAAATTTCCAATATTATCATTTTTATAAAAATCTGAGTATTTGTTGTAACAATCTGCCTATGGTTACAAAATCAATATAAAAAGTAAGGAAACATAACACAAAATTTTAAAAATGTGAAAAATTTTCTTGGTATAAATCATGAAACATTTGTCGTTTTCCATTTAATTTTACTTAAAATGGTGGCCTCAATCCCAAGACATTTTGCATTAGAAATAATGATATCATAAATCTTTCAATGCACAATATTCTATTCTACACACAAATTTATGCATATGCTGATGGACATCTAGGATAAATGTCACAAAGAAGCGAAAAAAGTCTACAATGAAAGTTACTAAATATTGATGAAAGAAATTCAAGCACATAGACATACACAAATGAGGGCATCTCATATTCATTGGTGGAAGAATGAATATTGTTACTACTCAAAATAATTTACAGCTTCATTCCAATCTTTGTCAAAATAACAATTATGTCTTTTACAGAGCTCTTTTAAAAATCTAAAATTTATAATGAAACACAAATGATCCGTAATTGCCAGCATAACATAGAACAAAAATAATAAAGCCATAAGCACCACCTTCTCTGAAGTCCACACATACTGAAGGGCCATATTACCAAAACATCAATGAGCTGGCATATAAAACAAGTATAAAAACCAATGAAACAGAACAAAATATTCCAAAATAATTAGCAGCCAACTGATTGTCAAAATGGCATCAGAACACATATCCCTAATAAACAGTACTTAGAAAACTGGATATTCCTATGCAGAACCTGAAATAATTGCCACAAAGACTTGAAATGTTTCAAGTTTGAGGTCAGTCTGTGAACTTAATGAGTCCGTCTCACAACACAACAAAGAGAATTAGAGGTTTAGCTTAGTAATAGAACAATTGTCTGTTGTTGCCATAGCTTTGAGTTCAGTAACTAGTACTAAGAATAGAAAGATCAAAGACATGTAAGAACGGAAATTAAGAAACATGCATAGAAAAACCACTACAAGGCCTCATTTTGGGCAATGATTTCTTTTTATATATAACACCCTCAAAACATTGGTGATGGATGTCAACCTGACAATTGAAGGTTGAGTTCAGATCACATCTTTAAAGAATTAACAATTCTTTAAAGAATTAAAGCCATCCCTGAGCAAGATTATCTAGTTGCTGAAGGAAGACCTGGCCCATTGTGAATGGAACTACTCCCAGGGAAGGTGGAGAAAATGGACTGGTTCAGTATTTTGGTCAATTTTACCTCCTTCGGCAGATTCACAGGTGGAAGGGTGAGGATATCTGCCTCTCTCTTGGCAATCCCTGTATGGTATGGTCAGTTACTTTTGCTCCTGATATAAGAACTCAACTGGGAAGCTGGGACTATGGACTGTAACCAGAAATGTAAGCAGAATAAAACCCTGAGTTTGTTTTGGTTCTGTATTTATTGGCAACATAAAGACAAAGTATAATAGTAACAAAACTAATGTAAACAAATGAGATAATATAAACTAAGGAGCTAATGAATAGCAAGCAAGAGTGAAGACAGGGACATATTTGGACATACTGGACATTACTGGATGCTGAGTTAATAACTAGAATAGGTAAGGAACTAAAATGATTACTGGAACAAATGCTGATGAATGAAGACATTTCTCAAAAGGAAAAAGAATACCAGGATGGATAACATGTGGAAAAAATGCTCTGCCTAAAGAATTTTTAGGGAAGGAAATGCAAATAAAAATACAATGATGTATAATGATGTATGATATCACCTCACTTAGGATTTGTGTTTTCTTTTTCTTTTGCAATTTTCAAAATGTCAAAGAAAGACAAATGATAAGGATAGGCATAAAAGGAAAATGTTAGAGGGAGAGTGTTGATTACATGTAGTCAAGATGTAGGTAGGTATATAAGGTTCCTGATAAGCTGAGCCAGCCTTGTTTTGCTTCTGATATTCATAGGAAATAAAATCTGTTCTGCTTAGTGTAGCTAAGACAGGAATACAACTTCATACCCATTAACAGATGAATGGTAAGTGGGTTATCAACGTAACATTTTCACCTGAGGTTAGTTTTTTATGAATGACCCATGTAACTTGAGAGCTTTCTGCTTTTAAGAAAATAGTCCCAGAGAAAACAGTTACCATTTCTTCCATAGCCAAAAGAAATTTGATGAAAGAATTAAAATATGTGAATTGAATATAATTAATAATTTTTATCTTATCAAATATCAATAATCATTATCAATGATTAAACTTTTGATGGAAAGTATTATGATTTTAGAATTAAACTTTAATAAATGTTCCCTCTGTATAATATATTATCAAATGAACTGATTTAAGTTTGACTTACCAACATAGATTCATAGCTTATTAATATTAAATATACATTTTATTCATAAATCTGCTCTTTAAGAGATTCTTACATCATTTTGTAAGTTCTTATAGCCATAATCTGGGTTTATCAGATATTACTAAATATGAATACTAACCTATGGAAAAATTAATTGAAAGAGTTCTCTTAAAGATAACAGCTACTTAACTCTATTTTTCTCAACAGTTAGCAATGAAAATTTTTATTCGTTTAAAGTAAAAAGTAATTTTTGTTAAGAGAAAAATGAAGTACCAGATAAACGGTAACACATTATTACTTTAACTTAAAAATATCAACACAGGAATTCTTTGATTCTCTCAGGTTGTCGTCTCTGCCATGTGGAATTTAGAGAAATCTTTCCCATACCAATTTGATGAAATAATCTGCTGGCCACAATCTGTTGTTCTCTGACCATGGAGTTTGAGGAGAATGCACACTATTTTAAGGCCAAATGTGGTTTTTTTTTCTTCTCACTTTCCTTGATGTCCCCCCTACCTGATGTCATTTCCTTGCTGTGACACCTCCTTCCCCACAATGGAAGGCTTTTCTCTCTCCTCTGTGGATCCTGAAGGGTTATAAACACAACGAGAGTATTTTAGAAACCTGGCTAGCCCTGATGGACAATTTGATACAGTTTTTCTTTCACCAGACTCTTATTTTGGTGGTCTCCTCATTTCTCTTCCCAACAGGTGTGGTTGCCCTATTTTTCTGTTATTGAAAACCAGAAAATTTCTAGGGAAACTCTTATACTCAGCTGCTATGGGATTTACAAACACACCACAAACATCAGGCTTATGTTAAATGTGGTATTGTCAAAATTCTATTGTCCTTTTTCACGAAGATAACCTTTTTTGAAACTAAAAGTCCAGGGAGAGTGAAAGCCTGTTCCACAGCACCATTAACTCTGCATTTTCAGGTTAAAGTTGGATGTAACTGTGCCAGTGTTGCCAACTCATGTAGCAGCTACAGACCACTTACATCTTTTCTGTACTTTGTTTGGAAATGCATGTTAATGCAACCAAAACCAAAATGGATAAAATTATTTCTAAATATATTATTATTTATATATGCAATATGTAATATATATTTGATATTTATATATTTTTAAATATTTTCCCTTTAAATGCTTTGTCTTATTTGTGAGTACTACTGAAAAGAGTACATCAAAATTGCCAAAGTAGTAATCATGTGACATTTCTATTTTTTGTTGATTATCTTTATATTAATTGTGAAACATCTTAACTGTTTGCATTTCAAATAAAAATCACAGCACTAAAAATGCAATTTTTAAAAATTATCAATAAATACAGTTATCATAGTATAATTTATTTTGATATTATGCTAGTTTCTCACTTTCTCTACCCTCCCTTATCTGTCTATTTATCCATCTATAATCTAACACCTATTTGTCTGTGTAAGAATATATAAATGCGGTCATTTGTTTTGTTATATTATACAACCAAATTTTTAGTGTACCTACTGTCCCTTATTATATTTTAAATAGTAATATGAAAATCATCGTGATTAAGCCTAATGTTTGTAATTATCTTTCTGTGCACTACATTACTTTGAGATACAGACTCACAGTGATTTAATTCTGCTACCTTTAGTTAAAATTTATTATGGCTTCATTTTTATTCCATTGCCATATATTATTGAGCAACAATAGATTACTTCTACAAAATGTGATTATATTTGAAAAGTGCAGATTTTTATTTTTTAATGCTGTTAATTCAAAGACAAGATTCATGAAATGACTTCTCAGTCGAAACAAGCAAGAAGAGCTTGGAGAGACGTACTTCAAGTATTGAATGAGCAAAAATGTCAACCCAAGCTGATATACCCTCAAAACTATCGGTCATGATGGACAGAGAAAGAAAAATCTTCCAGCACAAAGACAACTTGAAGGAATACATGTCCACCAAACCAGGCCTTCAAAAAATGCTAGAAATGATACTCAAGCATGAAGAAAAAAAAACAGGCATATCCGGGAGAACAGAAGGCAAGTATAACACCATTAAAAGTGAAGTAATATACTTACAAAAACCACTAAACATAATAAATTTCTGGAATTAAAAAGAGTTTCTGTATTATAACACTAAATGTTAATGGAATTAACTCACCGATCAAGAGACACAGATTACAAACTTGGATTAAAAATCACAATCCATCAATCTGCCTGCAGGAAACGAATCTCACCACAAAAGATAAGCACATCCTAAAAATAAGGGTGGTCAACAATTCTACAAACTAATGGAAGCAGAAAACAGGCAGGGGTAGCCATTATGCAATCAGACAAAGTGGGCTTCAAAAAAAATCATAAGAGACACAGGGATACTACATTTTAATCACAGGAACAATTCACCAGGAAGACTTCTCAATACTGAACATATATGCACCCAATACACCCCCCCACATTCATTAAGCAAACCCTACAAAGTCTAAAACGAGAAATCAATCACAAAATGATAATTATTGGGGATTTCAATACTGCCCTCTCAACATGTGTGATAGATAGTTAAGCCTGGGTGTCAACTTGACACACCCAGTATTAACTAAGCTGGGCTGAGACCACCTCTGGAAAGGATCGAACTGAGACTACTTGAAGGATTATACCCACCCTAGATCCTATCAGGACCTCCAAAGCTCTCAAAGGATCCTCCCAGTACTGCATCATATAAAAAGGAGCCACCAAGGAGAACAGATACCTTCTTGCAGCTGCGCTAGGAATCGTTCTTCCTTCAGGCCGCCCGGATTCTTTGACCTTCCAAGACCCTAGGAATTCTCCAGCCTTCAGCCACCACCTACTTGACTATCGAACTGAGCAGCTAGCTATTGGCAGCTATCCTTGGAACTACATCGGCTACTGGAAGCCATCGTTGGACTACCTTGGCTGCTGACAGCCTTTGCTGGACTACCTCGGCCATTTCTGTAAGCCAACCCAATAAATTTCCTATATGTATATTCATTCTGTGAATTCCGTGACTCTAGAGAAACCTAACTAATACAACATGGAATAGATCTACAGGTAAAAAACTTAACAGAGACACTTTGGAGCTTAATCAAACCCTTACTGAAATGGACCTTACAGATCTCTATCAAACTTTTCATCCACACACCAAAGAATACACATTTTTCTCAGAAGCACATGGAACTTTCTCCAAAATAGATCATATATTGGGCCACAAAACGAATCTCCACATATACAGGAAAGTTGAAATACTAGTCTGTACTTTATCAGATCAACCACGGCCTAAAGCTTGACATCCACAATGCAAGAAGTAACAGAAAATACACTAACTCCTGGAAATTAATACTATGATGCTGGATGAGAATTGGATTCAGAAAGAAATTACAAAGGAAATTCAAGATTTCCTGAAAGTGAACGATAATGAAAATACAATTTACCAAAATCTATTGGACACAATGAAAGCTGTACTAAGAGGTAAGTTCATAGCTCTTAATGCCTACATCAAAAAAATGGAAACATCAGAAATAAATAACTTCACAATGCACCTAAAAGCTTTAGACACACTACAGCAATCTTATCCCAAAAGCAGTAGAAGGGAGGAGATTAGCAAAATAAGGGGAGAAATATCCAAAATCGAGACTAGGAAAATGATAGAGAAAAAACAACCAGTCAAAAAGCTGTTTTTTGTTAAATTAATAAGATTGATACACCCCTAGCTAAATTAACCAAAAGCAAGAGAGAGAAAACCCGAATTAACAAAATTAGAAATGAACATGGAGTTATCACCATGGATACCCAAGAAATCCAGAGAATTATAACATCATATTTCAAAAACTTATACTCTGTGAAGTTTGACAACACAAAAGAGATGGATGAATTTCTAAGTAAACACAACTTACCTAAATTGAATCAGGAAGTTGTGAATTATTTAAATAGTCCTATAACATATAAGGAAATTGAAGAAGTAATCTCAAATCTTCCCACCAAAAAATGTCCTGGACCAGATGGATGCAGCACAGAGTTCTACCAGACATTTAAGGAGTTAATAACACCAATACTCCTTAAACTGTTCCATCAAATAGCAAAGAAAGGAACACTACCAAATTCCTTCTATGAAGCTAATATTTTTTTAATCCCAAAACCTAATAAAGATTCATTTAAAAAAGAAAACTATAGGCCGATCTCTCTGATGAACACAGATGCAAAGATTCTCAACAAAGTCTTAGCAAATCAGATTCAAACACATATTAAAAAGATCATTCACGAGGACCAAGTAGGCTTCATCCCCGGCACACAAGGTTGGTTCAACATACACAAATCAATAAATGTAATTCATCATGTAAACCAGTCCAAAGTCCAAGACCACATGATACTCTCGATAGATGCAGAAAAAGCTTTTGACAAGATCCAACAGCCTTTTATGATCAAAACGCTAGAGACAGTAGGAATGGAAGGAACCTTTATCAATATAATAAAAGCTGTATACAACAGCCCACAGCAAGGATTATGCTCAATGGGGAACAATTGGAAGCATTCCCACTTCGATCAGGAACTAGACAAGGCTGTCCACTCTCACCACTTCAATTCAATATTGTACTTGAAGTCTTAGCTGAAGCCATAAGACAAAAAAGGGACATAAAAGAGATAAGAATCATCAAGGAAGAAGTCAAGCTATCCCTATTTGCAGGTGACATGATCTTATACCTGAGTGATCCCAAAAACTCCACCAGGAAGCTTCTGGAACTAATTGAGAAGTTCAGAAGTGTGGCATGATACAAAATAAATGTGCAAAAATCAGAGGCCTTCCTATATGCCCAGAATGAAAGAAGTGAAAAAGCCTTGAGAGAAACAATCCCATTTACTATAGCCCCTAAAAAAATGAAATACCTTGGTATAAACCTAACCAAGGAGGTAAAAGACCTTTACAATAAAAATGTTAAATGTTAAAACCCTACAGAAAGAAATAGTAGAAGACACCAGAAGGTGGAAAGACCTCCCTTGGTCCTGGATTGGCAGAATCAACATCGTAAAAATGACCATCCTACCAAAGGCAATATACAGATTCAATGCTATACCAATCAAAATCCCAAAGCAATTCTTCAAAGAAGTTGACCAAACAATCTCAAAGTTCATATGGAGGCACAAAAGACCCAGGAGAGCAAAGACAATCCTGAGTAACAAAAACACTGCTGGAGGTATTACCATACCAAACCTAAGTCTATACTACAAATCCATAGTTATAAAGACACCCTGGTACTGGCTCCAAAATAGACACACAGATCAATGGATAAGGATTGAAGACCCAGATATAAGCCCACAAAATTACAGCCATTTGGCCTTTGACAAAGGGGCCCAAATAATCCAATGGAAAAAGAACAGCATCTTCAACAAATGGTGCTTGCAAAACTGGATCTCTACATGCAGAAGATTAAAGCTGGACCCGTACTTGTGACCATGTATAAGACTTAATTCCAAATGGATCAAGGACCTTGATATAAGGCCAGAGACTATAAAAACTATAGTTGAAAGGATAGGGAACTCCCTCGAGCTGATTGGGCTAGGCCAACATTTCCTAAACAGACATCCAATGGCACAGTCACTGCTACCAACTCTAAACAGTTGGGATCTTGTAAAATTAAAGAGCTTCTGTTCAGATAAAGAGATTGTAACATGAGCTCAAAGGCAACCCACAGAATGGGAGACAATCTTCACTAACCACACATCTGATAGAACTCTGCTGTCCAGAGTGCACAAAGAACTTAGAAAACTAAACACCAAGGAAAACCATGGCCCAATTAAAAAATGGGCCCTAGAACTTAAAAGAAACTTTACCAGGGATGAAATTAAAATGTCTAACAAATATCTTAAAAAATGCTCCACTTCTTTAGCCATCAGGGAAATGCAAATCAAAACTTCCCTGAGATAACAGTCTCACCCTGGTCAGGATGGCAAAAATCCACAATACAAACAACACCAAATGCTGGAGAGGATGTGGAGAAGGGAACTCTCCTACATTGCTGGTGGGACTCTGGCGACCCGTCTGGAGATTCTTAAAGAAATTAAAGATTGAAATGCCATATGACCCTGCGATTCCACTTTTGGGAATAACCCCCCCTACAGCAGAGGTTCACCTCGATAGCACAAGCACGACCATGCTCATAGCAGCACTGTTTACAATAGCAAAGTCATGGAATCAACCCAAATGTCCAACAGTTGAGGAGTGGATAAGGAAACTGTGGTACATCTATACAATGGAGTACTACTCAGCCATCAAAAATGATGAATTACTGGAATTTGCTGGGAAATGGATGTCATTAGAAACAATTATATTAAGTGAAGTATCCCAACCCAGAAAATTAAGCCCCATATGTACTCCCTAATAGGTGGCTCCTAGTACCAAACCCACCCAGCCCACCTAGAGACAGTAATTCCAAGGATTATGGACAGGAGGGATGGGGTAGGAGGGCCACACTAGAAACAAGGAGAGAAGGGACCATGTTACAGCAGAGAAAATAGGCCTCCATCAAGGACTCAAATAAGTAATGAGACATCTGATTAAGTTCACAGACTTTTGTTCCTGATCATTTACTACTGAGGGGGTGTGATCTCACCAGAAGAAGAGGGCATATAGTCTGGCAGATAAAAAGTAACCGTTGTGCAAATGGGTGATAGACCCCTCCCTCACTGTGGTTTCCCACTTTTATTGCATCTACCTTTGAATGTGCTTTTATCACAAGACTCTAGTTTAACAGCTTTTTGTCTCTGGCCAGGGGGTAACATACAATGCCCACCAGGATGGAGTGAAGGGCATTGCAGGAGCAGCAAAACTGCATAAGAAAATCAACAAACCACAATCCAGAACTTCAGAGACTCTATATCAACCATCTAGAACTAGGCCAGCTTAATCTCTCCCCTTCCTGAAGCTCAGGGAAATTTGCGGAAGAGGGGGCGGTAAGAGTGTAAGAGCAAAAGGATGGGAGGAGCAATGATATGTAAGATACTCCATACAAGTTAGGGCTGAAGCAATCATAATTGGACTTTGCATGTCCTGCGCATTGTCCAACACACTATTGACCTCACAAAGTCTAGCATCTGCTAAAGTCACCAAGATCCTTGGAGGCAAGGGATTGGCAGCCACAGCAGTGTTCCTATACCTAAGGGGAACACGGGAAAGGGTTCAGGGAAAGGCCACTGGGTCCTTGTACGTCATCGGAGAGGAGGGCCCAGAAGAAAATCAGACATGCACAAGAACGGGCTCTCTGGGAATTGGGGCGGGAGGCACTGGGGGATGGGAAGGGAGGGAGGTGGGGAGAAGGAGCAGGGAGTTCGGGGGGAGGAGGAGGGAGGGAGGGAACTGGTGTACCTATTAAGTTTGTATGAGATGAAACTATAATAAAAAATGTATTAATAAAAAAATAAAGTGCTTCTATTCAGATAAAGAGATTGTAACATGAGCTCAAAGGCAACCCACAGAATTGGAGAAAATCTTCACTAACCACATATCTGAGAGAGCTCTATTATCCAGAGTGCACAAAGAACTTAGAAAACTAAACACTAAGGAAACAAATGGCCCAATTAAAAAATGGGCCCTGGAACTTAAAAGAAACTCTACCAGGGATGAAATTAAAATGTCTAACAAATATCTTTTTTTAAATTTATTATTATTATTATTATTCAACTGTGCGCATGTGCGTGTGTATGTGCACGCGTGCGTGTGTGTCTGTGTGTGTGTGTATGTGTGCCTGTGTATGTGTAGAACCATGGACGAATTCAGGAACCACCATGGACGCCTCCTCCAGCTCCTTCTGCCCCGGGATTCACAGGCTCCGCCCTACCAGGACCAGAAGCACAGGCCGCCCCACTTCTGCCCGGCGGCTATACGTGGGATCTGGGATCCGAACTCAGGACTTTCTGCCCCTGAGCCACCTCTCCAGCCCTAACAAATATCTTAAAAAATACTCCACATCCTTAGCCATCAGGGAAATGCAAATCAAAACTTCCCTGAGATATCATCTCACCCCAATCAGGATGGCAAAAATCCACAATACAAACAACAACAAATTCTGGAGAGGATGTGGAGAGAGGGGAACTCCTACATTGCTGGTGGGAATGCAGGCTCATAGGGCCACTCTGGCGAGCCATCTGGAGATTCTTAAAGAAATTAAAGATTGAAATGCCATATGACCCTGCGATTCCACTTTTGGGAATAACCCCACATACAGCAAAAATTCACCTAGATAGCACAAGCATAACCATGTTCATAGCACTGTTTACAATTTCAAAGTCATGGAATCAACCCAAATATACAACAGTTGATGAGTGGATAAGGAAAATGTGGTACAACTATACAATGGAGTACTACTCAGCCATCAAAATTGATGAATTAATGGAATTTGCCAGGAAATGATGGAATTAGAAACAATTACATTGAGTGAAGTATCCCAGACACAGAAAATTAGTTGCCGTATGTACTCCCTAATAGGTGGCTCCTAGTACGAAACCCACTTAGAGACACCCAAAGATAAATCTCTGTAATAACTACAGTAATTGCTAAGATTATGAACAGTAGGGATGAGGAAGGAGGGACACACCAGTAACAAGAAGAGAGGGGACCATGTTACAGCAGAGCAAATAGGCCACCATCAAGGACTGTAAGTAAGCAATGAGACATCTGGTTAAGTTCACAGACTTTCCTTCCTCATCATTTACAACTGAGGGGGTATGATCTTACCAGAAAGGGAGGGCATATAGTCTGGCAGATAGAAAGTAACCATTTCGCAGATGGGTGATTGACTCCTCCTCACCGCGGTTTCCTACTTTTATTACATCTGCCTTTGAATATGCTCTTATAACAAGACTCTAATTTAACAGGTTTTTATCTCTGGCCAGGGGGTGACATCCAATACCCATCAGGATGGAGCCAAGGGCATTGCAGGAGCAACAAAACTGAAAAAAAAAATCAACAAACCATAATCCAGAACATCAGAGACTCTATATCAAACACCTGGAACTAGGCCAGCCTAATCTCTCCCCATCCTGAAGCTCAGGGAAATTTGCGGAAGAGGCGGTGGTAAGATTGTGAGAGCACAAGGATGGGAAGAGCAATGATATGCAAGATACTCCACTCAAGTTAGGGCCAAAGCAATCATATTTGGACTTTACATGCCCTGCGCAATGTCCAACACACTAGTGACCTCACAAAGTCTAGCATTTGCTAAAGGCACTAGGATCCTGGGAGGCAAGGGATCGACGGGAACACAGGAAAGGGTTCTGGGAAATGCCACTGTGTCCTTGCATCTCATTGGAGAAGAGGACCCAGAGGAGAATTTGGCATGCACATTAAAGGATGCTCCAGGGATGGGAGCGGGAGGCACTGGGAGATGGGGAAGGAAGGGGGAGGGGAAGGGGGCACAGGGGGATAGGTAGTTGGAAGGAGGGGGAGACCAGTGTACCTGTTAAGTTTGTATGAGTGGAAATAAAAAAAAATATATATTTTCCTTGTTTGTAATTCCAATGTCACACATTGTCACACAGTAGAGTCCTGTATGAATATCTTAACAAGTATCACATTATCAATAGAAAATATTCATATATGATGATGGGCTACTATGACAACTAAATTATGAAAAGCACCTAGTGTAAATTTAACAAAGATATTTTAGATTACAAAAAAACCTAAATAAGTGGAGTGTACCTCAGAGAGAGCACTTGCCTTTCAGAAGCCAGACCCTGGGCTCAATCCACAAGTACAGAAAAAAAAGTTCCTTCCTTATACAACAATATACCCAGTCTTAGAAGTGTTTGTTTATTTAGGATTTTAAGAATGTGTAGGAGGTGACAATAACCCTCGTCCAAAATCAATGGTGTATCAAGAATTTAACTGTCTTATTGAATAAACTTTTTCCATGATTCTTATGCTCTCTTTAAGATGAGTGAAAGCCTTCTTAACTACTTACTGCGGGCAGGGGGGGAGATCTTGATCCATCTATAGTAAGATAAAGAAAGGTCCCACCTAGAGTTAATAAATGTTAAACGTTAGTTGTACAATGTCATTCTCCAAAAAATCGACATATCAGTAACAATCATGTATCCATAGCAGAGGTGGTTAATACAAAGCCTATAGTCGATGGTCAGTCATGAGCAACGGACATCTAACAAATATGGGAAGAAGGGATGGAAAAAAATCATTCAACTGTGTAATGGCGGGCAGTCTATAGTCAAAAAACAAATTCATCAATAAAGAAAGGTTTAAAAAGAAAAGAATGGCTGTAACTCACCTTGTAGTACAGGCTAGCCCAAAACTCAAAATTCTCCTACCTCAACCTCTTGAGTACTAAGATTACATCTATTTGCCACAACAGCCCAGCCTAACCATGTCATGATACAATTTTGGAGTATTCAGAGACTGGGTTCTCTATATCCGAAGTTTGAATCCATCACTGCAGGTGAAAACCTGAGAAATATGGATAAGCTACCAATCTGAAACACCACAGTCACTCAATAGCAAGAACACTTTTGGTATTTTGGTTTTTACATATAATTTAGATAATCATACCATAAGGAATTGGAATGTATTGAGGAATTTAGCCCTAATCATATTCTGTAAGAGGTTCATGGAGTACAGAAGAGTACCCTTCAGAAACTGTTCCATCACTCTTTGGAAGTGCCAAACACTAGGCAATGAAATCGCCAACAAAGACTCGGTGCCTTGCTGTGGGAGTGGATATGAAATCTAATCACCCAGCTTCTTGCCTGGCTTGGGTTTTCAGAATGAGAAAAACAGTAAACTCTCCTCTTGGGTGATAAAAGTATTAAAGTTGATTTTGTTGAGATCTGTGCTGTCTAATGAAAAACATCTGGCTATTTGGAAGAAGGCAGATGCTCAAATAAATTTTTCATAGTTCATAAAATGTGCCTGTCATTTGGCTAGAACCTTTGTATACATTCCAGAAAATATAAAATGTTTTATTCATTCATAGGCTTAAATCATATGGGTAGCTAAATATCAGTAAACTCACAGGGTCAATTCATTACTACAATACGCATGTAGATATTTTTATTAGGGTTTCTGTTGTTTTTGCTTTGGATTAGATTTTATTCTTGAGAAAAATTTAAAGGATTTACCTAACTCATTAAACACAAACCACTCAGGCTAGGAATGTTGTAAATAATACATTACATGTTTCTCCTCCAATATCTTTAAACTTATGTAAAGATGATATATAAAAATGAAGTTGTAGACCCACCACTGAGCCTAACATATTTGTAGTGATAGCACCAAATACATTGGCACATAGATGCCTTTGCTGAGCTCAGTAGATCACAAACCAAAGGAAATTAAAAATGCTACATTAGTGCAAGAAAACATTTAAAGGGAAGAAGGAAGATAAGCAGGGATCTTAGGGATAAGGTCAAGGGAAGGGGGGTGAGAGTTATCAATATGCATCATATATTCAAGGGAAACAATCAACAGCAAAATTAATCAACATAAAAAGAAATATTTCCTGTAAAGCATTAAATACACATAGGTGTCAAAATTGATTTTGAAATGATCTCATGATAATAACTGGATCAGTCATTGTATTTGTTTGAATGTGAATTGTCCCCTGCAGGCTCATCATGCAGCTGTATTTGGGAATGTGATGAACCTTTAGAAGAGGTGGGTCTTACTAGAGGAAGAAAGTCACTGGGGGTGAGTCTTAAGGTTTTCCAACCTGGCCCCACTTCTACTTTCTTGCTTTTTCTGTCTCTGGGCGGCTATTGTAATGTGAGCCCTCTGTGACTGTGTTTCCTGCCATTCATTCTTTCCCCTCTGGAACCATAAACCAAATAACAAACCCTTTCTTTATTAAGTTGCTTGGGCCAGAACATTTATCATAGCCAAAGAAGATTACCCCCAAAGGTTATGAAATTCAAGATCTCAGACTCAAGATTTTTTTTAGGTATCTACTGTTATATTTCAAAGCTTCTCCTTTTCAATAATAGAGATTGTTATCATGGTTTATTATGAACTAACAAGTGTCATGGAAAAACTTGGGTGGTTTCCACCTTTTATTTTTACAAAATGAGGAACTGTCTTTGCTTACTTTTCATGCATAGCCATAACCTTGACTTTGCCTGGGTAAACTTCATTTATCATATACTGTCCTTTTAATATGTGGCATATTAATATTCTTTCAAGTAATCAGCATCTATTTTTCCAAGATTTATTGTTTAATAACTCCATATTATTTTATCCTGATTTTTCCTTTTCTGTTGTCACAGTAATATGGGTTGCAGTATCTCCCATCCTGGACTGCTGGAGTTTATGAAAGATTCATGTAATGTGTCTTTATAGTTTGGTGAAATTTCTTAGGAAGCTGGTTGTGGGCTTTCTTTTCTGGTGATGGCATTGATTTATGTCTCCATTTTTTTTTAATTATAGCTCTAGTCAGAATTTTTGGTTTCTTCTAGAATCTATTTTCATGATTTGTATGTCTGTAATATGTGTTTATTTCTAATATATTGACAGTTAACTTTTCATGTGATTGCCTTATATTTATTCTTACTTTGATGACTTTGACATTAATGTTTTCTAATCCATTCACGATTTGCATAGTCTTACTTGTCTCTTTTTATTAAGTTTAGCTACAGATCTATCAGCTCACTCATTTTTTTAAAGAACATACGTTTGCATTTTTGCAGGTATATGAGTGTGTGTGTGTGTGTGTGTGTGTGTGTGTGTAGAAGAAGGCACACTATGTGCATGTAAAGGTCCAAAGGTGACTTCACATGTCATTCTGTATGGTTCTCTTCCTTATTGCTTTGCTCTGTGATTTCCCAGGCTCCACCTTCCAGGACTGAAACTTCTGGTGGCTGCCATTACATGGGATCTGGGCTAGAACTCAGATCCCTTCATTTGTAAGGCAAAGGCTTAAACCCTGAGACATTTCACCAGCATCTTGCATGTCTTTTATTCTATCTCTGTTTTCTATACTGTTTATTTCTGTTCTTCTGTATTTCATTTTGACGGCTTTGATTCATTTGTCTTCTTTACCTAATTTCCTATCACATATGTGTCTCAACAGCACAGTACATAATATTATCTAATCACTATCTTAGTTCCTCTTCTGTTGTTGTCATAAAACACCATGACCAAAAAAAAAGCATCTTAAAGGGGAAAAGGTTTGTTTCAGCTAACAATTCCAAGTTACAGCCCATCATTTTAGGGGCAGTCTAGTAGCAGGAGCTTGAGGCAGGTGTTTCCAGTACAGCAAGAAATGAACACGTCTATACTCAGTGACCTTTCTCCTTTTTGTTCAGTCTGAGACCGCGCTAAAGAAAGGGATTGGGCATACTGGGAGTTTTTATGCCTCAGTTAATCTGATCAAGATAGTTTCCCACAGAAATTCCCAGAGGCTCTTCTCACAGTTGCACTGGCGTTCACCAAGTTGACAATTGAGAGTAACCATTATAGTCACCATATTGTACAATTGTGCCTCTATCCAACTGTAACTTAGTGCCCACTGATTGAGTTCTTTCTATCCCTATCCTCATCCATTCTCTACAGCCTTTTGGTAACCACCATTCTGCTGCCAACTTCTGAAGTATCAAACTTTTCAGCTTCTCTACATGAATGAGACCATGAGACGCTTGTCATTTTATGCCTGATATATATGACTAAGCACAGACATGTTGAAGTAAATTATAATATTCCAATATTCTTATGTTTGAACTACATTTTATCATACATATTGTGGTATATTTTCTTAATTTTTTCTTGTCTTATGTTTAAATATCTTCACTCTTGTAAATACAACAGACAGCACTTTCTAAATTAAAATGTCTCAGCTTTGTCTAGAGCATCTTACTTTCATTGACTGTAAAATTCCTGGAGCTGTGATCTTACATGACCTTCATCATATTCTTTCTATGTTGGAAGATAAAATGTTCTAGCCTATCAAACCCATGTCTTGACCTAGGCTTGGAGAGGTGTCTGTGCAAAAAGCCTCAGCTTCTTTAGTGGAAAATTAGATTGAGAATTTATGAAGTGAACATGGTGCTGTTCTTTCTACAAAAGCAATTCTGTCTAAGTTTATTCAGTGGGTAGAGTTAAGGAAAAGAGCTTTAAGGAATTAATACTGTATGTATTAATAATAATATTTTCTCAGTGAACTCCAAAAGAAAGAGTTTTACATGGCCTTGTGAATGTTATAATCATTTCTTTTATTCTTTTGTTAGTACTTAAAATTCTGATTTTCAGTAACATAATTATTCACTTCCTATATGCCATAAAACACCCATAACAGTAGCAGAATAAGAACACTTTTAATAAGACAATAAACAATGATTATTGTGAATAATTTAGGACTTTATTCATTTTTGGGGGGGGAGCTTTTTATACCTCACTAGGGTTATAAAGTTAATTTCACAGATTTAGAGTTACTTCAAATATCTATGTTATCACCTAGTTACATGAGTCTCATTTGTTTAACCTTTTTATGATACTGCAAGGAATGGCTTTATAAAATTCATTGTGTTCTGCAATTATTTAAAAATACTTACATGTTTCCAAAATACAGTTCCCAAAATGTTTTCATATTTATGTTATTTTCTTGTTAATTTCTGATAATGATAATTGCCTAATGATGAACTTCATTATTTTACTGAAGAAACATTCTAATTGCCCAGCCACTTATTAATTAAGCAGATATTGACATTAAAAGTGTCAAGATTAATATGTGAAGAGAAAAGCATAAAGGGAGATGAGAAATTTGGCTGGCATATGCCATGCAATATATTGGAATGTTTAACACACTGTTGTCTTAATTGCTGTAGTAACTTTATGATGCACTGACTTAAAATTCTGTTGCTACAAAATAAACTAGGATCAACTAGTGTAGGTAATCTTAAAAACTCAAAAACAGAGAGTAAATGCAAGATTCATATTTACAAATGCAACCTCAGCTAGACTTTTATAATATATTCTATCACCTCATAAACATCCACATAAACAGATGCTAATAAGAATTTGCATAATTTCTAACAGTCACTTCATATATTTTTGGATCCTCAAGGTAATACTAAGAGTAAAGGTTATCTATATTTTCTAGCAGAAAGGTTGTTTCTAAACCCTAGTGCCTTTGAGATACTTGCATTTTAAATAGTATGTTTTAACAGTAGGGACGTGCATCTCACCAATTATAATCTCCAAGATAGGAACAGGCCCAATAGGAACGTCTACCACTTAGTAAGTTGTATAGAGGCATTTTACCAAATATTTTCAATTAAACATATCAATGGGATATGGGAATAGGATACATTTGTTATATACAGATTTTTATTATATCCATTATGTATCATGTTTAAGTTTCCTGATGAAATTTATATGCAAATACCTTCCTTTTTTCTTTTCATGTTTGTGTGGGGTGTATAAACATTAGTGGGTTCATGTGTGTGCATGCACTATTTAAGTGTGTGTGCCTGAGGAGGCCTGAGGGTTATTTTTGGAATCATCTTCAATTGCTTTTCTCTTCTATTGTTGTGAGCCTGGATCTCTAATGAATCCAGAGCATGCTATTAAGGCTAGTTTGGCTAGCCAATTTACTCTGGGAATTTTCAGGGTCTACTTTCCATGACTGGAAATACAGGCAGGATGTCACATCTACCAGACATTTATACATAGGATCTGGAGGTTCAAATTCAAGTTAGTTTAATTTAAGGGAAAGTGCTTTAACCACTTAGCCATCTCCCAACCAACAACATACTCTACTTATGAATGGTGAAATACATCTCTGCTTCACAAGGCAGATAAATAGAAAAGACGGGTCCTCTCAGTATGTCTATCCCTGGATCTTTTTCTTTTTTTTTTTTTTTTATTTCAGCTCATACAAACTTATTAGGTACACCAGTTCCCTCCCTCCCTCCTCCTCCCCCGTACCCCCTGCTCCCCCTCCCCACCCCTCTCCCTCCCCATCCCCCAGTGCCTCCCACCCCAATTCCCAGAGAGTCCTTTCTTGTGCATGACTGATTTTCCTCTGGGCCCTCCTCTCCGATGACGTACAAGGACCCAGTGGCCTTTGCCGAACCCTTTCCCGTGTTCCCCTTAGGTATAGGAACACTGCTGTGGCTGCCAATTCTTTGCCTCCAAGGATCTTGGTGCCTTTAGCAGGTGCTAGACTTTGCGAGGTCAACAGTGTGTTGGACAATGCGCAGGGCATGCAAAGTCCAATTATGATTGCTTCAGCCCTAACTAGTATAGAGTATCTTACATATCATTGCTCCTCCCATCCTTATGCTCTTACACTCTTACCGCCCCCTCTTCCGCAAATTTCCCTGAGCTTCAAGATGGGGAGAGACTAAGCTGGCCTAGTTCTAGGTGGTTGATATAGAGTCTCTGAAGTTCTGGATTGTGGTTTGTTGATTTTCTTTTGCAGTTTTGCTGCTCCTGCAATGCCCTTCACTCCATCCTGGTGGGCATTGTATGTTACCCCTTTTTATCTGCCAGACTATATGCCCTCCTCTTCTGGTGAGATCACTCCCCCTCAGTAGTAAATGGTCAGGAACAAGAGTCTGTGAACTTAATCAGATGTCTCATTACTTATTTGGGTCCTTGGTGGAGGCCTATTTTCCCTGCTGTAACATGGTCCCTTCTCTCCTTCTTTCTGGTGTGGCCCTCCTACCCCATCCCTCCTGTTCATAATCCTTGGAATTCCTGTCTCTAGGTGGGCTGGGTGGGTTTGGTACTAGGAGCCACCTATTAGAGAGTACATATGGCGCTTAATTTTCTGGGTCTGGGATACTTCACTTAATACAATTGTTTCTAATGACATCCATTTCCCGGCAAATTACAGTAATTCATCATTTTTGATGGCTGAGTAGTACTCCATTGTATAGATGTACCACAGTTTCCTTATCCACTCGTCAACTGTTGGACAATTGGGCTGATTCCATGACTTTGCTATTGTAACAGTGCTGCTATGAACATGGTCGTGCTTGTACTATCGAGGCGAACCTCTGCTGTATGGGGGGTTATTCCCAAAAGTGGAATAGCAGGGTCATATGGCATTTCAATCTTTAATTTCTTTAAGAATCTCCAGACGGCTCGCCAGAGTGGCTGTATGAGCCTGCATTCCCACCAGCAATGTAGGAGAGTTCCCCTCTCTCCACATCCTCTCCAGCATTTGTCGTTGTTAGTATTGTGGATTTTTGCCATCCTGACCGGGGTGAGATGATATCTCAGGGAAGTTTTGATTTGCATTTCCCTGATGGCTAAAGAAGTGGAGCATTTTTTCAGATATTTGTTAGACATTTTAATTTCATCCCTGGTAAAGTTTCTTTTAAGTTCCAGGGCCCATTTTTTAATTGGGCCATTGGTTTCCTTGGTGTTTAGTTTTCTAAGTTCTTTGTGCACTCTGGACAATAGAGCTCTATCAGATATGTGGTTAGTGAAGATTTTCTCCCATTCTGTGGGTTGCCTTTGAGCTCATGTTACAATCTCTTTATCTGAACAGAAGCTCTTTAATTTCACAAGATCCCAACTGTTAAGAGTTGGTAGCAGTGACTGTGCCATTGGATGTCTGTTTAGGAACTGTTGGCCTAGTCCAATCAGCTCGAGGGAGTTCCCTATCCTTTCAACTATGGTTTTTATAGTCTCTGGCCTGATATCAAGGTCCTTGATCCATTTGGAATTAAGTCTTGTACATGGTGACAAGTACGGGTCCATCTTTAATCTTCTGCATGTGGAGATCCAGTTTTGCCAGCACCATTTGTTGAAGATGTTGTTCTTTTTCCATTGGATTCTTTGGGCCCCTTTGTCAAAGACCAAATGGCTGTAACTTTGTGGGCTTATATCTGGGTCTTCAATCCTTATCCATTGATCTGTGTGTCTATTTTGGAGCCAATACCAGGCTGTTTTCATAACTATGGATTTGTAGTATAGACTAAGGTTTGGTATGGTTATACCTCCAGCTGTGTTTTTGTTACTCAGGATTGTTTTTGCTATCCTGGGTCTTTTGTGCCTCCATATGAACTTTGAGATTGTTTGGTCAACTTCTTTGAAGAATTGCTTTGGGATTTTGATTGGTATAGCATTGAATCTGTATATTGCCTTTGGTAGGATGGTCATTTTCACGATGTTGATTCTGCCAATCCAGGAACAAGGGAGGTCTTTCCACCTTCTGGTGTCTTCGGCTATTTCTTTCTTTAGGGTTTTAAAGTTTTCATTGTAAAGGTCTTTTACCTCCTTGGTTAGGTTTATACCAAGGTATTTCATTTTTTTAGGGGCTATAATAAATGGTATTGTTTCTCTCAAGGCTTTTTCACTTCTTTCATTCTGGGCATATAGGAAGGCCTCTGATTTTTGCACATTTATTTTGTATCCTGCCACCCTGTTGAACTCCTCAATTAGTTCCAGGAGCTTCCTGGTGGAGTTTTTGGGATCACTCAGGTATAAGATCATGTCATCTGCAAATAGGGATAGCTTGACTTCTTCCTTGCCAATTTGAATCCCTCTTATGTCCCTTTCTTGTCTTATGGCTTCAGCTAAGACTTCAAGTACAATATTGAATAGAAGTGGTGAGAGTGGACAGCCTTGTCTAGTTCCTGATCGAAGTGGGAATGCTTCCAATTGTTCCCCATTGAGCATAATCCTTGCTGTGGGCTTGTTGTATATAGCTTTTATTATATTGATAAAGGTTCCTTCCATTCCTACTGTCTCTAGCGTTTTGATCATAAAAGGCTGTTGGATCTTGTCAAAAGCTTTTTCTGCATCTATCGAGAGTATCATGTGGTCTTCGACTTTGGACTGGTTTACATGATGAATTACATTTATTGATTTGCGTATGTTGAACCAACTTGTGTGCCGGGGATGAAGCCTACTTGGTCCCCATGAATGATCTTTTTAATATGTTTTTGAATCCGATTTGCTAAGACTTTGTTGAGAATCTTTGCGTCTGTGTTCATCAGGGAGATCGGCCTATAGTTTTCTTTTTTAAGCGAATCTTTATTAGGTTTTGGGATTAAAACGATATTAGCTTCATAGAAGGAATTTGGTAGTGTTCTTTCCTTTGCTATTTGATGGAACAGTTTAAGGAGTATTGGTGTTATTAACTCCTTAAATGTCTGGTAGAACTCTGTGCTGAATCCATCTGGTCCAGGACATTTTTTGGTGGGAAGATTCGAGATTACTTCCTCAATTTCCTTATATGTTATAGGACTATTTAAATAATTCACAACTTCCTGATTCAATTTAGGTAAGTTGTGTTTACTTAGAAATTCATCCATCTCTTTTGTGTTGTCAAACTTCACAGAGTATAAGTTTTTGAAATATGATGTTATAATTCTCTGGATTTCTTGGGTATCAGTAGTGATAACTCCATGTTCATTTCTAATTTTGTTAATTTGGGTTTTCGCTCTCTTGCTTTTGGTTAGTTTCGCTAGGGGTGTATCAATCTTATTGATTTTTTCAAAGAACCAGCTTTTTGACTGGTTGATTTTTTCTATCGTTTTCTTAATCTCGATTTCAGATATTTCTCCCCTTATTTTGCTAATCTCCTCTCTTCTACTACTTTTGGGATCAGATTGCTCTAGCTTCTCTAAAGCTTTAAGCTGCATTGTTAAGTTGTTTATTTCTGACGTTTCCATTTTTTTGACGTAGGCATTAAGAGCTATGAACTTACCTCTTAGAACAGCTTTCATTGTGTCCCAGAGATTTTGGTAAGTTGTATTTTCGTTATCATTCACTTTCAGGAAATCTTGAATTTCCTTTTTAATTTCTTCCTGAATCCATGTCTCATTCAGCATCATAGTGTTAAGTTTCCAGGAGTTAGTGTATTTTCTCTTGTTTGATGTGTTGTGGATGTCCAGCTTTAGGCCGTGATGGTCTGATAGGGCACAGGTTAGAATTTCAACTTTCTTGTATATGTGTAGATTCATTTTGTGGCCCAATATGTGATCTATTTTGGAGAAAGTTCCGTGTGCTGCTGAGAAAAATGTGTATTCTTTGGTGTGTGGGTGAAAAGTTCGATAGAGATCTGTAAGGTCCATTTCTTTCAGGGTTTGATTAAGTTCCATAGTATCTCTGTTAAGCTTTTGACCTGTTGATCTATCCCATGTTGACAGGGCGGTGTTGAAGTCCCCAAGAATTATCGTTTGGGGATTGATTTCTTGCTTTAGATGCTGTAGGGTTTTCTTAATGAATGTGGAGGGGCCCGTATTGGGTGCATATATGTTCAGTATTGTGAAGTCTTCCTGGTGAATTGTACCTGTGACTAAAATGTAGTATCCATCCGTGTCTCTTATAATTTTCTTTGGTTTGAAATCCACTTTGTCTGATAGCATAATGGCTACCCCTGCCTGTTTTCTGCTTCCATTAGCTTGTAGAATTGTTGACCAGCCTTTTATTTTTAGAGCGTGCCTATCTTTTGTGGTGAGATGGGTTTCCTGCAGGCAGCAGATTGATGGATTGTGATTTTTAATCCATGTTTGTAATCTGTGTCTCTTGATCGGTGAATTAATTCCATTAACATTTAGTGTTATAATGGAGAAACTATTGTTAATTCCAGACATTTATTATGTTTAGTAGCTTTTATAAGTATATTGCTTCTTTTTTAATGATGTTATACTTGCCTTCTGTTCTCCTGGATATGCCTGTTTTTTTCTTCACGCTTGAGTATCATTTCTAGCATTTTTTGAAGGCCTGGTTTGGTGGCCATGTATCCCTTAAAGTTGTCTTTGTGCTGGAAAATTTTCTTTCTCCCTCGATCATGACTGATAGTTTTGCAGGGTAAATCAGCCTGGGTTGACACTTTTGCTCATTCAATACTTGAAGTATGTCTCTCCAAGCTCTTCTTGCTTTTACTGTTTCGACTGAGAAGTCATTTGTTATTTTAATAGGTTTACCTTTAAAAGTGACTTGTTTTTTCTCCCTTGAAGCTCTCAGCACCAGTTCTTTATCTTGAATGTGGAGTGTTTTAACTATTATTTGCCGCGGCGTGCTTCTATTTTGGTCGTATCTGTTTGGGGTGCGGAATGCCTCTTGTATATGGATGGGCCTCTCTTTTTTTAGATGAGGAAAGTTTTCCTTGATGATCGTTTGAAAAATTTCCTCAGGGGTGGTATTTTGAGATTCTTGCTCTGGTATTCCATGGATACGCATGTTAGGCTTCTTCAGGGTGTCCCATATCTCTTGGATATTTCTCTCAAGTATCTTTTTGGCTTTAACAACCTCTTCCATTGAGCTGGTTAGTACTCCCACTTTATCTTCAAGGTCTGAAATTCTGTTTTCTGCTTCGTTAGTTCTGTTGGTAAGACTCTCTGTGGCGTTCTGGGTTGAAGATAACTTGTCTTTTAGCTCAGTTTTAAACTCTGCTTGAGTTTGTTTTAACTGCTCTATGCCACTTTTTGTTTCTTGCACTGTTTTTCTCAACTCCTCCAGATGTCTGTTGTGTTCCTCTTCAAAGCGATTGATTCGATTATTTAATTCCTCCCTGATTCCTCTTTCATAGTATTGAACATGGTAATGATCATATTTTGAAAGTCTTTATCCTGGGTGGGGCTTTCTTGGCCTTTTTCCATGGGTTTGTTCTTGTTGGAGTCTAACATTGTGGGATTAATTTCTTCAGTGGGAAATTTGTTTACTTGATTGTTGCTTCTCATGGATTTGCACTTTGACTTTGGCATTGGCATTTTAACTCTTAAGATCTCTCAATTTCACTAAACTGAATTATTTGGCCTGTGGTCCTGGTGGGCGGGGCGGGCGGAGACTTACCTAGGTCGTGGGGTGAGGCCCGGCTGGACCGCGCGCGCGTCCTGACCGGTGGAGCGGGTCGCGGTGCAAAGGGGGGGTGGGGGCGACCGCTTGGAGCTATTTAACCCAAGGGCAGCTGGGGCGGGGCCCGGGCGCAGGGGGAGGTCCTCCTGGTCCCTGGGTCCCGCGCGCGGCTCCGGCTGGATGGTGGGAGGCGGAGCCGGGTCCCCGTGGGCCGACCTGGGGGGTCCTGGTGGGCGGTGCGCGGGGGGCGGCGGGCAGGGGTACTCACCAGCTAGGGCGCGGCGTGGACGCCCGGCTGGACCGCGCGCGCGCGCGCGTCCCGACCGGCGGAGCGGGTTTAGGGTGCGAAAGGGGGGATGGGGGCGACGGCGTGGAGCTATTTAACCCGAGGGCAGCTGGGGCAGGGCCCGGGCGCAGGGGGGCCCTGGATCTTTTTCAAATCATCCTGTATTCTGAATTTACAAATCTGAAAAGATAGAAGACCAACCACGATTTCATTTGAGTTAAAACAAACGCTGCCATTGAAAACAGAAAACAATAAGAAAGAGAAAAAGCAAAGACCTTCAGATAGACTTACAAATATAATCACACACAAGGAAACCTAGTCAATACTTTTTTATGTTATCAATATACTCCTGTGTACAGAAATGTCATTGAGATCCTAAAAAGTCGTATAATGCTTTCTGAAGCCATTAGTGCAGATACTTTTCTTTCTAAAGCTCAGTAGAAGAGTCCTTGTTGTTATTTTTCAGTCTCAATAAATAAGGGAGGGAACTGAAAACAGACAAAAGTGATTTGGTGATTTGCTTGTCAATAAGCACTAGAGTAAAGATTGGAGTTCAAGCCTAAATCTTGCTGTCCTATGTCTCTTGCTCTAATAAAGGGAATTCTTTTTTGGAGGGAAAACTAATGCTTCTTTCAGTCATAGTTTAGAGCACAGATAGAGAACAGATTAGCAGTCTAACCAGCCCATCTTATAAGAGATCAAATTTCTGCATCAAGCACACATTGTCAAATACCCAAGTCTTGAAGAGAAGGCACTGGCTAAGAACTGGAGGTTAATATTTAAACATACTAGCAAGAAACCACATGGGTACGACTTAGTTTTGTAAAAGTAGTTTAACCTTTTAATGATGAAATTACATGTGGGCTCTTCCGATGATTTCCTTGTAATTGACCAACACAGCTGCAGAGTTGGAGGATCCAAGTCCTCCGTACTTATCCTTCCTCTGAAGGCAGAGTCACATACCATTTGCAAAGGAGGACATAAGTCAGAAAAGCCTGGTGATAAAATAATAAGTCAAGCTACAAGCAGTGTGGTGTCTCCTAGGGCTGCTACATGTGAAGCACAAACACAACATAATAAGCCATTAATAATTGTAAGTGTCTACCCCCTTCACAATATTTATATTACTCATTTTACAATTATCAGAGCAAGATTAACTCAAAGATACCAATTATAAAGTGCACAGAAAATTGAGGCAAACTAATATTAAAACTGAAAACAGAAGAGGTAATCTTTGTTCTTTTTAAATTATTGCATTCAGGTGAAAAAGCAGTAAAAATAGATAACATAAAATGCATTAAAAACCCAAAATCATGTAAAATATTAAGAAACATACCCATGAAGATAAATTTTATCCTAAACCCTTTAAAAATAGAAGTGAAAAGATGCTTAAAAGTTAGATGGTACAGTTGCAATGTGAGACCACACCATGTTTAAGTGTAACTTGGTCATCTGAGGTGGCCAGTTTTGGTTTTCACTAAGCTTTAGAAGAGGATTTTTAATCGTGCACATAGAAATGCAAGAAAGTGCTCCTGCAGCAATTTAAAAATTCTACTTAGCATGGAATGAAGAAGATAGTGAATGTTCCCAATTATGAATTCTACTCATGCAGTTAGGAAAATGGAAAGGAAGCCAAGATTTCTCTAAGACAGGATTTTGTTTCTCCCGAAATAGTCCTTTCATTTGAAAAAAAAAATAGGATTCTTAAAATAAATCTAGACAGAAGCATATTGTTTGTTAAAACATTTGTTTGTAATTTGTGATATTGGAACTGCACGAAGTGGCATGTGAGATCACAAATATGGGCGGCAACCTCCAAAAAGAGGAAGTGGGACATGTTGGTGGACTGCCACTGTCAGAAATGACCTCTGAACTCAGAGATAAACTTCTCAGAATTATTTTGCATATATAGGAGATGTAAACTTTTGAATGAAAACACAGACAGAAGTTTTATATATCCCTGTCTTGCATATTTTGCAGATTTCAAATTCCATCAAGCAGACTTATAGAAATTGATTTTTTTGGAGAGAAACAATAGAGTCTGCCACAAAGCTTTTAATTTTATCCACTTAATGATGGCTTGGAATATTTTCTAAAGAACAAGCTACCAAAGATAGTCATGAAAGTGTCTCTTACTGAAGACTTTCCTGATTTCTAAATCTTTTCATGGGGAAAAAATGTGGTTTTTTGCTATGTTGGAAGATTTTATTTTATGGCCACATATATGGCAATAGTTTCCCAATCAGCATTTAAAATTTATTAATTTACTATTAATGTTTCTCAGAAAAAATGTAGACGTTTCAATAGACATTACATAGGAACTATTTGAATTCTCCCTTCCTCCCAAATATTTACTTTAGCTCATTGAAAATCTAAATACTAAAGAAAAACGAATCAGCTTTCATGGAAAGTCTTGCACACATTTATTTCATTAACTTATGCTTCCATTGCAACTACATATCTAACAAAATGAGACATGATATGTGTTTTTAATATTTTTCTGATACTTGATAGTCCATTTTAACAAACCCTGTCCAAGCTGCCTACGGAAAGGACTACTGGTTAGTATTTGCAAAACTGGGATATTAAAAATATTCCCAAAACTTCTCTCCACTAAAACAGTCATTAAGTTGATTTAAAAAAATGCATACACACGCATGTGCACACACACACACACACATTTTAAAGTTCTTATTGCATAAGTAACATATAACAGCCTATCACTGTAAGGAATGACTGCTTAACAACATTGGCAAAAATCAGAGAAATACATTAATGTAACAGAACAGAGAGTTAAGAAACTGAACCACACAAATAGGTAAGCTGATCATAGAAGAGAGAACAACCCTTGTTTAGAGCATTAAATCTATTCATTTTAAAAGTATTTAATGAAAAGAATACAAAGAATACATTTTTGCTCAATTTCTCTTTAATTTTTAGGCTATGTGCATTTCTCTCAATTTTTTTTAACATTTTTATTATTATTTCCGCTCATACAAACTTAATTTTAATAGGTACACCTGTTCCCTCCCTCCCTCTTCCTACCCCTGACCCCCCTGCTCCCCCTCCCCTCACCCTTCTCTCCCCATCCCCCAGTGCCTCCCCCCCCAATCCCCGGAGAATCCTTTGATATGCATGCCAGACTCTCCTCTGGGCCCTCCTCTCCAATGACTTACAAGGACCCAGTAGCATTTCCCTGAACCCTTTCCTGTGTTCCCCTTAAGCATAAGAACACTACTGTGACTGTCAAGCCCTTGCCTCCAAGGATCTTGGTGCCTTTATCAAATGCTAGACTTTATGGGGTCAATAGTGTGTCGGACATTGCGCAGGGAATGCAAAGTCCAATTATGATTGATTCAGCCCTAACTTATGTGGAGTATCTTGCATATCATTGCTCCTCCAATCCTTGTGCTCTTACAATCTTACCACCGCCTCTTCCGCAAATTTCCCTGAGCTTCAGGATGGGGAGAGATTAGGCTGGCCTAGTTCTAGGTGTTTGATATAGCGTCTCTGAAGTTCTGGATTATGGTTTGTTGATTTTCTTTTGCAGTTTTGCTGCTCCTGCAATGCCCTTCACTCCATCCTGATGGGTATTGTATGTCACCCCCTAGCCAGAGATAAAAAGGTGTTAAACTAGAGTCTTGTTATAAGAGTATATTCAAAGGTAGATGTAATAAAAGTAGGAAACCGCAGTGAGGGAGGGGTCAATCACCCATTTGCAAAATGGTTACTTTTTATCTGCCAGACTATATGCCCTCCCCTTCTGGTGAAATCATACCCCCTCAGTTGTAAATGATGAGGAAGGAAAGTCTGTGAACTTAACCAGATGTCTCATTACTTACTTGCAGTCCTTGATGGAGGCCTATTTTCTCTGCTGTAACATGGTCTCCTCTCTCCTTGTTTCTGGTGTGGCCCTCCTACCCCATCCCTCCTGTTCATAATGCTTGCAATTACTGTGGATATTTCAGAGATTTATCTTTGAGTGTCTCTAGGTGGGCTGGGTGGGTTTGGTACTAGAAGCCACCTATTAGGGAGTACATATGGCAATTAATTTTCTGGGTCTGGGATACTTCACTTAATATAATTGTTTCTAATAACATCCGTTTCCCGGCAAATTCCACTACATCATTTTTTATGGCTGAGTAGTACTCCATTGTGTAGATGTACCACTGTTTCCTTATCCACTCATCAACTGTTGGATATTTGGGTTGATTCCATGACTTTGCTATTGTAAACACTGCTGCTATGAACATGGTCGTGCTTGTGCTATTGAGGTGAATTTTTGCTGTATGTGGGGTTATTCCCAAAAGTGGAATCGCAGGGTCATATGGCATTTCAATCTTTAATTTCTTTAAGAATCTCCAGACAGCTCGCCAGAGTGGTTGTATGAGCCTGCATTCCCACCAACAATGTAGGAGTTCCCCTCTCTCCACATCCTCTCCAGCATTTGTTGTTTGTATTGTGGATTTTTGCCATCCTGACAGGGGTGAGATGATATCTCAGGGAAGTTTCGATTTGCATTTCCCTGATGGCTAAGGAAGTGGAGCATTTTTTAAGATATTTGTTAGACATTTTAATTTCATCCCTGGTAAAGTTTCTTTTAAGTTCCAGGGCCCATTTTTTTTTAATTGGGCCATTTGTTTCCTTGGTGTTTAGTTTTCTAAGTTCTTTGTTCACTCTGGATAATAGAGCTCTATCAGATATGTGGTTAGTGAAGATTTTCTCCCATTCTGTGGATTGCCTTTGAGCTCATGTTACAATCTCTTTATCTGAACAGAAGGTCTTTAATTGTGAGGGTGATCTGGCTGCAACATTTGTCACCCCATTGATCGCCAGGGTTGATTCAGCTGATCTGGCTGGCTGGGCGGGTGTACCCTTCCTCCCTCACCACTCCATGTGTGTCCCTCCCAAAGCTGCGGGCTTGGTCGAAGAGGATGACCTTCCCCGAATAGAGGATGACCTTCCCCGAATAGAGGAGGACCAGTCTTCGGTCAAGGGTATATGAGTAGCTTCGCTCCCCTGCTAGAACCTCCGAACAAGTTCCCTCAATTTCTTAAGCATTGCCTTTTTAAATACTGAATTTGTTTTTAGTTAATAGACTTTACATTTAGAACAGTTTTAGGCTTAAAAAGAATTTTCACATAATTCTTTTTCATTCATAGTTTCTATGATGTTTAACATTTTAAGTTTATATGGTAATATTTGTTACAATTCTTAAGTTAATATTGATACATTGTTGCTTTTAAAAATCCATATTGTTGGGCTTGCCCTATGTGCTTGATAGTTCTAGGTTTTTGAAGTGCTTAATAACAGCATCCACCATTTTAGCTTTGTACAAAATGCTTCACTTCCCAAAATTCCCATGTACTTCAGTGATTCTTCTTCTTTGTACCCTGCTGCAGTTCTTGTGGATCCGGTGATCTTTTCGCTACCTCTGTAATTTCTCCATTTCCAGAATGTTTTATGGTTAAGATCTCATTCATTTTCTTGGAGTTCTATGTGCCTGGTTAAAATGCTACTTCCAAAAGTTTACTGAAAACAAAAGTGGTCATTTCTGAGGATCAGACTTCACCTGCACAAGGGTAACAAAGCTTCTTTTATCCATATTGTATTCATATCACCTACTTTACTTAGAAATGTGATTTCAGTTCCTCCGTGTATTTTCATGGATTAATAAGGCAGTTCTTTTTTATGGTATTACACTTTGTCTATTTAATCACTTATTGAAGAATATGCTGTATGATTTACAATTTAAGGCAAATATAAATAAGACTGTTGTCAATATCTATTCAAAGGTATGCACAAAACATTTTTCAGGTAAGGTCACATTCTAGGCCACACAGTTTATCTCAACAAATTGAAACACTAGAAACCATGGAAAGAATATTTTCTGATGACATGAAGGGAAATGAAACTAGTATCAGAGGGAAAGCAAGAAAGTTCCTTAATGCTTAGGTCTTAAACAACAACAAAATAGGACAGAGTAAAAGAAAAAATCATAGGGGAAATAGAAACTACTTTTAGACAAATGAAAATAAAACACTGCATCTCAAAAATATAAAGGGCTAGGTGACAGTTGTGCCTAAAAGGAAACTGACAGCTGCAAATGGTCAAATTAAAAATTAAAATATTTTGTGTCAATAATATTATCTTTATTCTTCAAGGCACCAAAAAATAAAGAGCTAATTAAATCAAAAATAAATGATGGGAGGGAAAGGTAAGTGGAAACACAAATAAAAAACAGAGATGCTCAGTGATACCACAACTCATTATTTTTTTAAAAGATCAGCAAAAGTGACAAAACTTCATTTTGAATAAGAAAAGCACACAGACTCAAATTACTATGTTTAGAAATGAAAGTGATATCATTACTTTAACCTTACTGAGATAAAACATTTTATAAAAGAGCTTTATAACAGTTATTAATATAAAGATAAACTTTATTAAGTGAAATGAATAGTCTTAATAGTACACAGCCCATCAAAAATGGCTCCAGAAGAAACAAAAAAAATTAGAAAATTTTATAACATGAGATTGGGCTAGCAATAAAGAAAAGAGAACATTCTCAAAGCTTCATAACATCTGGGATGCCTGCTCTGGACCTGTACAGGGATGGCCCATAAATAAGGAAGGATAAAGTTGGGGCTCAGGGAACCTCAGGCGTTTTGCTGAGCTATCTGAGTACAAGGAGAGACAGCCCTTGTCTCCAATTATGTACGCACTGGTGTCCCAACAGGTTCTAATGGGTAAATCCTATATGAGGGTCACACAGATGAGCCTGATTAAACTACATGGGTCACAAACAACTCCCAAAGCAGTGAATCTTGGAAAGGGATTAAAGACAAGAAATATGACATGAATGTAAGGGACACAAGAGAGGATGGAAGTGAGTCCTCAGAATACATTATATGTGTATGAAATTGTCAAAAAAATCAACATCATAAAAATAAAAATACTTGAATTGGAACAAATGCACATCGCTAACATGCTCAAAGTGATTATATATTATGTGTATGCTTATAACAATTATTGATAAAAAGTAAAACTGGATTTGATGAATTTTGAAAAGAACACTACAGCTAGATGGCTTGATTAGTGATTTCCACCAAAACTTGAGATCAAAAATGAGCACAAATTCTTAACAAACCTCCAAAAATAAATAGAAAAGGATTGCATCATGTTTATTCTAGAAGCCAGCATCTTTAACCAAATTGAAGATGCCACAAGAAAATTGTAAACAAAGAGTTCTTTACTATAAGCATCTGTAACATTGGAATGAATGAAATCAATTCACATAATATGTTAAGTTCTTAGAATAAAAAATGTGATTATCTCAAAATACATCATTTGACAATATCTAACACTAATTAGATGGAAAAATAACCCCTCAGATATAGCAATAGTACTAGAAGAACATTTTCTTAGCATAGTAAAGGGCACTTGTAAAAGAATCATAGATACCATTCTGTTCAAATGAAGAAAAACCTGAAAGCTTTTACCCTGTAGAATCAGAAGCAATGCCAAGATGCCTGTGCCCTCATTTCTGTGCATATTCTAACCAGAGAAATAATACCAAAGCAGAAACAAAAGGCATCCAAATCATGCAGGAAGAATTAGAATCATCACTGCTACACAGTTTCACCTCAAGAACATTCCAAAGCAATGAGAACTGATAAACAAGTCCAGGAAAATTGAAAGAGAAAAAGATACTATAACATTTAATAGAGTATTTTTATTGGAACTATGAAGAAGTCAAAAGGAAAATTTTATTTTTTAAAAAATCCATTTATAATAGCATAAAGATAATTAAGCAATTAAGACTAAATTCTGCCATGGAGTAAAAAAGGAAAATAAAAATTAAAAAGAAGATTTAAAAAGTGGAACATGTTTGTACTCTTGTATTTAAGATGGAAATATTCTATGAAGCACCATTTGGATTTTTTGTAATCATTCTTATATTTTTCTATTCTTTCAATTTTTTATTACTTTTTTCTCTTTTTACAGTACAATTGAGTATTCATCCCAGCTTCCCTCCCACCTCCTCCCTCTCATCTCCTTCCTTCCTTTCTCCATTCCCTCTATTACCCTCCCACCCTTCTGCATGTATGCTTCTGTGGATCTCAAGGTTCACTGTGGCTTGTGCACTCCTGTGGGGGTTCAGGCCTTCATAGTCTAACAAGTTACCTCTCTTCAGGCCACTTCACTGATATGTGCATTTCCCTTCACTCATCCAGCTTTCGACCCAAAGGTTTCCACTGTGACTTCCCATTCTATGGGTATAACTTCCTATAGAGAAGTTTGATGTACAGTCTTCCTATCTATAGGTTTATTGGCTGTCTTCCCTATTGATCTGTTTCCTCCCCTTTTTTTTAGGTTCTTGTTCTCATTGGCAGTAACACTGATGGGTACCCTTCTGACAGCAGGTCTTGAGTCCAATCAGAAAGCTGCTGGTTGTCTCTTTGGCATTCATGCCACTATTACACCTGTTGCCATGGTGATTTATACTTCACTTTCAGATCCTACGCCCTTGAAGGGAATTCTGATTATTTCTTTCCTTCAGAGACTTCTACAATATTCCTTGGTACTGTGTAAGTATCCAGCAAGGAGAATTCCTCAGACCAGTTCCAATTGATATATTTATATTTAGCCCATGTACTGTGATCCATTTGTGTTGCATCTTCAGTAACAGGGTTTTACTGACAGTTTTTGAGAGCAACCAAGAGCAATGGCAAAAAACCTTTAATGTTTGAAGGACTTTAAGACCTCTCTGACCAACATTTTATCAGGAAGTGTCATAATTCCTACTACTTCTCATAATTTTGTCCCTGAGACTAGCAGACAGTAACCATCCAGCAAATGGGACACTAACCCCTCTCCACTGTGTGTCCTACCCCATTCTTCCATCTACCTTTGATCTCCTCTTATATTAAGATCTTTATTTTAACAGTCTTTTATCTTTGATTAGGAGGTGATCTTCAATAATAATTGAGATGCAGCCAAGGACAGTGCAAGAAAAGCAAAATTGAGAACAAAAACAAACCATAATTCAGAACACAAAAGACCCTACATTATTCACCTGGAACCAGACCAGCCAAATCTCTCTCCATCCTTGTAGAAGAGGGGAAGACACGATTGTAAAAGCCTAAGGTGGGGAGGACCAACCATGTGCAAGATACTCCACACAAGTTAGGATGGCAACAGCCAGAATTGGACTTTGCCTGACCTGCATAATGACTGACATGTCAATGACCCCCACATCCCAAAGTCTAGCATTGATCACAGGGGAGAAGGCTCCAGGCTTAGAGGCAAGGGATTAAATCGTCATAATAGAGTTCTCCTACGAATGGAGAGCCCAAGAAGGGGTTCCTGACTATGCCACTAAGTCCTGAACCCTCACTAGGGTAGAGGACTCAGAAGGAGGTTTGGCATTTACACAAAGGGATGCTCTAGAGGATGGGCAGGAGGAAAAGAGAGGTACTAGGAGAGGAGGAGGGAGGGAGGAGTTGAAATGAAGGGAAGGCAGGAAAGTGCAATGGGGACGACTGGGGAGGGGAAAGAAGGAGGAAGAGGACAGAGGTACCTATTGAGCTTGTATGATTAGGAAAAAAATAAAATGTGGGAGAAAAAAATAATAATAACTTTGTCCCTGGCTTCTAAGTAGATGAACTCAAGGCTTTTATTTAATTTTTTTCTGTTTTCCTCGCTCTATGCTCCTCTGAATAGGGAATGCTGATTCTTATTCCTTTCTTTTTTTAATATTTATTTATTATTTCCACTCATACAAGCTTGATAGGTACACCATTCCCCTCCCTCCCTCCACCCTTCCCTGGATCCCATTGCTCCCTAACCCCTTTTCCCCTTCCTTTCCCTCCTCCCTTACTCCCATTGTGCCCCCATCCCTAGAGCATCTTTATTATGCATGTCAAACTTCCCTCTGGGTCGTACTCTCTGTGATGTATAAGGACTCAGTAGCATTGCCTAGAGTACTTGTTTGTGTTCCCTTTTAGTATGGGAACACTAATATGGCTGTTAATCCCTTGCCTCTAAGGATCCTAGTGCCTGTGATCCATGCTAGGCTATGGGGGGGGTCAATGATATGTTGGGTCAATGTGCAGGTCATGCAAAGTCCTATTATGATTACTTAGGCCCTAACTTGTGTGGTGTATCTTGTATGTTGTAACTCCTCCCCATCTTTAGACTCTTACAATCTTATCACGCCCTCTTCTGCAAATTTCCCTAAACTTTAGGATGGGGAGAGATTAGGCTGGCCTGGCTCTGGATTGTTGATGTAGATTCTCTGATTTTCTGATGAGTGGATAAGGAAAATATGGTACAATTATACAATGAAATACTACTCAGCCATAAAAAATGATGAATTAATGAACTTTGCCAGGAAATGGATGGAATTAGAAAATATTACATTGAGTGAAGTATCCCAGACACAGAAAATTAAGCACCATATGTACTCCCTAATAGGTGGATCCTAGTACTAAATCCACTTAGAGACACACTCAAAGATGGATCTCTGTAATACCTACAGTAACTGCAAAGATTATAGACGGGAGGAAAGGGAAAGGAGGGCCCCACCAGCAATAGGGAGAGAGGGGATCATGGTACAGTAGAGAAAATAGGCCACCATCAAAGACTGCAACCAAGTAAGGAGATATCTGGTTAAGCTCACAGACTTTCCTTCCTTTCTGTAAAAGACATTTTTGACATATTATTAGCATAGGATGTTCCTTTGAGGTTGCATTCCACAATCTTCAGATTTTTTAAATATTTTTTATTATTTATTACTTATTCAATTGTGCGTTTATACGTGTGTGTGCATGTGTGCATGTATGTGTGTGTAGAACCATGGACGAATTCGGGAACAACCACGAACCGCCTCCACTTCCTACTTGTTTACTCTCTCCCCGGATTCACAGGCTCCCCCCTGCCAGGACCAGAAATGCAGGCCACCCCCGCTTCTGCCTGGCGCCTATACATGGGGTCTAAGATCCGAATTCAGGACCTTCTGCCTGCAAGGCAGAGCCTTAACACCTGAGCCACCTCTCCAGCCCCACAATCTTTAGATTTTTCGACAAGTCCCTCTGTCCCTCCTGTCGCCCATGTTCCTCCTGTCTCCAATCAAAATTCCATCTGGCTTTAAAGATTTTTTTTATTAAAAATTTAATTATGCATTTTAAAATTTTTTTACCAGTTCCCTCCCTCCCCCCCTCCTCCCCCCGAACCCCCTCCTCCCCCTCCTCTCCCTCCCCATCTCCCAGTGCCTCCCCCCAAATTCCCAGAGAGTCCTTTATTGTGTACGCCTAACTCTCCACTGGCTCCTCCTCTCCGATGACATATAAGGACCCAGTAGCATTTCCATAAGCCCTTTCTCTTGTTCCCCTTAAGCATAGGATCACTACTATGGCTGTCAATCCCTTGCCTCCAGGGGTCTCGGTGCCCTTAACAGATGCTAGACTTTATGAGGGCAACAGTGCACTGGACATTGCGCAGGGCATGCAAAGTCCCGTTATGATTGCTTTGGCCCCAACTATTGTTGAGAATCTTGCAAATCGTTGCTCCTCCCATCCTTTTGCTCTTACAATCTTACCGCCCCCTCTTCCGCAAATGTCCCTGAGCTCCAGGATGGGGAGAGATTAGGCTGGCCTAGTTCTATGTGATTGATATAGAGTCTCTGAAGTTCTGGATTGTGGTTTGTTGATTTTCTTTTACAGTTTTGCTGCTCCTGCAATGCCCTTCACTCCATTCTGCTGGGCACTGTATGTCACCCCCTGGCCAGAGACAAAAAGCTGTTAAACTGGAGTCTTGTTATAATAGCACATTCAAGGGTAGATGTAATAAGAGTAGGAAACCTCAGTGAGGGAGGGGTCCATCACCCATTTGCAAAATGATTACTTTTTATCTGCTAGACTATGTGCCCTCCCCTTCTGGTGAGATCAGGAAAGAACGTCTGTGAACTTAACCAGGTTTCTCATTACTTACTTGCAGACCTTGATGGAGGCCTATTTTCTCTGCTGTAACATGGTCCCCTCTCTCCTTGTTTCTGGTGTGGCCCTCCTACCCCATCTCTCTTGTTCATAATTCTCGCAATTACTGTCTTACATAGGTTTACTTTTGAGTGTCTCAATGTGGGCTGGCTGAGTTTGGTACTAGGAGCCACCTATTAATGAGTACATACGGCACTTAATTTTATGGGTTTGGGATACTTCACTTAATATAATTGTTTCTAATGACATCCATTTCCCAGCAAATTCCAGTAATTCATCATTTTTGATGGCTGAGTAGTACTCGATTGTATAGATGTACCACAGTTTCCTTATCCACTCATGCCTTTAAAGATTTTTGAGTAGAAAAGTTGATTCATAGTTGTGTATCAGTTAGCAAGAAAACTTGCTTTTAATCACACAGCAATGAAAATAATTGAGTCCATACTTCTAAATGATGTCATTAGGATATCTAAAAATGACCCCATAGTCCAAAGGGCAAGATACGTGCTATCTATGTCTTCTTTGGGCAGAGAAGACCGCAAGATGAAAAACACAAAAGTTCCCATCAGCTTTGTAGAATGGAAGAAAAATGATCTGAGAAATGTAAGATAATGCCAAGGAAAGGGAAATTTGAAATTTGATTAAACAACAAAGACCAATGGACATGACTAGGAAAGGGAGAATTATGGGGCATCTAATGGAGGTATTATTTTTCTGCTTATAAGTTACCCCACAGATTGTTTCCTAGGAAACAGAACAAACTGAGCGAAATATGGACCTGCTTGAAGGACAGGGACAAGGATGTTGGTCATCACAGATATGAAGAGTGTGGGACAAAGCAGAATGGTGATGATTGTATGTTGGACGATGAAAAGGCTCTGCAGGAGAGTCCAGGAGAAGGTGGAAGAGGATGAGGAAGATGAGAAGAAAGAAGAAAAGGACCAGTACAAAAGCTCCATGTCGCCATTCGAATACCAGAGAGTCAGGGGACACCATGCTTGACACGTCTCAAACCTTCTTTGGGTGTAATTATAAAACTTGACCCAATCATATTCTAGTTTCTCAATGTGCTCTGAATACCAACTATGACTCACCTGAAACACTTAGTAACTGTTTCAAAGTTGGACATGATTCTAAACAGTCCTAAATTCAAGTAAAAAAGCACTCCCCTGCTTTCAGAGAATGAGAAGAAATTTGAAGACTCCAGCTCTAAAAATAATTATAAGATAGAGTTAGTTCTATGATTACTGAATACACATCCTGAGCTATCAAGTAAACATATATGTAATTTGTACGGAGAACAAAACAACCAAGAGAAATGTATGATTCTCCTGTGTGTAGTTGTGATAACAAAGGCCATTAAGCCAGGTCTTCTAGAACAAACTGCTAGGAGTGACCTGATGACACCACAGTAGGTATTTGTCCCAGTTCATATTGTTTTGTTTTATATGTAGTGACAGAGAATTCTGCTATTGTTCCTGGCTGGAGAGGCCAGGGTGGGGTGTCAGCTGACCTGAAAATTATTCAAGATATTTTTAACTTAAGCATGTTATATTTAAACTTTTAAAATAACCTACACAACCTTTCCTTGTGAACAAAGCAAAGAGCCTTAGTATGAATGAAAATCCTGATCATTTACAGCTGAGGGGGTATGATCTCACCAGAAGGGGAGGGCATATAGTCTGGCAGATAAAAAGTAATCATTTTGCAAATGGGTGATTGACCCCTCCCTCACTGTGGTTTCCTACTTTTATTACATCTACCTTTGAATGGGCTCTTATAACAAGACTCTAGTTTAACAGCTTTTTGTCTCTGGCCAGAGGGTGACATACAATACCCATCAGGATGGAGTGAAGGGCATTGCAGGAGCAGCAAAACTGCAAAAGAAAATCAACAAACCATAATCCAGAACTTCAGAGACTCTATATCAACCACCTAGTACTAGGCCAGCCTAATCTCTCCCCATCCTGAAGCTCAGGGAAATTTGCAGAAGAGGGGGCGGTAAGAGTGTAAGAGCACAAGGATGGGAGGAGCAATGATATGCAAGATACTCCACACAAGTTAGGGCCGAAGCAATTATAATTGGACTTTGCATGCCCTGCGCAATGTCCAACACACTATTGACCCCACAAAGTCTAGCATCTGCTAAAGGCACCATGATCCTTGGAGGCAAGGGATTAACAGCCACAGTAGTGTTCTTATGCTCAAGGGGAACACAGGATAGGACTCAGGGGAATGCCACTGGGTCTTTGTACGTCATCAGAGAGGAGAGCCCAGAGGAAAGACTGGCAGGCACATTAAAGGATTCTCCGGGAATTGGGGGTAGGCACTGGGGGATGGGGAGGGAGGAGTGAGGGGAGGGGGAGCAAGGAGGTTGGGGGGAAGAGGAGGGAGGGAGGGGAACCGGTGTACCTACTAAGTTTGTATGGGCGGAAATAATAATAATAAATGTTAAAAAAAAGAAAATCCAAGAACTTTCTATACTTAAACACAACTTACAATGTTGCCTTCATATACTAGGATGCTAAGATCATTCTGAGATTGCATAAACATTATTACCTTTGAAAACTATTAGAGAAGAACAAAGCAACTCATGCTTTCAATATCAAAATGTACTAGAGATGTCTAATAATAAATGTGGAATACTTGTACTTCTTTTATGGTGACCAAATATACTGCAAGAAACAAGGCATTGTTAGGCTTTCAGCTTGAAGGATAAATTGCATGATGCCTGGCAAGGCTTGGTGGCAAAAGCAGCAGGATGCTGGTCCCATTGCAACTGCCATGGAGGAGCAGCTTATGCACACACACGTGCATGTGTACACACGTGCATGCACGTGGGACACCACACACACAAATGGACATAAGGATTCTGCTCAACCAAGGTCAGAGACGGGAATATAGAGGAAACATTCATGCCCCCCCAAAACCCTGACCATGGCCAACATGAACACTGACCACTCACGGGTCACTGCAGTTGCCATCCTAGGGCCCGTGAGCCAAGTCCAGCCTCACTGCCTGTTGTGTAAAGTTTTATTGGAACATGAAAAAAGAAGCGTAAGACAGACAAAAAGTAGGGTCAGGCTTCTTCAAGTGATCTACTAGTGAGGTGTTATCTTCACAGGGTTCCACAAACTTCTGAGTCAATGGGTCCTGGGGTTCAGATACACAATCTCATGGCAACATTTTACATTAATGCCATAAGTGTCATGAAGATATAAATCAACTTCTCCTCCAAATAATCTTTAATTTGACAAAATGAGGACAGAGTGATAGTCTTTTGTTGCTATTATTAAATCATTCTCAGAAAACTGGCATCCACATTTTTAAAATTTCTTTTATTTATTTATTTTTCCGCTCATACAAACATAATAGGTACCCCTGTCCCCTCCCTCCCTCCACACCTCCCTGTACCTCCCTGCTCCCTCCCCCCTTTTTCCCCTTCCTTTCCTCCCTCCCTCCCTTTCTCCCAGTGCCCCCTCTCCCCATTTCTGAAGCATCCTTTAATGTGTATATCAAACTTTCCTCTGGGTCCTCCTGTCTGATGAGATGTAAGGACTCAGTGGCATTTCCTAGAAGTCTTTCTTGTGTTCCCCTTAAGTATAGGAACACTATTGTGATTGTTAATCCCTTGCTTCTAAGGATCCTAGTGTCTTTAGTCCATTTTTAAAAAGAAGTCATGGAAAGTAATCGTCTTCAAGTAGATAAAACACCTAGAATGAGAAACGTACAAGACTTATGTGTATTTTACCGTGATTTGAAAAGAAGCATTCAGAAGTCTCCAAATAGATAGTCCAGTGGGAGGTAAAACATGTTTGGAAATTGGACATGCATATCCACACATTTGTCAGTTGGTTTCTTCCTACTCCACCCAGTCATTCCCTGCCAAGCATGGGTTCAAGTGCTCATGGTTGTGGAATCTCTATTTTAGCAATTGCTGTTCTTGTCTGCTTGCTTCCTTTCAAATGCCTGACTTGAACATGGGAGGATGTAGGCACATTTTTTTGTATTTACAAATGAGGACTTGGGTTTTGTCACTGATCTACAACACTTGGGCTTTTCTCTGATAACAACACAGAGTAACTAACTCATGAAAATACTCTATCTCTGGGTAGAGAATGGCAGAGTGAATACAAATATGGAAACAAGAGGTCAGTAAATAAATGGGTGCAATGCCATGCAATTGTGCATTTGAGAAATTCTCTTACAGACACACAGAAGAATGTACAAAACAAAAGAGCAAAGTCCATAGAGCTTTTGAGTGAGGAGTGGAGTTTGTTTTGACTAGGATGTGGATTATAGGATCTTCAAGTTTCCTTCTGTCTCTGCAACTCAATATTGCATAGAAATCAAAAAATATCTTCCATTACTGTATATATTACATATTTTTTTTGCATGGAAGTGTTGGTATATATGTATGAGGGGTACCTGTAGGGGTGTGTGTGTGTGTGTGTGTGTGTGTGTGTGTGTGCACACGCGTGTGTGTCTGAGGATACTGTTTAAGCCTGTGGAGGTTCCAAGAGTGATTTTGGGAATCATTCTGAATTGCTCTACCTCCTTATCACTTCACTCTGGAATTTTCCAGGCTCTACTTTTCAGGGTCAGAAGTACAGTTTGTCAACATTTATATCAGGTGTTTTTTATGTGACATTCAGAATTCAAACTCAGGGCCTTCTGCTTGCCAGGCAATGGTTTAACTCCTGAAACATCAATCTAGCCCAATCTGTGTGTGTGTGTGTGTGTGTGTGTGTGTGTGTGTGTGTGTGTGTATCTGTGTGTGTTTACACATATACATACCTATATATGTAGATATATATGTATATATACCTACCTACATATATATGTATACATACATATATACCTACATATATATTAGGAAGAAAAAAGGATAGTTTGAGAGTGGGCTAAATATTTCCAAATCATTTTATATTTATGGAATAAATTGTCTTATGTTAAACAACAGTTTTCAAATCATCATGTTTGATAGATGACTTGAAATATCAGGAAAATAAAGAAATTAGGAAAGTAACCGCTGATACATTTGTTAAAGATGTTAATCTGCATTTCTGTGGTAAAAGATAGAGATAACAAGAAAGCATGGACCCTTGTTAGCTGGGTAATTTCGAAAAGAATTTTAATGTTTGGGGGCATTTCAAAAGCAAAGATGTAAATCTTATGAAAATTTAATGGTCAAAATTAGGATTTTTGAAGTTAAAAGAGGAAAACTAAATGAAAGATGACTTTTGCAACATGCAAATAACTGGAGGATGGTAAAAAGCATTAAGTCTTCCAAGGGATTAAAAGAACAGGAAAGAGTTGTATAAATTTCTCAGGAGTAAAACACGTAGAAACCAAGTAGGCATGAAATTAATAATTATTTTTAAATGCTAAGATATTAAATTCATTTTAAAACCTAGCTTTAATAAGAAAGTAAGAAAAAGCATTTTTGCACAATTAGACTGCAACAGAGAATTTGTAAAATAGCTATTAATAAAATGTGGCAAAGTGAGTATTTTTTAAATGAGCATTAAAAACCATTAGGTTTAGATAAAATTAGTTCAATACGATGAGGAAATTATCTCACTAATTTGACAAAAAAATTTATTTTGAAATAGTAAAGTGAGGTAAAACACGAAATGTAATTAAGGAAATCATAGGCAACATGCTTCTTTCATCAAATATACTTGGCTATTCTGAAAATCATTCCAATTATTGGACTAAAGATTTTAAAGAAAGTTAAAATATTAAAGTATTGAGTGTATGGGTCACCATATGGTAACCAGGATTTATGAGTTAAAAGTGGATACAATCATTGGTCCTGCAATGTAACTGGATCTTCTTGCTTTGTCCAGTCCTGAGTTTAGAGTATTCTATAAGCTTCCATTTTCGATGCAATAAATAGTGAATTCACATGCCATGGTGAAGTCATCCTTTAGCCATACAAAAACAGTATGTGTGTTAATGACTCTGCTCATTGCAAAGATGGAGATCTCAGTTTATCCTTGGAAACCCACATGGTGGAAAGAGAGAACTCACTGACCGCTGTACTCTGATCTTCACCAGTGCCCCGTGGCATGCATGTTCATTCCCTTACTCCACTTTTAATAAATAAGGTATATTTTTAAAAAGTATGAGTTAGAACATTATTTGCTCCCTGGAATCCAGAAATATTGTTGCATTTTAAAAATATTCCCGTGTTCAAAACCCTTTGTCAATTATCCATTACTCTTAAAATAAAATTCAAAATCATATACTATACCCTTAAAAGATGTACCCTGAGGGCAAACTTAATTGGCTCCACTTTCCAAAACTCCCTCACCTGTCAATAGTTTACTTAAAGCTTGAATACAATAGTAAATTCATTCTTTCTCAAAATCATTATTTACCTCCCTTCCCCAATTCCCCAAGTTGGAATATTACTTGAATAGGGCTCTAAACCTTCAAAACACAAGTCTTTTGAAGGGACAACTCGTAACAAACCACAACATGCTACATGTACAGTAATCTGGTGCTTCTTCCCACCTATTAAGGGGGCTCCATTAATAGGGGGTTAATTAATAGGGATTAGATGCTATGAGAAACCACACATGAGAATAGAAATGATGTGTCTATTCAGTTTGAGGAAGAAGCAAAGAGTGACTAAGAACTATAGAAAGCTGGGAGCAACACAGAGGAAGGAACTTAAAAAATGGGTAAATGTGACAATTCCCAAAGCTTGACTTCATGAATTGATTGGAACCCACAAATAGCCAATGTCTCCTAATAATAGGAAATGTTCTAAAATACCACATATCATGAACTTTAGCTGCATGAACACACTTCTTTTCACAGAAAACATATGCCTCAAACCTGTTTTGTTTTGGTTTTTTTTCTGTCACGTTTAGCTGGATGAAACATACTCATCTTGGATCTGAAGTCTTACCTTCAAGGCATACCTAAGTAGGTTTCTGTTGCAGGTATCTTGTTTTATTGTGAGTCAATTTTCGATACAACCAGAAAGGGAGAAAGGCAGTATATATATATTTTTTTTTGCCTTAAAGTTCCAGAGTGGATACAGTTAGTCTAGTGTGGCAGAAATTGCACAGCAGGAGACATGGCTCTCACAGAAGCAGGAGACAGATGGAGGTCACAACAGCCATGAAGACGCAGAGTGAGCAGGTACAGCGACAGCAAGCAGGGCTGGGCCACGATTGCAGTGACTCCGTGTGTTACTGATAAATTCATGATCAAACAGCTTAGGGAAGCAAAAGGGTTTGTTCAGGTTTAAGATTGTTTAGTTACAGTTGTTAGTCTAATTTGGCAGTTCACTCATACCAAACACCAGGCACCAAGAGAACTGGCCAAAACCATGTCAACTGGATTTCTCAAAGACGGGCAAAGCAGAAAGCAAGTCTGTCCAATGGATGCTGAAGCATGTCAAACTTCGCTGAACCAGCTCCTTTCTTTTTATCCATCTGCCAGGGATGTTCCCACCTATGATAGGCTGGGTCTTCCCACTTCAATTAGATAATGTCCTTGTGATAGTTAATCCTGGGTATCAACTTGACACACCTGGCATTAACTAAGATCAGCTGAGACCACCTGAAGAGATTATCTGGATAATACAAAGACCAGCCCCAGATCCCATGGGAACCACCACAGATCTCACTGGAACCCCTTAGGGCTTAACTACTAATTCTTCGCAAAATTGGTGTATCCAAAGCTCAGCTTGATATTGTCTAGTTGACAACCTGTTTCTATCACAGCTCCAAAAACTCCAGGCCTGCCTTTTGTGAACTGTCTTCCTCCAGCAAGGCTTTACCGATTAAAGGTGCCACAAACTTTCTAAACATTAACACCAGATAAGGATTCAAACAGATGAACCTGTGGGGAGTAACTCCATTTAAACCATGGCAACTTGTCTACCTTACTTCCCTGACCCATATTATAGGTCCCTCAGCTCCTCATCATCAAGTGCATGTACAAACCAGAAGACTGACATAAGAAAAGTGTGCTCCCTGCATATCTCTTGAATGCATTTACATCTTTCCCACTGACAAGTATATTGTCAATGATTTCCAACTACAAAGTTATAAACACCATTGGCAGAAAAATCATGGCAGACATGTAGAAACCATTGCAAATGAATATATTTTTGAGCAATTCGTGTTCCTTGGTCTTTCTCAGTCCTTACACTGTTGATTATAGTCACTGTTTATTAGCCATTTGAATCTGCTCTTGTGAAATGTTCGTTCCTGTGTTTTGTCCAGTTTTGAATCAGAGTGTTTGTTTCATTGCTGTAGAATTTTGAGAAATTTAAAACATTCTAGATATTCATCCTTTATCAGATATGTGATGCTGATATATTTTCTCTGGTTCAATAGCTCTTTCTTGTATTTTTCATCTTAGTGTGAATGTGTATGTGGTGCACATGTGTGTGTGTGTGTATTTTCACATGTGTGGACAAGTGTGTATGTGTGTATATGGAGGCCTGAGGTTAATCAGTATTCTTCCTCTATTACTCTTCTACCATTTTTTTAGTGACAGAGTCTCTCAGTATAAACCTGAGTTTATTGATATTTCTAATCTCACTAGCCAACTTGCTGAGGGGTCTCCACTGTACAAAGTTGCCACCTGGTATATGCATGGTTTTGGGGAATCTTCGGCCTTAACTGATGAGTCATTCCCAATCCAGGTCTTGTTTGCTTGGTTTGTGTCATTGTTACTGATATTTATTTCTTCATAAGAATCACTAACAAGGAGAAAAAAAGTAGTTTTGATGCACTTTAAGCTTCAGACTTCATGGATTGTGTTACTACGTATATGAACTCCTTGCCAAGCCTTGTGTCCTAAAGCTGTTCTTTTATGTATGATTCTAACATATTTATAGCTATATATTCTGTGTTTATGCTCAGTATCTGTTATTAATTTTGCAAAGTTTTCAATCATTATTACTTTAATATTCCTCTCGTTCCATTATTTCTTCTGATATTTGTCATTGCTTTGCACATTATTTTCCAGTTCACAGGTGATTGGCTTCTTAATCTTTTTTTCTTCCTGTAATTCAGTTTGAGGAAAGTTTTACCATCAATCAAACTCACCAAACTTTTCCTCAGTCACAGAAAGGCCTCCCTTAAGTCCAATAAGGCCTTCTATGTTTCTGCTACATCATTTTTTGAGTTCTAATCTTGATTTTTGAATAGTTCTTCATATTTCTCCCTCTGTTCACATGGTCCCATATGCTCTTCAATACATTCTATTTTTTCCATTAGAACACTGAACATATTGATCATTGCTATTTTAAACCACCAGTATGATTATTCAATATCTGTGTTATACCTAAATATAATCTCAAAGGCAAACATGTCTCTCCAGATTGATTTTTACCGCTTCTTAATGTATCTTGCTTTCATTGTTGAAAATCACACATGATGCATTAGTTTGTAGACACCAAGAAACATAGTTATAAACCAAGAACCATGTGTTATAACTGTAATTGTTAGAAATACTAATTCATCTAGCTTGTTTTCTTGCTTCTTAGTTCTGGGCCTCCCTAGGAACTCACATTAACAAAGAAGAGAGACTTTTTCATTTTCTGCTAGCATACTTCATAACTACTACACAAGAGCCTCGCTGATATGGAAGTGAGGTGGACAGCAAATTGGAAAATTCTGTAATTATGTAATTATTCTGTCATTTCCTTTTGTGTCTCCGGGTTTCAGAACTCTGATCTCTACCCATCTTTTTCCAGTGACATCTTTTACAACCTTCTTCCAACACTTCTCAGTGTTTTTTACAATCTGATTTCATTTTTTATTAATTTATTTTTTTCCTTGCTTCTAAGGATCCTAGTGCCAGTGATCCATGCTACACTTTGGGGGGGTTATGATATGTCAGTCATTGCACAGGTAATGCAAGGTCCTATTATGGTTACTTCGGCCCTAACTTGTGTGGAGTATCTTGCATATCGTTGCTCCTCCCCATCTTTAGGCTCTTAAAATCTCACCGCCCCCTCTTCTGCATATTTCCCTGAGTTTTAGGATGGGGAGAAATTAGGCTGCCTGGTTCCAGGTAGTTAATGTAGGGTCTCTGATGTTTCGAATCATAATTTGTTGGGTTTTTTTTTTCCAGTTTTGCTGTTCCTGAACCACCCTTGGCTCTATCCTAATGGGTATTGGATATCTCCTCCTAGCCAGATATAAAAGGCTGTTAAAATATTGAGTCTTACTATAAGAGTAGATTCAAGGTAGATGGAATAAGAGTAGGAGACTGTGGTGGTGGAGGGGTCAGTCTCTCATTTGCAGGATGGTTACCATCTATCTGCCAATCTCTATGCCCTCCCTGACTGGTGAGATCAAACCCCCTCAATGGCAAGTGACCAGGAAGGAAAGTCTGTGAGATTAACCAGATGGCTCACTATTTACTTGCAGTACTTGATGGTGGCCAATTTCTCTGCTGTAGCATGATCCCCTCATTCCTTGTTTCTAGCAGGGCCCTCCTCCTTCCCTCCTGTTTATTATCTTTGCAATTACTGTAGGTATTACAGAGATTTATCTTTGAATGTGTCACTAAGTGGGTTTGGTACTAGGATGTGAGTACATGCAGTGCTTAATTTTCTGCATCTGGAATACTTTGCTCAGTATAATTTTTTTCTAATTCCATTCACTTCCCTGCAAATTTCATTAATTCATTTTTTGATAGCTTAGTATTTTATTGTATAGATGTACCACATTTTCCTTATCCACTTGTCAACTGTTGGGCATTTGGGTTGATCCCATGACTTTGCTATTGTAAACAGTGCTGTTACAAACATTGCTGGGACGATTCTCCCACGCACACACTGTGATGGCTCCAGGCCGTCCGGTGGCTCCAGGCCGTCGGGGCGGAGAAAGGCGAATATGCTCCAGGCCCTTTACCCCTACCTAAATCCAGGGGACTCCAGACACAGCAGGGAGTCTGTCAAGGCAACACTCCATCACTCACTCATTCACTCATTCAAACACACAGCTCCTGGCTGTAACGACCTGACCGCCCGCACCTCCGCCTCAGCCCTCCAGAGACTTAGCAATGGATGGGGAGTTTGTCAAAGCAAAATCTCAGTTTATTGGGGGTAACAAATCAGCTTATATACACAAAGACTCAAAGCGCGTGAAACACCAGCCAATTACCTTGATGGTCAGTATAGCACATACTCTGCATAGGTCAGACTAAACATAAATCTATGTTGGCTCCTATAAGCCAATTAGAACTCTCTGTAATGTGATCAGGGTTACACCTAGTTCACCAGCTCCCAGCGCCATCTTTGGCCCCATGTGCTAAGCCATGCCCTGCTCACTCCCTCCCAGACTGTTATCTCTGGGTGGGTCCAATAAACATGATTGTGCTTGTGCCATTGAGGTGAATTTTTGCTGTATGGGAGATTATTCCCAGAAGTGGAATAGCAGGGTCATATGGCATTTCAATCTTTAACTTTTTTAACAATTGACAGACGGCTCACCAGAGTGGTTGTATAACCCTGAATTCCCATCAGCAATATAGGAGAGTTCCCTTCTTGCCACATCCTTTCCAGCATTTGGTATTGTTTCCGTTGTGGATTTTTGCTATCCTGACAAGGGTGAGATGATATCTCAGGGAGATTTGATTTGCATTTCCCTGATGGCTAAGGATGTGGAGCATTTTTTAAGATATTTGTTAGACATTTCAATTTTGTCCCTGGTAAAGTTTCTTTTGAGTTCCAAGGCCCATTTTTTAATTGGGCCATTTGTTTCCTAGGTGTTTAGTTTTATAAGGTCTTTGAACATTCTGGATAATAGAGCTCTATCAGATATGTGGTTAGTGAAGATTTTCTCCCATTTTGTAGGATTGCCTTTTTTGCTTGGCTTACAATCTCTTTATCTGAGCAGAAGCTCTTTAATTTCATAAGATCCCATGTGATGAGAATTGGTTGTAGTAACTGTGCTATCAGATTTCCGTTGAGGAACTGTTGGCATAGTCCAATCCAGACCAAGGGAAGTCCCTACCCTTTCAACTAAGGTTTTTATAGTCTCTGGCCTTATATTGAGGTCCTTGATCCATTTGGAATTAAGTCTTGTACATGGTGACAAGTACGGGTCCAGTTTTAAATCTTCTGCATGTGGACATCCAATTTTGCCAGCACCATTTGTTGAAGATGCTGTTCTTTTTCCAGTTGGATTTTTTTTGGCCCCTTTGTCAAAGATCAAATGGCTGTAATTTTGTGGGCTTATATCTGGGTCTTCAACTCTTATCCATTGATCTATGTGTCTATTTTGGAGCCAGTACCAGGCTGTTTTTATAACTATGGATTTGTAGTATATATTAAGGTTTGGTATGGTGATGCCTCCAGCAGTATTTTGTTACCCAGGATTGTTTTTGCTATCCTGGGTCTTTAGTGCTTCCATATGAATTTTGAGATTGTTTGATCAATTTCTTTAAAGAATTGCTTTGAGATTTTGATTGGTATAGAATTGAATCTGTATATTGCCTTTAGTAGGATGATCATTTTTACGATGTTGATTCTGCCAATCCAGAAACATGAGGGGTCTTTCCACCTTCTGATGTCTTCTGTAATTTCTTATCTTAGGGTTTTAAAGTTTTCATTGTAAAGCTCTTACTTCCTTGGTTAGGTTTATCGCAAGGTATTTCATTTTTTAGGGGCTATAGTAAATGGGATTGTTTCTCTTAGGGCCTTTTTACTTCTTTCATCCTGGGCATAGAGGAAGGCCTCTGATTTTTGCACATTTATTTTGTATCCTGCCACCCTGCTGAACTTCTATATTAGTTCCAGGAGTTTCCTGGTGTAGTTTTTGGGATCACTCAGGTATAAGATCATGTCAACTGCAAATAGAGATAACTTGACTACTTCCCTGCCAATTTGAATCCCTTTTATTTCCCTTTCTAGTCTTATGACTTCAGCTAAGACATCAAGTACAATATTGAATAGAAGTGGTCAGAGTGAACAGCCTTGTCTAGTTCCTGATCGAAGTGGGAATACTTCAAGTTCTTCCCCATTGAATATAATCCTTGCTGTTGGCTTGTTGTATTGATAAAGGTTCCTTCCATTCCAACTGTCTCTAGGGTTTTAATCATAAGAGGCTGTTGGAACTTGTCAAAAGCTTTTTCTGCATCTATCAAGAGTAACATGTGATCTTGGTTTTTGGACTGGTTTACATGGTGAATTAAATTTACTGATTTGCATATGTTGAACCAACCTTGTGTTCCTGGGATAAAGTCTACTTGATCACTGTCATAGTTAGGCATAAGTGTCAACTTGATTGTTGAGGGTTTGAGCTCTGGGCACAGTTGTAGAGAGGTGATGGTTGAGTTAAGCCTAGAGCAAACCTGAAGATTGTCTAGCTCCTGGGGAAGACCTCAGCCCATGTGGGTGGGATTAGGCCCTGGATAAATCACAGAGAGCTGGTTGAGAGAGTTGGCATCCTTCTGTATACTTGGCCAGACATGCTGGTGTGGCAAGTATAGATTGCCCATCTCTCAGCCATTATGGTGGCCAGTTCCCTCAGCCCTGGTGTTGGTGTGTGCTCTCCTTTCAAGCTGGACTAAGAACTGTAACCAGGAATCATAAGAGAATAAACTCTTGTTCCCTTAAGCTATGTTCTGGTCATTTATCAGCAACTATGCATATGAACTGCAACAATCACTGTGAATGATCTTTTTGATATGTTTTGAATCTGATTTGCTAAGACTTTGTTGAGAATCTTTGCATCTGTGTTCATCAAAGTGATTATAGTTATCTTTTTTAAGTGTGTCTTTATTAGGTTTGGGGATTAAAATGATATTAGCTTCATAGAAAGAATTTGGTAGTATTCCTTCCTTTGCTATTTGATGGAATAGTTTAAGGAGTATTGGTGTTATTTGTTCCTTAAATGTCTGGTAGAACTCTGTGCTGAATCCATCTGGCCCAGGACATTTTTTGGTGGGAAGATTCAAGATTACTTCATCTATTTCCCCATATGTTATAGGACTATTTAAGTAATTCAAAACTTCCTGATTAAATTTGGGTAAGTTGTGCATACTTAGGAATTCATCTGTTTCTTTTGTATTATCAAATTTCACAGAGTATAAGGTTTTGAAATATGACATTATAATTCTCTGAATTTCTTGAGTATCAGTAGTGATAACTACTGATATCTATTTTCATTTCTAATTTTGTTAATTTGAGTTTTCTCTCTCTTGTTTTAGTTAATTTCACTAGGGGCATATCAGTCTTTTGATTTTTTCAAAGAACCAGCTTTTTGACTGGTTGATTATTTGTATCATTTTCCTTATCTCAATTTCAGATATTTCTCCCCTGATTTTGCTAATCTCCTGTCTTCTACTGCTTTTGGGATCGGATTGTTTTTGTGTCTCTAAAGCTTTAAGCCGCATTAAGTTATTTTTTTGTGATGTTTCTATTTTTTTGTTGTAGGCATTAAGAGCTGTGAACTTACCTCTTAAGGCAGCTTTCATTGTGTCCCAAAGATTTTTTTTATTTCTTCCTCTCATACAAAGTTGATGAGTGCCCCATTCCCCTCCCTCCTTCCACCCTTCCTTGAATGCTTTTGATCCCTCAACCTTTTCCCTTTCCTTTCCCCCCTCCCTCCCTTTTTCCCAGTGCCCCCCTTCCCATTCCTGGAACATCCTTTAGTGTGCATGTCAAAAGATTTTGATAAGTTGTATTTTCATTATAGTTTGCTTCCAGGAAATCTTGAATTTCCTTTGTAATTTCTTCCTGAATCCAATTCTCATTCAGTGTCATAGCATTTAGTTTCCAGGAGTTAGTGTATTTTCTGTTGTTTGTTGTGTTATGGATGTCAAGCTTTAGACCATGGTGGTCTGATAGGATACAGGCTAGAATTCCAACTTTCCTGTATATGTGGAGATCCGTTTTGTGACCCAATATGTGTTCTATTTTGGAGAAAGTTCTGTGTGCTGCTGAGAAAAATGTGTATTCTTTGGTCTAGTGGATGAAAAGTTCAACAGAGATCTGTAAGATCCATTTCAGTAAGAGTTTGATTAAGTTCCAATGTGGCTCTGTTAAGTTTTTGACCTATTGATCTGTCTCATATTGAAAGGGCAGTATTCAAATCCCCAAGAATTGCCATTTTGGGGTTGATTTCTTGCTTTAGACGCTGTAGTTTTTGCTCAATGAATGTGGAGGAGCCCGTATTAGGTGCATATATGTTCAGTATTGTGAAGTTTTCCTCATAAATTATACCTGTGACTAAAATGTAGTATCCATCTGTGTCTCTTATGATTTTTTTTGGTTTGAAGTCCACTTTGTCTGATAGCATAATAGCTATTCCTCCCTGTTTCTGGTTCCATTAGCTTGCAAAATTTTTGACCAGCCTTTCATTTTTAGGATGTGCCTATCTATTGTGGTGAGATGAGTTTCTTGAAGGCAGCAGATTGATGGATTGTGGTTTTTAATCCAAGTTTGTAATCTGTGTCTCTTGATCGGTGAGTTAATTCCATTGACATTTAATGTTATAATAGAGAAATTACTTTTAATTCCTGTCATTTTTTATGTTTAGTGGCTTTCATAAGTGTATGGTTTGGCTTTTAGATTTTGGTGATATTATACTTCCCTTCTGTTCCCCTTGATATGTTTGTTTTTTCTTCAAGCTTGAGTATCTTTTCTAGCATTTTTTGAAGGCTTGGTTCGGAGGACATGTAAGCCTTCAAGTTATCTTTGTGCTGGAAAACTTTTCTTTCCCCCTTGATCATGACAAATAGTTTTGCCGGGTATATCAGCCCTGGGTTGACATTTTTGCTCACTCAATACTTGAACTATATCTCTCTAAGCTCTTTTTGCTTTTACTGTTTCCATTGAGAAGTCATTTGTTATTTTAATAGGTTTACCTTTAAAAGTGACTTTTTTTTTCCCTTGAGGCCCTCAGTACCATTTCTTTGTCTTGAATGTGGAGTGTTTTGATTATTATTTGCTGTGATGAGTTTCTATTTTGGTCATATATGTTTGGGGTACAGAATGCCTCTTGAATTTGGGTAGGCCTCTCTTCCTTTAGATGAAGAAAGTTTTCCTTGAAGATAGTTTGAAAAATTTCCTCAAGTGCGATATTTTGGGATTTTGTTCTGGTATTCCATGAATGCGCATGTTAGGCTTCTTCAGGGTGTCCATATCTCTTGAATGTTCCTCTCAAGAATCTTTTTGGCTTTAATGACCTCTTTCATTTAGCCGGTTAATTCCTCCACCTTGTCTTCAAGATCTGAAATTCTATTTTCTGCTTCATTAGTTCTGCTAATAAGACTCTCTGTTGAGTTCTGGGTTGAAAATAATTTGTCTTTCAGTTCAATTTCAAACTCTTCCTGAGACTGTTTTAACTGCTCTATGCCTATTTTTGTTTCTTGAACTGTTTTTCTCAACTCCTCCAAGTGTCTGTTGTGCTCCTACTCAAAGTGGTTGATGTGGTTATTTAACTCCTCCCAGATTTCCTCTCTCATAGTATTGATCATAGGAATAATCATGCTTTGAAAGTCGTTATCTTGGTTCTGGCTTTCTTGGCTATTTTCTGTGAATTTGTTATGGTTGGAATCTCTAATTATGGGCCTAATTATTTCGGTAAGAGATTTGTTTTCTTGGGTTTTGTTTGTCATGGATTTGCACTGCGACTTGGGCATTGTTATTTTATCTCTTAAGATTTTCTTTCAATTTCTGGGTATTTTTGACTGAACTGAATTAGTTGGCATTACTACTCTCGAGCAGTTATTACTAGTGTTTGCCTTGGAGTTGGATACACTTGTCTGTTGTTATTGTTGTTTCCTAGATGAGGCTATTAGACTGATAGTACATCAATTAAGTCAGATTTAGTGGACGGGGTGAATATTAGTATGGTAGTGCACTGTTACTATTTAGTACCTTGGTGATATGTGAGGGTGAGTAGTATAGTCCCTGAAGTTGTATATGTTTTGGGGGTGGCTATATGGAAAAGTTTCTCCTCAGTAACTAATAGTTGAAAGGAACAGGATGGTAAAAAGGGGGTTTACTTATCTTTGGGTTAGATGTGAAGAATCTCTCCCAAGTGATAAGATGATTGTAGAGGACTTCAGAGATGTGGCCTTTGTCCCCTGGAGCCTTTGCTTGGATTTTCTTTGGACTCTGTTGAATTCTGATGAGCAGTGTATCCTCCCTGGACTGTGTGTGTCCTGGGTGAGCAGAAAGTGCAGAGGTGCTGATGAAGAGGCAGTTAAGCTGGGGATCTGGGATGTGGCCTAGTGGACCTCCTCACCTGGAGCAGGCTGTTTGCTACTCCGAATGGCTGGTGGGAGGAGCTGAGTTGAGCAGATTTACCTGATGAACAATGTGTCGTCCCCGGACCTCAAGCATGAGCAGGCAGAAAGATACAGTCTGTTTTCTTGAATTATTGACTCCTGTCAACTATGATATCTTTTATCTACTTCTCCATGACACAAAATGCCTACAAAGATTTGAAAGAAAGAACTATCATCCCTTCACCTTGAATAAGACTTTGTAACAAACGGGAGGTTAAATTTCATCCCTGGTTACTAAGATAGATTAGGTCATGAAGAAGGTTCTGGATGTAGCTCACAGGGATTTCTCTCTTTTCCTATCTTACCCACTAGCACACTTCTCATGTCTTCACTTGGGAAGTTCCTGAACATGTTTATCATGTCTTCTTTCTACTCATATCTATTGACTTACTTGCACTCCAATTTTAATATTACACATAATTTCTCCTCTCTAAGATTTTGATGAAGTTATCTCTAAGATCAGTTTCCCTTCTATGGAATAACTGACCTAATTAGTTATTCATAACCCATGTCACATTCTGTTATCTATAACTTGTTAGAATACACTATCTTGGCTGCAAATAGAAACTACAATGTGACACAAAATTTTGAGCACTATTAGATAAAGAGAAATTTGGAATGTAGATTTTGGGGAGAGTTAATCTTATAAAGTGAAACAGTTATCAGTTAAAGGATGCAATTTAATGACCTTGATAACATCTTATTTTTAGCCAGAGCTCAATGATGCAGTGAGAAAATGAAATTTTCCTTGTGAGTTTAATAAATAAAACACTGCCTCTCAGATAACCAGAAAAATTTCCCTCTGTAACAATATTCATCCAGAATTTCCTTTTTTCTCTTCTTTGATTTTAAGATTTCCAACCCAAGCATTTTGCTTGGCTAAAAACTTTCCTTACCACATGATACAGCATAAAACACAAAAAAAAAATCACAGAACTTTTAGATTTGTGTTTAAATGTCTAACACTTTTAAAGTGAGTAAATTAAAGAAGATTTCTATACTTTAATTCCTACATGAAAGAGCACATTAATCAATTAGATTTCAAAGCAAATTTAACCCTTTGGCTATCATTTAACCAATAAAATGTGATAACTAGTAATAAATATTTGACAGTGTCCATGTAGCACACTACTTTCTCCTGGAGTCAGAAATTGACATACAGAGTTTTCAAAGGATTTTTCAAAGAAATACCAAATTCAATCTCATTAAAAGGTCAGATTTATCTGTCTTTTTCATAATTCCTTTATATAAAAGTTAAATATATCCTTTCTTTCTCTTTCCAATTTAATAGTTATTGACCTTTTGAATTCCAAATATATACTGCTTACATAAAGTTGACTTATTGACAATACAGATAGCAAACTCCACAGAGTGGAATTGACAGATGGAAAAAAATGAAATACAGAAAGTCGAGAATATCTGACATCAAAAAAGTCTCAGTAGGATACAAACATGTAAAGCCCAGGATGAAATGAATTGGAACTGAATCTATTTGCATTAGGGATTGAACATGATGTGCTCAGTAGGAAAGTTTGAAACACTTCAATGAACAATAGCAAAATAACTTGAATATTTTAACAGCATTTCAATATTCGCAGATGAGCTTTGCTTGCATATCCCATTTTAGCCATTTTATTTCTGGAAGCAAGGGTTTTTAGCACTTCTTTTTTAAATATATATATTTTGAAATTTTGCTCCAAAACAATCATATGCTTGGTGATTTCTAAGTTTTTTTTTTTGCTTTTGTTGCATTAACTGGTATTTATCAGTCCAAGCTGACTTCTCTTGCTCTTCTCAAATCTATATTCTATCGATGACCTTCAAGCAAGACTTGGTTCTCCATGGAAGATCTAACTTTTCTCTCCTTTTTCTCAAAATTAAGGCAGTGAGAAAATGTTACCTTGCATGGTTTGTTTGTGCTAAAAGTCTTGCTAGGTGTGTAATAGCACAGGTTTATTTTCTCACATTGAGAAAGAAAGCCACAGGTGACAGTGTCCAAAGATTTGGAACATTGATTCCTCTTTCCTTGGCTTCCTGATGGTCATGTTTTCCCCTCTTTCCAACCTGGTCTCTCATCCATGTCATATGCCTACTCTCCTGACTTGAGTGACAAAATTTCCTGTTCTAATGAGGACATCAGTTCAATCATCTTTCAATCTTAATTACTTCTTTAACCCCATCTCCATTTATAAGAATTGAGGGCTGAGACTAAAATTGTTAACACAGAAAGAGGGCAACTATTCAGATTGTAGAGCCATCTATGAAAAAATGAAACAAAACGAAACAAATGAGACACTGTATTTTCAAGTAAAAGAACAATACAAGTTCATAAATGATGGTGGTTAATAACTAAAACCATATTTTCTGTTATCTTATAATATTCTGTGGGAACCCTGTAAGTAGAATTCGTATATATGATTACGACTAGCTATTTAAAAGTTAGCATTAAAAAACTAGGAATTGGTTTTTGTTGGCAACTTTGCTTCATGGATTGGCAAAGAACTTTATGGAGCATTGTAAGAAAGAAGTTGCCTCCTTTAAGGGCAACTTCACTGCATCCTCAGTGAAGATAAAAGATATCATGACATGAAAAACAATGGTACTTACTGTGTTGCCCTGGTTTTTCTTTGTGCTTCTGCCCAAAGTCAAACATTCTAAGGAAGAAAAAGAAGATTTATTTAGTTTATGGTTCCAGGGGGGGCGAGACAGTCCTTCATGTGTAAAAGACATACATAGTTAGCTGGCAGAAGCTGGAGGTGTGTTAAGTCATGTGCTTCATGGAAACAGAGATCTTATACTTCATTCAAGCTCCAGAGCAGACTCACAAACTCAAGCAAGGTGGGACTAACCAACCTCAAGCCCACCTCCTTGACTGCCTTCTTCTTACAAGGTTACATGAGCCTATGGGAACAAATTTTAAACAATGACATTTGTCTTTCTAATTAGCAATTTCTACCATTTTGCTGAACAGACAAATGGCTTGATGAAAAAAGTATTGTAAGATTGCATCACTGAGAATTGAATTTAAAATGCTAATTTATTTGGATACCTGCATGAAAATGAAAATGCTTTAAAAGAATGATGAAAATGTACTTGTATGTAATTTTATGTTCATTTTCTAAAAAAAAATGTGAAATTGATTGTGGTACAAAACAGCCTCTATTTTTTCATCTCTATATTAAATTATCTCCTGCCATGATCCTTACTTTGTGATTTTGAAAATTCAATATGTGCTTTCTTGAATTTCTCTGCAGTGCAGGGCGAATTCCATCAAGTCAGATGTTCATGTTGCTTTCTTATTTTCCTTAACTCTGTCCAAACATTATTACCAGTTTGAAGCATTTCCATGTTTTAGGCTATCATATAATATTATACCTTTGCCCTCAATGAATTTTGTGAATATATTTGTATATTGCATGTGTTCCACATATAGAGTATATTTAAACTTGATGTGCAGAAGCACAATTTTTAACAGTTTTTGCATCTAAGAGTTAGTTATAGAACTCCTAGAACTCTTTCTTATGTTCCCCTTAAGTATAGGAACACTATTGTGACTGATAATCCCTTGCTTCCAAGGATCCTAGTGCCTTTAGTCCATGCTAGACTTTGAGGGGTCAATGATATGCCACTGAGTCCTTACACCTCATCAGAGAGGAGGACCCAGAGAAACGTTTGATATACACATTAAAGGATGCTTCAGAGATGGGGGAGGGGGCACTGGGAGAAAGGGAGGGGAGAAAGGAAGAGGAAAGGAGGAAGGAACAGGGAGGTTCAGGGAGGGGTAGAGGGAGGGAGGGGACAGGAGTACTTATTACGTTTGTATGAGCAGAAAAATAAATAAATAAAATAAATTTCAAAAATATAAACAAAAAACAAAAACCAAAAAGTTAGTTATACACAAAATTACCATAATGATGGTAAATTAATTTAAATCCATGCCATTTAATAGACAATAACACAGCTTTTGTATTTATTTTTAACTTTCATTCTAAATTTTCTTTAGAATGAAGCCTAAAAGTTCTCTGAAGTACAGAGGCAATGATAAGGATACAAAATGATAAATTGCTCACTATTGTTCCCTCCCTTCCTATTGGTAACTATTTATGCATTTGAATTTTTATCTGAGTTATAGGAAGCCTATGAATATGCTTACACTTCTGTTATGTTGCAGAATCCCCCACCGGGCCAGCCGGGGGAAGAGGGAAAATGGTTGGGCCTCGTGGGCCGCGAGGTGAATGGGCAAGCCTGCGACAGGGTCACCACCCAGACCCCGGGAGTCAGGCAAGAAGCAGCACACAGACGACTGAGTTGGCCACAGACTCAACTTTACTCAGGAAGTGTTTGGGCTTACATAGGGTCGGGGTCCAATCAGGTGTGGCCACTCATCTACTCAGGGGAGGGGGGAAGAGCAGCCACCAATCATTTAGCTGTTTACTGGGTATCCAGGTTAGATGGCCACTTCCCATTGGTTGTTCATCCCTCCTTCCCATTGGTTGTTCATCTGTCCGCCATTTGGTTGTCCATCTCACTGCTGTATGGTTTCTTCTCAGGCTTATCTGTAGCCAGACCTCCTGGATTCAGGAGCTTGGGCTAGGGCCTCCCTGAATTTATAGTGCCACAATTTCACCTCTTTTATTTATAAAATTTTTTCAGTGGGGACCATGATAGCTGGGGTGACCCTGAGCCTCTTCAGCTGCAGTGGAATATAGACGACTGTGCCTGTCTTAGGTTGGTCACCATCCTCGTGTGCAGCCTTACCCATCATTGACTACCAGTCATGAGACCATCGCAGAGAAGGAATCATGGTCCCAAAGGGGAACTCAAGCAGTGGCAGAGAAAAGGAGGTTTTTGTCAGGCTAGGAGCAGGCGGAGGGGCTGTAGGCGGGGCAGGCAGAGAGGCTGTAGGCAGGACAGGTGGAGAACCGATCTAGAAGAGCTGGGGAGACATAAATCAGAACCTAACAATTGTAAGTTAGTAAGTCATAGCTTCAATAGAGGACAGCCAGGCTTACAACGGGCCTTTGGTGAGTATAGTAGATCCTTAAGGGCAGTCATCTGGGGTGCCTTCTGATGGGGCAGTAAATTACCCATTGTGGAGAGGAAAGGTACCCTAATGGAGCAGAGATAACTAGGAGGCTAGGGGACAAGGCAAAAGTACAGAAAATAAAAAGCAACAACTAGATCAAGGTCGAAGTGAAAACAACTCCTAAAGGGGTAACCAACACTCAAGGAGAGACCTAGTGCAGGACATATGTAGAGGTGTTTTGGATCTAAACGTCCTGTGCTTAGTGAGGGACTTCAGGGGTTCGTTACTCCCCTGGGCCCTATGCTCCCAGTCAGGCTGATTCAATATAATCAAACCTGGGCTTTGAGTTCTGAGGGGACCAATTTCTCATATGAACTCACTGGGAAAAGCCTTAATTTAGAGGGGCTCTTTGATAGTGGGGAAATCAAACAAGCGATTGGGGATCCTTGATTATCAGCAAATCAAGCAAGCGATTGGGTTCCTAACCTTGCTCCTTGATCATCACTAAATCAAGCGAGCGAGTGTCCGTGTTCCCAAGGACAAACAGGGAAAGGGGAAGAGGAGGGGGCCACCTGCTCACCTTCAGGCACTGTAAGTACAGGAACACAAAACTAAAGTGGCCGCTCACCGAACCTTACCTGGAATGAGTGTCTCGTCTACACCGAAGGCAGCACTGCCCCACGTTGGTGCACCATATGTTGACGAATTCCCCGCGGAGCCAGCGGGGGGGGGGGGGGAGTACGGCGGGCCCTCGTGGGTGCAAGGCAAATGCGTGAGCTGGCGATGGGGTCACCACCCAGACCCCGGGAGTCAGGCAAGAAGCAGCATACAGACTACGAGTTGGCCGCAGATTCAACTTTACTCAGGAAGTGTTTGGGCTTACATAGGGTCAGGGTCCAATCAGGTGTGGCCACTCATCTACTCAGGGGAGGGGGGAAGAGCAGCCACCAATCATTTAGCTGTTTACTGGGTATCCAGGTTAGATGGCCACTTCCCATTGGTTGTTCATCCCTCTTTCCCATTGGTTGTTCATCCGTCCGCCATTTGGTTGTCCATCTCACTACCTGTATGGCTTCTTCTCAGGCTTATCTGTAGCCAGACCTCCTGGATTGGGGAGCTCGGGCTAGGGCCTCCCTGAATTGATAGTGCCACACCGTTAGATACAGGTGCATTTGATAGTTGAGGGTTTGAGTTCTGGGCACATTTGTAGAAAATTAGTAGTTGAGTTAAGCCCAGAGTAAACCTGCAGGAGATGACCTAGTTGATGGAAAAGACTAAGCCCATGGAAAGAAAGGGAGAGAAATGTTTGAGAAAGTTGGAATTGTCCTGTATATTTGAATAATCTTGTCTGGTGAGTGAGAATTGTCCCTCTCTTAGCTACTATGTGGACATGGTGTGGCCAGTTCCTTCAGCATTAGTGTTGGTGGGGCCTCTTCTTGTCAAGCTCAACAAGAACTGTAACTAAACTATAGTGAAAGAAAATAAAGCCCCCTGTTCTTTCCTTAAGTTGTTTTGTCGTGATTTTACTAGCCATCTGGCATAGCAAGTGCAATAACTTCCTGTATCTATTCCTCAAGATCAAGTGATAAACAGATGCAGTTATGTGGCATTTTCCAAAACTATGCTCCATCCTCCAAAGAATGATAAGACTGACCTTCACCCATTCAAAGACTTGCCTTTACAGTAAATTGAGAATAGATTTACAGTTAACCTCTCCAAGAGAAACAAATGGCTACTTCATCATGTTCTCTCTTTCTTTCTCTCAGAAAGTCTACATAAAAAAATTAATGGAAACTTCAGGTTTTTCTGATGATAAAAGAATGGATGTGGGTAGGAAACATCATTATTTTTAAGACAATAAAAGTTGCTTACCATTACTGCAGAACATTCAGATTATTCTTCACAATTTCAAACATGCAAAGTCATTCATTTTTAATATTGCACAAGTGAATTTACAATGATGTGCATTTAGTTTACAGCTGATTTGTGTTGGACTCTATGCAAAACTTACAGTTTAATTATGACAAAATAGTGATTCTAAATGGGCTATCTGGGTCTAATGGGAGGGCTAAAGTATCCATGTTGCTGGCAGAAATGATAAATAGAAATTTGAAGCAATGATGAAGAGGACGGAGAGGCATAAGAAGTAATCACAATTAATAAATTAAGTAAAGATAGAACTTAGAACAATAAACACACTCTAAAAATTATACATGTGCTTATAAATTAATCTTATGGGAAAGTTGCCAGTGCATTCTCTATTTCACAGGTGACTTAACTAACAAACCATTTAAATCAATTTTCTCAGGATAACAGCATTCTCAAGAAGAGAGCTAGAGACTATACACAGCAAGAATCTAAACTCTGTCACTCTGTCTCTGTCTCTCTTGCTCTTATACGCACACAGATACACAGATGCGCGCACACACACACACACACACACACACAAGATAAGTAGCATTTTTCTAGCCCTGATAAAATTCAATTGAGGTCTTGAAGCAGCCACTTCCTTTGAATCTTCCTTCCTCTTCTCCCTTTAAACCTTTCGTCCATTTAATTCTTTCTCAATCTGACATAGAAAAAGGTATCAATTTACAAATAGGCCAGCGAGCAATCTTGTCATTTAAATAAAGTCAAACTGTAAGGGATGCAGAAGATAAAAGCACATGAATTGGATGGTTTGAATGAAACACTTGTTTCTACTAAGAAGTCTCTCAGAATTCCATATTAAAGCTCCTTTCTACCTCTAATATAATTGCCTTAAACAAATCAATGTTTCTTTAACATTTTCATTCTACTTGTACCCTGGGCTGAGGTCATGGAACACAACTTCATAAAGCTAAACATCTCTTCGTTTTTTGAAATAATTTGCATGAGCTCATCTGTAAATTCCCTTTTCCTCCTTGTGACCCTGCAGCTGCTAACAGGAATGTTTACATTTTTCTTTCATCTCCAGTGAATTCCGAAGTAAATTGCCTACACGCTGCTGACTGAGATGGTTTAATTACATTACCATCATCAAATGCAGCATTTTGTGTGCAACTCCAGTTTGCAAAGATAGAGGTAAATAAATCAATAAGGAGTTAGCAAAAATAAATCCACATTTTAATTGGATAAATTTACTGTATGTTTTGCAAGAAAATATTTGAACTTGGAATTAAGATGATACAAAGACACGAGTGTAACAGATTACCTTCCACAGTCATTAAAGCAAGTCACAACAAGAAAGTAGATAGAAACAAATAAAGCTCAGTCACCTGCCAGATTTGTACCTGATGCTTTAACTATGACCTTAGGGACAACGGGTTTTTACCAATTAAACCAAAAAGTAGGAAAAAATGAAGCTTTGAAAGGTTAACTATATTACCAAAAGCCATAATAGAAATAAAGTAAATTCTCATTCATAAGTTCATGTTCATTTTATTATACCAACTGCCATAGAGGACTACACTGTAATGCAGGCTATAACTTCAAGAGAGAGGGGAAAAAATAGGAAAGAATAAGTTGAAAAGGCAAGATCTGTCTATATATTTATCATGTTCATGGCACAAAGACTTTCTAAAACTCCCATGAGAGGAATGGAAGAGCAGGCTGATTCTCAGTCTCACTTATGAAGATAAAAGTGAGGACACAGATGGCTAAAATTGCTCCCTGAATCATTTCTGTAGAAGGTAAAATAGAAAAGATTCCCTATAATCTACACACTTCATATACAGCAGGAAACCAACCTTAGCCTGCAAGTGTAGGAGGACTGAAGTTGCTTTTTATTTCTGAAAAGTGGAGCAGCAAGATCCAGGCAGGTATACATGCAAAGTATATAATCAAAGGGTTTCATATCTTGCCTCCAACATATTTTTTCTACCCTCTTCCATTGTGCAATGATTTACAACCACTTTGGTGTAAAGTAATCAAATATAATTGTATCTGTTAAACAAGAAGGGTCATCAAGATAAAAAGAAAAATGGAGCAGAGTAAATTACTTGATAATTTAGAAAATTTTTGCTCAGCAGGTGTGTGTACACACGCATACACATACGCACAAGGTTGCGCTAGAAATTTGATACCTATTAGTGTTCCTAAGGCTGACATGTCAACAACCCCCCAACAAATCACAGGGGAGAAGGCTTCAGGCAATAAGTTCCTTAAATTGAAGAGATTAAACAGATATAACAGAGTTCCCATACTGGCAGGCAGTCCAAGCAGGGGCCACAAGGTACACCACTGAGTCCTGAACTCAGTGTAAATGACTCTGAGGGAAATTCAGTGCCCACATGAACAGATGTTCTGGAGATGGGAGAGAGCAGGCAGGAAACACCAAGAGAGGTAAAGGAGGGTGGAGGGGGAAGAAGGGGAATTCCTATAGAGTTTGCATAACTAGGTAAAAAAATAAATTAAAAAAGTGAAAAAATGCAAGCATATCAATAAAAAGACAATAAATGATCATTATTAAAAAAATACATGGGTTCAGGATTCACATTCTTTGTTTCACTTACCTAAATGATTTGAAGCAAATGTAAAAGCACCTAAATTGACAGTTGGGGAAATTGATTCAAATGATCACTCGGAAAAATTCTTTGAAAAATAAATAATGTTACATCTATAAATTAAGACAGGAAGAAAGTCAAGTGAAATGATGCATTTAATTAGCCTCGAGAGAATAAACCTCCAAATTGCCTACCCCAAGGAGTTTGTTTCTGTTTCCTGACAGTTACCACCATGTGATCAGACACAAGGTCCCACATCAAGACCAGAGCGCCTCCTGTCATAGCTACTCCACTCCGAAACTGTGAGCTAAATAAGCCTTTCTTCTCCTGACTTGATTCTTGTGAGATTATTGTGTCACAGTAATAAGAACAGAAATGAACACAAAAATTAGTATGAGAAGTACAATAAGAATATAACCTGACAATATAATCCACAGGCCTTCAGGACAGGTTAGTGGGAATAATTTGGAAAAATGTGAAGTTGTATACAGACTAGAGAAGCTCTCGAATGCTGTAGATAGTGTTTCATGGATCGCCCTGGTGAGAGATGAGAACACCAGAATGTCCAAAGAAAAGCAGTATATAGAGAGAATAATGACTTTGTTAAGAGGACATTAGAGGTCATTTAAAGTTCTGCTAAAAACTTTGTGATTTATGATCCAGCATCTCACAAAGCAGCAGGAAAAGATAAAATGATATTTGAAATTTAAAATCAATCATTTATATGAAAGAGTACACAAAAGACTATGAAAAATGTCCATGATATTCAATCCTCACAAAATACCTATTTATATACAAAACACAAAGAACTGGTTGCAAACAATTCAATAATAATAAAGCCCACTCATTTTTTATAATGGAGGAAAGATTTTGATGTACGACCAAGCACACAAATGACAAATAACCAAGACGGTGCTTAGCAACTTTAATTACCAGTTAAATGTGAGCAACTAAGTCACTATATATATATATCATATATATATATATATATATATCACATATCACATGTATATACCAACTAGAATAAACATTTAACATCCTAGCATTACCAAAAATCTGTGTACTATTATATATAAATTTGTCTCAATAAAACTAATTAAAATTAATATAGTATATTTTTAAAACTGTGTCAAGCACACAAGTAATACTCTTAAGTTTTTGTCTCTACAATGTTATAGTTTAGGAATTTATTTTCAATACAATTTTTGTAATGTTTTATTTTAAATCTTTTGAAACAGTAAGTTTTGAAATTAAAAAGACTATGTTTTTAAACTTTTCTCTCTGTTACTAGTCAGAAATATTTCTACTTTTTGTATTGATCAGTATTGCTATCCTGTTTTTTATTACAAAACAATAAAGCAAATTTATAACACTGATTTTCTGGAAACTTTAAGAGGAGCACCTGGCTTAAGAATTGGAAATGGAGCTATTGAACTGCTGTGAGACTTTGTGAGTTACTTCCCCGCCTAATTACAAATAATGCTTTCCTTTAATAAAATAAGCATGGAGCTTTCTTACTCTATTTTGTTCTTTTGTGTTTTTAAGAATGTTTGAAATGAAGAGCCCTGGTATGGCAAAAAAAAAAAAAAAAAAAACACTCATGAGAACAAAATATCTCACCAAGGTAAATTTTACTTCTATAGAAGGGTGTGTTTCTCTTTAGGTATAGTTAAAAATATTACAAATGAGTAATCCATCTCATCTTTTATTCCTAACATGGGAGAGAGCCTCTGTCTTCTAACCTCATTGATTTAGGGTTTGGGCTCCCATTCATGATGGTGTAAGACACTAAGAAGCCATGCATACCCTTGAAAAGTAAGGAACAACTTATAGACTAGTAGAAGTTAAGGAGGTTGAAAACTCCCTAGGTCTGAGCTTTGATAAGAAAACGGAAATATAGCCAAAATGGAAGCAGTTTAATTAAAAAAAAATAAAAAGACCTAATTTCCCATAGGAATACTTGGCTCAAACTTGACTTTAAATGACTAAGCAGGAAGTGATTATTTCACAGAAGTCTTCCTACTGTCTTTTTGCTTATTTTCAGAATACTAGTGATTACACTTGTGATACCTCTAAGGACTCCTATGAATAACAATCTAGGTATCTTTCCTACAAGTCTGAAAGCAAATATTCAAAGATAAATGTGTTAGGAATGTAGGGCACTTTTCTCAGCATATTTAGCATTTTAAACATCTTTCTTCAAAACTTCTGCACATTGTCCCTGCATTCTTTCACATCATCTAAAGGGAAATAATGAACTTTATTTATTGCCAGGTTTTCTTACATGCCGCATTATGTATTTCTTCCTGTTCATTATTAAATTTAATGAACTTTCCCATGATGCATTGTAAGGGTTATCTCTTAGTTTAAAATATTGCTAAAATAAATGCTCCTCCATCATCATATATGAGATGATTTCATTTTAGAAACTATGTTAAGTATATGTTGTCATGTTACATTGATATAAATTATACATTTGGTTAAATAAACCTAGAAATTAGAGTTAACGATCTCTGAACTCTCCTTAGTCTAAGTGAATATGTGTTTCTTTCTCATATAAAATCAAATTGCCTAAGTAAAGGGGCTGGGAGAAGAAATATCTACTCATGTAGGGTTCTGCTAACATGAATCTTAAGGTGTGGCCTTCATGATCAGTCCACACTGACAGAAGTCCAGCAGGTAGAGGAGCAAACTTTTTCACAAGTCAAGAACCCAGAACATCCCCACGGCTTCTTCATTAACTCTGGTAAAAGTATCAACTGAGAAGACATATTGACACAGAAAATGGATCTACATTTCTATATGTTATGGTTACATTTTAGTGTCAACTTAACAGTTGCAGACTGTTTGGGCACAGCTGTGGAAGGTTAGTGGTTGGAACAGACCCCTAAACAAGTCTGCAGGTACTTGATTAATTGCTGTGGAATTAATCCCATAATCAATCCCATAGTGGGTAGTACTTTCCAGTGATGGACCAGATAATAGGAATTAGTTGCTGTGGAAAACCCAGCCCATACTGGGTAGTATTTTTCCAGTGATGGACCAGATAATAGGAAGTGCAAGAAGGAACTTGGCCTTCCCTTATCTGCGTCAACTTGCTGTGGAGTCCACTCTGTGAGCATAGTGCACTTTTAGAACATTGCAGCCTTCTTTGTTGCTACTGCGACTGCTGCCTCCATCCTTGGCTGACTGGGAGCTTCATCCTTTCCATGCTGCTGCTGTTCCTCTGCCTTTAGAGCCTGCCTTACGCCTCGCTGCTGTTCACTGTTCATCTCTGACATCAGAGCCCAACTGTTCTTCACCGATGTCGGATCCCATCGTTTTTGACCCTCCAGAGAAGTAAAGGCTTGAGACCCTCTTGGGAACATTCCTGTCAAAAGCGAAGGTGGCTACTTTGAAGGATACTTTTTATTGTAAGTTAATTTAATAAACATATATATATATATATATATATAATATGCTAGAGATTCTGTTACTTCAGAGAACCCTGACTCATACACTATGTGAAAATAGCATCTTAATAATTTAATTTTGGGTCAATAAATTATGTGCTATTCATTATTTTTTTGAGACAGGGTCTCACTATGCAGCACAAGCTTATGTTGAAGTTGTTCTTTTAATATATAATTGGTAAATTGTCAGGTGCTGTTTGAGCTCATTGAGAAGCTGGTTGTGAAAGCAGAGAGACCCATTCCCCAAACTCATTTTAGACCTAAGTGTGTTTTTATCTAGTGTCCCCCAAAACTTTGTCTTGGGTGAGGCTGGGCACCTTGAAACTGTGAAGGGGTAAGGGAAAAACACCAAACAGCTAGAAATATTCAAAACACATTGTCTTTAAATATAATAAGGAGACAAGCTATCTCCAACAGATGTTAGTATTGTTTATCCTATTGTCAAAAACAATATGGAGTCATCCTAAAGAAATAACACTACTCATTCAGTCAGGAATCTCAGCAAGGAAAATTTCTTTTGATCAAAAGGGCACCAGCAACTACAAAAATGGGAACCTGGGGCACATCTACTCAAACTTCTGAAGTTGCTTTTGTACTTAATGCAAAAGAAGAATGCTGTACTGTCACCCGCCAGCTGAGGTTTATTCTTACAGTCTAAGTGCTGATTATCTAATTTTCTTGTTTGAGTGTGAAGAGATGGTTGAGTGTTTTTGTAAGGTGCCTCTTGCTGGCTGGAACAAAAGGAGCCTGATTATTATTCTTGTACCCCTGAATGCATATGGGCTTAATGGAACTATGTAAACCAATGCTTCCCTAATCTCTGTGTGGGTTAGTGTTGAGCAGCCCCACCTGCCTCAATGTCTCTCATTTATCTGTTTGAAATTAAAAAAAAAGATATATGCCAGTCTGCTCCATCCTGATTGGAAAATTCACCACTGGGGTAAAGTTAAAAGAAGATAAATAATTCCCCAGCCAGGATCATGAGCACATTATCCACTGGCCAGTGATACATAATGAATTTTATACAAGGCCGAAGTGCTTAAGCTCTGAGGAAAAAGACATCATCAGTACCTCTAACACTATGTCAGCATGTCTACAGTGGGAACCAGATCATCCATAGATACTTAGGGCTGCCAGGAGCTGTCAATCAGGACCTCCAGCATGAGTTTCCCCAGCCATTTCTGTTGGATGGTTGTCAGTCCACAGTCTGATAGATCTGATCTATCTACTGCATTTGTTCTTTTAGCTGGATTGTCACTTCAGGGGGCACTCAGCTCGGCCAGAGACCTTCTCAATAGGGAACTCCAGTTGTTCGCTTCCTCAGGGCTTCCCCAGCTCATTTCTTCTGGATGTTTGTAAGCCCCAGATTTGATGATGTTGTTTGGTTTTTCCTTTCAGTCTACACCAGTGATCTCTACTGAACGCTGCCATCATCTGAGTTGATGTTTGTACTGCCTACCCACTGTTTCTCTATCAGCTACTTGCCCCTTATTTTTTTTTTCACTTTTGCTTGCTATATATGAAAAAGTTATGCACACTACACAGGTCTCTAAATCATGATGATTCTCTTGCCTCAGCCTCTGTTTGTAGGGATTACAAGTGGGCATCATCACACCAGACTCACGTGATATCTAACTGGGCTTTATGTTTACAAACTTAATGTAACTAATTAAAAAATCACCACAATAAGTACATGTATTTTTGCCATTTTCTTCTTTCTTTTATGATTAGTGGACTCTATTGAAACCAGTTTTCTAGGGTGAAAACTAAATAACGTAGTCCATAATTCCATCTCATAAAGCACAGAGACACCGTCCTGGTCCTTAATTCAGTGAGAGAAAATGAGGGTGTCCCAGTGGTATTATCACCATGTCTGGATTGTGGAACTCTCACATCTTCACAGCAAGCCTCCTGGAACTTAATTTATCATTTTCAAGTTAAATAGAAATTACACTAATGATTTTTCCTCACATCCCAGTGAATCATGCTGCTCTGCTGCCTCTGTAAACCTCAGCTTACTTTATAAGCCACCAAATTAATGGGTTACCAACATGCCCAATTAGAAATTGTGCCAACCTCAGCCTGCTTTTCATGCTATTCCATTAACTAGTTACCAACATGTCTAATGAGGAATTGTCCTAACCTCAGCTCACTTTATGGACGACTGCGCTAACTCATCACAAACATGCTAATTAAGGTTTGTTATCTCATTAAGCAGAGCTTAAATGTTTACAAAGGAGCTATTTCACTAACATTGATATTGTCACGCATTTTCTATCAAGATATCTGTAATTTTTCAATGTATTCATCTTAATCAGTTCACTAAAGTCCAGTCCCTCAGTCTTTCTGTTACTAAAACTATACCACACAACCCAGTAAACATATTATTCACCTTAAAGTGGTATCTATAGTCACAAGGATACCTATTTAACCCACAGAAAGAAGTTCAAGGAAAAGTAAAAATCCAGAAATGCTTGCTATAACTTGATTTGTGCCAAATGTACAAATTAGTCACTCAAATACCACTAGTAACTCATACTCAACAGCTTTTAAACCTCATAGCTGAACTGTGTTTTCATGATCTTTCTATATCTGGAGAATTTCAGTGGAAATAGTATCTCTTCTTGTGTAAACACTTGTGTAATTAGCCGGGGAGACACTAAATTCTTCCTTGAAGATTTCAAACTAAAATACAAATATTTCACTAAATTTAGGGCCATTTACAAGACCAACATGATTCAGCTTTGCTAGTTAGCATGTTTCTAGGAATTCATTAATCTCACAAAGTTACTAGTAATCACTATTATTTTCATAAAACCTTCAGAGTCTGCAGTCATCACACCTATTATTTTAACATTGGCAATTGATATCTTCTTCCTTTTCACTGATATCCACTAGCAATTGCTTCTTTCAAAGACATTTTTTACAGAGAGTAAGTCTGTTTTCTATTACTCTGCTTGGTCAGAAATAGAAGTTTTCTTAGTGCTCATTTATAATTCATGGAAAACTGTGCATATTAATATATCACAAGCACCAAAAGCTTTTTGCAAAGACAAAAGTCACAAACATTATCCAGTACTCCTAATATCCATTCCTCAGATAAGAAGGAAAATAGTTATTTTTAACAATTTTATACACACAAGAGAACTATATATATACACACGTAGAATTATATATACATAAAATTTCAGCTTTTTCCATTCATACATATAAATAAATACATTACAATATTAAATATCCTTTATCTTTTTACACTATCAGTTATCAACTATTATGATATAACAAAGAAGTTATGTCTGTTATTTCTCTATTCTCTGATACTTAAAATTACAATGCTGCAAATATTCCTATTTAAATATATACATGTATGCATATGTGTATATATTCCCTTTTGTATATTTCTCTATCCTTCACGTTACTAATATTATCTCTAGTATAAAATTATATATAATTCCATGTTCATTTATTTTAATGTGTCATGCAAATATACAAGTATATACACATAAATGCACAAATGTCTGCATTATTCCTTAAATTTCCTTGCTCTTGCCTCCTATAAGTATCTGACATGCAAAGTTCTACATTTGTATTGAAGAGTTTAAAACAGACATCTGGTCTACTATAATAACTAAGTTATTTGGAGTACTACAAAATTTAATTCAATAAATCACATTTTTATTGATATAACTTTTCGCATAATGAATCATAAAGCTCCTTAGTGGGCCAAAATTTTTTATAACTTTTTCTATAGCTTCTATTAAATTTTCCCCAAATGAATAAAAAGACAATAGGCATACATCAGGTTAAATAATGTCTCTCATCCTGACTGCCATATTTTAATTCTTTTCAAATTTGGAGACTTGAAATTAAATATGGTTCATGTTCCTCCTGATAACTTTTAAACTGCTGTTATGTATTTATTGGGTGAAAGACTATTGTGAATTTATCATTATCTATGGACTTTTCTGACAGTTACTTTATTATGTAACCCTTATTCTGACTGTATTTTATTATGTATTATGATATGCAGCATATCAATCATAATAAAGAGATGACACATGGAAATTAAGATGATTTGAGATACATTTATTTATAAATATATAGAGAGAGGGCAGCAGATAAGTGGGTACAGAGGTGGACAAAAATAATAACAGCAGAAATATCAGCAACTCTAAATCCAAAGGAATAATTGCAGGAATAACCATATGGAACACAACAGAGAGAGGTTTCTAGAGATGAATACACTAAGGATAAGAATGTTTGATTTCAGGACTCAGCCTGCTTACTGCAACTTCAAAATGCAGTAGACAACTTGACGTTAGCAACCTGCATCCATCAAATCCTCTTACCTGAGTGGCTGATTCTGTTCCGGGTTTGCGCAAAACTGGTATAAAGCTTATACCACACTAGTGGAGTGCACACAGGCCATCATTTTGACATAAAAGAAAGTTGGAATGTGATATTCATGGGAAAATGCAAATTATGACAAATTATTGGTATGCTTTTTTCCCTCCTTGTCCAGACCCGAAATATTTCCTTCTTCAATTTTAAATAAATATTTTCTAACCCCATGTTACAGCTATCATACAGATTTATTTCTTTTCTTATTCTTTATTTCTTTTATCCTTATATTATATCTATTTAATTTCATATGTAGCTCTAAATATAAGTATATATAAGTATAAATACAAAGAAAGAGAAGAAAGAAAGAAAGAAAGAAAGAAAGAAAGAAAGAAAGAAAGAAAGAAAGAAAGAAAGAAAGAAAGAAAGAAAGATGGCAATATGTTCAATGGGGTGTGTGTGTGTGTATGTGTGTGTGTGTGTGTGTTGTGTGTGCATGTTGCGTGTGTGCATGTGCTATAGTTTGGTTATAAAATGTCCCTGATAGGCTTGTATGTTTGAAACTTGATCTTCAGTTGGTGGTTCTGTTTTAGGAGCCTATATTTGTGAGTGGGTAACACTTAGGTAAAGGAAGTATATTTCTATGAGGCAGTCCTTGTGATTTTTCCTGCTGTTTCTGTATCTGTTTCCTGCTCCACCAAGATAACAGCAACCAGTCCCTTGTTCTCACTGCCCCCCTACCACCTTTCCTATCATGATGAGCAATGCTCCCTGAACTGTGAACCAAAACACATCTTTTCTCCATTAATTTGATTCTTGTCAGGTGTTTTCCCAAATGAGAAAATTAACTAATATAATATGCATCTTACATTAACTGGATGAGGACTAATGTTTATTATTTATTTAGTAATGCATAAATAGCAACAAAAATTAGACAGATATAGAACAAGGTTCATGATAATTTATTTTTTGTTTATTAAGCTATGATTTATTGGGTAATATACAAAGTGTTATAGAAAAAAAAGTCTAAGGCCTGTATCTTTAAAGAGACCATCAACTGTGATTACTTTCAGAAGTTTCTGTCTATAAAGTCACTGCAAACCCTGAAGTAGCAAACATGGGAAAGTTGCAACTTAGAAAAATAGAAGGTTGGCCCAACTGCGCCTCCGCTCCCCGCTCCGCCAGGCCCCAGGTGAGTCGGCGCCCAGCCCCGCCCAGGTCGCCCCATGTCCGATTTTGGCCTGGGCCATGCCCCAGGCCCCAGGCCCCTTTCTCCCTCCTGCCTGCCTGCCCAACTGGACAGGACATGCTTGCTTTCCTCCACCCCTGGGGCTTGGGTGGAGCACTAAACCAAGTCCCAGGTCCAGGGTGAAGAATTCTGCCATCAACATCAGCCCCTCTGCCTCTCTGGCCCACCGGGAACCCATGCATGTGGTCTGCAGAAGACACACTGCTACTCAGAATTCAATAGAGTCCAAAGAAAACTCAAGCAAAGTTCTAAACCTCTATAATCATCTTATCACATGGGAGAGATTCTTCACATCCAGCCCAAAGATAAGTAAACCTCCTTTTTTTTTACCTTATTGTTCCTTTCTAATATTAATCACTATTAATCACCCCAAAAATACAACCACCCTCACATATCACCAAGATACTACATCGTAAAAGTGCACTATCATACTAATATTCACTCCTTGTCTACTTAACCTGACTTAATTGATGTAGTAACAACCTAACAGCCTCAACTAGGAAATAACAATAAAAACAGACAAACATACCCAACCCAAGGAAAGCACTAGTAATAACTGCCCAAGTGTAGGAATACCAACTAAGTCAGTCAAAAACACACAGAAACTGAAAACCCCTAGAAGACAAAACAACAATGCTCAAGTCAAAGTGCAGATCCATGAGAAACAAACCCCAAGACCAATCTCCCACTGAAAGAATTAACCCCTTCATGATGGATTCCAACCAAAACAAATTCACAGAAAACAGCCAAGAAAGCCAGACCCAAGACAACGACTTTCAAAGTATGATCATTACCATGATTAATACTATGAAAGAGGAAATTCAAGAGGAGTGAAACAACAGAATCAACCACTTTGAACAAGAACACAACAGGCATTTGGAGGAGTTGAGAAAAACAGTTCAAGAAACAAAAATAGGCATAGAGCAGTTAAAACAGACTCAAGCAGAGTTTAAAACTGAACTAAAAGACAAGCTATCTTCAATCCAAAGCTCAACAGAGAGTCTTATCAGCAAAACTAACAAAGCAGAAAATAGAATTTCAGATCTTGAAGACGAAGTGGGAGAATTATTAAGCTCAATGGAAGATATTGTTAAAGCCAAAAAGATACTTGAGAGGAACATTCAAGAGATATGGGATACCCTGAGGAAGCCTAACATGAACATTCATGGAATACCAGAGCAAGAATCTCAAAATACCACACCTGAGGAAATTTTTCATATTATCATATATGAAAACTTCCCTCAACTGAAGAATGAGAGGCCCATCCAAATCCAAGAGGCATTTCGCACTCCAAACAGATATGACCAAAATAGAAAATCACCACGGCAAATAATAGTCAAAACACTCCACATTCAAGACAAAGAAAAGGTGCTGAGAGCTTCAAGAGAAAAAAAGCAAGTCACTTTTAAAGGTAAACCTATTAGAAGTACAAATGACTACTCAATGGAAACAGTAAAAGCAAGAAGAGCTTGGAGAGACATACTTCAAGTATTAAATGAGCAAAAATGCCAACCCAACTGATATACCCGGGAAAACTATCTGTCATGATTGAGGGAGAAAGAAAAATTTTCCAGCACAAAGACAACTTGAAGGGATACATGTCTACCAAACCAGGGCTTCAAAAAATGCTAGAAATGATACGCAGACTTGAAGAAAAGAACAAGCGTATCCAGGAGGACAGAAGGGAAGTATAATACCACAAAAATATAATTGTAAAACAATAAGCTTACAAAATACACTAAACATAAAAAATGTCCAGAAGTGAAAAGAATTTCTCCATTATAACATTAAATGTCAATGGGCTTAACTCACCAATTAAGAGACACAGATTACAAACTTGGATTAAAAATCACAACCCATCAACCTGCTGCCTTCAGAAAACTCATCTCACTACAAAAGATAGGCACATCCTAAAAATGAAAGTCTGGTCCAAAATTCTGCAAGCTAATGGAACCAGAAAACAGGCAGGGGTAGCCATTATGCTGTCGGACAATGTGGACTTCAAACCCAAAAAAATCATAAGAGACACAGATGGATACTACATTTTACTCACAGGTACAATTCACAATACTAAAGACTTCACAATACTAAACATATATGCACCCAATACGGGCCCCTCCACATCCATTAAGAAAACCCTACAGCATCAAAAGGGAGAAATCAACCCCCAAAAGATAATTCTTGGGGATTTCAACACTGCCCTCTCAACATGGGATAGATCAACAGGTCAAAAGCTTAGCAGGGACACTTTGGAACCTCATCAAACCCTTAAAGAAATGGGCCTTACAGATCTCTATCAAACTTTTCATCCACGTACCAAAGAATACACATTTTTCTCAGCAGCACATGGAACTTTCTCCAAAACAGATCACATATTGGGCCACAAAATGAATCTCCACATATACAGCAAAGTTGAAATTCTAGCGTGTGCCCTAACAGACCACCATGGCCTAAAGCTGGACATTCACAACACAACAAAAGACAGAAAATACACTAACTCCTAGAAACTTAACAATATGATGCTGAATGAGAACTGGATTCAGGAAGAAATTAAAAAGGAAATTCAAGATTTCCTGAAAGTGAAAGATAATGAAAATACAACTTACCAAAATCTCTGGGACACAATGAAAGCTGTCCTAAGAGGTAAGTTCATACCTCTTAATGCCTACATCAAAAAAATGGAAACATCAGAAATAAACAACTTAACAATGCAGCTTAAAGCTTTAGAGAAACTAGAGCAATCTGATCCCAAAAGTAGTAGAAGAGAGGAGATTAGCAAAATAAGGGGAGAAATATCTGAAATCGAGATTAGGAAAACGATAGAGAAAATTAACCAGTCAAAAAGCTGAAAAAATTTTTTCTTTGAAAAAATCAGTAAGACTGATACACCCCTAGCTAAATTAACCAAAAGCAAGAGAGAGAAAACCCAAATTAACAAAATTAGAAATGAACATGGAGTTATCACTACTGATACCCAAGAAATCCAGAGAATTATAACATCATATTTCAAAACTTATATTCTGTGAAGTTTGACAACACAAAAGAGATGGATGAATTTCTAAGTAAACACAACTTACCTCAATTGAATCAGGAAGTTGTGAATTATTTAAATAGTCCTATAACATATAAGGAAATTGAGGAAGTAATCTCGAATCTTCCCAACAAAAAAAGTCCTGGACCAGATGGATTCAGCACAGAGTTCTACCAGACATTTAAGGAGTTAATAACACCAATACTCCTTAAACTGTTCCATCAAATAGCAAAGGAAAGAACACTACCAAATTCCTTCTATGAAGCTAATAGTGTTTTAATTCCAAAACCTAATAAAGATACACTTAAAAAAGAAAACTATAGGCCAATCTCTCTGATGAACGCAGATACAAAGATTCTCAACAAAGTCTTAGCAAATCGGATTCAAAAACATATCAAAAAGATCATTCACGGGGACCAAGTAGGCATTATCCTCGGCACACAAGGTTGGTTCAACATACGCAAATCAATAAATGTAATTCATCATATAAACCAGTCCAAAGTCCAAGACCACATGATACTCTTGATAGATGCAGAAAAAAGCTTTTGACAAGATCCAACAGCCTTTTACGATCAAAATGCTAGAGACAGAAGGAATGCAAGAAACCTTTCTCAATATAACAAAAGCAGTATACAACAAGCCTACAGCAAGGATTATAATCAATGGGGAAAAATTGGAAGCGTTCCCACTTCGATCAGGAACTAGACAAGGCTGTCCACTCTCACCACTTCTATTCAATATTGTACTTGAAGTCTTAGCTGAAGACATAAGACAAGAAAGGGACATAAAAGGGATTAGAATCGGCAAGGAAGAAGTCAAGCTATCCCTATTTGCAGATGACATGATCTTATACCTGAGTGATCCCAAAAACTTCACCAGGAAGATCCTGGAAATAATTGAGAAGTTCAGCAGGGTAGCAGGATACAAAATAAATGTACAAAAATCAGTGGCCTTCCTATATGCTCAGAATGAAAGAAGTGAAAAAGCCCTGAGAGAAACAATCCCATTTACTATAGCCCCTAAAAAAATGAAATACCTTGGTAAAAACCTAACCAAGGAGGTAAAAGACCTTTACAATGAAAACTTTAAAACCCTAAAGAAAGAAATAGCAGAAGACACCAGAAGGTGGAAAGACCTCCCGTGTTCCTGGATTGGTAGCATCAACATCATAAAAATGACCATCCTACCAAAGGCAATATACAAATTCAATGCTATACCAATTAAAATCCCAAAGCAATTCCTTAAAGAAGTTGACCAAACAATCTCAAAATTAATATGGAAGCACAAAAGACCCAGGATAGCAAAGACAATCCTGAGTAACAAAAACACTGCTGGAGGTATCACCATACCAAACTTAGTCTATATTACAAATCCATAGTTGTAAAAACAAGCCTGGTACTGGCTCCAAAATAGACACAAAGATCAATGGATAAGGATTGAAGACCCAGATATAAGCCCACAAAACTACAGCCATTTGGTCTTTGACAAAGGGGCCCAAAAAGTCCAATGGAAAAAAGAACAGTATCTTCAACAAATGGTGCTGGCAAAACTTGATCTCCACATGTAGAAGATTAAAACTGGACCCGTATTTGTCACCTTGTACAAGACTTAATTCCAAATGGATCAGGGACCTTGATTTAAGGACAGAGTCTATAAAAACCATAGTTGAAAGGGTAGGGAATTCCCTCGAGCTGATTGGGCTAGGCCAACAGTTCCTAAACAGACATCCAATGGCACAGTCACTGCTACCAACTCTCAACAGTTGGGATCTTGTGAAATTAAAGAGCTTCTGTTCAGATAAAGAGATTGTAACATGAGCTCAAAGGCAACCCACAGAATGGGAGAAAATCTTCACTAATCACATATCTGATAGAGCTCTATTATTCAGATTGCACAAAGAACTTAGAAAACTACACATCAAGGAAACTAATGGCCCAATTAAAAAGTGGGCCCTGGAACTTAAAAGAAATTTTACTAGGGATGAAATTAAAATGTCTAACAAATATCTTAAAAAATGCTCCACTTCCTTAGCCATCAGGGAAATGCAAATCAAAACTTCCCTGAGATATCATCTCACCCCAGTCAGGATGGCAAAAATCCACAATATGAACAACACCAAATGCTCGAGAGGATGTGGAGGAAGGGGAACTCTGCTACATTGCTGGTGGGAATGCAGGCTCATACAGCCACTCTGGCAAGCCATCTGGAGATTCTTGAAAGAAATAAAGATTGAAATGCCATATGACCCTGCGATTCTACTTTTGGGAATAACCCCCCATGCAGCAGAGGTCCACCTCGATAGCACAAGTGCGACCATGTTCATAGTAGCACTGTTTACAATAGCAAAGTCATGGAATCAACCCAAATGTCCAACAGTTGACCAGTGGATAAGGAAACTGTGGTATATCTATACAATGGAGTACTACTCAGCCATAAAAAATGATGAAGTACTGGAATTTTCAGGGAACTGGATGTCATTAGAGACAATTATATTGAGTGAAGTATCCCAGACCCAGAAAATTAAGCGCCATATGTATTCCCTAATAGGTGGCTCCTAGTCCCAAACCCACCCAGCCCACCTAGAGACACTCAATGATAAATCTCTGTAATACAGTAATTGCAAGGAGTATGAACAGGTGGGATGGGGTAGGAAGGCCACACCAGAAGCAAGGAGGGAGGGGACCATGTAACAGCAGAGAAAATAGGCCTCCTTCAAGGACTGTGAGTAAGCAATGAGACATCTGGCTGGTTAAGTTCACAGACTTTTCGTTCCTGATCATCTACAACTGAGGGGGTGTGATCTCACCAGAAGGGGAGGGCATATAATCTGGCAGATAATAAGTAACCATTTTGCAAATGGGTGATTGACCCCTCCCTCACTGTGGTTTCCTACTTTTATTTCATTTACCTTTGAATGGGCTCTTATAACAAGACTCTGGTTTAACAGTTTTTTATCTCTGGCCAGGGGGTGACATCCAATACCCATCAGGACATAGTGAAGGGCATTGCAGGAGCAGCAAAACCGCAAAAGAAAATCAACAAACCATAATCCAGAACTTCAGAGACTCTATATCAACCACATAGAACTAGGCCAGCCTAATCTCTCCTCATCCTGAAGCTCAGGGAAATTTGTGGAAGAGGGGGCAGTAAGAGTGTAAGAGCACAAGGAAGGGAGGAGCAATGATATGCAAGATACTCCACACAAGTTAGGACCGAAGCAATCATAAATGTCCAATACACTATTGTCCCCACAAAGTCTAGCATTTGCTAAAAGCACCAAGATCCTTGGAGGAAGGGATTGACAGCCAGAGTAGTGTTCCTATGCTTAAGGGGAACACAGGAAAGGATTCATGGAAATGCCGCTGGGTCCTTGTATGTCATCAGAGAGGAGGACCCAGAGGACAGTCAGGCATGCACATTAAAGGATTCTCCGGGGATTCAGGGAGGGGAGGCACTGAGGGGTGGGGAGGGAGGGGTGAGAGGAGGGCGAGCAGAGGGGTGGGGGGAGGAGGAAGGAGGGAGGGAACCGGTGTACCTATTAAGTTTGTATGAGCGGAGATAATAAAATATGTTAAAAAAAAGAAAAAAGAAAGAAAAATAGAAGCTTATGTTTCTGTAAGTTACTTATTACAAGTTTTTAATCATCATATCAATATATAATTTTCCTTAATTTTTTCCCAATTAAAATATTTTAGAATGTATTGTTGTTAAACTCATACTCAACAGCACCATAACTCTTAAACAAACCTGGATAAGGAATGGGAGCTGACGCAGTGGGTAATCTGGAGAACTGAAGATAAATCCCCAGAAGCTATGTAAAACTGTATGCATGAACATGCAGCTATATTCACAATGCTCCTAAGGCAATCTTTTTGGAAACCAGGGGGAATCTCCAGAATGCCTCAGGCCAACTACCCATCATATCCATAGCAAGCAACAGAGACCCTGTTTCAAAGACTGCAGAAGGCTAGATCCACACTCTGATCTTTACACATGACATTCATGAACCTAAACTTAATACCATAAAAGCATACATCCACACATAGACACGTGCATAAACACACACACACACACAGAAAGAGAGAGAGAGATTAAAAAGAAACACATAATGTACATATTTTCTAAAGCACTAGACAAGAGTTCTTGCATTTAGGAACACTGCATAATACTTTGGTACTATGACTTAAGGGTCATTTTGCACAATGTGGTCATCAAGACAAACACACAACTTAAAGAGACATGACACAAGGAGGACTGAGGGAAGAGTCTTATTTACAATTCAAGTTCCAAAAAAGAGGAAGAGTACTGCTTTGTTCTAGCCAAATTGAGAATATCTGTATTGTGGCCCAAAGGTTTTGCTATTATGGGCTGGCCAGAAATGACCAAATGCCATGAATATCTATGAGCGAGATCAAAATACATTTCAGTGAACGGGCTTGTGTTGGCTAATTTTTTTTTATGTCAGCTCTCATGGGAAAAACAGCCTCAGAGGTTTTAATTTGGGGTGTGCTCACTCAACTCCACTGCTCCTGGCAGTAGTGATGCAGGGCATCATATAAAGAGTATGGGGTGGAGCAAAGCTACTGACCTCATAGAATTCAAGAAATGGAGAAAAGGAGGGAAGGAAGAAGGAAGAAGGAAGGAAGAAAATGATGGAAGGAACCCAGATCTCAATATACCCATGGTGGACACAACCCAGTGTTTCAACCAGTGATTCTTTGGAAAACATTTAAGAACCAAACCATGACAACATTTTGAAAGTATGGAATTAACGAATAATGAGAAGTAACTGAATGTATTTTCCCACAGTTTTCAAAATACTCTTAATTTGTGACTTCTTCACTTCAGTAGACTATGTGTATGTTGTTTGCTTTCACCTAGGATCACCACAAATCCATTCATTTTCTCCAAACATGTACCTTCATTTCAAAGCCATTGTAGGGTTCTCTACATACACACACACACACACACACACACACACACACACACACACACTCCTGGAGACGACTCCAGGCCATCAGGACAGAGAAAGGCAAGTTCGGCCACCTGCTCCTCCACCTCAACTCTCCAGAGACTCCGACACAGGCAGGGAGTTTGTCAGAGCAAATCTCGATTTATTGGGGGGGGGGGTAACAACAGCTCATGTAGACAAAGGACCAGAGGGCACAAAACGGGAAGCCAATTGTGTTAAAGGTCAACACAGCATGCAAGCCTTACAGGTCAGACTCAACGTATCTCAGTAAGGAAGGCAAGTCAATTCTCTGTAATGTGATCAGGGTTACACCCAGGACACTAGCTCTCAGCACCATCTTTGGTCCAATGTGCTCAACTATGCCCTGGGGTAATTCCTGGGCGGGCCCAACAAACCATGATCTAGTATTGTTTCTTTTTACACTTTCCTCATTCACCTGTTCTCATCTTATCTAGAATACTTATTAAGGACATTTAGGTCTGATTAACTAGTATTTTGTCTTCCTTCTCCCCTTGTTCCTATTTGCCTTGAAATATGATATACATACTCACTAGCTCTGTCATAAATTTTAGCCATCCCATAATTATCTTCCTTCTGTGTCTTCAGCACTCTGAGATGAAAGGCTCTCAGGTGTAGTCATGGGTAGATTAATTGGCATATCCTCCAATTTTATTATCACTCTTTCACAAATTATCTTGAGACCTTTTCTGTTCTTACCACCTACAATTTTTTTTATTAGGGTGTACATATATTTGTTCTTCTATTGTTTCATTTCAATAGGAAACAACTCATGAAACCCTTTTATTTTTGTAGCTTAATATTTGTAATGTTCTACTACTAACGGCCAAGCTAATTCGCTACATAATTCTCAGCATAAAAGGGAAATAAAAGATTAATGACCAAAGCAAAGCCTCTTGTCCTCTTTACTGCCAAAGAAATTTATATCCAGAGAGAGGGGAATTAACTCTTAGAGAACTGAAAGAGTACAGAAATAAAAGTTAAGTAAAGTCCACACAGGTGAATATGCATGTTTGCTACCCACTGTGTTGCTTTCTTTGAAAGCCCAATGAATTGCACCCAAGTCTTGAAAGCAGCTTAGTCATTCTTAAGTGAAAGCAGTATGTTTATTTCCTAAGAATCATAATAGGAATGTTGACTTTCAAATTCTCAAGGAAAAAAAATCAGGGAATGAAACAAGACCTTGCATTATTCAGCTTTCTCTTACTAATAACTAAGAATATTAGCTTATTAAAACAAATTTTATTTTGTCTCATATTTTTAGGGATTTCTGGTTCATGATCAGTTGATCTGTTGATTTTCACCCTGTGGAATGGGAGCAAATCAAAGAAATAACAAGCAATGCAAAACATCATTTTTGCTTCATGATAGGACATATAAGAGAAAGAAAAATAAGAGACCATTTGTCCAATATCTTTGAGCATCCACATTCAGTGAACCTTCCTCCAGGCCAAATAATATCCCTAAAATTGCTGACAGCTCAACTTTTGGGCAACAAGCTTTTAACACATGGACATTTGAGGCACACATACCATCCAAATTCAATTTTTCAAATCAGTATTTGAAATAATGGGTTCCATTATGAGCATTTCATACATACTTAGAGATAATAAGCTCTCTTCCCAGTCCCATTTTACAATCTCTCCCCTGCTGGTCTTCTTCCTCTTCCCCACGAATACTTCTTTCAAGTCATCGCTTATCACTAACCTCTATTTTTTCATCCTCCTCCTTTAAGATTGCTTTCCTGTTCTTAAGAGCCTCTTTATAGTTTCAAAACCATCTCACACCCACATGCATAGCCATATTAGAAATTAAAATCCAGCATCTACATATGAGACGCTGCATATGCTCTTCTGAATCTGGAAATGATTTCCATTTCCATCTATTTTTCTGCAACATGTTGTGTGAATTCACTTTTCATTATTGATGAATAAAATTCCATTGTGCTCTAGTGTCACATTTTCTTTAGACATTCAATCTGTTGATGGGCATCTAGTCTAATTTTATATCTAACTTCATGCAAATATTGCTGTAATACACTGGAATGTGTAATTATCTCGGTGGTGTAGAGACACAATATCTTTATATATGGTACAACAGTTTGAGTAGTACTAATGTCAGTCGTCCTTAAAGTTTGGTGGAATACTACAATGTGTTTATTTGGTCTTAGGTTTTTTTCTTTGTTGGTAGAATTTTTATCTATTATAATCTCATTTCTCTTAGTATCACCTTATTTTTATCTCAGGGACCCTAGGATTGCATTTTATTATTTTTGATTCCAGAATTTTCTTTTACATTTCATCCCTGCCTCCTCAATATCCCAGTATTTATTCACAAATGTTTTGTTCAACATCCAGCTATTTATGTACTTTATGTAGTTTCTATTGATGGTGATTTTTTAATGTTTGTCCATTATGAACTAATAATATGAAATAAATTATCTCCATTCTTTTGGATTTGTAAAGCTTATTTTGTGACTTACCATGTGATCAGTTTTACAGAGAAGCATGAGTATTCCATTTAGGTTGAACTGATTCTTCTAAGAACATCAGTACAATGCAACTATGAAGATTCTTTGCTGATGATTAACTTGGAAAGCTTATCAAATTATGACAGTAGAGTACTGAAGGCTCCTGTAGTTATTATTTCTAGTCTTATCTGATTTTCAGGACTTTATAATATTTGTTTTATGAAACTGGAAGCCCCAGCATTCATTGAACAAATATTTAAGATTATTATATCTTTTTGTCTTCTTTCTTTCCTTTCCTTTTTCTTTCTTATCTATTGTATGCATATTTGCAAAGTGTGTGTGTGTGTGTGTGTGTGTATACACAGCACAGATGCATGTGAGACAGTGCACATATGGAAGTCAGCAGACAATTTTCAGGAGACATTATTTGCCTTCCAATCTAGTTTGAGACCAGATCTCTTCTTTGCTATTTCTATGCTAGGCTGACTGGCCATGAGCTTCTCAAGAATCTTAGAGCTTCACCTTTCATTTCTGTGTGAGGAATGTGAGCAACAACCTCACATGGACTGGGGTCCTAGACTGAATAAAAAGGAAAAATTTGGAGGAATCATGCTAAACACCTAAATTCATTTTTCCCTACTTTCCAAGAGGAGGCACAATCTGCCCAGATTCCTCACATTCTTGCCAACATAGCTAGAGCTGTTTGATCTATATCATTCCTTTCCATAATAAAGTATACTCATAAACTATATGGAAAAGTAAATATTCATTCCTGAAATAGCTTTTCTCTAGCATTTTGTCACAGTAATGAGAAAAGGAACCAACACAGACAATTGTTAGCAGAAGATTGTCTATTACAGGACTTCATTTGACTTTTCAAAACAATATTTTTTAGAAGAGAGATAGATACAGAGAGCAAGAAAAAGAGAGACAGAACAAGAGAAAAAGAAAACAAGAGAGAGTAGGCATGTACATGAGTGCAATGGTGCTTCAGTAGAAGTCAGAGGACAACTTTGAGAAGTCAGTTCTCTCCTACTACCATGTAGACTTCTTGGGGGCTGGTCACAGGTTACCAAGTTTGTGAGCAGTCACCTTCCTTAATCAGCTGCCTCATCAGCCCCTGTATTTGAGATACATGAGATCTAGAAGATTGAACTTGGGTGGTTAGGTTTCACCTGATAAGCTATCTCCCCAGCCTCAATTGTTATATCTTTTGGATGAAGTGTTCCCTTTTTACATAGGGAGTGACCTTTTCTTATATCTTCTGACTAGGGTAGTTTGATGCATAGCTAATCAGACATGAGAATAGCTATTCGGTTCACTAGTTTTCTTTTCACCCTTTGAATTTCAGTTTGTGAGTATCTTTCCAGTGAGGTGTGTTTGTCAGAGAGAAAAAAATAGTTGAGTCTTGTTTTTTTCATAATAACTTTTTATTAGTAAATTGTGCCCCATGGCAATTCCATGCATGTATATAGCATATTTCTTCCACTTTGTCTTCAAGATCTGATTTTCTATTTTCTGCTTCCTTAGTCCTGTTAATAAGACTCTGTTGAGATCTGGGTTGAAGATAACTTGTCTTTTAGTTCAATTTTAAACTCTGCTTGAAATGTTTTAACTGTTCTATGCCTATTTTTGTTTCTTCAACTATTTTTCTCATCTCCTCCAAGTGTCTTTTGTGTTCCTGTTCAAAGTGGTTGATACGGTACTTAACTCCTCCCAGATTTCCTCTTTCATAGTATTGATCATAGTAAAGGGCAGACTTTGAAAATCATTGTCTTGCATATGGCTTTCTTGGCTATTTTCTGTGAGTTTGTTCTAGTTCTAATCTATCATTATGGGGTTAATTCTTTCAGTAGGAGATTTGTTGTCTTGGTTTTTGTTTCTCATGGATTTACACTGTGACCTGAGCATTGTGGTTTTATCACTTAAGACCTTCTTTTAGTTTCTGTGTGTTTTTGACTGAACTGACATTACTACTCTTGAGCAGTTATTACTAGTGTTTGCCTTGGAGTGGGTACGCTTGCCTGGTATTGGGATTAATTTCTAGATGAGTCTATTAGACTGTTAGTACATCAATTAAGTCAAGTTTAGTAGATAGGGAGTGAAGATTAGTATGGTAGTGAACTTTTTTGGTTACTTCCTTAGTGATATATGAGGGTGAATGGTATGGTCCCTGAAGTTGTATGTGTTTTGGGGTGGCTATATAGAAAAGTTAAACTACGGTGACTAATAATTGCGAGGAACAAGATGGCAAAAAGTGTTTACTTATCTTCGACCTAGATGTGATGATTCTCTCAATGTGATGGGATGATTTTAGAGGATTGCAGATGTATGGTATTTGACCTCTAGAGCTTTGCTTCAGTTTTCTCTGGATTCTGTTGAATTCTGAGGAGCAGAGAGTCAGGTTCCAGTCTGGGTCTGGATCTGGGGTGGAAGAACCGTGTGTCTAGTTTGTCCTGCAGATCACCTGGGATCTGGGGCGTGGCTTAGGGGATTTCCCCAGTGCCAGAGCAGACTAGCTGCCACTGCAGCTGGCTGGTGGGAGGATCTGGTGACCTGAAGCCTGGGGCATGGTCTAGGGGCCTTAACTGAGGAGCAGGGAGTGAGGTCCAGGTATGGGTTGGAAGGGCTATATAGCGTATTTTAAATATTTATCCATCCATTCTCTCTTACCACCCTCCCACCCCTGTCAGTTCCCATTTTACCTAAAAGTCACTTTCACATATTCGTGGCTTTTGTTTGGTTTTGTGACCCAAAGTGTTTAGCCAGGATCTTCAGTGTGCTCATGGGGTTACAATTACCCTCTTACTTCTCGTTAGGACATTCTAGGGCTTCTCCAGCATGCAGCATCTAATTCTTCCACATTCCTCTCTCAGAGGAATTCCAAGGATCTGTGGACCACACAGTTAGATTAATCACAGCAACAACCCATCTGCTGGTGGCAATTGTCTACATTGGTTTCTTTTCTCTTACTGTGAAAAAATGCCTGACAAAAAGTGTTTCAGGAAAGAATATTTATTTTGCCTTATACTTTAAGAGTACAGTCTATTATGGCAGGGAATGATGTAGTTCTAGCTATAGTGGCAAAAGTGTGGGCTGATTGCACCTCCAATTGGGAGCCAGGGAAAGAAGAATTCTGGAGTTCAGCATGCTTCCTCCAAGTTTTTTCTTTTTATTCAGTCTAGCACCCCAGTTCATGTGAGGCTGCTACACATATCCTTTGGGTCTTTTCTCAGTTAAGTTATAGACAGAGGTGCATCCCCTGAATGATTCCAAATCCAGACAATTTGACAATGATATCTAACTATAGCACTCATGATCAATCATTTATGGAAGAAGTCTAGATTTATTTGTAATTTACATTTTTTCCTTTTAATGTTGTGTAACCTGAATCTTGATTTGGATCTTTTAGTGAATAAGTTTGGTATAGTTACAATTGTTGAGAGCATCTCTGTGTTCAACAAACAGCTTAGTCAAAGAAGCTTCATTTCCCACATGGATGATGGTTCGAAGATGGCTAACTTGAAATGGATGAAGGCTGAAATATTATCATGTAAATATTCATGATAACGCTTGATCTGCCACTTGACATGTGCCACTGCATTCCACCACTGCAGAATAGAAAGTATTTAAAGCGAAACTAGAAAAGTTCACTGCTCTTATTTTTCTTAAATCTAGCCTAATCATCAATCATGCAGGATGTTGATTTTTACAGTGACTCTTAGGAAAGTAAAATGAAAATGTTACTGATTTGAAAGACTTGGGGACTAAATAAGATCATGCAAATATTTGCACCTGTAGTTTGCACTTAACTGGTGCCTCTGCTATGACGTTGGAATATATCAAAGTCTCTACATATCTCAAAGTCAAACTGACTCCTGTCTTTGCTAGTGAACTTACTAAAGCTCTGTCTTTTCTGTATTTGAAAGGCATGACTTTAGAATTCTATGTATCTAACACATTGGATAAAGTTCCTATTGGAAAGAGATACCTGCCAGGTCAAGCAATGAGTTCTCTGTTATGTAAACTAATTGTGGCATCCCACTCTTTTATCCTCTGCCTCATCGAAAAAATTCCATGGGAATTTGAGGATTAGTTCTTGACCGAACAGTGTGTGTGTGTGTGTGTGTGTGTGTGTGTGTGTGTGTGTGTGTGTGTTTATGTGTGTATGTGCATGTATGTGTGTCTATTCATAATTTTATAAACTTAAGTGAAGCACCTATGCCAATTGTCACTCTTGAGGCAGTAAGTTTCTGTCATGTATTGTTTTGAGGCAAAATAACCAATATTCCACATAGATATCATTTATATACAAAGTTTCTGATTCTCAAGAATCATATTACATATTATTAACAAATTCTTTGAAGTATGTATGGGGGGAAGGCACCTTACCTGTTTTTCCAAATGTATCTGTGTTTCCATAGTCACATAATGAATCCTTTCTATTATTTGAACCTATCACATTTCAATACTCAGTAGGTATGTAAACATCTATTATCTGTTTGGAACTTTGCATTTACTTGTGCTAAAGGATCATTAACATATTAGTGAACTTGAGTGGAAATCAATAGTCATGGGTACAGGTTAATGAGATTTCTGAATTGTTCAAAGATGGCTAACTTGAAATGGATGAAGGCTGAAATATTATCATGTAAATATTCATGATAACGCTTGATCTGCCACTTGACTGTGATAGTTTTATAAACACTCTCATTCAAACCATCTATGTTAATCAAACAAAAAAACCATTATTTTGCTACTGTTTTTCACACCAAACATTGTTTGGGACATTAGATTCAGAACAGACTGGAATTAAAGCAAAGACTATAATTTTTCTTCACCAGCACTATGATCATCCTGAAGAGAGAAAGGGAAGGAGAGAAAGAAGAGATGGGAGGGGAGGTAAAGAGAGAAAAAAGGACATATTGCTAGATCACCAAGAGCCATTTTCAGAGCCCATTACTTATGTTTTTCTTTCCCCAGTTGGTATCACTTGTCTGAAATTTCATTGCTAATTCTTGCTCTTTTTAATTTGTTTTGAACTTTAAGGAGTGTAGCATGCTTTATGTTTGCTGTTTTTAAACTATATGTAAACCAGTAAACTTTAAAGTGCTTTGACTTCTTTCTAGAAAGTTTTCATGTTTGTTTGTTAATTAAATTAATCTACTTTCATTATTCGTGTACTGTATGCGAGTGCATGTTAGATGTGCCATGGTACACGTGTGGAGATCAGAGCACTTGTGAGAATTCCTTCTCTCCTGGAGTATGCTTTTTCTGGAGAGAGAACTCAGGCCATCAGGCTTGGAGACAACCACCTTTGCCTGCTGAGCTGTTTTATCAGCCCATGTTTTGTGACTTCTTCACATGCCAGCTTGGGTGCTGTGTGTATCTGTGTAAATTCATTTCAATGCATGTGCAGAGTTCCAGCCTGAGAGGACACCAGAGTATATTCATAAGCTGTCTTATTATCTTCTGTTCAGAGATTCTTCTGTGACAAATAGTGATGCTGTGGAGTCTTTAACTTCTCTTGATGTGTGTGTGTGTGTATACCTCTCAACACTACACACTCATAAGCAAATCTGCCAGCTATAGATCAGTTTACTGAGCTTTAAATAGGTAATTCTAATCTTAAAGAGGGTTTCAGTTTCTACATTCATGGGACCATGAATAGGATTTCCAGGCAGCCCACATAAGGTGACAAACAGCAGCAGGCATAGACAGCCAGTTTTACTGAGTGACTGAGTTTGTTTCCCCGGTTCCTCTGAAGTAAACATATCCCATATGTTAAGTATCTTCTCTTGTGCACATTGGGTACTTTGCATTTTTCTATTATTTTGGTATTTCCATTAGATTTTGTAAAGGTTTCTAAAATATTCTCAATATGAAGCTCCTTTCTATTAACAAATACATGTCCCCCTCCCTCCATGACAGGGAACGCATGCCCACCATTGTAAACCAGTCTACAGATGGGGAGTAAAATGACAATGGAAGGATCAGATGTCTCAATACTAATATAACCACAAACACCTAAGAGTAAATTTCCATCAAATACCTTTCATTTTATCTATGGGTAGGAAAGGTTCTCAACACCCAGATGGGATACAATTTAGTGCAGTGGAAGAGCAGTGAAACAGACAACAGCCAACCAGAATGCAGAGTGCTGGTGACCCTGCAATGATCACCTGAAATTAGGCCAGACAAATCTCTCCCCATCCTAAGGCTCAAGTAACCTTGTAGAAGAGGGGACAGTAAGATTGTGAGAACCCCAAGATGGGGAGGTCCACTGCTGGACAAGACATTCCACTCGTCAGTGTTCCTGCATCCAGGAACTCACTACAATGAGATTTCTTCTTACTAGATTGGCATAATAACTGACATACCAACATACTCCCATAGACTAATGAGGATTTCAGAGAACTAGTTACATTTAATGGGAACCTTAAAGGTTAGGGATAGACAGGGTATGGGGAGTACCCCCTACCAATGGGTCTGCCCAAAGAAGGGCTACTTGATCTGTCACACAGACCTGAACTCCCACTAGAGCAGACAATCCAGAGGGAACCCTGGAACCCATAGAAGCAGACAGACAGGAATGGGGGAGGAAGAATAGAGGCAGGGAAAATTGTTCAATATGCCTATAAAACTAGGAAATAATTTAAAAATTAAAAATTGCAATTACAATGAATAAATTTTCAAAAAAGAGTTTGAATTTGTAAACTATAGTAGTTCTAATTTCACCTTAGATTATTAGAAAATAAATGATTTTGCACAGGGCTGTATGTCATAGTATGTTCTCAGAATACCTTAAATGTCCAATAAGATAGAGACAATTTAAAAAATGCATATCCCCATTTTGGCCTATATTTACTACTTCTCTGAAATTCAGATGCTTTGGGGCCATACTTCACTCTTTCTATTCCTCTAGGGAAGAATCTGAGCTCTGCCTCCTTTCACGCCTCAGAGTGATGCCAGATGCTGCTGCCTGATGAGGCTGGACTCTACTGCTTTCTGCAACCTGTGGTTTGTGTGTCCATGTGTGACACACGTATATATGTGTATGTGTTTATGTGCATCAGCAAGCAGATCTATAGAAAATGCAAGGAGGTGCATTGTGAAGGGTGCCAAACATGTCCTATGCTCCTATGTCCTGGAGGAGATGCCTTGGTTCAACTTCTCATGGCCGGATTCCCTCAATCCCTCAAGACCTTCTAGTGTGTGTTCCCTTAGCTTCTGTGAGTTCACCTGTATGCTGAGCATGATCTCAGAAGCACGGCGAAAGTCCAGAGACTTAGGAAGTTTATGTAAGCAAGGGGACAGGGTCTCCCTGGTATGAAGCTGCAGGGGCTGGGGGAAGCAGTGATCCAAAGTAGCTGAAGTTGCTCTTCCTGCCTCAGTGGGGCTAATCTTTATCTTGTGCTCATCCCAGGATGTTGCAGCTTTTCACTGGGCTTTGGACTTACGTATTCTGTTGCTTGCATCACTTTGACATCTGTGGGACGTGAGTGCTGGAACTTCGTTTTCTCACATTGTGGACATCCCTTCTGATTTCTGATCCTATGATTCCCAGGTTATGAAATAACCTTCAATGACACACCTGAATGTTCACTCTTGTATCTTATCTCCATGGGTAAGAAACATAGAACTCTTTAAAATGTTTTTCTGTGTAATTCAAAGGTGGCATCCTCATGAGTCTGTTTCTATCACCTGCTACTTCTACTAATGCGTGGAATCTTGACATGTCTTGTTTCCGATGACTATTTCTTAGAGATAATTTATTTGTGAAATTGCAGAAATCAATGGGAGCTTAACATGTTTTGTCCTTTGCCCATAGCTATTTTTCTTCCCGTGAGGCTCCTGGATTTCAAATGAAGATATCAAGCGAGTAGCTGTCAGGTACAGATCAACTCAATCTCATCTCAGGGGAATGATATAAGCTGTGTCTGGGTCCTTCTAAGCACCTGCTCAATCCATGCATCTTCATTCTTATCCCTCATTTTTATGAGGTTTCACCAGAGTAAAATACTCTCCATGGACTCTGGACACAATTGTAATCCCTCCCGTTGAGACAGACAAAAATGTCACTTGGCCTCTGGGGCTCACTTTGATTCTCTCTGACTTGTCCAATGCTCTGAGCTAATATTTACAAGAGTTTGACAAATTCCTAGCTTCTGTCTATTGTCAGATCCGTCTCTGAAAGTGGTTCACTATTTTGTATTTCTTATTGCCATGTAACGTTAAGTATTCCGTTCAGATTTTCTGACCAGTATTAAGAGAAACTATGCTCAATGACCAACATGGCATTTTTTTTTTAGTTTTGTCACTTTAAAATTTGTTTCAGAGGAAAGTTTGATATACACATTAAAGGATGCTTCAGAGATAGGGGGAGGGGGGAAGGAAAGACAAAAAAGAGGAGGAAGCAGGGAGGTCAAGGGAGAGGTAGAGGGAGGGAGGGGACAGGGGTACCTATTACATTTGTATGAGTGGAAAAATAAATTTAAAAAATCAAAAAAATTTGTTTCAGAATGGAAGTAATTCACATACAGTTTTTATTTCTGTTCAATTTCCCAAAACTCTCAAATTATTTCTACCATTCAAAGTTCATTTCAAATGCATACCTTCTCTCAGAGGTCATTATAAAATAGAGATGAAGTAGAAAGAAGTGTTTTTATAGGAATGTTTTATAAGATATTGCATTTTTGAGACTCTTTACCTCAAATAACACAAAAGAAAACCGAATTTAAGTGGACAATGTACATCTTTGCATAGTCTTAGAACTCAAACTTGAAAAATTTCATTGTCATATTCTGAAAGATACCATGGAAATTCTACTTATAATTACTTTCCTTAGTGTATAACAGAAGAGGATATAAACTTAACAGCATCTTACATTATACAAGTATCCCAAAACAAAAAGAGAAAGCTGTTTGGCAAGGTCGCCACATACTTGGTTAGCATGTGGTGGTGTTCTAATTCTCTATACCTAAAGAGATGAAATTGTTTGTGGGAAAAAAGGTTCATATGACTTCTATATCAATACTACTTGTTAAATAACCATGTACCTAAAAAGCGATTCTGATTTAGGATATGTCAAAAAATAATAATAGAAAGCAGAACATGATTCACTCAGTGGAATTACAGTGGAATATTTACCCTGTTCATATGAAACTTTAAAAGTCAAATTTCAATTTCTTTATTCTAATTAGATTTTTTAAGTGTGGGCCCAGAAGTGAATGGAGATGTGATATTTTAGAGCTCATACTCATTCTTTATTGTCATGGTTTAAAGGTGAGTTGTCCACCCCTCATAGGCTCATGCGTTTGAATCTTTACTTGGTGTTAATGTTTGGGGAAGTTGTGGTCCTTTAAGAGGTAGAGCTTTGCATAGCTAAATCTATGTATTATCTACATTAATTGCAAGGATTATGAACAGGAGGGATGGGGTTGGAGGGCCACACCAGAAACAAGGAGAGAAGTGACCATGTTACAGTAGAGAAAATAGGCTTCCATCAAGGACTGCAAGAAAGTAATGTGACACCTGGTTAAGTTCACAGACATTCGTTCCTGATCATTTACAACTAAGGGGATATGAACTCACCAGAAGGGGAGGGCATATAGTCCGGCAGATTAAAAAGTAACCATTTTGCAGATGGGTGATTGACCCCTCCCATTGCCAAATGCCATATGACCCTGCAATTCCACTTTTGGGTATAAGTATTACATCTACCCTTGAATGTGCTCTTATAATAAGACTCCAGTTTAACAGCTTTTTGTCTCTGGCCAGGGGGTGACATACAGTGCCCATCACGATGGAGTGAAGGGCATTGCAGGAGCAGCAAAATTGCAAAAGAAAATCAACAAACCACTATCCAGAACTTCAGAGACTCTATATCAACCCCTAGAACTAGGCCAGACTAATCTCTCCCCATCCTGAAGCTCAGGGACATTTGCGGAAGAGGGGGCGGTAAGAGTGTAAGAGCAAAAGGATGGGAGGAGAAATGATTTGCAAGATACTCCACACAAGTTAGGGCCGAAGCAATCATAATTGGACATTGCATGCTGGGCGCAATGTCCAACACACTATTGACCTCACAAAGTCTAGCATCTGCTAAAGGCAGCAAGATCCTTGGAGGCAAGGGATTGACAGACACAGTAGTGTTCCTATGCTTAAGGGGAACACAGGAAAGGGTTCAGGAAAATGCCACTGGGTCCTTGTACGTCATCGGAGAGGAGGGCCCAGAGGAGAGTCAGGCATGCACAAGAAAGGACTCTGGGAATTGGGGCAGGAGGCATGGGAGGATGGGGCAGGAGGGGTGAGGGGAGGGAGAGCAGGGGGTTCGGGGGGAGGAGGAGGGAGGGAGGGAACTGGTGTACCTATTAAGTTTGTATGAGCTGAAATAATAATAAAAATGTATTACAAAAAAAAAAGAGGTGGAGCTTTGCTGGATGACCTCACATCACAGGACAGGACATTGAGGATTGGTAGCCCAACCCTGATTCTTGCGGTTGCTCTTTTTAGATCCTGGTCGTTCCAGTGACCTGAGCCAGCCTCCTGTTTCTGCGTTCAGCCATGTCTTCTGCTGCGTGATTCATGCCATAAATGGACTGTATTTCCTCTGGAACTGTCAAGCCAAATAAAAAGCCCTTTCTTCACTAAGTTGCTTGAGACTTGAGTACTGTCTCAGCAAAAAAAGTAATTATATTTATATTCTGAGTTGCATCCACAGCTGAAATCATTGACTGTGCCTTTGCCATGGACACAAAGGCAAATATCTGTGGAAGACATTGCAAATTTAATTGTTAGTGGTGTTTAAACAATCTATCACATTAAGGAATTTAGAATTAAGATCACTTAATTTTAGTCTCACAGTGACTACACAACAATAAAAATCTAAATTTCTCTTTTCTCTTGCAATTTTTATCTCGTTTAAATTTAGGACTCGCTTCTCACATAATAACTTGCTGTTTACCAACAAAGAGGGGAAGCATTTATTTTTATAGGTAGAAGTGACTAAAAAGTAATTAAGAGGGAATAGTTATGCTGTGGTTAAAAAAATAGTGTATGAAGAAAATCAAATGATTTTGAATTATACAAGCTCTTTAGAGTCATTAAACATTGTTCTTGTCTTTCTAATCCACTTATTTGGCACTAAGCTGGACGAATTTCAATTTTCTGCTTAGAGGTTAGATGAGATCCTATTTAAGATCTTTCAGCCTGATCAGAGAAGTGCTTTGTTTGCTAAGTGGATGGAATGCCTTTCAACACCTCTAAATGCAAGGAGGCCATTCCGAAGTCACAGATGAAGATTTTAGAGAAGAGTCAGGACTGTTCCTAAATGAATTAGACATTGGACCAGGAAAAAGCAATGTACTGAATTTAAAGTAATATGCAAGTATTTATTTGAGGATCATAGGCCTGTTCATGTCTATGAAAAGTTTCAGTGCATATAGAATGATTGCACTGCTTGACTGTTGACCATGTCTCCACTGCGGGCAGTGCTCACAAGCTCTTTCACCATGAGACAATGCATTGTTATCTCATCAGTGGACAGTATTTCTTTTTGTATTAAAGAGAGGGCAGAGGAATCTGTTATTTGGCTATGGGAATATTATGAAAGTAATACTAAAATACAGATGCATGATTGATTATAGCCTCAATGACTATCATTACAACAAATGTGGCAATTGTGTTCTAAGAGTGCATTAATAGGGAAAAGACAAACACTCTAAGTACCCTGGAAAGGTACATAAAAGCATAACAGAAGTCTGGCAGAAAAATAAATATGTAAGACTCTTATCTGAGGACATTCTCCAAAAGAGTACAAAAGAAAGTGTGTTATTTATAAAACACTAAGCAAAAATGCGAAGGTAAATAGGTAGAACTGTCCCCATGACTTTTAGAAAAACTGAATTGTCCTGTGCAACACATACAAATCCTCCATACAAAGACAATTACAAAGGTCAATGATAAACCACATAAAGTGTATTCTGATCACGATTTTATCATATATTCAGTCATGTTATATAATTTAGAAACATTCAGAACTACTCCAAGGAAGTCATTGATATTCTATCATATATTTCCACCTCATTATAAATTTTATATTTAAATTACTTTTTAACTAACTGTGAAAGTGTCAAATAGAGGAACACAAGATGGTGCAAGAGTGCATGCATTATGAAATGTTTTCCTCATGCTGCAATTCTTTTTCCTCAAACGTGTATTACTTCTTTATGATGAAAGCATTCGGGTCCTTTCTTTCTAATCTTTTGAAATATTCAGCACATGATTGTTATGCAGATTCGCCCTACTGTGCAGTGCCATATCAGACCTGCTTGCTCTTATTCAACTGGTGCTTCATAACAGCTGACAACAGTTGATCTCCTCCCCGCCCCCACAATTCTTTTAAGCCTCTGTTAACAGCCATTCCCTCTATTCTCAGCCTCAATGAAATGAGCTTTATTATTTTCCATGTATGGATGAGAGAACATGTAGTTGCTTTTCTATGACAAACTTACTTCATTTCACATAATTGCCCTTAACTCCACCCATGTTATCATAGATGTCAGGGCTTTATTCTTTTATACGGTTGAATACTTTTCATATATATATATATATATATATATATATATATATATATATATGTAAGTGTGTGTACATATATCACATTTTCATCATCTATTCATCTTTTGAAACTTTGAACTGATTCAAGACTATTGTAACTAATACCACAAAAAACATAGGAAGACAGGTGGCTTCTCAGTCAGCCAAGATCACTCACATCCTCTATACCCACAAGTAGGATTGTTGTATCTTGCAATAGTGCTAGTTTTAATTTTGAAGGAACCTCCACACTGTGCTCCATAATGTCTGTATTCAGTTGCATTTCTTCCATTCTGCAAGGGTTTGCTTTGCTTCACATCTTCACATGTACTTTTTACCTTTAGTCTTTTATTTATTTACTTATTTCTTCCACTCATACAAAGTTGATAAGTACCCCATTACTCTCCCTCCCTCCACCCTTCCCTGGATCTCCTTGCTCCCTCCTCCCTTTTTCCTTTCCTTTCCCCCTTCCCTCCCTTTCTCCCAGTGCTCCCCCCCCCAATTCCTGGAGCATCCTTTATCTTTTTGACACTCATTTGTCTTACTGGAGTGAATGATAACACTGTTTTCCTAATTCCCGCTGATGTCAAACATCCTTTCGACATCTGGTTCCTTATTATATTATCTATTTATTTGAGAAATGTCCATACAGATGTATTTTTCATCTTTTAAATTGAGATATCTGGGGATTTTACTAATCTTAATAAGGTTTTTTTGGGGATTTCTTATATAATTTAAATCTCAACCTCTTGTCAAATGTGTGGTTGATAAGTATCTTCTTCTGTTCTCTTCATATCCTTCACTCTCTTACTTACATTGCTACAGGAAAAAAAACAGGTTTTCTCCATGTTTTGTTCAATGTAATCCATTTGTCTATTTTTTATTTTTATTCCTGAGCTTTGGAAGTCTTGTGTATCCCTGTGTGCTGAAGCAGTTCCTCTGATTTATTCTAGTAGTTTCATAGGTTGAGGGTGAAATGATACTTGATTGTCAGTTTTATTATACACAAAGACTTCAAAAGCAATAGATTTTTTTTGCAGGTAGCATGTGGGTTGCTATTTTTTTTTACTTTATTTCATATTAAACGGTATCTGATTTGGTATTTGTAAAAAGATATATTTGGGGGGGAAATAGAAATTAAAGAAGTTGGTAATACCAGAACTAAGAAAAAAATGCAATGTACAACTAGGACGAGTCTGTCTTAGTTTATGCCTGAGTTTGCTGAACTGACAGAAAGCTACTGTAAGGCATGCTATGACTTTTTGCCATGACACAGTGATGTACACTGGGAGCTACTGAAACCACAAGACATATAACATGCAGGTCACACAGAGATGACCTTTGGAAGCTTTAAAGGCATGCCCTGAGACACATGTTACCTGGTGATAGGCACTGGAGTGATTCCAAGTCAGTTCTCCTGTTCTTAGGTTCTCAGTCTTCTGTGGACTAGAAAAACTAGCAAAACATATACAGAAAATAAGGATTTAATAAGGTGGAAATATTGGAAGAGTTTACAAGTTAAATCAAGACACAATATAAAAGCTGCACTAAAGTAAATTATTGATACCATAAAAATATATGTGGAATACTTGGTGCAATGCTGAGAAACTACTAGAAAGAAGAAACCTTTATATGTGATAGATATGAAACAAAAAAAGAAATTTAGCATAAGCAAAACTGTTACTACTAACACAGAAAATATTCAATCAGAAATGACATTCAAATGCTTTAAGCCAAGAGCACGGCATGGTAAGACCTGCCTATGATCTCTGCATCTTGGAGACCAAGGCAGGGGCATCATCCCAAGTGTGAGGCGAGCCTTGATTATGTAGTAGAACAAGGTCTCCTGGGTCACATGGTAAAAGCTTCTCTAAAAAAATAATGTAAATTAATAAGTAACCCTCTTCCTAGAAAAGAAACATTTAAGCAAATAAAAACAGATGAAAAAGAAAACACAACTATGAAAAAGCTTTAATTATTTGGAAGGAATGAAATGTACACAGTGTTAATACAGCTTGGAAAATGACAAGAACTGCTTTATAATTGCACAGTAATAAGAAAGCCATTGTACTGATAAGAGACACTTTTCACAATAAGGCAAAAGAATGAATGTTCCACTACAAAATAATGAAGAAAATGTACCAAAAAGATTATTTTGAAAACATAAAGACAACTTGAAATAAAATTAATATCAATGAGAGTCTTTGTGCTGAAAGATGATAGGAAAACAATTAATGTGATTGTCAAAGCCATACACTGGTTATTTGCCTTAGAAACAGAATGAGCACTCAAGGCAAAACAAAGTTTAAAAAAGTGTTAATATTTCAAAAAATATTTGTTATCTTTTTATCTAATTCAACCCCACTACAAAAACAAGAAGCTATTTAAAGGACGATGTGTATACGACATATATACAAAAAAAGCATCTTTGAAAGTGAATTAATCTGGGGTTGGAGAGGTGGCTCAAGGGTTAAACCTCTGCCTTGCAGGCGGAAGGTCCTGAGTTCGTGATCCTAGACCCCAAGTATAGACGCCAGGCGGAAGCGGGGGCGACCTGCGTTTCCGGTCCTGGTAGGGCGGAGCCTGTGAATCCCGGAGCAGAGTAAACAAGGAGGTGGAGGTGTCCACGGTGGTTCCTGAATTCGTCTGTGGTTCTACACACACACGCATACATGCACATACGCACACACCATACATGCACAATTGATTAAATAATAAAAAAATTTAAAAAGTGAATTAATCTATTTCAACAGAAAGAATTTTAATGAAGAAGGAACCCTAGAAATGTCTATTATAAAATAATTATAATGAGAAGTCTACATGACTGTGATTATTGTTTATGCTACAGAAAAGCAAAATTGGCCCATGAATTGATTTTTAATTTCATAGGCTATTTAACATGAGAGTGGTGCCTAAGGTGATGGTGTTTGCATCACAGAAATGGGCAATGTATCTAGAGACACTGGAAAAATAAACATTTACCCAGATATCTCTGAGCATAATCTTATCTATTTGCAATTCATGAAAGTGGAAAACAATAAATTTATTATTTGTGTGTGTGTGTGTGTGTGTGTGTGTGTGTGTGTGTACAAGAGGACCCTTGAGTGTGTGTGACTGCATAGGCCCAAGGGTGACAGTGAATATCATTCTGGATTACTCTACCTCCTTATGGCTTTGCTCTAGGGTTTCTCAGATTCCTTCTTCCAGAGCCAGAACTGCAGGCCACCTCCATTTCTGCCTGACATTTTCATGTAAGATCTGTGGATCTGAATTCAAGTTCTTTTGCATGGGAGGCAAAGACTTTAACCCCTCAGTCATCTCCCCATCCCAAATGCACTATCATTTAAATTCAACATTTTGATGCACAGAAAAGCAAAGAATGCTATGAGGAAACTGACAAAATTAATAAAAATGGGTATCATACATTGAAGAAGAAATATAAAAATCCAAGCTACCAAGCTAATCTCCAAGTTGGTTCGCCAGAAAAAAATAATCATCATCAATAAACACAGAGCAGCATGTCTTTATTATTCCTGAAAGAGAACAAGTTCATTATAACCAAGAATGAGCTAGCTCTGTGGTTGGGAAGAAGATCACAGGAGAATGGTGCTTGCTCCAAATGTCTTACTTCTGGTCATTGGTCTTGTAGAGGCGAGAAGATAAGAAGGATATTCATTGCCACTTCAGAAACTATGTGTTATATATAGTTTGGACTAGAAGATGTCCCATGACTTTTTAAAAGGCTTGGTTCCAAGGATGGTGCTACTGAGAAGAGGTAGATCTGTTAAGTCTCAATGAGAACAATGGTGAAGTCCTTAGATCACATGATAACTATTAGAAGCATTAGTCACATAGAAGTATTCATGATTCTCTACAGGAGTAGGAATAATAGAATGTGTGTGTGTGTGTGTGTGTGTGTGTGTGTGTGTGTGTGTGTTTAGAGAGAGAGAGAGATCTATGGATATATATATATATATAGAGAGAGAGATCTATAGATATATACAGAAAGATATATATATATAGAGAGAGAAAGAGTGAGAAATTTATTAGATTAATTTACAAGATAATGTCAGCATAGTCCAACAGTAGCTACCTGTAGCTGCTCAGTTCTTGAGCTGAATATCTCAGCAATCCTAGTCTGGTACTGAAGACCAAAAGATTCCTGGAAAGTCTCACAGTCGTCCCAATTGGTTGCTGAAGTCCAAAGGACTCCTGAGGAATCCTCGAACTTTAGTCACCCTTTTAGGGTGGTGGTGTCTGGTATCTGTGATGTCAGCAAAGAATAACACTCGTGCCAAAGTGATTGGGCTTCCATGTCAGTTAAGAAATAGAGCAGAAAACTCTGGACTCTAACTTGAAGGAAGAATGACAGTAGCAATGAAGAAAGGTAGCAGCAGACCAGCATCAGAATCTACATGAGAAGTCAACACAGGGCGAAAGAGAGCAATTCCCGCCCCTTACAATTCCTTTTATTGGGACCACCATTTGAAAGTACCACCCATTATGGACTTCTGTATCAATTAGACGATCTCCAACAAGCTTGTTCAAAAGGTTGCCCTAACTGTCAATTCTTCACAACTGTGCCCACAGCTCAACCTGCTTTTCTCAAAGTGACACCTGTGTCCAGCCATCACAGGATACCTTCCCTGAAAGATGGAAAATGGGGTGGTGGCTCTTTCTTCTTCTTTCACTTTGCTTCCTACACATGAGCAGTTCTGATGTACCATCAACTTCTGACATAGTGTGTTGCTTTATCAAAGGCCCAAAAATCCCGGGCCAAAACCTCATCAATCAGAACCTTCAAAATGGTATGCAAAAAAGTTTTTTTCTTCTTACAAATTGACTATTTCAGAGACTTTGTTATAATGATGGAATGCTTTAATACACTGTATGCTTGCAAAAGAGAGTGAACCGAGGGCTGGAGAGGTGGCTCAGGGGTTAAGCCTCTGCCTTGCAGGCGGAAGGTCCTGAGTTCGGATCCCAGATCCCACGTATAGACGCCAGGCGGAAGCAGGGGCGGCCTGCGTTTCTGGTCCTGGTAGGGCGGAGCCTGTGAATCCCGGGCGGAGGAAGTGGAGACGTCCATGGTGGTTCACGAATTCGTCCGTGGTTCTACACACACAGACACACACGCATGCACAACATACATATGCACACACGCACAATTGAATAAATAAAAAAATTTAAATAACCTTTAAAAAAAAAAAAAGAGAGTGAACCGATATGCTGAGTGATGAGAGAAAAAAAGTCTATAATCTTAGATGTATCCTTTGAAATTGCTTTCAAGAATAAAGTAGAAATAATAGCATTTTCTGCACAAAAAAAAAATCTGAGGAGACTTGTTTGTCATCAGCAGATGTGACTTGTGAGAAACATTGGATGAAGTTTTACAAAAAGAAAACTAAATGATACAGGTCAGAACGGATATACACAAAGAAAGGAAGAATTGTCAGAATCAAATAAATGAAGGTTAAATGACAAACTCTCATTAAGTTACTGAGAAATAAGCAAGCACTTCCCCAAGCTGAGAAAGAATGCCTGTGGAAATCCAGAGCTACCATGATTGTATCTTGAGTCACTTAGAACTTTCCTGGGACGATCAGGAACAACACAGGTCTAATTTCTTCCACCACTTTCTATCAACATCTTATTGTAAGTCTACTGCAGTAATAAAGGAAGCTCTATACTTTTTTAAAAGTTGCAAAGACTGGGAAACAATAGATATTAAATTGCACTTGTTTGCAGAAAGCATGACTGTCTATAAAGAAAATACTACACATAGCTGACAAAAAATATTAGAACTAATAAACAATTATGAGTTGGAAGATACAATTTTAATACAAAATGCCAATCAATTTCTTATATGCCAGTACTGCACAAATGAAATTTGAAATTAAACTCATAATATCATTTATATTTGCACTTGAAAATAAATCTACAAAAATGTGCAAGGTAAATATAATAAAAATGATAGAATAATGATGAAAGTTTCAAAGAATATCTAAAATAAGGGAGAAGCATTCCAATTTCATGAACACTGAACATTGTCAAAATGTCGTCCCTTCCTTGTTCTATGTATAAATTAGATGCAATCCCAGTCAAACCCTAACAAATTGCTCCATGCATATTGATAAACTGACTTAGAGTTTATATGGAAAGGGAACAGAACCAAGCTACAAAAACAGAATTGAAGGTAAACTAGATCAGAAAACTGTAATACACGCATAAAATTATGATAATTAGGACAGCATGACATGGATGAAAAGACAAATAGAAATAGGACAGAATGCCCAAATATAGGCTCCCATAAATAGTCAATGAATCTTTGACAAAGTAGCCAAGACAATACAATGGACTAATATCAGTCTAAAAAGGCACTGTTGCAGAAGAGAATCAGGGAGAAAAGACCTTTTTTTCAATTGTGTAATCACAGGTGATCCTGCTGAGCCCCAATGGATTCCAACCAGTGGTCACACAGATGGCTCTGGTTAAACTAAATGAGTCACAAAGCCAAATCAAAAGTTATGGATTCTGGAAAAAGGATGGGTAGTAAGGCGAAAATTTGATAGAGATAGGAGGGATGAGAGAGTAGGTGATATGGTTTGAATGTGAGTTGCTCCCCCATAGGCTGATGCATTAATATTCTTAGGTAGTTGGTGTTAATGTTCAGAAAGGTTACACATTACAGAGGAAGGCAGGTCAAAAGAGTGTTTCGGTAGCGCCGCCTTCCTTCTTGTGGCTCTTAACCTTTCTGTCTTCTGGTAACAGCTGCAGTGATTTGAATCTGCATCCTGCTTCCACCTCCAGCCAAATACTCTACTACATGATCTCCATTGTAATGAACTATATTGCCTCTGGAACAGTAAGCTAAGTAAAACTCCTTTTCTCTCCTAAGCTGGTTGTGTTTGAATCCTGTCTCACAGCAATAAAAATAAAAGTAACTGCAACAATATAGCAGAGAGTAGTCAGAAGCATATATATGAACTGATAAGAGCAAACTTCATAAAAAGTTCTAAATATGGCAAAGGAATATTTGAGCATAAAAATGTACAACAAATAAACAAGCAAAGAGGAACTAAAAAATCATGATACTCATGCCTATAGAAAAATTAACCATAAGTGAATTATAGCACTAAAACATTAAACGAAAACTTTAAACTTCTTGAAGCATAACCTAGAAGAAAACTCAGATTTCTATGGCTTTTGCAATGATCTTTTTAGCTGCAATATGGAAGGTATAATGTAAGAAAGAAACAATGGCTAATCTTAATATTGCTCATGTGAAAATTTCCTATTCTGCAAAAGCCAATTTCAGTAAAACTAGAAAACAACGATGCCTTCAGATAAAATTCTGTGAACAGAAGTTACATGAACCTTATTATCTGAATGAGTGTCATGGTGCATGCTTGCACTCCCAGCAGTAGGGAAACAAAGAGACAGGAGGATTTTTGGTTTGAGGCCAGTTTAGACTACATAGATAGAGACATTTTGTCTTAAAAACCAACCAAATTGAAGCTCAGGGAAATTTGCGGAAGAGGGGGCGGTAAGAGTCTAAGAGCAAAAGGATGGGAGGAGCAATGATATGTAAGATACTCCATACTAGTTAGGGCTGAAGCAATCATAATTGGACTTTGCATGCCCTGCGCATTTTCCAACACACTGTTGACCTCACAAAGTCTAGCATCTGCTAAAGGCACCAAGATCCTTGGAGGCAAAGGAATGGCAGCCACAGCAGTGTTCCTATACCTAAGGGGAACACGGGAAAGGGTTCAGGGAAGGGCCACTGGGTCCTTGTACGTCATCGGAGAGGAGGGCCCAGAGGAAAATCAGACATGCACAAGAAAGGACTCTCTGGGAATTGGGGCGGGAGGCACCGGAGGATGGGGAGGGAGGGGGGTGGGGAGGGAGAGCAGGGGGTACGGGGGAGGAGGAGGGAGGGAGGGAACTGGTGTACCTAATAAGTTTGTATGAGCTGAAATAATAATAAAAATGTATTAATAAAAAAATAAATAAATAAAAAGCAAAAAAAAAAAACCAACCAAATAACACGAAATGAAAAAGCAAAACACAAAATTGCTTTTTTTAAATATTTTTTATTATTTCAGCTCATACAAACTTAATAGGTACATCCAGTTCCCTCCCTCCCTTCTCCTCCCCCCGAACCCCCTGCTCTCCCTCCCCTCACCCCTCCTGCCCCATCCTCCCGTGCCTCCCGCCCCAATTCCCAGAGAGTCCTTTCTTGTGCATGCATTGACTTTCCTCTGGGCCCTCCTCTCCGATGATGTACAAGGACCCAGTGGCATTTCCCTGAACCCTTTCCTGTGTTCCCCTTAAACACAGGAACACTACTGTGGCTGTCAATACCTCACCTCCAAGGATCTTGGTGCCTTTAGCAGATGCTAGACTTTGTGAGGTCAATAGTGTGTTGGACATTGTGCCGGGCATGCAATGTCCAATTATGATTGCTTCGGCCCTAACTTGTGTGGAGTATCTTGCAAATCATTTCTCCTCCCATCCTTTTGCTCTTACACTCTTACTGCCCCCTCTTCCGCAAATGTCCCTGAGCTTGCTTTCTGAGACGAAAAATATAAAACAAGGGCTGGAGAGATGGCTCAGGGGTTAAGACTCTGTTTCCCAAGCAGAAGGTCCTAAGTTCCCAGGTCCCACTTAAAAACACCAGGCAGAGGGGCTGGAAGGTGGCTCAGGGGTTAAGCCTCTGCCTTGTAGGTGGAAGGTCCTGAGTTCGGATCCTAGACCCCACATATAGACGCCTGGCGGAAGCAGGGACAGCCTGCTTCTGCTCCTGGTAGGGCGGAGCTTGTGAATCCCGGGGCAGAGTAAACAAGAAGGAGGTGGAGGCGGTCCATGGTGGTTCCTGAATTCATCGGTGGTTCTACACACATGCATATACATATACACACATACACACACGCGCATACATGGACAATTGAATAAATAATAATAGAAAATTAAAAAAAAAAACACCAGATAGAAACAGTGGCAGAACCTGGGAAATCCCAGAGCAAAGCAAGGAGGTAGAAGCAATCCAGGATGCCTTACCCTTGGTCCTCCACATGCACACACACACACACACACACACACACACACACACACACACACACACAAATTAATTAATTAATTAAATATAAAACGAACATAGTAAAATGAACTACCTTACATAAAAGTGAAGAGAATCCATATATAGTCTCCTTTTCAAGGAAGATACAGGATTCAGTCAAATATATGTGGAGAATTCACATTATTAAGACTTAGGCAAATGCAAGTAAACACAACATAGAAATACCACCATGTACACTTGAAAGTAGTAAAATCCAGCTCACAGACAACACCAAAGATACACAAGTATTAGTAACATTAGGAAGTTTCATTCATCACTGAGGAAGGGAGCTAAGATGACAGAAGCCAGTTTAGAACATGATGTTACTGTAAAATGCCAAACTTTGGAAGCAACCAAAACATGCTTCAGTGGTGACTGAATATGTAAGTGGTGGTGTCAGTGGACAATTTGGCAGCGGTCAATGATAAAAGGAACTGCAAGTACTGCAAGAAGAAAGTTCACAAATGCTGATGCTATATGGTTCTGACTAGATGGTGTTATGAAATTATGGTGTCAGCATAAAAAGGGCAAAGGAAACATTAATGATCTTTAAGACCTTAAGATTATCTGTAGTATTGATGGGTGTCATTTTCCATTTGTCCAAATTCAGAGAATATTCAATGTTGAGGAGTCCAAGAGGTCTATAACTATACCATCTTAATGCACCATGTTAATACTAACTGCAATGTGGGGGTAGAAGATTGCATTTCCACTCAATCGTATTCATAATCTCATAATGCTTTGAAAATAAAGTTTACAATATAAAGATATCAATGTAAAATATCAATTAACATTATGGTTAAAAGATATATTATGTGTAGTATTTGTAGGATAAAATATGCATGTATCTTTCATGCATGTTTGTATGTATGTATGTATGTATACAAAATATACTGTTAATTGAGATAAATAAAAGGGTTTTCATATATTTCTATTGGAAATATAGCTCTTCAAATATGCATGCTTCAAATCTACAGGTCAAGTTAGTGATACTTTTTCAAGAAAATCAACAGTTATTAAGATGGCATTCTGTTAGTATAACCGGTATAATTTGTAAGTAACCTAATAACTAGTTAATTTCTATTTGAATTTGTAATTGCTATAAAAATACCAATGTAGGTCTGGGAGGATGTCTCGGCAAGTAAAGGTGTTTGTTTAGAAATCTATTAGTCTCTGTTGTTCACATGGTGGAAGGAAAGTGTAGCAGTTCACCTGAATTGTTGCTGATAAATCATGACAAAACAGTCTAAAGGGAACAAGAGGTTTAATTTTCTTATAATAGTCTGGTTACAGTTCTCAATCCAGCTTGATAGGAGAGCTCACACCATCACCAGGGCCAAGGGAACTGGCCATATAATATCCACGTAACAGCTGAGGGAGGGATGATCTTTACTTGCCAGACCAGCATGTCTGGCCAAGTATATACAAGGATGCCTCCTTCTCAAGCAGTTCCCTCCATTTTATTCACTTTCCTGGGGATTAGTTTTACTCACCATGGACTAACTAGGTCTTCCCCACCAGCCAATCTCCTGCAGGTTTGCTCTGGGCTTAACTCAACTACTAATTCTCTACAAACATGCCCAGAGCTTAAACCTGCAACCATCAAGTTGACATCTGTACCTCACTCTAAAGAAAGAAAGAACAAACTTCTAAAAGCTATATTTTGACCTCTTCGCACATTATGTTTGTCTCAAAAGTAAATAAAATATTTTATTCCAGCAGGTGCTTTGACTGCTAATTCCATACTAGCATGACTTTCCTCAACATTACTTTGTTCAAAATAAAGGCGATTGTTAGATTATCAGTTGTAAAGATGAACTTGAAACCACTCAAGTATGTGATAACTTTTTTAGCATGAGTAATAACTTAGCATTTCAAATTAATGCAAAATTTCCCACATGCATATTGATTCATTTAGAGGAATGTTCTCAATCTGCTGTGAGTTGAAAGAAGAAAAATATGTGGGGAAATATATATAAACTACAGAGCTTGATTTTTAATAAAAAAAAGTTATAAAGCTAATACATAGCTATATGGAAAACAATTGAAGGATGACACAACTCTAATTGTTAATGTTTATTTGGAGCTTGTAGTATAGAACAGTAAAACAGAAATTCAGAAATACTTTAAAATAGTAGTGCGTGGGGCTGGAGAGGTGGCTCAGGGGTTAAGCCTTTGCCTTGCAGGCAGAAGGTTCTGAGTTCGGATCCTAAACCCCATGTATAGACGCCCAGCGGAAGCGGGGGCAGCCTGCGTTTCTGGTCCTGGTAGGGCGGAGCCTGTGAATCCCGGGGCAGAGAAAACAAGGAGGAGGTAGAGGCGTCCATGGTGGTTCCCGAATTCGTCCGTGGTTCTACACACACATACACACACACACATGCACACGCATACATGCACAATTGAATAAATAATAAATAATAAAAAATTTAAAAAAAATAGTAGTGTGTAACTTTAAAAACTATGGAATGCTTCACAAATTTGCCTGTAATCTTTGTGCAGGAACTATGTTAATCTTCTCTGTGTCTTTCTCAATTCAGAATATGCACTGTTGAAACAAGCATTGTTGTATACATTTTTGAAATTAGCTTTATGCCATAATTGTACTTACTGGAACTGTGAAGAAAGTTACATACAGTTCTTTGAGTACATTGAAATGTATCAGGTTTGCCTCTTAGAATCTCAGTAGGGGTTGCTGTAGGGAATGCTAAAATACAGTTTGAATCTGTTCGCCTAACAAATATTTCTGGCCAGGGAAAAATAAAGTAAAATCTTTAGCATCTAAGTTGTCTAGTGTTTAGAGCCACTAAAGAATCTTGCATTTCAATACCAGGTAACAGACAGGTTAGAATGACAGGACCAGAAATGCCTCATGGAATCCTCAGCCTTGATAAAAGACACAAAATTACTAAAGGAAGCCAAAAACACTGATGCTAATGTTTACAAAATGTACAAAATATTTTCATTCTTATGTAAATATAATTATGTAAGATACATTAATTTACTCAAATCTCTCTTTCACCTTCCCTCTCTACTCCCATGTTTTTCTTTCCTTCTTTTCCTTTCTTACCATCTTTACTCTCTCTCTCACTCTCTCTCTCTCTTCTCTCTCTCTCAAACACACACACACACAATTTTAGAGCCAGAAGAGTCCAAAAGTCAGAGTAAGAATCAAAACTGTCATCATTTTTAGAGAACAAACAGTCTAATAAGAATTTATTTCATCTAAGTAATTAATGTGGATTTTTGATGGATTAATTTTTAAATGAGAGATTTATAAAAACACAAAAATGAAACAGGCAAAATGGAAGTGAACATAGTCCTTTTTTAACATATGTGTGTGTGTATATCCTTGTAGAAGAGGACACAGTGTCAGCAAGAGTTCCAGGTGGCAGAAACCTGCTTCCTGTGACCTGTAGTGACAGATGGATGACATCTCAGAGCTAGGGGTAAACACGTGAGGTCAGGGCAGGCGGTGTCTTTAGCTATCTCCTTAATACTAGGACCCAAAAGGGAAAGGCCATTCTCTCTCTCTCTCTCTCTCTCTCTCTCTCTCTGTGTGTGTGTGTGTGTGTGTGTGTGTGTGTGTGTGTGTAGGTGTGTAGGTGTGTATCAGAGGGCACTGTGTGTGCCTGTGGACTCCCAAGAGTATTTTAGGAGTCATCTTGTGCTACCTCCATTTAAATTTGCTTTGGGATTTCCAATGCTCTCATTTCCAGGGCCAGAAGTGTAAGCCACCACTAATTCTGCCAGCATTTTTACATGGGACCCAGGATCCAAATTCAGTCCTTCTGCTTGTGAGACAGAGGCTTAACTGCTGAGCCATCTCTACAGCCATGAACATAATCTTCTTTCATCACGTGATTTTACAGGTGAGGCTAGGGAGTTCTGGGGAGGAGACATTCCTCAGTTATTTCCATCAAGACTGAATTCAAATACAAATCTTTCAATTCAAAGTGAAGCTGGCCAGGATGTGTATTCTGGCTTATCCTTTGTACTTCCCAGTTAAGAGAATCTATTCTCTATATCAGTATGAGTAATTAAGCATTAAACTTTGTACATTGTTATTCTTTTTATGCCTCCAGTGACTAGGCATGTGCTATTTGGTTCAGTTTCCAAGGAAGTTAGTTTTTAAATGCATATCTCTTTGGGACAAATATATCTTTTTCACTAAAGGACCAGCCAACCAGAGAAGGTTCTGGAATGAGTTATTGGCCAACTTCTTGGTGGTTGATCTATAGGCTATAGTCCGCCCAGCTGTTTGTTTTAATGAGGGAGGAGTGATCTACAGGCCTGGCTGGGTGTTCTGCAGCGAGCTAAACCCATCCATCTTTCTCTGAAGAAAAGGAGGAGAAAATCATCTTTCAAAGCCACTTGACAGCCACCCCGATCAATGTGCCATATTTGTTTAATGGAGATGCTGTGACCAGTCCATTCATAATCATCCATTTTCCACAGAAAATGCTTCCAGAGTTTCCCTTCTGGGGAACTGGGATGTGTGGTCCAGAAGGATTTGCTGCTGAGTGCAGCTGAGCAGGGTTCTTTGGCTGTCAAAGCCCATCCTTATCAAGGCATATGAACCACACTCTTGGTTTTTCTGGACAGCCTGGTTATTTTTATAAATGACACTGTCTAAAGGTTATCACTCAGTTTGCATTCAAACTGTGGTGGGTGTTTTTGATAAATTTTTTAAAAAATGGAAATATTTACCTTCAAGGAAAGGTTTTTGATTCATTTATTTTTCTTTTTTTTTCTTTTTTTTTTATTAAAAATTTAATTATACATTTTAAAATTTTTTACCAGTTCCCTCCCTCCCCCCTCCCCTTCCCCCAGTGTCTCCCCCCAATTCCCAGAGAGTCCTTTATTGTGTGCGCCTAACTCTCCACTGGGTCCTCCTCTCCGATGACATATAAGGACCCAGTGGCATGTCCATAAGCCCTTTCTCTTGTTCCCCTTAAGCATAAGATTACTACTATGGCTGTCAATCCCTTGCCTCCAGGGGTCTCGGTGCCCTTAACAGATGCTAGACTTTATGAGGGCAACAGTGCGCTGGACATTGCGCAGGGCATGCAAAGTTCCATTATGATTGCTTTGGCCCCAATTATTGTTGAGAATCTTGCAAATCATTGCTCCTCCCATCCTTTTGCTCCTACAATCTTACCGCCCCCTCTTCCGCAAATGTCCCTGAGCTCCAGGATGGGGAGAGATTAGGCTGTCCTAGTTCTATGTGATTGATATAGAGTCTCTGAAGTTCTGGATTGTGGTTTGTTGATTTTCTTTTGCAGTTTTGCTGCTCCTGCAATTCCCTTCACTCCATTCTGCTGGGCACTGTATGTCACCCCCTGGCCAGAGACAAAAAGCTGTTAAACTGGAGTCTTGTTGTAATAGCACATTCAAGGGTAGATGCAATAAGAGTAGGAAACCTCACTGAGGGAGGGGTCCATCACCCATTTGCAAAATGTTTACTTTTTATCTGCTAGACTATATGCCCTCCCCTTCTGGTGAGATCAGGAAAGAACGTCTGTGAACTTAACCAGGTTTCTCATTACTTACTTGCAGACCTTGATGGAGGCCTATTTTCTCTGCTGTAACATGGTCTCCTCTCTCCTTGTTTCTGGTGTGGGCCTCCTAACCCATCTCTCTTGTTCATAATCCTTGCAATTACTGTGTTACATAGGTTTACTTTTGAGTGTCCCAATGTGGGCTGGGCGAGTTTGGTACTAGGAGCCACCTATTAGGGAGTACATACGGCGCTTAATTTTCTGGGTTTGGGATACTTCACTTAATATAATTCTTTCTAATGACATCCATTTCCCAGCAAATTCCAGTAATTCATCATTTTTGATGGCTGAGTAGTACTCCATTGTATAGATGTACCACAGTTTCCTTATCCACTCGTCAACTGTTGAACATTTAGCTTGATTCCATGACTTTGCTATTGTAAACAGTGCTGCTATGAACATGGTCGAGCTTGTGCTATCGAGGCGAACCTCTGCTGCTTGGGGGGTTATTCCCAAAAGTGGGATAGCAGGGTCATATGGCATTTCAATCTTTAATTTCTTTAAGAATCTCCAGACGGCTCGCCAGAGTGGCTGTATGAGCCTGCATTCCCACCAACAATGTAGGAGAGTTCCCCTCTCCCCACATCCTCTCCAGCATTTGTCGTTGTTTGTACTGTGGATTTTTGCCATCCTGACCGGGGTGAGATGATATCTCAGGGAAGTTTTGATTTGCATTTCCCTGATGGCGAAGGAAGTGGAGCATTTTTTAAGATAATTGTTAGACATTTTAATTTCATCCCTGGTAAAGTTTCTTTGAAGTTCCAGGGCCCATTTTTTAATTGGGCCAGTGTTTTCCTTGGAGTTTAATTTTCTAAGTTCTTTGTGCACTCTGGACAGTAGAGCTCTGTCAGATATGTGGTTAGTGAAGATTTTCTCCCATTCTGTGGGTTGCCTTTGAGCTCGTGTGACAATCTCTTTATCTGAACAGAAGCTCTTTAATTTCACAAGATCCCAACTGTTGAGAGTTGGTAGCAGTGACTGTGCCATTGGATGTCTGTTTAGGAAGTGTTGGCCTAGCCCAATCAGCTCGAGGGAGTTCCCTATCCTTTCAACTATGGCTTTTAAAGTCTCTGGCCTGATATCAAGGTCCTTGATCCATTTGGAATTAAGTCTTGTACATGGTGACAAGTACGGGTCCAGCTTTAATCTTCTGCATGTGGAGATCCACTTTTGCCAGCACCATTTGTTGAAGATGCTGTTCTTTTTCCATTGGATTCTTTGGGCCCCTTTGTCAAAGACCAAATGGCTGTAACTTTGTGGGCTTATATCTGGGTCTTCAATCCTTATCCATTGATCTGTGTGTCTATTTTGGAGCCAGTACCAGGCTGTCTTTATAACTATGGATTTGTAGTATAGACTTAGGTTTGGTATGGTAATACCTCCAGCTGTGTTTTTGTTACTCAGGATTGTTTTTGCTATCCTGGGTCTTTTGTGCCTCCATATGAACTTTGAGATTGTTTGGTCAACTTCTTTGAAGAATTGCTTTGGGATTTTGATTGGTATAGCATTGAATCTGTATATTGCCTTTGGTAGGATGGTCATTTTTACAATGTTGATTCTGCCAATCCAGGAACAAGGGAGGTCTTTCCACCTTCTGGTGTCTTCTGCAATTTCTTTCTTTAGGGTTTTAAAGTTTTCATTGTAAAGGTCTTTTACCTCCTTAGTTAGGTTTATACCAAGGTATTTCATTTTTTAGGGGTTATAGTAAATGGCATGGTTTCTCTCAAGGCTTTTTCACTTCTTTCATTCTGGGCATATAGGAAGGCCTCTGATTTTTGCACATTTATTTTGTATCCTGCCACCCTGCTGAACTTCTCAATTAGTTCCAGGAGCTTCCTGGTGGAGTTTTTGGGATCACTCAGGTATAAGATCATGTCATCTGCAAATAGAGATAGCTTGACTTCTTCCTTGCCAATTTGAATCCCTCTTATGTCCCTTTCTTGTCTTATGGCTTCGGCTAAGACTTCAAGTACAATATTGAATAGAAGTGGTGAGAGTGGACAGCCTTGTCTTGTTCCTGATCGAAGTGGGAATGCTTCCAATTGTTCCCCATTGAGCATAATCCTTGCTGTGGGCTTGTTGTATACAGCTTTTATTATATTGATAAAGGTTCCTTCCATTCCTACTGTCTCTAGCGTTTTGATCATAAAAGGCTGTTGGATCTTGTCAAAAGCTTTTTCTGCATCTATCGAGAGTATCATGTGGTCTTGGACTTTGGACTGGTTTACATGATGAATTACATTTATTGATTTGCGTATGTTGAACCAACCTTGTGTGCCGGGGATGAAGCCTACTTGGTCCCCATGAATGATCTTTTTAATATGTTTTTGAATCCGATTTGCTAAGACTTTGTTGAGAATCTTTGCATCTGTGTTCATCAGGGAGATCGGCCTATAGTTTTCTTTTTTAAGTGAATCTTTATTAGGTTTTGGGATTAAAACGATATTAGCTTCATAGAAGGAATTTGGTAGTGTTCCTTCTTTTGCTATTTGATGGAACAGTTTAAGGAGTATTGGTGTTATTAACTCCTTAAATGTCTTGTAGAACTCTGTGCTGAATCCATCTGGTCCAGGACATTTTTTGGTGGGAAGATTCGAGATTACTTCCTCAATTTCCTTATATGTTATAGGACTATTTAAGTAATTCACAACTTCCTGATTCAGTTTAGGTAAGTTGTGTTTACTTAGAAATTCATCCATCTCTTTTGTGTTGTCAAACTTCACAGAGTATAAGTTTTTGAAATATGATGTTATAATTCTCTGGATTTCTTGGGTATCCGTAGTGATAACTCCATGTTCATTTCTAATTTTGTTAATTTGGGTTTTCTCTCTCTTGCTTTTGGTTAGTTTAGCTAGGGGTGTATCAATCTTGTTGATTTTTTCAAAGAACCAGCTTTTTGATTGGTTGATTTTTTCTATCGTTTTCTTAGTCTCGATTTCAGATATTTCTCCCCTTATTTTGCTAATCTCTTCTCTTCTACTGCTTTTGGGATCAGATTGCTCTAGTTTCTCTAAAGCTTTAAGCTGCATTGTTAAGTTGTTTATTTCTGATGTTTCCATTTTTTTGACGTGGGCATTAAGAGTTATGAACTTACCTCTTAGAACAGCTTTCATTGTGTCCCAGAGATTTTGGTAAGTTGTATTTTCGTTATCATTCACTTTCAGGAAATCTTGAATTTCCTTTTTAATTTCTTCCTGAATCCAGTTCTCATTCAGCATCATAGTGTTAAGTTTCCAGGAGTTAGTGTATTTTCTCTTGTTTGATGTGTTGTGGATGTCCAGCTTTAGGCCGTGGTGGTCTGATAGGGCACAGGTTAGAATTTCAACTTTCTTGTACATGTGTAGATTCATTTTGTGGCCCAATATGTGATCTATTTTGGAGAAAGTTCCGTGTGCTGCTGAGAAAAATGTGTATTCTTTGGTGCGTGGGTGAAAAGTTCGATAGAGATCTGTAAGGTCCATTTCTTTCAGGGTTTGATTAAGTTCCAAAGTGTCTCTGTTAAGCTTTTGACCTGTTGATCTATCCCATGTAGAGAGGGCGGTGTTGAAGTCCCCAAGAATTATCGTTTGGGGGTTGATTTCTTGCTTTAGACGCTGTAGGGTTTTCTTAATGAATGTGGAGGGGCCCGGTATTGGGTGCATATATGTTCAGTATTGTGAAATCTTCCTGGTGAATTGTACCTCTGACTAAAATGTAGTATCCATCCGTGTCTCTTATAATTTTTTTTGGTTTGAAATCCACTTTGTCTGATAGCATAATGGCTACCCCTGCCTGTTTTCTGCTTCCATTTGCTTGTAGAATTGTTGACCAGCCTTTTATTTTTAGAGCGTGCCTATCTTTTGTGGTGAGATGGGTTTCCTGCAGGCAACAGATTGATGGATTGTGATTTTTAATCCAAGTTTGTAATCTGTGTCTCTTGATCGGTGAATTAAGTCCATTAACATTTAGTGTTATAATGGAGAAACTATTGTTAATTCCAGACATTTATTATGTTTAGTAGCTTTTATAAGTATATTGCTTCGCTTTTAATGGTGTTATATTTGCCTTCTGTTCTCCTGGATATGCCTGTTTTTTTCTTCACGCTTGAGTATCATTTCTAGCAGTTTTTGAAGGCCTGGTTTGGTGGCCATGTATCCCTTAAAGTTGTCTTTGTGCTGGAAAATTTTTTCTTTCTCCCTCGATCATGACTGATAGTTTTGCAGGGTAAATCAGCCTGGGTTGACATTTTTGCTCATTCAATACTTGAAGTATGTCTCTCCAAGCTCTTCTTGCTTTTACTGTTTCGACTGAGAAGTCATTTGTTATTTTAATAGGTTTGCCTTTAAAAGTGACTTGTTTTTTCTCCCTTGAAGCTCTCAGCACCAGTTCTTTATCTTGAATGTGGAGTGTTTTAACTATTATTTGCCGCGGTGTGCTTCTATTTTGGTCGTATCTGTTTGGGGTGCGGAATGCCTCTTGTATATGAATGGGCCTCTCTTTTTTTAGATGAGGAAAGTTTTCCTTGATGATCGTTTGAAAAATTTCCTCAGGGGTGGTATTTTGAGATTCTTGCTCCGGTATTCCATGAATACGCATGTTAGGCTTCTTCAGGGTGTCCCATATCTCTTGGATATTTCTCTCAAGTATCTTTTTGGCTTTAACAACCTCTTCCATTGAGCTGGCTAGTACTCCCACTTTATCTTCAAGGTCTGAAATTCTGTTTTCTGCTTCATTAGTTCTGTTGATAAGACTCTCTGTGGCGTTCTGGGTTGAAGATAACTTGTCTTTTAGCTCAGTTTTAAACTCTGCTTGAGTTTGTTTTAACTGTTCTATGCCACTTTTTGTTTCTTGCACTGTTTTTCTCAACTCCTCCAGATGTCTGTTGTGTTCCTCTTCAAAGCGATTGATTCGATTATGTAATTCCTCCCGGATTTCCTCTTTCATAGTATTGAACATGGTAATGATCATATTTTGAAAGTCGTTATCCTGGGTCAGGCTTTCTTGGCCTTTTTCCGCGGGTTTGTTCTTGTTGGAGTCTAACATTATGGGATTAATTTCTTCAGTGGGAGATTTGTTTACTTGAGTGTTGCTTCTCATGGATTTGCACTTTGACTTTGGCATTGTCATTTTAACTCTTAAGATCTCTCAATTTCACTAAACTGAATTATTTGGCCTGGGGTACTGGTGGGCAGGGCCTGAACGGGGACTTACCTAGGGCGCGGGGTGAGGCCCGGGTGGATCTCGCGTACGCGTCCCAACCGGCGGAGCGGGGTGGGGCGAAAAGGGAGGATGGGCCCGTCGGCGTGGAGCTATTTAACCCGAGGGCAGCTGGGGCGGGGCCCGGGCGCAGGGGGAGGTCCTCCTCGTCCCTCGGCCCCCGCGCGGCTCCGGCTGGATGGCGGGAGTCGGAGCCGGGTCCCCGTGGGCTGACCTGGGGTCCTAGAGCGCGCGTTGAGGCCCGGCTGGATCTCGCCTACGCGTCCCGACCGGCGGAGCGGGGGGTGGGGCGAAAGAGGGCTGATTCATTTATTTTTCCACCATGATGAAACTTGCATTCATTTTCAACAGAAGAATTCAAACTTGACATACGTTCCTTTGCTTATTTTCCTGGCTTTCAGAGCAAGGTGTTAATGAAGAGATGGGTAGTAGGTAGAAGTTATTGAAAACATTTCGGGAAGGATACCATGGTGAATGGTTGCTGGACAACTGTAGCAGAAACCTTGATGTCTTGACCTTATGGAGATTGTAACTGAGTTAAAAGAGTTAAAGTTAAACTGAGTTAAAAGAGAATTCAAGTTCTCAAGGTTCTGAAACCTTAGAGCAAGAGTAAGAAAGGCCCCAGAATTCTCCCCACTAGGCATTTGCTAGAAGTATAAAAAGACTCTTCGTTTACATCAGGACAACTCAGCATCCCCGAAACTTTGTGATTTGAGAATTCTGCACCTTCAGACTAGCCAGAAAAGCCCCCCCAAAAAACCTCCATTGTCATTTGTTCAATGCAATAATGCTAAGTAACTTGTCTACTTATCTGAGTTTAATTAGCTGCCTGGAAAAAAATCTGCCTCAGTTTTCTGTTTTGTAATGTGGATATAACCGCAGATTCCACCTTAAAGATTAGCTCTTTGTAAGGATCAAATGGATTGAGGTGCATTTTAGATATTTTAGTCTCCTTAACACTGCTATATATATAGCACAATAGCACAGACTGGTCTCTTACATAGAACAGAGATTTATTTCTCATGGATCTAGAGCCCAGGCACTCCAAGACTAAGGTAACACATCTGGTAGATTGCATCCACAGTGGTATCCAGGGACAGAAAGCAGCAAGGAGACAGAGCAAGAAATCAATCCCAAAGCCTCAAGAGCTTGGGATTAGACATCAATTTGTTCATGAGAGTGGAACCATCCTGGCCTAAGGTAGCTCCTGTGCTTTCCTACAAGGTCACAGAGGAGAATGGCTTCCTAAAACGTTGCTTTTTGAAGGATACATACAGACATTAGTAATGTCTATGCTACTGTTACAACTAAAATATACATATCAAGGGGTCATGTAAAAAGTACAAGAGAGGAAATGAATATAAGCATTGATAGATGTGAACAAACAGCTGTGCCATAGTGACAGGAGGGCTACCATCATGAAAGTCATCACAGGACAGGAAAGTGGCAGGAAATTACAAAACCCATAAGCCTACCCATGGAGCTGGTTTGCTGGTGGCAAATTCTCAGTAGCATAATTTTTCCAGCATATAAATGATGCAGATTTTATGGAATTATGATTCCTTAATATATCCCTCCATTAGGTTTCAGAATATCTCATACCTTAATTTCATCCCCTCGCAAATTATAGTTTTTGCTTTTCTGCGAAGCTGATCTTCTCCATTTGTAAATTTTATCAGCCCTGAAATGGTTTTTGGCATCTTCTGGTGCTGACTCCACTGAAGCTTTGAGAAAGATTGTTTCTATATTCCTAAGACCTGCTCACTTTCTTTTCTTAGTATCTAGAAACTATTCCATAAATAGTTCAATAAAAATGGATTCAGAGGAAAGCTTGAATTTTGAAAGTGTATGCTGTACTTAAAACATGATCACATATGGCCTGCTTGCTTATTTTATTCTCATATTTTATGAAGCAAAATGGAAAATGTACATTAACACTCACGCCATCTTTATCTCTGTTGTAATTGGACATAGAAGGCAGTTGGGTTTTCCAAGTAGAGACTCTAGAGTCATGAATGTTGAGTCTGGGCATCTACGTGTGGCTTTTGTTTTCTACCGCACTACATGTTCCCCACTCAGGCAGTGTACAAATGGCCCTAATCATGTGTAGTTTTCCTCTTGCCTAAAGGGCATGCCTTACAGCAGTGCCTAAGTATAAGCTACATAAAATTAAACATCTGTATCATATTCTAATTTGCATTCCATATTAAATGGCCTTCATACTGGCTGGTAACTGAACTCTTCCTGAGTTTTCCATAACTATCTCAGATGATTCCCACATCCTTTTCATTCTGGTCTAAAATTCAAACGCAACAGTATGTTGCATTTCTGTTTTCATCTTTCTGGACTAAGATAATTATAAATAAAACATCAAACCAGATTCTGCATTTCGTGAACACACATACTTCCTAAATTCATGTACAAATCACTACCTGGAAACCAAAGTTAGCTCGAATCAAGAATGTTGTTCATTTAATAAAGACATGGAACAAACAAGAATGGACCAGTGAGTAAAGGCATCCATGCACAAACATGGTGATCTAACCTTCTTTCCCTGAAGCCCATGTAGTGGAAAGGAGAAAACCCACATCCAAAATTTGACCTGTAATCTCAGCACATATGCTAGGTGGCATACATGTATCTCTCTTAAATTAATTTATTAACATATGAAGAATGGGACATATGTGTCTTCCACAGTGACTTCCAAAACAAACTAAACATTTGTCTGGTTTTTGGTATCTGTCTTTTAAAATTCAAGTAAAACACATTTCTGAATCTGCGTCAGATCAAAAACTCAATGACCTTTCAAGCGTCCCACACATTCAGTTTAGGACTTGGGCCTCCAGATGCCTTTCACAAGACCAGTGGAAACAGGAACACAGAGGAAAACATTCTGCTGAATCTTTCTGCTTTGAAGACTTCCGTATCCTTTCAGGAAAAATATTCTAAGGTCTAAATGGGGGATGGTTTTCCCAAACTCCAAACATGAAAACTCATGTACACATATTGCATATAGAATGCTATGTGTTTTACATGTATGATGTGTGCATTTTGTAGTTTCAACTATCATTTTAAAACCCATGCCATGGACTACAGAATATTCTGGTTGTGTAGTGGTTTCAATTTATTCCTTCATATTTATGATGTGTGCATTTTTGTAGTTTCAACTATCATTTTAAAACCCATGCCATGGACTACAGGATATTTGGCTGTTGAATGGTTTCAGTTTATTCCTTGGTTAGTTTGTGAACATAAAACTTAATGAATTTTGCTATTATTTCAATATTTTGAGATATTTCTGCCCCAATCTTAGTAAACTCTTATATATTTTGGTCAAAGTACATACATGCATGCACATTTATGGGACAGAGATATCACTTTCTAATTCATCCTTTTTTATTTTTATCTTTCTATTTTCTCTGTAATCTGTAAGTATCAGGCAGATTCTTGGTTCTTGTGCTGCTGGGGTCTGAATTGCAAGCTGTATGTCAAATGTCGCACTAATTTTTTCTCTTTATACTAATATATGTAGGAAACAGAACTGTGTTATTTAATGATGTAAGTTTGCATAAGCTTGAACCTTTCCAGATTGGGTGAAGTCACTTTTTTGGCCATTTCAAACACCCTTCTTCCTAGACCAGATTTACAGGATCCACCAGCCCTATTTACACCCAAGCTATGCTTGTTCCTTTAAGTCCTCCAATGAATTGCCTTCTGAACAAACTGTGGGCATTTGTCCTTTGTCTCATGTGACCTTGCAGTGTGTCTTCATACATGAGGACCAGGATTTTCCAGATCATACATGCATTCTGATCTTATCTATGTCCAGTGGGTTTCAATTAATCTTACTAATTTTCTAGAAGTTTTAGTATTTCTTTTCTTAATCATGTTTTCAGTTCTAGCAATGGTATTTCTCTGTTCATAACAATATAGAGATTTATACTAATTTTATACTTCGTCTTTGACATTTGCAGCATCTGGTGTCTTACATTGCTGCCTGGGGTCTGTGGGCCTCATTGGCTGGCAACTCATTTTATTCTGTGATTTGTGAACTTTTACTCTGAATTGAAATTTTTTGGAAATGGAACTCTGGAAATACGTTATAGCTTGAAGATTAAGTCATGGTGAGTTTTCTTATATTTTCCATACAATTAAAGATCCTAGAAATATGGATTTTGTTTAAAAATATTGTTTGGTCTTTATCTTGTGAATTATCCAGGCAGTATTGATTTGAGACAAACCTTTTAAAAAGACCATTTATAGCCATAAATGTCACAAAGGGAGAATGTCGACTCTGAATTCACTTCACAGGAGAAGTCTAGAAAAGGTGCTTGACTGGAAACCAAGGGTCTAAATGAAAGAAAGAATGAAAAATATCATTTATATGGCTTCATCAGCAAAGGGTCTGCTGTGCAAATCGGAAGAACTTGTTTCAAATCCCTCTCACTCATGCAAAAAGCTAGGCTTGGTGGCATGTTTCTGTAACTTCAAAAACTTGGAGCTAATTGTCCAATCAGTCTAGCCAAATTGATGAGTTCCAGGTCAAATAAGAGATCTTGTCTCCAAATATAAGGTGCAGATCAATTGAAGTAGATACCAAACACACACATGCATTCATGCCCACATATACTTTTGCACACCCCCAAATCACATGCATAGCAATACACACACACATTTATATTATATACATGTATATATGCATGTATATTATATATGTATGTATGTATATATTATATATACATATAATATAACATACATTAATTGTTTCCTTTTTGGTATACCAGCTTGGTTGGGTCCACAAATAATCCATTCCATTGGCTTGGCCAACACTGGAAAACAAAACTGGTCAGTAATTGGTACATTCCCATAGGACAGTTTAATACTCTTTTTCCTTTATTTTCAGTCCAAATCACTTAACTTTCAGCTTTAACTTCATAAAACCTGTGATTCTACTTGAATTTCTCAAATGGCAAATCCAAGCTCCAAACATGAAATTGTTTTAAGTGTTAAATATCTAACAAATAATCACTTTTAATCACTTTTTGTTTGGAATCTACATTTGGGAAGATATTCTGTTTTCAAAAGTAAATTTAGTGTAATTTCACTTTTTGTGCTGTGGATATGTTTTATTTGGTGTTCATTTAGGCTAATGAGAAATAATGAATATATGGACAGATAGAGATAAGAGTTCATGTGTCACAACATATATTTGTCAAGGCTTCTTTTTATAATTTGAGATTTGCATTTATTTAGTTTAAACAATGTTTTCTAACATGAATTTACAGAACTGGGTGGAAAAGAAAGTCTCTATTCTCAGGATTTTTTTTAAGTAAGATCATAAAAAGTCCCTTGCAAATGTTAACTAGGTTTGAATGATAAATGACTAGTATACTTCATATAGTGCAGAGTACATTTCAGATAATATTCATGTCACTTGGTGACTGAGACAAAAGGCCAAAATGTCTGACTTAATATTTGTTTTTTTCTTAAGTCTCGACATCTAAAAATAACAAAAAGTCTTAAATCTAGAACGAACACAAATATGACTAAAATAACAAATCTATACATTGAAAGAGCACTTTAAAGAAATTCAGGGTGGGGCTGGAGAGGTGGCTCAGGAGTTAAGCCTCCGCCCTTGCAGGCAGAAGGTCCTGAGTTCAGATCCCAGATCCCACCTATAGATGTCAGGCAGAAGCAAGGGCGGCTTTCGTTTCCGGTTCTGGTAGGGCGGAGCCTGTGAATCCCAGGGCAGAGTAAACAAGGAGGAGGTGGAGGCATCCATGGTGGTTCGCGAATTCGTCCGTGGTTCTACACACACGCACATACACACACACACACACAAGCGTGCGCGCGCAAGCACACATACACACGCACATCCTCACAGTTGAATAAATAATAATAATAATAAAAAATTTAAAAAAAAAAGAAATTCAGGGTGAGAAATCAACCTAAAAAATCAAATAATCTAAGTAGTTCTAGAGAAAATAATGGGAAGAATTAAATATTTTTAATTATTTTTTTATTTTTTGAAGTTTCCATATACAAATATAATGAATTTGTATTCTATCTCCTATTATCCTAACCCCCCCATCTCGGCCCACTCATTCTCCTTCCTATCTAGTTTTCCTTTCACTACCCCATTCCTTTGCTTGTAAGATCCAATGGACTTGATCTAAGGCACATGCCATCCTCTGGGGCATGATTGACCTACCAGGGGACTAATTATCCAATTAATAGTATCTCCCTCTTTTTTAAAATTTTTTAACATTTTTATTATTATTTCAGCTCATACAAACTTAATAGGTACACCAGTTCCCTCTCTCCCTCCTCCTTCCCCCGAACCCCCTGCTCCCCCTCCCCTCACCCCTCCCTCCCCATACCCCCGTGCATCCTGCCCCAATTCCCAGAGTCCTTTCTTGTGCATGCCTGATTTTCCTCTGGGCCCTCCTCTCCGATGACGTACAAGGACCTAGTGGCATTTCCCTGAACCCTTTCCTGTGTTCCCCTTAAGCATAGGAACACTACTGTGGCTGTCAATCCCTTGCCTCCAAGGATCTTGGTGCCTTTAGCAGATGCTAGACTTTGTGAGGTCAATAGTGTGTTGGACATTGCGCAGGGCATGCAAAGTCCTATTATGATTGCTTTGGCCCTAACTAGTGTGGAGAATCTTCAGATCATTGCTCCTCCCATCCTTTTGCTCTTACACTCACCGCCCCCTCTTCCGCAAATGTCCCTGAGCTTCAGGATGAGAGGAGATTAGGCTGGATTAGTTCTATGTGGTTGATATAGAGTCTCTGAAGTTCTGGATTGTGGTTTGTTGATTTTCTTATGCAGTTTTGCTGCTCCTGCAATGCCCTTCACTCCATGGTGATGGGCACTGTATGTCACCCCCTGGTCAGAGACAAAAAACTGTTTAACTGGAGTCTTGTTATAATAGCACATTCAAGGGTAGATGTAATAAAAGCAGGAAACCTCGGTGAGGGAGGGGTCAGTCACCCATTTACAAAATGATCACCTTTCATCTGCCAGACTATATGCCCTCCCCTTCTGTTGAGATCATACCCCCTCAGATGTACATGATCAGGAACGAATGTCTGTGAACTTAACCAGGTGTCACATTACTTACTTGCATTCCTTGGAGGCTGTTTTTCTCTGCTGTAACATGGTCCCCTCTCTCCTTGTGTCTGGTATGGCCCTCCAACCCCACCCTTCCTGTTCACAATCCTTGCAATTACTGTATTACATAGGTTTACCTTTCAGTGTCTCAATGTGGGCTGGGTGAGTTTGGTACTAGGAGCCACCTATTAGGAAGTACATACAGCACTTAACTTTCTGGGTTTGGGATACTTCACTTAATATAATTGTTTCTAATGACATCCATTTCCCGGCAAATTCCAGTAATTCATCATTTTTGATGGCTGAGTAGTACTCCATTGTACAGATATACCAGAGTTTCCTTATCCACTCATCAACTGTTGGACATTTAGGTTGATTCCATGACTTTGCTATTGTAAACAGTGCTGCTATGAACATGGTCGTGCTTGTGCTATCGAGGGGAACCTCTGCTGCATGGGGGGTTATTCCCAAAAGTGGAATAGCAGGGTCATATGGCATTTCAATCTTTAATTTCTTTAAGAATCTCCAGACGGCTTGCCAGAGTGGCTGTATGAGCCTGCATTCCCACCAGCAATGTAGCAGAGTTCGCCTCTCTCCACATCCTCTCCAACATTTGTTGTTATTTGTATTGTGGATTTTTACCATCCTGACCGGGGTGAGTTGATACCTCAGGGAAGTTTTGATTTGCATTTCCCTGATGGCTAAAGAAGTGGAGCATTTTTTAAGATATTTGTTAGACATTTTAATTTCATCTATGGTAAAATTTCTTTTAAGTTCCAGGGCCATTTTTTAATTGGGCCATTGGTTTCCTTGGTGTTTAATTTTCTAAGATCTTTGTGCACTCTGAACAGTAGAGCTCTATCAGATATGTGGTTAGTGAAGATTTTCTCCCATTCTGTGGGTTGCCTTTGAGTTCGTGTTACAATCTCTTTATCTGAACAGAAGCTCTTTAATTTCACAAGATCCCAACTGTTGAGAGTTGGTAACAGTGACTGTGCCATTGGATGTCTGTTTAGGAACTGTTGGCCTAGCCCAATCAGCTCGAGGGAGTTCCCTATCCTTTCAACTATTATTTTTATAGTCTCTGGCCTGATATCAAGGTCCTTGATCCATTTGGAATTAAGTCTTGTACATGGTGACAAGTACGGGTCCAGTTTTAATCTTCTGCATGTGGAGATCCAGTTTTGTCAGCATCATTTGTTGAAGATGCTGTTCTTTTTCCATTGGATTCTTTGGGGCCCTTTGTCAAAAATCAAATGGCTGTATTTTTGTGGGCTTATATCTGGGTCTTCAGCCCTTATCCATTGATCTCTGTGTCTATTTTGGAGCCAGAACCAGGCTGTTTTTATAACTATGGATTTGTAGTATAGACTAAGGTTTGGTATGGTAATACCTCCAGAAGTGTTTTTGTTACTCAGGATTGTCTTTGCTTTCCTGGGTCTTTTGTGCCTCCATATGAATTTTGAGATTGTTTGGTCAACTTCTTTAAAGAATTGCTTTGGGATTTTAATTGGTATAGCATTGAATTTGTATATTGCCTTTGGTAGGATGGTCATTTTTACAATGTTGATTCTGCCAATCCAGGAACATGGGAGGTCTTTCCACCTTCTGATTTCTTCTGCAGTTTCTTTCTTCAGGGTTTTAAAGTTTTCATTGTAAAGGTCTTTTACCTCCCTGGTTAGGTTTATACCAAAGTATTTCATTTTTTTAGGGGCTACAGTAAATGGGATTGTTTCTCTCAAGGCTTTTTCACTTCTTTCATTCTGGGCATATAGGAAGGCCTCTGATTTTTGCACATTTATTTTGTATCCTGCCACCCTGCTGAACTTCTCAATTAGTTCCAGAAGCTTCCTGGTGGAGTTTTTGGGATCCCTCAGGTATAAGATCATGTTATCTGCAAATAGGGATAGCTTGACTTCTTCCTTGCCGATTTGAATCCCTCTCATGTCCCTTTCTTGTCTTATGGCTTCAGCTAAGACTTCAAGTACAATATTGAATAGAAGTGGTGAGAGTGGACAGCCTTGTCTAGTTCCTGATCGAAGTGGGAATGCTTCCAATTGTTCCCCATTGAGCATAATCTTTGCTGTGGGCTTTTGTATACAGCTTTTATTGTATTGATAAAGGTTCCTTCCATTCCTACTGTCTCTAGCGTTTTGACCATAAAAGGCTGTTGGATCTTGTCAAAGGCTTTTTCTGCATCTATCGAGAGTATCATGTGGTCTTGGTCTTTGGACTGGTTTACATGATGAATTACATTTATTGAATTTCGTATGTTGAACCAACCTTGTGTGCCGGGGATGAAGCCTACTTGGTCCCTGTGAATGATCTTTTTGATATGTTTTTGAATCCGATTTGCTAAGACTTTGTGGAGAATCTTTGCGTCTGTGTTCATCAGGGAGATCGGCCTATAGTTTTCTTTTTTAAGTGAATCTTTATTAGGTTTTGGGATTAAGACGATATTAGCTTCATAGAAGGAATTTGGTAGTGTTCCTTCCTTTGCTATTTGATGAAATAGTTTAAGGAGTATTGGTATATTAACTCCTTAAATGTCTGGTAGAACTCTGTGCTGAATCCATCTGGTCTAGGACATTTTTTTGGTGGGAAGTTTGAGATTATTTCCTCAATTTCCTTATATGTTATAGGACTATTTAAATAATTCACAACTTCCTGATTCAATTTAGGTAGGTTGCGTTTACTTAGAAATTCATCCATCTCTTTTGTGTTGTCAAACTTCACTGAGTATAAGTGTTTGAAATATGATGTTATAATTCTCTGGATTTCTTGGGTATCAGTAGTGATAACTCCATGTTCAATTCTAATTTCGTTAATTTGGGTTTTCTCTCTCTTGCATTTCGTATATTTAGCTCGGGATGTATCAATCTTATTGATTTTTTCAAAGAACCAGGTTTTTGACTGGTTGATTTTTCTATCGTTTTCTTAGTCTCGATTTCAGATATTTCTCCCCTTATTTTGCTAATCTCCTCTCTTCTACTACTTTTGGGATCAGATTGCTCAAGTTTTTCTAAAGCCTTAAGCTGCATCGTTAAGTTATTTCTGATGTTTCTATTTTTTTGATGTAGGCATTAAGAGCTATGAATTTACCTCTTAGAACAGCTTTCATTGTGTCCCAGAGATTTTGGTAAGTTGTATTTTCACTATCGTTCACTTTCAGGAAATCTTGAATTTCCTTTTTAATTTCTTCTTGAATCCAGTTCTCATTCAGCATCATATTGTTAAGTTTCCAGGATTTAGTGTATCTTCTCTTGTTTGTTGTGTTGTGGATGTCCAGCTTTAGGCCGTGGTGGTCTGATAGGGCACAGGTTAGAATTTCAATTTTTTTGTATATGTGTAGATTCGTTTTGTGGCCCAATATGTGATCTATTTTGGAAAAAGTTCCATGTGCTGCTAAGAAAAATGTATTCTTTTGTGCGTGGGTGAAAAGTTCGATAGAGATCTGTAAGGTCCATTTCTTTCAGGGTTTGATTAAGTTCCAAAGTGTCTCTGTTAAGCTTTTGACCTGTTGATCTATCCCATGTTGAGAGGGCGGTGTTGAAGTCCCCAAGAATTATTGTTTGGGGGTTGATTTCTCCACTTTGTCTGAAAGCATAATTGCTACCCTGCCTGTTTCCTGGTTCCATTAGCTTGCAAGATTTTGGACCAGCCTTTCATTCTTAGGATGTGCCTATCTTTTGTGGTGAGATGAGTTTCCTGAAGGCAGGAGATTGTTGGATTGTAGTTTTTAATCCAAATTTGCAATCTGTTTCTCTCAATCCGTGAGTTAATACCATTGACATTTAATGTTATAATGGAGAAATTATTTTTAATTCTGGACATTTTTTATGTTTAGTAGACTTTGTAAGCATGTTGTTTGATATTTATGTTTTGGTGGTATTAAACTTCCGTTCTGTCCTCCTGGATACATTTGTTCTTTTCTTCAAGCTTAAGTATCATTTCTAGCATTTTTTGAAGGCCTGGTTTGGTAGACATGTATCCCTTCAAGTTGTCTTTGTGCTGGAAAACTTTTCTTTCTCCCTCAATCATGACAGATAGTTTTGCCGGGTATATCAGTCTGGGTTGGCATTTTTGCTCATTTAATACTTGAAGTATGTCTCTCCAAGCTCTTCTTGCTTTTACTGTTTCCATTGAGAAGTCATTTGTTATTCTAATAAGTTTACCTTTAAAAGTGAGTTTTTTTTTTCTCTTGAAGCTCTCAGCACCTTTTCTTTGTCTTGAATGTGGAGTGTTTTGACTATTATTTGCCGTGGCGATTTTCTATTTTGGTCATATCTGTTTGGAGTGTGAAATGCCTCTTGTATTTGGATAGGCCTCTCATTCTTTAGTTGTGGGAAGTTTTCATTTATGATGAATTGAAATATTTCCTCCGGTGTGGTATTTTGGGATTCTTGTCCTGGTATACCATGAATGTCTTCAGGGTGTCCCATATCTCTTGAATGTTCCTCTCCAGTATCTTTTTGGCTTTAACAATCTCTTCCATTGAGCTGGTTAATTCTCCCACTTTGTCTTCAAGATCTGAAATTCTATTTTCTGCCTCATTTGTTCTGCTGATAAGACTCTCTGTTGAGTTTTGGGTTGAAGATAACTTGTCTTTTATTTCAATTTTAAACTCTGCCTGAGACTATTTTAATTGCTCCATACCTATTTTTGTTTCTTGAACTGTTTTTCTCAACTCCTCCAAGTGCCTGTTGTATTCCTGTGCGAAATGTTTGATAACGGTTGTTTAACTCCGCTCGGATTTCCTCTTTCATAGTATTAATCATGGTAATGATCATACTCTGAAAGTCGTTATGTTGGGTCTGGCTTTCATGGCTATTTTGTGTGGATTTGTTCTGGTCAGAATCCCTCATTATGAGATTGATTCTTTCCGCAGGAGATTGGTCTTCTTGGGTTTTGTTTCTCGTGGATGTGTACTTTGACTTGTACATTGTTGTTTTGTTTTTTAGGACCTTTCAGTTTCTGTGTGTTTTTCACTGAATCCACCTAGTTGGTATTGTTACACTTGCCAGTTATTACTAGTGCTTGCCTTGGATTGGGTATGTTTGTGTATTGTTATCGTTATATCCTAGATGAAGCTACTAGGCTGTTAGTACGTCAGTTAAGTCAGGTTATGTTACCAGGGGGTGAATATTAGTTTGGTAGTGCACTTTTACGATTTAGTATCTTGGTGATATGTGGGGGTGAGTGGTATACTCCCTGGAGCTGTATGTTTTGGGGTGGCTGTATGAGAAAGTTGATCAACAGCATTGATACTTTAAAGTATCAGTAAGGTGAAAAGAAAAAGTTTACTTATCTTTGGGTTGGATGAGAAGAATCTCGCCCATGTGATACACTGATTGTAGTGGAGTTCAGATGTACGGCCTGTGTTCCCTTTGTTCCTTAGAATTTTGCTTAAGTTTCCTTTGGGCTCTATTGAATTCTGAGTAGCAGTGTGTCTTCCGCGGACCACGTGTGTAGGTCCCTGGTGGGCCAGAGAGGCAGAGGGTTTGATGTTGATGGCAGAATTCTTCACCTGCAACCTGGGAAGGTCGGCGCGGATGCGGCGGGGCCCCGGGAACAAAGCCAGGGGCCGCGGGGCGCGGTGCTGCTGGCCAGGAAGCTCCCGGGTGGGGGGGGGCTGGGCTGGGCTCGCTCTCTCACTCCCCTTGGGCAGCTGGTGGGGGCGGGGCGGGGCGGCGCGGAGGGGCCTGGGGTCGTCCAGGCCGCAGCGCAGGCCAAGCCAGAGTCGGCCTGGGTGCTGGCCGCCGGGATGCGTGGGGCTCTAGTCTCCCTCTTTTTACTTGTACCAGTCCCCCACAATCTCTGACGATATCACCATTCCTCTTTAGAGCCTCCCTTCTCTATGGTGAGATTTTGATAGGTCAGTTGTGGAGATCTAACCGAAAGTCGGTATTAAAATGTTGACTCATTGGGTATGGTAGTCCTGATATGAATGGAGTCTTCTGTAGGGGAATGGCAATTAGACATTTGAAGCCTATGTTCACAGAAGGGTAAATTGAAGGCAGACATGCTGAAATGGGATATGTTCTCCTATTGGAGACATAAGTTGAAACACAGTAGAACAGAAAATAAATACTACATGCTACAGATACTGGGAGTTACTGGAAGAATTTCAGGAATCTTTTGACATATAATGCTCACTGAATAAACCAAATCAGAGATAATTGTAACATTTTCTCCTTTTAGTAGTAAGCTCCCTCTTGGATTTTGATTTCATCTATAAATTCCTATGTGTATATTCTGGGAAAAATACAGATTTTTTTTTCGCAAATAGAGGATGTGGGGGATGGAAGCAAAATATAAAAGAAGGGTCACATTGCTTGTAGACATTGCATTGAGTGACAAGGAATTCCAAAAGTCTGTCTGTGTATACATGATGTTCAATATACTTTACCATAAAGAGAACACTAGTTTTACTATGGTACCTGAATAACATGCATCCCACAGAGTCCAAAAACATTGCAGATGCTGATAACATGCAAAGGAGAAACATTTTAAAAAACTAAATCCAGCATTTATCTTGTTTCCTTCCTATTCTTAAAATTCTCCTCTATAATTGCGATATCATGATTAATGGCAAAATAGGAAACATGATTTCACAACATAGAAGGCTATGTTGCAAAGAGTTTATTCTATTGAAGACAAATAATGATTTATAGAAAGTAAGCTGAAATCATATTGAGCTAATTTGTCAAAATATCATCAGTTTTTATTACTGTATATAGTATATTTTGTATAAGTGTAAACCTTATGTGATGCTACTTGATAAATAATTTGTTAAAGATGAGCTACAATGGGGAATAACAACTGGATGATAAATAGCTAGATGACCCCAAAATACAATTTTTTCACAAAATTAGATTAGATATTGAGCTGGTACAAATATTATATATTATCTACTGATTAAAAAGAATAAAAAATATAAATTGAATCTATGAACCATTATGCATTTCAAGAAACCACTTTATTTCATTTAAATTAAAGCCATTTTATGCCTTTTTCTAGTCTGATTCCAGCCTTGCTCTCACTTTCTTGGTTTTGCTGTGTAAATTTGTACTGCTGAACATTATTATTTATTTTTCTTCTGAACTGAGTTTTTTCCATCTCAGTATGCTCTTGAAATTTATCTGTAAACAATTGTTTATTTTCTTAATTGTGATTGTTTTGTTCTTGGATATAGGGAAGAACTTTCTTTCCTAAGAATTGTTTTCTTGTTCCTAAACATATGCTATCAGAAATTTCTGATATTGAGATTACTGTGCATGCTTCTATGTTAATAAGCAAGTATACAAACTGTAAATGCCTACTGTTGAAGAGAACATGATGGGTCTTGGTCTACTGATATCTTTATCTTTATCACCCAATGGCAGAGTTGCACAAACCCTAGCAGGGACAATTCTATGAGGTCTGCTCTCATTAACACACTTGGCCTTCATAATGGTAACCATGGTTGTATATAACTAATACAGTATCATATTGTAATTTTTGTTTTCTGTTCCATGAAGCCATTTATATTTTCCCAGCTTATAATCTTTAGATATCTTCTTAAGCAAATTGTGTTTATAAAATCTCTATCAAAACTGTCATTTTCATGTTGATATTGCTTGCTTATTAGTTATTTTTCATAAATCTTACTTTTCTTTTCACCCTTCTCATGATAGCCTTGTAGTTCTTCTACTCAAATTTATCAATGCTTTTGTTTCTGTTAGTCATGATTTGCTCTCTTTATAATAAAAGTTTTATCCATAGGTGGTGTGAATATAGATAACTATGTTTTCTTCTAGATCTATTATTTTCTTTGCTTTGAAAATGAGATCAGTACTATACTGAGAATAATTTTTGTGGGTGTGTTTCTAAAAGCTTATACTAAAACATCTTGGACTTGAAACAAGTTATCATTAAACATAAAAATTAATTTTGAAATGTGTGACCAATTTACCATATTAGCTAGTCATTTGACAGGCCATTTCTGTTTTGTGTCTTCTCTTCTGGAACATTCAGGATCCATTTATACAATCAGGTAGAGCAACTCTGTTTTTGTGTCAATGATGATTTTCTTGCTGTATTTGCTTCTCAAAATGCCATCCTTTCTGATTTTATTGTTATCTGCTCACTTTGACGTATTTTGCATTGAATTTGAATTACCTCTTTAAGTTGGACATTTACATCATTTATTTAAGGAACTTCTTTCTAACAACACAATCTATGAGTCTACTTCTCAGAACTGCTTTGTCTTCCCTGAATTTTGATATGCTATATTGAAGTTACACTCAATCATATTAAAAAGATTCTATTAATATTTTTCACGGACCAGTAGATAAGCTCTGTTTACCTATAAGTAATTTGTCAGTCTCAAGTTGTTAATTACATGACACAAATTCATGAACTATTCTATATTATGTTATTTATAAGTAATTCTGTCTTTTGAAGAAATTATTATGTGTAAACATGTATATGTACACACATATATACTTATATATCTTTATAGCAGCACTTTATAACTTCTTAAATTTTGACACTGTATGATGAACATCTCTACAATAAATGCATATGATGCTTTACCATTTCATTTTAAAGATACATGATAAAATATCTATCAAAGTTATTTAACCTACATAGTATGGACAGAATTATAATATAACGACAATAAAATATAAAAACTTTAATCTTGTTAATCAAGAGAACTTACATTGCTTCATCCTCCTATTCTCTCCTGGTAAATATTCTTTCTTTAGAAAAACTGAAAATCAATTCTGCTCTTAATGAAGGTTATCAAGTCAAAGTGGTCTACAGTGCTGTCAAGTGTTCTCTCTGCTAATTGTGAAAGTCTCTGAAGTGCATTCTTTCTTCCTTATGTCTATTTCACTTCTAATATTTGTGTTTTGTGAATTCTGAACTTGATTGTGCTTTTGGCTGCTTTATTATTGTGAGATATAGTTCTTCATCCTGATAAAACATCTTGGGATGAACTCTCCTTTGTTATGGATCCATTAAAACTTTATTTCCATTGACGTTTTATGAGCAAATCAGCATTTGAATTCACATATATCATTTCATCTACTGCCTGTTTGTTGTTGGCATTGAAACATATAATAGTGCTGTATTAAACTTATATAAGAATACCTAGTTTATAAGTGGAATGTATAAGCAGCTTATTTTTAAAATGGAAAATAGATGGGTTAAATTTATCACCTTATTTTTTTCTCTTGGTGTCATCTGTTGCTTGCTCTGTTCTTTCCACATCTGCTTTTGCACTGCAGAATGTTTTAGCTACATTATTTTCCTCTTCCTATACTATCTCATTATTACTTTCTTTTATTTAATAACAACTTCTCTAAGAACTACAATACCCCTAGCAATTTATTATATAATAAAAATGATATATAAATGTATATATAGAATACAAATAATAAAAATTTTAATGTAGCATTTTATTATATAATAATCTGACAATTGGGCTGGGAAGATGGCTCAGAGACTTAGCCTTTGTCTGGCAAGCAGGATGACTTGAGTTTAGATCGCACATTCAACATTAAAATAGCAGACAGAAATGACAGCATCCTGCGCTTTAGGCCTTGGAAGGAAGAGAGAGGGAAATTCCAGAGCAAAACCAAGAGGAAGTAGAGTAATCCAGGATGATCCCCAAAATCACTGTTGGGCCTCCACAGGCTCATACAGTGCCCTTTCACACACATACACACACACACACACACACACACACACACACACACACACGCATACAAAAATAAAAATATTAAAAATCTAACAATTTAATTATTAACTTTTAATAACTATTAACACACAATAAAATAACCTCAGAATATTCCCCATTATTCCTCTTCTTTCACTCTCTGTGGAATCATTATCATATGTCTGATTCATGCTTTGTCTGCCTTTTGAAAAGATCCCAAACATCATGCACTTATACCTACATATGTGCTTCTTCTGGGCTCTTTCCATAATCAGAATTTCACTGTGGAGTTAAGTTCCTTTACTCATCAAGAATTTCCTTAGCATTTATTTCAGTGATGATTTCCCAGTGATGAAAAATTTCAATTTTAGATTTTGTGTATGTTTGGGGGGAAGGGGAAGGGATGGAGCAAACCTACTTTTCATTCCCTTTGAAATGTAATTAGTTAATTTATTTTAAAATGCCGTATTTCATCCTTTAATTCATGGAAACATTTCACTCTAGATCTTAAAACTTCTTAATTTAAAGAAGATTATTGTCGGGGCTGGAGAGGTGGCTCAGGGGTTAAGCCTGTGCCTTGCAGGCAGAAGGTCCTGAGTTCGGATCCTAGACTCCATGTATAGATGCCAGGGAGAAGCGGGGGCGGCCTGCGCTTCTGGTCCTGGAAGGGCGGAGCCTGTGAATCCCAGGACAGAGTAAACAAGGAGGAGGTGGAGGTGATCCAGGGTGGTTCCCGAATTCGCCCGTGGTTCTACACATACACACACATACATACACATGTGCACACACACACAATTGAATAAAAATAATTTTAAAAAATTTAAAAAAGATTATTGTCAATAATATGAATATTTTAGGCACAATATAGAAAATATATGTATTGTTTTCACATATCTTAAAATATTTAAAATTAAATTCTTTCCCTGTTAATATTAAAACTTCATTAAATCATCTGGAGCTTTGTATTTCTTTCTCGGCAGATTTTTATTTATTCTATATTGAATTTATTTGAGCAATGTAAAGAAACACATTTTGAATAACTACCTAGCACTCTCCTAATTCCTACTGTAGATGCCAGCAAGCCACCAGCAATAAAGCAAGAAAATGCCACTCTACAAACTATATCTCCATGAGATACACAGAAAGATTAAGCAATTAAATACATACAAAAATAAATTTGTATTCTCCTTGCAGTTACACTGTTTGCTTTTGTACTTCCTCGTATATCAATTTTGCAAGTCAGTTTTCTGTTGTTCTTTTCTGAATCCATTTGATGTTTTCATTAATTTGTAGACTTTGCTTTTATCTTGTTTTAACATTCCTGCATTCACTAAATGAATCTATTATAGTGTTTATTCTTATCTTTACTTCTGTCATGAACCAATATTTGCCTTAGGAGCTCATACTTTCCCTCCAGTTCTATTTCTTGAGAAAAATTATTTTGTTCATCTTCATTTAATAGCAGTTGCCAAATAAACTTTCCAAGTAAGGTGTTTCCCTAGGCTTATTCTTAAACAACTCGTATACTGGGAATCATGCTAAGTCCAGGGTTTTCAGGACATGACCATGAATTTTCGCTTCAACCCCCAAGAATTTTGCTTTCATCTAACTTTAGCCCCTAAAGCTGTTAATTTACTATCAAAGTCTTAAAGTTCATCCTTTTACCCTGCATATTATTTTATGCCTATTCAGCAGGTGTGTGTCTGATCCACTATGATGCTAGAAAAACAAATATGGGAGCCCCACTCTTGCTTTTCTTTTGAAGCACTTAAATAAAAAAATTCTAGTTGAGCAAAGTGGTGCTTCCCCACAATATCAGTACTTGGGACACTGCAGCAGCAGGAATGAGTGTTCAAGCCCCACTTGGACTACATTGGGAGACCCTACCAAAAATATTAGACCCATAATATTTTACAGATTTAAGCTAATTTAATTTTGTTGATATTTTGGTGAATTATCACTAATATTTCTACAGGGCTATACGTGTACTCTCTCTCACACATGGGCCATGTCCATATACACATCCATGCACACATATACACGCACACACACAAATAAACTTCCATAAACAAGGATGATGATTTCCTCAATCTATTATTAGTCTTCGCTTTTATTTGTTGAAACATTTGTGCATCATTAAATGGGTCTATTATATTGCTTATTCTTATCTTTACTTCTGTCATGAACTACTATTTACTTTAAAAGCTCAATTCATTAGAAAATGAATTGAAATTCAGGGGGCATGGACATAATGAAATAAAAAAATTCTAAATGAGAAAATTTATGAAATTAATGAATTGAAATTCATTAATTCAATTTTATTAAGAAAAAGGAGAGACAAATGTCTGAATTATGACTTTGCCATTCCATTCATTTGCAATGAAACATTAAAAACCTCACTGTAAGACTGAGCTCTTTAGCTCAAATTTCTAGAGCTGACAATGTGGAAATGACTCTTGACTCCTGAAAATTGTTGTTCTCTCTCTCTTTCTCTTTCTCTCTCTCTCTCTCATTCTCTTTCTCTATCTTTCTCCTCTCCTTCCCTCCTCCCTCCTTTCTTCCCCCTCCCTTCTTTATCCCTCTCTCCCTTTCCTCATCTCTCTCTCATACAAAATAAATAAATTAACAAAAAGTATTTTCAAAAGACGGAACCGTAAAATAAATTGTGGTAGAGGATTTATTTTAAGCTGTAATATAACCTATTTTTAACTTTGTGATCTAAAGTGTTTATCTTTCAAACTGAATGCCAACTAGATGAAAAATTTTGTTATTGAGGTATTTTGAGATACCTTGATGTTTAAGAGAATTTCCTGATATGGTTTGAGTTTCATCTTGTAGAATCTGTTTTTGAGACTTTTCTGTCCCCTGTAGTTAATACTTAATGTACTAGTCTAGAAATAAGTACATTAAATTGAAATGGCTAGATGAAAGGAATTTGTGCATGAAGTTTTCCAAAGTAAAGAAAGGTGAACACATCCTTGCAAAACTGACTAGAAAGTAACTCAATGAGGCTTGAGAATGAAAACAATGTCCAAATCACAGTCTGTTCCGAAAGGTAAATACAGGTGAACTGAAAAGAAAAACACAGAGAAGTCATAGGTAATGATAGCCATAGAAATTATTTGATTGTGATCTTCATTCCAAACTCTGTTGCTTCTCTCTAACACAAGATAAAAGTAGAATTAGTATAAGTATTTGGAGACAGTAAGAAAAACAGAAAAATGTTAGCATTCATGAGGAAGAGAGGTATGGAATAAGAAAAATGTATCACCAGGAAGAGTCTCCAAAATAACCAAGATCTCACTTGTTCTACGCCCAGGTTACCATCTACTTGTCATCCCCACTCATTGTTAATCATACGGTGTAGAAAAAAAGCTATTTTGTGTTGGTGTTATCATTTCATAACAAACATTGTTCCTCTAATCTTACACTATCAATCTGCTTATTAATCTGTTCTCATACACATAGGTGCATTACATTCCCCAAGTATACATGAAAATATCCATGCACATGTGTATTTTCCTCACACAGAGATACACATAAAAAAAAGAACAAGAATTATTTGTGAGTAAATAAATAATCAAAGGAGTAATGTTATAATTCTGCATTTTGTTGCTAATAAGCCTTGTTTTGGCAACAACTAGAGATCTTGATTAGAAAACAACAGGAGTGATACAGGGAATGCTGAGCCTGTTTTACATGAAGACTAGGTGGAGTCCTATTGGTAATGGTATGTTTTTATATTGCATTGCTGTAAATGGTGTGTTGCATGTGATGGTTTTGATACAAGTTATCATTTTAAGGCTAGGAATATTTGAATGACTTATGTGTCACCCAAACGTAAGAAAAACCTTTATAAGAGAAAAATTCTCCATGATGACATTTCTCTGGTCAAAACCTTTCAACTTGAGAAAATGTTCCTGCCAAAGTTAAATCAACTTCCAGCATTTTATAAAATGTCAGACATTCACTTAATAGTCCCAAAGAACTATGTGCCCCAAAGATGTCAACGTTCACCATGTGATATTTTTCTGCATTTTTTCCTCAAAATATATACAAATACACATTGAATTAAATTTGCTTAGTGCTCCCTACCTAATTAGAACATTTTGACTATGATAACAGACTCTGAAAGTTATAAGAACAGTTAATTCAGGCATTGCCTTAAAGAAAACTTAGTTTCATGCAGTTAGCTTCTTACATAATACCTAGTAAATAAAAAAACCAAGCTAAGTTTTCTAAAATCAAACTTGAAATTATTGGCCTACATTTTCAACTACTATAAATAATGTATATTAGCATAAGTGAAGACAAATTCCATATTGACATCATTCAGAGAAGGTCAGAAATCAAAACACATAGGTGATCTGACATTTGCTTAATGATCTGCTGCAGATGGAACAAGATTCTTTTATAACATTGACATTTTGGGGAAATAAAACAGGTATGGCAAAATTTTCACCAAGAATTGTTTTCTGTTTATGTATCCTTTCCAGTAATTTATATGTACTTTGAATTTCTGGTTGTCTGTTTATAAGGTCTAATTTTTACAACAAAGTTTTATGGATATCACAAAATCTTTTTGTTTATTGTCAGTTTTCCATGTGACTTTAAAAAACTAATCCTTTAAAATAAGACAAACTAACCAGAAGATTATCAAGCAAACAAAAGCCCTAAATGACATCTTTGAAACAGCTATGTCTAATAGAAACAGGCAGTGTTCCACACAATAAAAATCTGTATAGTTTTTCCAAGAATGCAAGAAATGTTCTTTGATACAGACCACAAAATAAGCCTTAATAATTTTTTAAGAAAATGAATTCATGAAAGTATGTTCTCTGACTATGTAATTTAATAAATAATAAATGTCAATTATAATTTAATAAATAATAAATGTCAATTATAAAACTGGGAAATTCTAATATATGAAATTTAAATTATACAATTCCCAATATCCAGTGGTTTGAAAAAGACATTAAAAGAGAAATTAGAAAATATTGTGAAATGGATGAAAAAGAAAACAGCATCTTGAAACTTAGCAAATGAACCCAAAAAATCTTTAGAACTTTTGCAGTGCCATATTCAAATGTTTTGAAAATATCTAGCATTAATTTATTAATTTTCTAATTTAAAGAAGCAAATTAATTAAGCATAATTTATGCAAGGGATGTGAAGGAAAGATTAAAGAATAAATGAATGAAATAAACTATAGAAAAACAAGACAGAAAACTCTATGAAAGAAAATGTTTCTATGAAAAGGTCAATAAAATTGGTAAACCTTCAGGACCTTTGCCTATAGTGACAGGGAGAGAGGACGGTGTGAAAGGGACAGACAGACAGAGACAGAGATAGAGAGAGAGAAGAGAGAAAGAGACAGAGAGATAAGAGATAATTAGTAGCCAACAGTACAGAAAAATTTTCAAGAAAATAATATGAACAATTACATAGCACAAATTGAATAACATGGCAAAATAAGAAACCTCCAATAAGGACACAGATTATTGAAGAAAGCAGTTATGTTAAAAAAAACATTATTTATATTACCCAAAAAAGAAAATTTTCTGTTAAACAAAAACATGGTGTTATTCAGATACTTGTCAGAGTCCTATACATTGAAGAGATGATATACACATCCCTGAGGTCATAGGAAATAAAAATTTTCCTGTAACAGAAAATATTTAAATGAGAACCAAGAACAGACCAAACGTTACAAAACAAGTAGTAGCAACACTAACTTTTATTAGATTCTGATGATAGTGACCTCAGTTCTCTAATCAAAGGACATAAACTAGCATATTTTGCAGGAAAGACAGTTTGGGGAATGTAATAGTTGCTTTTTCTGTTGCTGTGAGACTTCTACTACAGAATATTTGTGATATAATTAGCATTGTAATTGTGTGATCTGTAAATCAATATGCAGAAGGTCCAGAAATAAAACCTTGCAGCTAAAGTCATCTTATTTTGAGAAAGATACCAACAATACATATTGGAGAAAATCCAACCTTTTCCACAAACGGTGCTGGGAAATGGGATGTTCACATATAGAAAAATTAAACTGGATCTAGTTCTCTCAATCTATAAAAAAAGTCAATTCAAAGCAAATATCTCAAGGTAAAAGCCCAAACTCTGAAATTGTTAAGGGAAAACACTTGAATTTATCTGAAAATAATTTCTGAAATAGACTCCAATTTCTCAGGACATAAAAGCAGGAAATGACGAATGGAATGAAATAAAATTAAGTTCTTTACAATCAATTAATCAATGGGTGAAGACATAACCTAGATTATGGGAGAAATATATTACCTATACATCTGAATAAAGATTGATATCTGAAATATGTAAAGATCTAAAAGAAGATACCATAAAACCAAGTAATCCAATGAATTAAATGGGCTGATAAAGTGACAAAGAGTTTTCAAAAGATTAGGTAATGATTTCTAATAAACAAAAGGAATGACGTTCAACATCAATAGTCCCCAGAAAAATGCAGACTGGGATTAATTGATGCAGGCTGTATTTGTATTCCTGTGGCGCTGAGCTTTCTTTGCTATACAAACCTAACTTCTTTCAAAAGGAGGTTTTAAAAGCCATTAAAATTCCATCTCACACTAATTACAATGGCTATTGTTATGAAAACCATGAATTAAGACAGTTTACAAAGAAATAAAAAAAAAAAAGGTCTATGCACTTGCCACTAAAGTCATGCCAGGCTCAAGATTTTGGATGAAAAGAATTTCATTAAATATTTGACTACAGCAATAAAAATATGATAATACTAATATTTCAATTTCATTTGAGGTCAGTTTTAGTAAATTGCTTTTTTTGCATTCTTAGCCCATGTTTTTGCTAAAAATACATATATATATATAATATATTATACATATACATACACATACACACATACAGGTACAGAATTTCCAACTCTCACAGTTCCTTATTTTTAAAATGAATTTAAGCTCATCTAAAGTTTCCTGTGCATTCCCATGATGCTGTTCAAAACTCAATCGTTCCTCAACAGTCACAGGGCATCAATTTCAGGACCACCATTGCTCTGCCTGCGGTACCACACTCCTCAGACTCTCAAAACTGTACAAAGTTGTTTTTGCATGGAATATGCACATATTCTCCCCCACACTACCTAATATAACATAATGTGTTTAAATAGTTGCTATGCTTTATAACTTAGAGAGTAATGATGAGAAAAATTGGCACCTGTTCAATAAGGCGGTTGCTTTCCATTCATTGTGGTGGAATTTACAAGTGCAGGGACATAGAGATAGAGGATAATTCTTCTCTTGTTAGGCAATTCTAGGTATCAAGTCTGGATCTCTGCTCCCTTTTTTATGAATGCTATTGGAATCACAAACTTTCAAACTTTTCTCAGGCTTTATGCTTCATTAAATCTCCATGTTCTTCTCCAATATAATTACTCACACATATTTTATAATGAGTCACCACAAAATATTCTTTCTGACTTTTATATAGTCAAACCCAAATTTTACACTCTCTGTGGTCCTTCATGCCTCTCTACATTGGGGAGGGGGCAATTAAACTCATCCTAAAAATGTCTACTGTGTTAAACATTATGACATTAATAATTTTCTTAAGTTTACGGCCATCATACAGGTGCTAACCTTTCTATTTTTTTATTGGATAGGATCTTTAACCTAATTGCGATTAGTGAGTGTATTGATTGATAGACAACTAAGCGCTTGCTAGTCACCAGAAGTAAAGAAAAACAGAGATAAAGTAAATACCTTGGAAAACAACTTTAAAGGGATATAATAATGTAAATTTTGATCTAATGTTTCAGTTACAATGGAACTAAACATTGTAACTGACACTTTCCTCCCCTATTATAAGTATGTGTTAAATCACAATTTCAATGGTTGTTTTTGTTAAATATCAGTTCTTTGTAAAACATTTTCAGCCCTGGAGCCAGCCTCCTTCAGAAAGGCTGCCCTGTCCCCTAGATGGCAGTACAGTAGTGGTTTAGTTAACTACTGTCCACAATTTAGTTCTTTTGCGGGGGGGTTAACATTTTTTACTATTATTTCTGCTCATACAAACTTAATAGGTACACCACTTCCCTCCCTCCCTTCTCTTCCCCCCGGACCCCCTGCTCCCTCTCCCCTCATCCCTCCCTCCCCATCCCCCAGTGCCTCCCCCCCACTACCCAGAAAGTCCTTTAATGTGCATGCCAGACTCTCCTCTGGGCCCTCCTCTCCTATGATGTACAAGGACCCAGTGGCATTTCCCTGAACGCTTTCCTGTGTTCCCCTTAAACATAGGAACACTACTGTGGCTGTCAATCCCTTGTCTCCAAGGAACTTGGTGCCTTTAGCAGATACTGGACTTTGTGAGGTCAATAGTGTGTTGGACATTGCGCAGGGCATGCAAAGTCCAATTATGATTGCTTCGGCCCTAACTTGTGTGGAGGATCTTGCAAATCATTGCTCCTCCCATCCTTTTGCTCTTACAATCTTACCGCCTCCTCTTCTGCAAATTTCCCTGAGCTTCAGGATGGGGAGAGATTAGTCTGACCTAGTTCTAGGTGGTTGATATAGAGTCTCTGAAGTTCTGGATTGTGGTTTGTTGATTTTCTTATGCAGTTTTGCTGCTCCTGGAATGCCCTTCACTCCATCCTGATGGGCATTGTATGTCACCCCTTGCAGTCCTTGATGGAGGCCTATTTTCTCTGCTGTAACATGGTCCCCTCTCTCCTGGTGTGGCCTTCCTACCCCATCCCTCTGGTTCATAATCCTTGCAGTTACTGTAGGTATTACAGAGATCTATCTTTGAGTGTCTCAAGGTGGGCTGGGTGGGTTTGGTACTAGGAGTCACCTATCAGGGAGTACATATGGTGCTTAATTTTTGTGGTCTGAGATACTTCACTTAATATAATTGTTTCTAATGACATCCATTTCCTGGCAAATTCCAGTAATTCATCATTTTTGATGGCTGAATAAGTACTCCATTGTATAGATGTACCACTTTTCCTTATCCACTCATCAACTGTTGGACATATGGGTTGATTCCATGACTTTGCTATTGTAAACAGTGCTGCTATGAACATGGTCGTGCTTGTGCTATCGAGGTGAACATCTGCTGTATGTGGGGTTATTCCCAAAAGTGGAATAGCAGGGTCATATGGCATTTCAATCTTTAGTTTCTTTAAGAATCTCCAGACGGCTCGCCAGAGTGGCTGTATGAGCCTGCATTACCACCAGCAATGTAGGAGAGTTCCCCTCTCTCCACATCCTCTCCAACATTTGTTGTTTGTATTGTGGATTTTTGCCATCCTGACCAGGGTGAGATGATATATCAGGGAAGTTTTGATTTGCATTTCCCTGATGGCTAAAGGAGTGGAGCATTTTTTAAGATATTTGTTAGACATTTTAATTTCATCTATGGTAAAATTTCTTTTAAGTTCCAGGGCCCATTTTTTAATTGGGCCATTAGTTTCCTTGGTGTTTAGTTTTCTAAGTTCTTTGTGCACTCTGCATAGTAGAGCTCTATCAGATGTGTGGTTAGTGAAGATTTTCTCCCATTCTGTGGGTTGCCTTTGAGCTCGTGTTACAATCTCTTTATCTGAACAGAAGCTCTTTAATTTCACCAGATCCCAACTGTTGAGAGAGTTGGTAGCAGTGACTGTGCCATTGGATGTCTGTTTAGGAAATGTTGGCCTAGCCCAATCAGCTCGAGGGAGTTCCCTATCCTTTCAACTATGATTTTTATAGTCTCTGGCCTGATATCAAGGTCCTTGATCCATTTGGAATTAAGTCGTGTACATGGTGACAAGTACGGGTCCAGCTTTAATCTTCTGCATGTGGAGATCCAGTTTTGCCAGCACCATTTGTTGAAGATGCTGTTCTTTTTCCAATGGATTTTTTGGGCCCCTTTGTCAAAGATCAAATGGCTGTAATTTTGTGGGCTTATATCTGGGTCTTCAATCCTTATCCATTGATCTGTGTGTCTATTTTGGAGCCAGTACCAGGCTGTCTTTATAACTATGGATTTGTAGTATAGACTTAGGTTTGATATGGTAATACCTCCAGAAGTGTTTTTGTTACTCAGGATTGTCTTTGCTATCCTGGGTCTTTTGTGCCTCCATATGAACTTTGAGATTATTTGGTCAACTTCTTTGAAGAATTGCTTTGGGATTTTAATTGGTATAGCGTTGAATTTGTATATTGCCTTTGGTAGGATGGTCATTTTTACAATGTTGATTCTGCCAATCCAGGAACATGGGAGGTCTTTCCACCTTCTGGTGTTTCTGCAGTTTCTTTCTTCAGGGTTTTAACGTTTTCATTGTAAAGGTCTTTTACCTCCTTGGTTAGGTTTATACCAAGGTATTTCATTTTTTTAGAGGCTACAGTAAATGGGATTGTTTCTCTCAAGGCTTTTTCACTTCTTTCATTCTGGGCATATAGGAAGGCCTCTGATTTTTGCACATTTATTTTGTATCCTGCCACCCTGCTGAACTTCTCAATTAGTTCCAGAAGCTTCCTGGTGGAGTTTTTGGGATCCCTCAGGTATAAGATCATGTCATCTGCAAATAAGGATAGCTTGACTTCTTCCTTGCTGATTTGAATCCCTTTTATGTCCCTTTCTTGTCTTATGGCTTCAGCTAAGACTTCAAGTACAATATTGAATAGAAGTGGTGAGAGTGGACAGCCTTGTCTAGTTCCTGATCGAAGTGGGAATGCTTCCAATTGTTCCCCATTGAGCATAATCCTTGCTGTGGGCTTGTTGTATACAACTTTTATTATATTGATAAAGGTTCCTTCCATTCCAACCTTCTCTAGGGTTTTGATCATAAAGGACTGTTGGATCTTGTCAAAAGCTTTTTCTGTATCTATCGAGAGTATCATGTGGTCTTGAACTTTGGACTGGTTTACATGGTGAATTACATTTATTGATTTGTATATGTTGAACCAACCTTGTGTGCCTGGGATAAAGCCTACTTGATCCCCGTGAATGATCTTTTTGATATGTTTTTGAATCCGATTTGCTAAGACTTTGTTGAGAATCATTGCATCTGTGTTCATCAGAGAGATTGGCCTATAGTTTTATTTTTTAAGTGTATCTTTATTAGGTTTTGGGATTAAGACGATATTAGCTTCATAGAAGGAATTTGGTAGTATTTCTTCCTTTGTTATTTGGTGGAACAGTTTAAGGAGTATGTCTGGTAGAACTCTGTGCTGAAACCATCTGGTCTAGGACATTTTTTGGTGGGAAGATTTGAGATTACTTCCTCAATTTCCTTATATGTTATAGGACTGTTTAAATAATTCACATCTTCCTGATTCAATTTAGGTATGTTGTGTTTACTTAGAAATTCATCCATCTCTTTTGTGTTGTCAAACTTCACAGAATACAAGTTTTTGAAATGTGACGTTATAATTCTCTGGATTATCAGTAGTGATAACTCCATTTTCATTTCTAATTTTGTTAATTTGGGTTTTCTCTCTCTTGCTTTTATTTAATTTAGTTAATTTAGGGGTGTGTCAATCTTTTTGATTTTTTCAAAGAACCAGCTTTTTGACTGGTTGATTTTCTCTATCCTTTTCCTAGTCTCGATTTTGGATATTTCTCCCCTTATTTTGCTAATCTCCTCTCTTCTACTGCTTTTGGGATCAGATTGCTCTAGTGTCTCTAAAGCTTTTAGCAGCTGCATTGTTAAGTTATTTATTTCTGAAGTTTCCATTTTTTTGATGTAGGCATTAAGAGCTATAAACTTACCTCTTAGGACAGCTTTCATTGTATCCCAGAGATTTTGGTAAGTTGTATTTTCATTATCGTTCACTTTCAGGAAATCTTGAATTTCCTTTTTAATTTCTTCCTGAATCCAGTTCTCATTCAGTTAATCATAGTGTTAAGTTTCCAGGAGTTAGTGTATTTTCTGTTGCTTGTTGTGTTGTGGATGTCAAGCTTTAAGCCGTGGTGGTCTGATAAGGTGCAGGCTAGAATTTCAACATTCCTGTATATGGGGAGACTCATTTTGTTGCCCAATATGTGATCTATTTTGGAGAAAGTTCCGTGTGCTGCTGAAAAAAATGTGTATACTTTGGTGCGTGGATGAAAAGTATGATAGAGATCTGTAAGGTCCATTTCAGCAAGGGTATGGTTGAACTCCAAAGTGTCTCTGTTAAGTTTTTTATCTGTAGATCTATCCCATGTTGAGAAGGTGGTATTAAAATCCCCAAGAATTATCGTTTTGGGGTTGATTTCTCGCTTTAGACATTGTAGGGGGTGCTTAATGAATGTTGGAGGGGCCGTGTTGGGTGCATATATGTTCAGTATTGTGAAGTCTTCCTGGTGAATTGTACCTGTGACTAAAATGTAGTATCCATCTGTGTCTCTTATGATTTTCTTTGGTTTGAAGTCCACTTTGTCCAATAGCATAATGGCTACCCCTGCCTGTTTTCTGCTTCCATTAGCTTGTAGAATTGTTGACCAGGCTTTTATTTTTAGGGCGTGCCTATCTTTTGTGGTGAGATAGGTTTCCTGCAGGCAGCAGATTGATGGATTGTGATTTTTAATCCAAGTTTGTAATCTGTGTCTCTTGATCGGTGAGTTAATTCCATTAACATTTAGTGTTATAATCAAGAAACTATTTTAATACAGACATTTATTATGTTTAGTAGTTTTTTAAGTATATTGCTTCACTATTAATGGTGTTATACTTCCCTTCTGTTCTCCCGGATATGCCTGTTTTTTTCTTCAAGCTTGAGTATCGTTTCTAGTATTTTTTTATTATTAATAGATTTTTATTATTATTTCATCTCATACAAACTTAATAGGTACACCAGTTCCCTCCCTCCCTCTTCCTCCCCCCCGTACCCCCTGCTCCCCCTGCCCTCCCCCCTCCCTCCCCATCCCCCAGTGCCTCCCGCCCCAATTCCCAGAGTCCTTTCTTTTGCATGCCTGATTCTTCTCTGGGCCCTCCTCTCCGATGACGTACAAGGACCCAGTGGCCTTTCCCTGAACCCTTTCCTGTGTTCCCCTTAAGTATAGGAACACTACTGTGGCTGCCAATCCCTTGCCTCCAAGGATCTTGGTGCCTTTAGCAGATGCTAGACTTTGTGAGGTCAATAGTGTGTTGGACATTGCGTAGGGCATGTAAAGTCCAATTATGATTGCTTCAGCCCTAACTTGTATGGAGTATCTTGCATATCATTGCTCCTCCCATCCTTTTGCTCTTACACTCTTACTGCCCCCTCATCTGCAAATTTCCCTGAGCTTCAGGATGGGGAGAGATTAGTCTGGCCTAGTTCTAAATGGTTGATATAGAGTCTCTGAAGTTCTGGATTGTGGTTTGTTGATTTTCTTATGCAGTTTTGCTGCTCCTGGAATGCCCTTCACTCCATCCTGGTGGGCATTGTATGTCACCCCCTGGCCAGAGACAAAAAGCTGTTAAACTAGAGTCTTGTGATAAGAGCACATTCAAAGGTAGATGTAATAAAAGTGGGAAACCACAGTGAGGGAGGGGTCTATCACCCTTTTGCAAAGTGGTTACTTTTTATCTGCCAGACTATATGCCCTCCTCGTTTCTAGTATTTTTTGAAGGCCTTGTTTGGTGGACATGTGTTCCTTCAAGTTGTCTTTGTGCTGGAAGATTTTTTTTCTCCTTCGATCATGACGGATAGTTTTTCAGGGTAAATCAGCCTGGGTTGACATTTTTGCTCATTCAATACTTGAAGTATGTCTCTCCAAGCTCTTCTTGCTTGTTTCGACTGAGAAGTCATTTGTTATTTTAATAGGTTTACCTTTAAAAGTGACTTGTTTTTTCTCCCTTGAAGCTCTCAGCACCAGTTCTTTATCTTGAATGTGGAGTGTTTTAACTATTATTTGCCGTGGCGAGCTTCTGTTTTGGTCATATCTGTTTGGGGTGCAGAATGCCTCTTGTATATGGATGGGCCTCTCTTTTTTTAGATGAGGAAAGTTTTCCTTGATGATCGTTTGAAAAATTTCCTCAGGTGTGGTATTTTGAGATTTTTGCTCTGGTATTCTATGAATACGCATGTTGGGCTTCTTCAGGGTGTCCCATATCTCTTGAATATTTCTCTGAAGTATCTTTTTGGCTTTAACAACTTCTATTGAGCTGGTTAGTACTCCCACTTTATCTTCAAGGTCTGAAATTTTTTTTTTCTGCTTCGTTAGTTCTGCTGATAAGACTGTGGAGTTCTGGGTTGAAGATAACTTGTCTTTTAGCTCAGTTTTAAACTCTGCTTGAGTCTGTTTTAACTGCTCTATGCCTGTTTTTGCTTCTTGCACTCTTTTTCTCACCTCCTCCAAGTGTCTTGTGTTCCTCTTCAAAGCGATTGATTCGGTTATTTAATTCCTCCTGGATTTCCTCTTTCATAGTATTGAACATGGTAATGATCATATTTTGAAAGTCATTATCCTGGGTCAGGCTTTCTTGGCCATTTTCCATGAGATTAATTCCTTCAGTGTGAGATTTATTTACTTGAATATTGTTTCTCATGGATTTGCACTTTGATTTGGGCATTATCATTTTAACTCTTAGGACCTTCTTTCAATTTCTGTGTGTTTTTCACTGAACTGAATTATTTGGCCTGGGGTTTTGGGGTTGGGCGGGGGCGGAGCTTACCTAGGTTGCGGTGCTTCTCAGCTGGACCACATGCATCCCACGCGGCGGAGTGGGAAAGGGAGGATGGGGCATCGGCAGGGCACTATTTAACATGGTGCAGCTGGGGCGGGCACAGGGGGTCCTCCTCCTCGGCCCTGCGGGGCTCCGGCTCCGGCTGGCTGGTGGGAGGAGCTGGGTCCCTTGGGCTGCCTGGGTTTCTGGGGGTTGGCGGGGGTGGAGCTTACCTAGGTTGCTGTCCTGGCTGGACTGCATGCGTCCCTGGGGTTGGAGTGGGGAAAGGGAGGATGGGGCATTGGTGGGGCACTATTTAACCTGGGGCGGCTGGGGCGGGCCCGGGCACAGCGGGTCCTCCTCCCCGGCCCTGCGCAGCTCAAGCTCCCCACAATTTAGTTTTTTAAAGCAGCAAATCAGTCTTTGAAAGAACACCTTTCTGTTTTCCACCACTACTGTTCATGCCAGGACTGCAGGACCTTCCAAGATGATAAACTAGAGTGTTTTTTGTTTTTTTTTCTGTTGAGTTTGAATGCATATACGTCTCCCTTGCCAAGTAAGACTACCAGGATTTTGCATTTTAATAATTTCTTTGCTTTTGACTATTTACCTTCTAACCTTTAGATCCTAATTTCTAACAGTTAGAGATGAAAATCTAGAGTATGTATCAATCTCACTTCTCTTTCACATACAGTCCCTTAAATCTTAATTATTTGGCAGTCCCCAAATGTAGTTTGGTTTTACAATGCCTTAAGTTGCCTAAAATTATTTTAGCTTTTCTACCTCTTATCGTATGATGCCTAAGACTTCATCTTTTGCCCAAGTCAAGACCTGAACAAGGTCTTAAAGGGGTTGCAGAAAGTTGCTTTTTTCCAGGATGTTATCTCTCCAGTTCTCTGTACCCCTTTAGCTCAAAGCTCACGCCTTCCAACTGAGGGGAACAGAAAGAGTGTCAGGGATAGAGGGCGGGAATATTGCTGCCAAATAGTGTCTCCAGACATGACAAGGCTGCTGTACCCATAGCCTCTTGGCTCCTTTATTGGTCTGTGAAACATCTGTATAGGATTGGGGCCATCATGACCATATGAAACACCACCCCTTCCTGAGAGACTCTTGATGGTAATACTGACTGTGGGCAGGGCAGCCATTTCTTTCAATGATTGTAACCACTGATAATATGGTCCAAGCTTTGGTAAGTGTCCAGAAACACATACCAATGAAAGCAAGCCTTATTAAACTCAGTGGGACAGACAGACAGATAGAACACATACACACACACACACACACACACACACACACACACACACACACACACAAATTAGCCTATAAAAGTAGGAGGGAGAAAGGTTGAGAAGAATAAAGCTTTCAGTAAGGCAATATGGGGTGAAAATTAGTTGAGTACATTACATTCATGTGTGAAACTGTCAAATGGTAAAAAAAAAAGCATGAAAAAAGTGATCCTATTTTATATGACTTCTCTCTGTTCAGTGAGAACATTGATCTAGCCTAGCACATTTTATTTACTTGAAGAAAGTTCTATAGAAATATGATTTATATATATATGAAGAAGCTGTACACATATATTAATGTATAGTGATTAAATCATAAAATATTGTATCAGAACTCTGAAAAAATGTTCTATAGAGAGAAGGAGAACAAAAATGAAACAAGGACAAAGGGAAGAATGGAAGCTGATTCTTATTATTATTCTTGGATTTCTGCATGAATGTAAAAAAGAACACATAAAGCAAGTGTGATGTATTAGCATAACAAGAGATGGATGCTATAATAAATCATGCTAAATAGATTTTTCATAATTGCTAAGGAAAATGGACATAGAGAATTTGACAACTAGTGACTTATTATATTCAGATAATAATATACTTTCTTGAAAAATAGAAAATAGCACAATAAATAATCATGTTAAAAGAAAGGATTAGAAAGAAATACTTATGGGGATGTTTTGAATTAAGAGTATGTAAATGGATTATGTTTTTAAAATTTTTCTCATTTTAGTAATTTTAATGCAAAATAAATTATTGAAGGCAGGATTTGTCATCAAGGCAATATTCACTCATTAGTAAATTTTAAATATTGTTATTATTAGGTATTAAGTTTCTTTAATTGTCAATGAAGAATTTGGAAAAAAGAAAAACAGATGGCTTACAATACATTATCTTTGATTAATTTATTTAATTACTAATTTCACCTTCAATTATTTCACTCCTGTCTCTCTGAATGGCTATTATTGCTTCATTAATACATTGCATACATAACACATGAAATTAGGCCTGGTATTGTCTCAGGCTATCTCAGTTCATATTCAGCTTGGAATTAGCCTATTCTGGTTCATTATATCCTTTCATAGATTTAATAGACATATTTCTTTTCCACAGATGCTTTTAAGCTAATTCAATTTCATCTTCTGTTTCTTAATGTTTGAATAAGCATTAATTACAGAAAAACAGGAAATTAATATTAAAATGGAGTGATGCCTACAACCTCCTCAAAATAACCTTTCATATTAATTGTCCTTACAGAGTCCTCAAAGTATTCATGGTTTAGAGATACACACTGTCCTAGAGCCCAGTGATTTCCTTAATAACTGCCTTTACTAGGCACTAGGTCAACTTACAAACTTTAGCAATTGCAAATAATAACTCACAGCGTTCAATGTAATTTGCATGAATAAAACATGATTTCAAGTCTTTATAAGTGTGCCTCCATTGGGGAAAAGAACACATTCTTCCCATATTATTATTCTCCTAACATAGAAATGAGACAAGGAATGTTTGCTGTACCTCAGGAAAGTGCTCAGCATGCAGAAGACACAGCAACAACAATGTAAACTACCTACCACTCTCTGTTTCCTTGACAAAACATGTGGTCTCTCTGTAATGGAAATGCAGTATAACATATTGAATGATATCTGTATCTCTAATCAGACATATTTCAAACTCATTCATTTTGGTGCTTTCATTTCTTTTCATTGCATACCAGATATACATACCATTAAAATTTTCCTTTTTGACCTTTTATAGAACGCACGTGCAGAGCATTGAACAGGGTCATGATGTTGTGAGATCATCACCAGTGTCTATTTCCAGAACTTTTTCAGCATCCCAAACAGAAACCACAAGGTTGCCTAAGTACCCTTCTACTTACTGTTTTGATGGATTTGCCTATTCTAAGTAGCTCAATAAGCAAAAATCACATACCATTTGTTGTTTTCTGCCTGAGTTTTTCCCCATAGCATATTCTTTTCAGTGCTAATCCACACCAAGGCTTGTATCAGAATATCATTCATGTCTCTTTAAGGATGAAGAACACTGCATTGTATGAACAGGTTCAATTTATTTGGTCAATAGACACCTGGCTTGTTTCATCTTTTGCTGTTTGAGATGGTGAGGCCCTATTCACTCTTGAGTACAAGTCCCACTTTAAGTCCATGCTTTCAATTTGTTTGCAATTATACCAAATAATCAAGTAGCAGCATCAAAAGTAATTCCATGTTCACCTTAGGAAAAACCAAAGATTTTCCATGACTTGAACAATTTTACAATAGATAAGGATTCTAAGCTCTCCATACAATTGTCAAAGTTAACTATATTTAGGGTTTTAGAATAATTATCCCAGTGATCATAAAGTAGAATCATATCTGAACTGATTTTCAGCGGTATTGAGCATATTTGCATATGCTCCCTGATCACTTGTGTATCTTCTTTAGAAAAGAATTTATTCAAACACACTTTGAGTGACAGGGATTATTATTTCAGTTGTGTTCATCAGTACTCTCTGGTGCTTATAACAATACTGTTGCATAGCACGTGATCAATTTTCCTATTAATAAGCCTCGAAGCCATGATAGCATGTTCTTATTCCATTGATACCCATACAATGAACACACACACACACACACACACACACACACACACACACACACATACACCTGGATGACATTTAGAAGTAAGACTGAGGAATGATCAAAATCTGCATTATCAGAGTACAGATGCACTCAAGAAAAAACTAGACATGCAAAGTCTCAGTAACTAAGTGGTCTTTACCCTCAACCAATGGTGTGGTCACATGTTGCATAATGCAAGGAATATGAAGAATCTTCCACAAGTCCAATCAGAGAGGGACCACGGCAGAATGTGGAATTTCCCTCTCCTTTGTTCACAGTGGAGAGCATCATGCCTGCTCAGTCTGTGCAGGGACTACATAGAAATACATCTGCAGCACAGTCTAAAGGCCTGAGAAATATATTTCAAATATATCACTTTCAACATCTGAAAAATAGGTCCAAACATTGTTTTGGAAGCCACAAAGCAATAAATTTGATAAAAACAACTCAATGCTTCTCCACAGACACATCACAGTCTATCACTTTCAGACGTGGCATATGACTCTCAGCAAATCTCTAACAAGGAAGCCACTGCCTCTTTAAGGTGTCCTCCTGTGTCTATTATCTGCTAACAGTGTACATTGAATTTTTCGATGAAATTATAGGATACTTGGGAAACAATTTGAAAAGTATTAATCAGAGGTAAAGTAGAATGAATCAAAGGGAAAACTCAGTTTCACACATACATATATATGTATATATATACATACATATATGTATATACAGGAATAAAAGATAAAAGTTATAATATATACACAATAAAGGATGTATATATTGAGAACTCAGAGAAAAGTTAATATTAAGCATGTATTATTTGCCACTGTATGAGTTGTCAAATCAAATTTTATAAATAAGTTCTCACTAAATTATTAATACTTCAATGCATAACTATTATAAGCTCTGGTGAAAATGAAAATCTAATTTTACATAACTTTTTCTTTTTTAAGAATACTTGTAGAGTCAATGTCTCACATATTGGAAAATAAGGTGTGAACTATGGAAAGAATGCACTGCATGCTGTTAAAAGAAATGCTCATCCATACTCCTATAAATAACTCAATAAACTCTTTGGCTCACAGGAAAGAAAGAAAGAAAGAAAGAAAGAAAGAAAGAAAGGAAGGAAAGAAAGAAAGAAGAAAGAAAGTAAAGAAAGAAAGAAAGAGAGAGAGAGAGAGAGAGAGAGAGGAGGGAGGAGGAGGGAGGTAGGGAGGGGGGAGGAGGGAGGAGGGAGGGAGGAACGGAGGACAAGGAAGGAAGTGGAAAAGGTCGGCCTGAAGGAGTAAGGTAGAAAGGAAGGAAGGAATCAAGGACGGCCGGCATCCTCCGCCGACGACGCCAGACCAGCTCCAATACCGCCACGCACCAGACCAGAACAAGAAGAAAGAAGAGAGAGGATCATTTGGATAGAGCAATGAATTAAACTGTGATATGCTTAAGTAGCTTCAAAGGATCTTCATATATTTTCTACATAGAAGTGATAATCACAGTGGATGGAAACAGGGTTTTTGTGCGGCAAACATTGCAAACCTCAGCCAGTGTTTGCAGATTATTGAAAACATCTTAGTCAAATCATATTTTGTTATTTGTACGTAATTCGTAGCAAAATCATCTGCCTTGATTTTATGTTTTTGATGCTTTTTGAAAAATTACCAAAAGGCACTTTTTTCCTAGGAATGATAATCAGAACAAGACATTTTAGAAAAACATAAGGCACACAATAGTCAATTTTGTGTACATACATAATTGTATGCATGTTGGAGATAGAGAGACAGCTCAGGTGTTAAAAGTCTGACTCCCAAGCAGAAAGACCTGAGTTAGGATTCCAGATTGAACACAAAGATGCCAGGTAGAAATGGCAGGAGGAACCTGTAAAATCCCAGAGCAAAGAAGCAATCTAGGATGATTCCCAAAGTCACCTTCGGATCTCCACAGGCATACAGTGTCCTCTGATACACACACACACACACACACACACACACACACACACACACACACATGCACACCTACATATGCACACGCACATACACTAGCACACACACACTCACACACACATGAAGATTACTTGCCTACATGCTAAAAATCTGTACTAAAACAACAGCAAACAAACATGAGGGAAAACTTGCCGTAATTCATAATTTGACTTATCACTACAAAAATGATAATAAAACAAGTTAATGCACAAATTCATTATTTTGAACTCTGTATTATGGGAACAAATGCAGCTCTTTTGAAAGAATAATGGTTTACTGAAAGCTGAGAGAATTTTAGACAAAGTAAAGGAAAGAGGGAAGATTATTCCTATCAAATGTTCCAAAACATCACAGACTTTACTTTCAAGCGACCTTCCCCAGCATGGCTTCACCTTTTAGAGGCACATGACCTATATCAATGGAATCCAAAGATATTCCCAGAAGTAGTCTGATATAATAACCTAGACACTGGACATAAGGTAGAAATAGTGCAAATCATTGTGATGATGCTAGAAACTTCTATTGACTTTTTAAGCTTTGACATTCAGAGAAAAAAAATATACCGAGATCTTCCATATCATACTGGAAAAATAGAATGATGGATACAAAAGTAATTTATTAAAAATTAAGTGACTGCTCTCATAACCAGAGGAAAGGGAATTATCTTTGTAGACAAGTAGGGAAATGAATTTAAATGCATCACCTATGAAGCATGTAATCCAACTGCAAATATCACACACACTGCTAAACAGACAATGACGAATTTAGAGAAGAGGCCCTCATATATGAAACTAACATGAAATAGAAATAACCAATGACATTTCATAAAGATAAATTATGTGAAAATGAGAAAAGGAATAAAAATAGGTGAGAAAGCCACAGGTGAATGCCCTATGAATGTCTTACCATTATTAATAGTATGAGAATTACTAACTAAACAAAGAATGAGGCTTTGTAACCTTGATAGTGACAAGAATTAAGATATAAAAACACATGATATAAAAGAAAACACTGTATGATTCAGTCCTGTTTCAGCTTCATTTGTCAGTGTTCCAGAAAAGCTAATGTGTAAAAAACTTTGTCCTTTAATTAGAGCTATTGAGCAGGGGTTTGGCAAGATATCTTCAAATCATTGGGGCCATGTCCCAGAAATCGATCCTTGTCTCTTTGTCATTCTGGTCATTAGGTGGGGTTTTTCTCCAAAACAGGCTTCAATCTGATGTGATACCTCCGCACAGGATTAAAATGAAGTGGTCCATCATGTTCGAAATGAAAACCTTTTCTAAACAACCTTTCTGTTCTTTGTAAGTTGATGATCTATGGTATTGCCAGACTAAAAGCCAGGCACAATTGGTTAATCAAAGTGTGAGAAAACAAGACTTTGCACAAACATTCATAAAAGAATAACCTGGTCGAATAGAGCAGTCGGCTCTGTGTAGGAAGGAGCTAGCAAGTTGATCTTGAAATTCATTTGAAGAGGGAGAGTAATAGCCAGAGAAATCCTAAACAAAGAGCAAGGTTGAAGAGATACATTTCCTGAATGTAAAACTTGCAGCATATTACATGAATGAAGATGGTAGGTTCTCCCTTAAGGATGTACATCTGGATGGAATTTATACTCCTGAAGCAAACCCAACCATTCTTTGCACTTGATGCTTGATAAGGGTTTCCAAACAACTCAATGGGAAAAGTGGTATTGAAAAAAGCTGGGTATGCACATGCAAGAGCTAAACTTGGGGACTAGCCAGATGGCTCAGATGAAAAAAAGAGAGAGGAGATTTGAGTTTCCTCTTGGAGCCCACAAGATGGAAGAACCAGCTTCTGAAAATTGTCCTCTAGTCTCCATGTATTGTTATGGTTTTCTCTCCCTCTCTTTCCCTCTCTCCCACCCCCCTCTCCCTTTTTCTTCCTCTCTCCCTCTCTCCCTCTCTCTCCCTTTCCCTTTCTCCCTCTCTTTCTCTTCCTCTTTCTCTCCTCTATCCCCTCTCTTTTTGCATGTGTGTCTTTCTCTCTGTATCTCTCTCTTTTTCTTTCTCTCATAAATAAAAGACTAAGAGAAATAGAATGCAGTGGCATAAAGTTGAAAAACAGCATTTGAAAATGGCCACTCTGAAGTTCATGATCTTCTTGTCAACTAACCAGTTAGTATTTAATTTAGTCTTCTAATGTATTTCTACTTCTAATTCCATCTCATCTACAGTTGCTCATAGTAATTTCTTCTGCTTGCTTTTTCCTTGGTGGCTTCTTAAAAAGTCAATTGTGTTTTCTTATTTGTAGGCTTAATCTTGAGGTCTTTTGTAGTAATTTATTCTACTTTACTAACCAGGGTTTAATGGCATTAATTTGTCTCAGCACACGCTTGAGCCTCATTTAATAATCATCAGTAGTGTCTGGAAATCATCTCAATATCTTTTAACTCAGTTTATTACAATGTCCTTCATTATTACTTCCTAGTCCTATTGTAATCAATGTAATTTTTTTCATCTTTTTACTGAAATTTCTTTGTTACTACTACAATCAGATACAACTCACAAATTGCAATAGTTTAAGGATATAATAACATTGCAGGACTGAAATTTTAATGTATCTCCAAATAAACTCCGCTGTTTCTTAAAAATAAGACATTTAGTTACCAGAGTACAGAAGTCAATATAAGTGTATAAAGTCAATCTTATGCATTATTCTTGTGCCATCTATTTCTCCCTTATGTTCATATATATATGTTAGATCTCTTCAACTTTGATTTTGATATTAAGATTAAATCAGAATCAGTTTTCTCTTTTTAGGTCTCTCCCAAATATTGTCATCGTTAAATGGCTATTTTATTTATCAGCAGATAGAATATAGGGTGGTCCCCATGTTCTGCACGTAGGTGTGAGGAGTAAGTGCTCAGCCCAGCGCTAGATCAGAGTTTCAGCTGCCATCTGCATATTTATTTCTAGGGGATGTGAGCGCCAGGCTACTCTGCTGTTCAGAGAAGGGTGTCTCTTGACCCATTACATGGGCCTCACTGTGTACTCAGCTGTTTGTACTTGATAAAAATTCAAGCATGCTCAGTAAGTCTATTGCTCACTTTGCTTTAAAAATTGAGGTAGAAACATGGTTTAGTTCATTATCTCTAAATGTGAGTATTCCTGTAAATTCGAATGCTCTATGCAAAAACCAGATTCACCACACTTCTTCTACTCTACCCTGCTGTGTACAATAGTGACTTAATTAGCAAACATAAGCACAATTATAAAAAATAATGGCTTGGAAACACAATTTCCAGCATTCTGGTTTTAAATGAGTTGGAATAGATTGATCCCGGCATGTACTTACAGAGCCAGGATCGAAAGTGCCATTAAATGGGGAAACCAAAAGTGAAGAAGAGGGAGTTGCTGCAGCAGGCACAGCAGGGCTCCTGCCATTTTCCCTCTTCAATAAAATCCCACTCGCGTTTTCCTGTTCATTTGAGCCTCTGTCAGGAATCAATCCTGCCTCATTAAAATCATAAGAAGCCAACATGGAGACAGCAAGATGACAGACAGAGTCTACGGGTGACAGTGACTGAACCAATGAGTTCCCTTCCCAAGGAGCTCACAACAGAAGTCCTCTTCCAGATACAGTGGAGGGAGAGATTCCTTAATTGTAGAGGCCCACGCAGGTCCCGGTGAGCCTGCCTTGTCAGCTACAGTGTGCTCAGTATGAAGCCTGGACATTCTATGTTTACACAAGAGCCAATGATTACTACAGGTTTCACCAAGTTTGTTGTTAGTGTTGTTGTTTTGGGATTTTGTTTGTTTGTTTTGCTCCTTTGCTTGTTTAAGAAATCACACTGCTCACTTTTAACCAGAAGGAAAGTAATTAAACCAAAGCTTTTCCGCACTGAGGAAATGAAGCTCAGAAAGAACATGAGAGGTTTTCAAATGGACAACCTTTTGTGATTTTACCTGTCTCCAGACAAGACTGGGTACATAATCTGATCATTTCCCAGGCCTCCAATGCTCCTTCCTGTCCATGACTGGGAAGCTGACTTCTCATTAAAGCTATCTCTGCTCATACCAGTCTATAACTCCATCCATTCCAGTGTGCTCTGGAATAGGCCTTCCTAAAGAAGCTTATCTCCACAGTCTGTAATAGAGTCATTATACTAGATATTTAAGTGAAAAAAAGAGAAAAACTTTGTACATACACTCTGGATATATTTCCTCGGCTATAAGAGCCTAAAGATGGGGAGGAGCAATGTTATGCAAGATACTACACACAAATTAGGGCCGAAGCAATCATAATAGGACTTTGTGCAGTGACCAACACATTATTGACCCCTCAAAGTCTAGCATGGACTAAAGGCACTAGGAACCTTAGAAGCTAGGGATTAACAGCCAGTGTACCTATTAAGTTTGTATGAGCGGAAATAAATAATAAAAAGAAAATATATTTCTGAAGGTTTTATGTGCTGTTCACTCAAAGTGGCAAAGAATAAAGAGAAAAAAAATCATCATTCAACTGATCATTTTCTCCTACAGAATTCTTTAACAATTATGTCCCAGGATAATGGCTCAAAGTATAGATGACTGTATTCTGTTTAGACATGGCATAAATTTCGGGTTAAATTTTATTGCAAAGCTAAAAATTATTTGTCGGTAATCTATGTACTATAGATAGATAGATACTCAACATTAGTATAACTCCTTTCCAATTTTGGTTGCTTTTCCTATTGAATTACTGCTTTTTCTTTAGTTGGCATGACTTCTACAATTGTGGCAACTTTCTGCACTGAGGAAATGAAGCTCAGAAAGAAAATGAGAGGTTTAAAAACCTCTTGTGCTTTTACCTGTCTCCAGACAAGGCTGGGATATAGCAGTGCTTGAAGTCTTCACAATATTTCATGAGTATGCCTTTACCTTAAAAGTGCTCTTTGAAGTTTGATTATATGTAACCTATCTTATATAATGGCACCAAGAGTACCAAATTCTTTTTAACATATCCATTGAGAGGTTCATATATATCCTCTATGAGCTGTCAATATTTTGATCGGTGTTAGTTGGTCTCTATGATAACCCTAACACTCCAGCTTTAAACTTACCTCTTAAACTTATACTCTATGTTCTTCTAGAGAGAATTTTGCTAATATTTCAACTATGTCCATGAATAAAATTTGCATGAATTTTAGAGCAGTATAAAGTTTTTCAAAAAGTTATGACAGCATATTTTTTCTTGGGATTATGTATATGAATAAATTTCATACATTGTAAACACTTTGCTATTGTTGTCTGTAATACCTAATCTGTAGCCAAAAAGCATAGTTTGCATGATTTCATTCCCTGTAAAGTTTTTCTTCTTAAGAATTTTTCATATACAAGGGCTGGAGAAGTGGCTCAGGGGTTAAGCCTCTGCCTAGCAGGCAGGTCCTGAGTTTGGATCCTAGACCCCACCCCACGTATAGACACCAGGCAGAAGCGGGGCAGCCTGCATTTCTGGTCCTGGTAGGGCGGAGCCTGTGAATCCCCAGGCAGAGTAAACAAGGAGGAGGTGGAGGCAGTCCATGGTGGTTCCCGAATTCACCCGTGGTTCTTCACACACACACACACACACACACACACACACACACACACACACACGCACATGCACACGCACACACACACACAACTGAATAAATAATTTTAAAAAAAGAATTTTTCATATACAGACAAAATGACTTTATGTCATTACCTGTTCCATCCCCTCCCCAGTCTCTTTCAATCTCCCTTCCCTTCACTGATCCAGCCATGTCCCTTCTGTCCTGCCTCTGTGAAGATGTAGATCACAGGGCTCTCTTAGGGGTAACAGTGGTACCAATAATAAAAACCAGGTCTCTGTGGTAGTGTAAGTGGCCTGTCATAGTTAGGCACAGGTGTCAACTTGACAGTTGAGGGTTTGAGCTCTGGGCACATTCATACAAAGTTAATGGTTGAATTAAACTCAGAGCAAACCTGCAGGAGATTGTCTAGCTAATGGGGAAGGCCCAGCCCATGGTGGGTGGGACTAGGCCCTGGAATAAATACAGAGAGCTGGTTGAGAGAGTTGGCATCTTTGTGCATACTTGGCCAGACATGCTGGTCTGGCAAGTAAAGATCATCCCTCTCTCAGCCATTATGTGGTGATGGTGTGGTCAGTCCCCTTGGCCTGGTGTTGGTGCATGCTCTCCCATCATAAGGAAATAAACCAGCCACTACCCCCCTCTTCCCCCCTTCCCCCCCACCCGCCTGCCAGGTCCCAGGTCCCAGGTGAGTGAGTCCGCCCAGACCCCAGCCACCCCAGAGCACAGCCCCTTTCTTCCTACTGCCCGCGCCTCTGCCAGACAGGACTTGCTCACATTCCTCCATCCCTGGAGCTTAGGTGGGCCCTAAGCCAAGTCCCAGGTCCCAGGTGAAGGATTCTGCCATCAACATCTGCCCCTCTGGCTCTCTGGCCCACCTGGGACCTATGCACGTGGTCCAGGGAAGACACTCAGCTACTCAGAATTCAATAGAGTCCAAAGGAAACTCAAGCAAAACTCTAAGGGACAAAGGTCATACATCTGGAGTCCTCTACAATCTTCCTATCATGTTGGAGAGATTCTTCACATGCAGCCCAAAGGTAAGTAAACCTTTTTTTCACCTTACTGATCCTTTCTAGTATCAATTGATGTAGATCAACTTCTCCATACAGCCACCCCAAAAACATATACAACTCCAGGGAGTACACCACTCACCCTCACATATCACCAAGATACTAAATCGCAAAAAAGCACTACCATACTAATATTCACCCATTGTCTACTTAACCTGACTTAACTGGTGTACTAACAGCCTAATAGCCTCATCTAGGAAATTACAACAATAATACACAAACATACCCAATCCAAGGCAAACAATAGTAATAACTGGCAAGGGTAATAATACCAACTAAATCAATTCAGTGAAAAACACACAGAAACTGAAAGGTCCTAAAAAAACAAAACAACAATGCCCAAGTCAAAGTGCAGATCCATGAGAAACAAAACCCAAGAAGACCAATCTCCCACCGAAAGAATTAACCACATAATGATGGATTCCGACCAGAACAAATTCACAGAAAATAGCCATGAAAGCCAGACCCAACATAACGACTTTCAGAGTATGATCATTACCATGATTAATACTATGAAAGAGGAAATCCAAGAAGAGTTAAACAACCGAATCAACCACTTTGAACAGGAACACAAAAGGCACTTGGAGGAGTTGAGAAAAACAGTTCAAGAAACAAAAATAGGCATAGAGCAGTTAAAACAGTCTCAGACAGAGTTCAAAATTGAACTAAAAGACAAGTTATCTTCAACCCAAAACTCAACAAAGAGTCTTATCAGCAGAACTAATGAAGCAGAAAACAGAATTTCAGATCTTGAAGACAAAGTGAGAGAATTAACCAGCTCAATGTAAGAGATTGTTAAAGCCAAAAAAAATACTTAAGAGGAACATTCAAGAGATATGGGACACCCTGAAGAAGCCTAACATGCACATTCATGGAATACCAGAGCAAGAACCCCAAAATACCACAACTGAGGAAATATTTCAAATCATCATAAATGAAAACTTCCCACAACTAAAGAATGAGAGGCCCATCCAAATACAAGAGGCATTTCACACTCCAAACAGATATGACCAAAATAGAAAATCGCCACGGCAAATAATAGTCAAAACACTCCACATTCAATACAAAGAAAAGGTGCTGAGAGCTTCAAGAGAAAAAAAGCAACTCACTTTTAAAGGTAAACCTATTAGAATAACAAATGACTACTCAATGGAAACAGTAAAAGCAAGAAGAGCTTGGAGACACATACTTGAAGTATTAAATGAGCAAAAATGCCAGCCCAGACTGATATACCCGGCAGAACTATCTGTCATAATTGAGGGAGAAAGAAAAGTTTTCCAGCACAAAGACAACTTGAAGGGATACATGTCTACCAAACCAGGCCTTCAAAAAATGCTAGAAATGATACTCAAACTTGAAGAAAAGAACAAATGTATCCAGGAGGACAGAAGGAAAGTATAATACCACCAAAACATAAATATCAAACAATATGCTTACAAAATCCACTAAACATAAAAAATGTCCAGAATTAAAAATAATTTCTCCATTATAACATTAAATGTCAATGGTATTAACTCACCGATTGAGAGAAACAGATTGCAAACTTGGATTAAAAACCACAATCCAACAATCTGCTGCCTTCAGGAAACTCATCTCACTACAAAAGATAGGCACATCCAAAGAATGAAAGGCTGGTCTAAAATCTTGCAAGCTAATGGAACCAGGAAAAAGGCAGGGGTAGCAATTATGCTTTCAGACAAAGTGGACTTCAAACCAAAGAAAATCATAAGAGACACAGATGGATACTACATTTTAGTCACAGGCACAATTCACCAGGAAGACTTCACAATCCTGAACATATATGCACCCAATACGGGCCCCTCCACATTCATTAAGAAAACCCTATAACGTCTAAAGCAAGAAATCAACCCCCAAATGATAATTCCTGGGGATTTCAACACCGCTCTCTCAACATGGGATAGATCAACAGGTCAAAAGCTTAACAGAGACACTTTGGAATTTAATCAAACCCTGAAAGAAATGGACCTTACAGATCTCTATCGAACTTTTCACCCATGCACAAAAGAATACACATTTTTCTCAGCAGCACACGGAATGTTCTCCAAAATAGATCACATATTGGGCCACAAAATGAATCTACACATTACAAAAAGTTGAAATTCTAACCTATGCCCTATCAGACCACCATGGCCTAAAGCTGGACATCCACAACACAACAAACAACAGAAAATACACTAACTCCTGGAAATTTAACAATATGATGTTGAATGAGAACTGGATTCAGGAAGAAATTAAAAAAGAAATTCAAGATTTCCTGAAAGCAAACGATAATGAAACTACAACTTACCAAAATCTCTGGGACACAATGAAAGCTGTCCTAAGAGGTAAGTTCATAGCTCTTAATGCCTACATCAAAAAATGGAAACATCAGAAATAAATAACTTAACAATACAGCTTAAAGCTTTAGAGAAACTAGAGCAATCTGATCCCAAAAGTAGTAGAAGAGAGGAGACTAGCAAAATAAGGGGAGAAATACCTGAAATCGAGACTAGGAAAACGATAGAGAAAATCAACAAGTCAAAAACCTGGTTTTTTGAAAAAATCAATAAGATTGATACACCCCTAGCTAAACTAACCAAAAGCAAGAGAGAGAAAACCCAAATTAACAAAATTAGAAATGAACATGGAGTTATCACCATGGATACCTAAGAAAACCAGAGAATTATAACATCATATTTCAAAAACTTATACTCTGTGAAGTTTGACAACACAAAAGAGATGGATGAATTTCTAAGTAAACACAACTTACCTAAATTGAATCAGGAAATTGTGAATTATTTAAATAGTCCTATGACCTATGAGGAAATTGAGGAACTAATCTCAAATCATCCCACCAAAAAATGTCCTGGACCAGATGGATTCAGCACAGAGTTCTACAAGACATTTAAGGAGTTAATAACACCAATACTCCTTAAACTGTTCCATTAAGTAGCAAAGGAAGGAACACTACCAAATTCCTTCTATGAAGCAAATATCATTTTAATCCCAAAACCTAATAAAGATTCACTTAAAAAAGAAAACTATAGGCCGATCTCTCTGATGAACACAGACGCAAAGATTCTTAACAAAGTCTTAGCAAATCGGATTCAAAAACATATCAAAAAGATCATTCATAGGGACCAAGTAGGCTTCATCCCCGGCACACAAGGTTGGTTCAACATATGCAAATCAATAAATCTGTAAACCAGTCCAAAGTCCAACACCACATGATACTCTCCATAGATGCAGAAAAAGCTTTTGACAAGATCCAACAGCCTTTTATAATCAAAACGCTAGAGACAGTAGGAATGGAAGGAACCTTTATCAATATAATAAAAGCTGTATACAAGCCCACAGCAAGGATTATGCTCAATGGGGAACAATTGGAAGCATGCCCACTTCAATCAGGAACTAGACAAGGCTGTACACTCTCACCACTTCTATTCAATATTGTACTTGAAGTCTTAGCTGAAGCCATAAGACAAGAAAGGGACATAAGAGGGATTCAAATTGGCAAGGAAGAGTCAAGCTATCCCTATTTGCAGATGACATGATCTTATACCTGAGGGATCCCAAAAACTTCACCAGGAAGCTCCTGGAACTAATTGAGAAGTTCAGCAGGGTGGCAGGATACAAAATAAATGTGCAAAAATCAGTGGCCTTCCTATATGCCCAGAATGAAAAAAGTGAAAAAGCCTTGAGAGAAACAATCCAATTTACTATAGCCCCTAACAAAATGAAATACTTTGTATAAACCTAACTAAGGAGGTAAAAGACTTTTACAATGAAAACTTTAAAACCCTAAAGAAAGAAATAGCCATGTTCATGGATTGGCAGAATCAACATTGTAAAAATGACCATCCTACCAAAGACAATATGCAAATTCAGTGCTATACCAATTGAATCCCAAAACAATTCTTTAAAGAAGTTGACCAAACAATCTCAAAATTCATACGGAGGCACGAAAGACCCAGGATAGCAAAGACAATCCTGAGTAACAAAAACACTGCTGGAGGTATCACCATACCAAACCTTAGTCTATACTACAAATCCATAGTTGCAAAAACAGCCTGGTACTGGCTCCAAAATAGACACACAGATCAATGGATAAGGGTTGAAGACCCAGATATAAGCCCAAAAAATTACAGCCATTTGGTCTTTGACAAAGGGGCCCAAAAAATCCAATGGAAAAAGAACAGGATCTTCAACAAATGGTGCTGGCAAAACTGGATCTTCCACATGCAGAAGATTAAAACTCGACCCATACTTGTCACCATGTACAAGAATTAATTCCAAATGGATCAAGGACCTTGATATAAGGCCAGAGACTACAAAAACCATAGTTGAAAGGATAGGGAGCTCCCTCGAGCTGATTGGGCTAGGCCAACAGTTCCTAAACAGACATCCAATGGCACAGTCACTGCTACCAACTCTCAACAGTTGGGATCTTGTGAAATTAAAGACCTTCTGTTCAGATAAAGAGATTGTAACACGAGCTCAAAGGCAACCCACAGAATGGGAGAAAATCTTCACTAATCACATATCTGATAGAGCTCTATTATCCGGAGTGCACAAAGAACTTAGAAAACTAAACTCCAAGGAAACCAATGGCCCAATTAAAAAATGGGCCCTGGAACTTAAAAGAAACTTTACCAGGGATGACATTAAAATGTCTAACAAATATCTTTAAAAATGCTCCACTTCCTTAGCCATCAGGGAAATGCAAATCAAAACTTCCCTGAGATATCATCTCACCCCGGTCAGCATGGCAAAAATCCACAATATAAACAACAACAAATGTTGGAGAGGATGTGGAGAGAGGGGAACTCTCCTACATTGCTGGTGGGAATGCAGGCTCATACAGCCACTCTGGCAAGCCGTCTGGAGAATCTTAAAGAAACTAACAATTGAAATGCCATATGACCCTGCTATTCCACTTTTGGGAATAACCCCACATACAGAAGATGTTCACCTCGATAGCACAAGCACGACCATGTTCATAGCAGCACTGTTTACAATAGCAAAGTCATGGAATCAACCCAAATGTCCAACAGTTGACCAGTGGATAAGGAAACTGTGGTATATCTATACAATGGAGTACTACTCAGCCATCAAAAATGATGAATTACTGGAATTTGCCGGGAAATGGATGTCATTAGAAACAATTATATTAAGTGAAGTATCCCAGACACAGAAAATTAAGCACCGTATATTCTCCCTAATATGTGTCTCTAGTACTAGAGACACTCAACGATAAATCTCTGTAATACCTACAGTAATTGCAAAGATTATGACCAGGAGGGATGGGGTTGGAGGGCCACACCAGAAACAAGGAGAGAGGGGACCATGTTACAGCAGAGAAAATAGGCCTCCATCAAGGACTGCAAGTAAGTAATGAGACACCTGGTTAAGTTCAGAGACTTTTGTTCCTGATCATTTACAGCTGAGGGGGTATGATCTCACCAGAAGGTGAAGGCATATAGTCTGGCAGATAAAGAGTAACCATTTTGCAAATGGGTGATTGACCCCCTCCCTCACTGTGGTTTCCTACTTTTATTACATCTACCTTTGAATATACTCTTATAACAAGACTAGTTTAACAGCTTTTTGTCTCTGGCCAGGGGGCAATGTACAGTGCCCATCAGGATGGAGTGAAGGGCATTGCAGGAGCAGCAAAACTGCAAAAGAAAATCAACAAACCACAATCCAGAACTCAAAGACTCTATATCAACCACTTAGAACTAGGCCAGACTAATCTCTCCCCATCCTGAAGCTCAGGGAAATTTGCAGAAGAGGGGGTGGTAAGATTGTAAGAGCAAAAGGATGGGAGGAGCAATGATTTGCAAGATACTCCACACAAGTTAGGGCCGAAGCAATTATAATTGGACTTTGCATGCCCTCCGAAATGTCCAACACACTATTGACCCCACAAAGTCTAGCATTTGCTAAAGGCTGCAAGATTCTTGGAAGCAAGGGATTGACAGCCAGAGTAGTGTTCCTATTCTTAAGGGGAACACAGGAAAGGTTTCAGGGAAATGCCACTGGATCCTTGTACGTCATCAGAGAGGAGAGCCCAGAGGAGAGACTGGCAGGCACATTAAAGGATTCTCTGGGTATTGGGGGGGTGGCACTGGGGAATGGGGAGAGAGGGTGAGGGGAAGGGGAGCAGGGGGTTCAGGGGAAGGAGGAGGGAGGTAGGGAACCAGTGTACCTACTAAGTTTGTATGAGTGGAAATAATAATAAAAATATTTAACAATAAATAAATAAGGAAATAAACCTCCTTGTTCTCTTAAGCCATCTGAGGATGATTTATCAGCAGCCATGCAGGCTGACTGCAACATGGTCTTTCAGTGGGCAACCTCACAAGTGGGGAGGTCTCCCATCTATTGTCCAGCACCTGACCCAGTGATACGTTCTGAGTATCACTGAGTATCTGAGGGGTAATAGATCTCCTTACAGTGAGCTCTGAGACGTGTCACCTCCCCACTTTTAGGATTTCATAATCTTACCACCTCCTCTTCCGTCAGGTTCCCTAACCCTTAAGATGGGAAAAAATCTTATGGCCTGATTAGGATTGAGCATTCCAATATGGTCAATACTTTGCACTCTAGCTAGTTTTGGTTTTCTGCCTCATTAATTTCCATTACAATTAGGTGCTGGCTGAGAGCTTTTCTTAGGTAAGGGTACAATAAGTATTTACATGGTGGTTTGCTATCAAGTATTTATAGTTAACACTAAGACATCTGTTCCTGTGTTGTTTTCTGTTACCTCCCCTTCCACTGGTTTGACATTTTTATCTTATATGGCTTGTTTTTTCTAACAATAAGGGAGAATTTAGAAATTATTCAGAGTAGTAATTGGTTCCCCATGGGTCTTAGAAATCACTGTTGCTCCACAGTTTCTTCTCACCAGAGTTGTTGTAGCTCGAAAGTTGGGTTATGCCATTGATTCTCCCCCCCTCCAACTCCTCTATCACTTGCCTTTTTTTTGTTCTCCTAACCCTCTACTAAATCCTATCACTTTTCTTCCCTTGCCTTTAAGACTTTTCTTTCATGCTTGCCTTATTCATCTGCTTCCTTATGCTTTTGTTTACTGGTCTCTTGGGATCTTCCTCCCTCTCCCATGACTTATGTTTCTTTGATGGTATCATAGAAGTTGCCCTTCGAGTATATCATTCTCAGTGTTCAATGCCAGAATCCACTTACAATGGAGAACATTCAACTTCTGTCTTTCTGTGTCTGGGATACTTCACTCAATATAATTTCTTGTGACTCCATTCATTTAGGAACATATTTCATTAATTCATTTTTTCTTTTTTTAATTTATTTTATTTTATTCAATTGTGCGTGTGTGTGTGTGTGTCTGTGTGTGTGTATAGTGTCTGTGTGTGTGTGTGTGTGTGTCTGTGTGTGTAGAACCATGGACAAATTCAGGAACCACCCCCGCTTCCAGTTGGCATCTATCTATACATGGGGTCTAGGATCCAAACTCAGGACCTTCTGCCTGCAAGGCAGAGGCTTAACCCCTGAGCCACCTCTCCAGCCCCCAGCCCAGAAAATACTTCATTTTTTTCTGACAGTTGAATAATATTCTATTGTGTATATGTACAACGTTTTCCTTATCCATTCAACTTCTGTTGGACATCCAGGCTGATTCCACTTATTTGTCATTGTGAATGGAGCTTCAGTGAACATGGATATATATGAGTCTCTGCAGTATGATGCAGTGTCCTTTGGGAATATTCTCAGGAGTGGTATAGCTGGGTTATATGGTAATTCAATTTTTAACTTCTCTAGGAACCTCCATACTGATCTCCAAATGGGTTGTACAAGTTTGCATTCCTACCAGCAATGAATGAGGGAATCCCTCCTCCCTATCCCAGTCAGCATTTGTTACTGTCAATGTTTTGGATTTTAGTTGTCCTGACTAAGGTAGGATGATATCTTAGGGTAGTTGTCATTTACATTTTCCTGGCTAAGAGAGATAGGATATTTTTTAAGATATTTGTTAGACATTTTAATTTCATCCTATGAAACCTTTCTTCTTAGTCTTAAGGTCCATTTTTTAATTGGGTTCTTTAAGACCATTTTTAATTGGGTTGTTTGCTTCATTGATGTTTAATTTTCTTAAGTACCTTATATATTTTGCTGTGTGCTCTATTGGATATGTGGATATGTTCAATGATTTTTTTCCCATTCTGTAGGTTGTTGCCTTTTTCCTCAATTGACAATATCTTTACCTGAACAGAAACCTTTCAATTTCGTGAAATTCTGCTTGTTAAGTGTTGATCTTATTTCTCACGTATTTGGGGTCCTATTCAGAAAATTCTGACTTTGAGTGGGAATCCTGAGATATAGGGTCACAAACACCCCACTAGGGACCTTGGGTCCCTGTACAGGTTTTAGATACATTTTTAACTATATGTAATTCATTTGCATTTTGTTCAGTTTCAAAAGTAATGTTTTACATGGGACAATTAAGTCATGCCTCCTAATTGTCTTTATAATTTTTCCACATGTGTTTTCTTAATTAATACAGTTCCATTAAATCTCTGTGACTTTGGAGTATCAAATTTCCCTTTTCTTTATTCTAACTCAGTTTTATAAATTATAAGGCTATATTACCAGGTGTATTAATTATTCTATATTATATTAATGATTCCTAATTGTAACATAATTAGTGTGACATCTGCATTCTTTATCCACCAGTTTTCCCATGATTGTTACTATAGCAGACATATCCTATAAATACCTTATGTAGTCACATAGCATCCTCTTAGTTTCTGCTGTGAGACTTTTCCTAAGACACCAAGAGTCTTTTTTAAAGCAGGTATTATATTTTGGATGTGAATATCCCTAGTAGGCTTGTCTTTTGAACACTTGGTCTGAAGTTTATGGCACTGTTGAAGGTTTCTGGAAGTTACAAGGGTGGAGTTTTACTGGTTGGACTTTGAGGTTTTGTCATCCAACTCCATTTCCTTTTCATTCTCTAGATTTGCTAGTGGCTGATGCACCGTGACCAGTGGTCTCCTGTCCCTGCTGCCCAGGTAAACTTCATCTTATCAAACCATAAGCCAAAACATGTCCTTCTGTCTGGGTTTGAATCCTTAGTTGACGTTTGGAAAGGTCATGGAAACCTTTAGAAGACATGTCAAAGGAATGCATATCACAGGGGATGGACCTTGAAGTTGGTTAGCCCCACCCTGTTTCCATTAGGAGTCTGCTTTAGCAGTTTTGGCAGTTAGCCCTCTAGGCCTCCATGATGGACATGACTTAAGCCACCCCCAGCGTCTGCTAGTCATCCATGTCTTTTCTGCCATAATGGGCTATATCTCCCCTCTGGACCATAAGTCAAGTAAGTCTCCCTTTCTTCCACTAAGTTGCTTGCATTTGAGTGTTGTCTTCATAACAGCACAGAGCATGACTGCTACAGAAATAGTAACTGCAATACCTTTCTTTTAAGTTGCTTCTCTCCTATATTTTGTGACAGCAGTGAGAAAGGTACTAATACAGCAGCCTTGTTAGCGGTTCTGATGCAGAGGCACTAATCTGTTGATAAGAGATCATAAGATATAATTTTAACTTACCAAGATCAATCTCTTTTTTTGTGAAAGGAACAGTCCTTTATCATTTATTATTTTTTATTTTTTCTACTCATACAAACTTGATAGGTACCCCATTCCCCTCCTTCCCTCCACCCCTCCTTGGATCCCTTTTCTCTCCCCCCCTTTTCCCCTTCCTTTCCCCCCTCTTTCCCTTTTTCCCAGTGCTGCCTTCCACCTCCCCCCATTCCTGGAGCATCCTTTACTGTGCATATCCAACTTTCCTCTGGGTCCTCCTCTTCTGATGTGTAAGGACTCAGTAGCATTGCCTAGAGCTCTTTTTCATGTTCCCCTTTAGTATAGGAACACTATTGTGGCTGTTAATCCCTTGCCTTTAAGGATCCTAGTGCCTGTGAATTAAGATCAATTTCTAATTAGTATTTTTTTCATAGACACAGTAATGACATTAATTCACTGTAATCACACTAACTCCATCCTTAGTCATTTCTCATGTACTTCAGTTACACAGGTTTATGTGTACATTGCGTATATATCAATTTCCTCTGAGAAATTATAAAAACTAATATTTATATCAACAGGTACATGGTATATGAATATAAAGCAATCCCACGGAAAAAATCTCAACATCGTGTTTGTGAAGTTTGACGAGAGGATCTGAATTTTTGGGCAGTTCTATGAATAGCCTAGTCACTCTTAGAAAAAGCATATGTTTAGAGGACTTGAAGTGTAGCAACTACATGGTTATATTGTGGGTGAGAAAATTGACAAATATCAAGCATGTGGAGAAAGAGGAAGGAGATTCTGGAAAAGATAGATACCCAATAGCAAGCAGAGGTCACACAGCAGGTCACCGAGAGAAAAGAGGGAGAAGAGGCAAGAGGGATTGTTTTAGTAATAGTGGTAATACATGGCTAGGAATTCATTTTTAAACATGAAAGATTTTCAGCTCTCTTTATACCATGCACATCAGAAAGCTTTTGCATGTATATTAACAGTGTAATGTAAAATGGAATCCTGTACAGCTCGCTGAATGTATGAAAGTATACAAGCCATATTAGCTTTGCCAGTTAGCGTCCTAAAGCCATTGATTGCATGCTACTTTCTGAAAAACAAGGACATGCGTTAAATAGTTTTCTAAGTCTCTTTACTGATGGTTTTATGCAATAAAGTTAGTATGGAGGGACATTGTTACATTAATAGAAATTGGTAATTTGGCATCAAAAAAGGAATAATAAATGTAATTTTTCTGCAGAACAATGTAGAGCAAAAAGTTTCTGTGATATTTATGAGCTGGAATCATAAAGCCCCATCCATAAAATGTTAAATCTCTTCATAATCTGAAAAGCAATAAACCTAAGCCTTTTTATTTGCACCCTTGGGGAGAGAGAAACTGTAGCAGACGTATATCTACTGGGAAATACGTTAACTTCAGTGAGAGCTGCAGGATGCTCCCAAGGGGAGACTAAATCTAATGCAGAAACAAAGGAAGGAGCTGTGGGTAATGCCTAGAAATGCAGAATGTGGATATATGTGAGATAAGTTTAGAAGGAATGATGACCAAAGAGCTTTATTTATTTATTGTTCTGTGCATGCATGCATGTGCTAGTTGTATGTGTGTGTATATATATCTCACCCCATACATATGCATATATATAAAACCCCATCTCCTTAGCCCCTAAAAAAGCAGTCTTTAAGCTAATGATGTAATACTATATATACACATATACACAGATAAAGATATGTATATATAGATATATATACATGTTTACCACATACACACATATATATAATGTTACATACATACACACGCACACACACACACACACACACACACAGACATACACGACACATATGCTTCTCATCTGAGGAACTAGATGGTCTCTATAGCAATTAAAAACATTTCTTTTGAGTTAAAAAATCATTTCAAAAAATCTGTGATCATTTAGTAAATAAATCTTTTTAAATATGATCAGTTATTTGCTTTGAGAATAAAAATGTTTTAGTCATTCTTAATTAAACATCTTTCATAATGTTAAAACAAATCATTCTTGAATTACAAAATTTTTAAATTGCTTTCTAAATGACAAGGATGAAATGTTGCATTAAAATTCTACTTTCCTTTTTCATAAGTTACATGAGTGCAAGGAAATTGCTTAACTGGTAGGAAGTTTTTCATATGCAATTTTAAAAAAATCACTTCTATATATTGGAGCTTATTTAAAAACTAATAGCATCATATATGTAAAGAAATTAGTGTAGTGACTGACACAAAGAAAAGAAGTTCCTGCTCTGTAAAGTTTCTTTTTGTAGTTGTCACTTTGGCTATACACAAAATTAAATGCCATGTGTAAGATGGAAGATGTGTAAAAGTGTGTAACTGTATTTTCTGAATGAGCATGAGGACCTAGGATCATTCAGGATAAGACAGAGGATAAGACAGCTTTGAGGAGCAGAGACAGAAAGATCCCAGATACTCACTGGCCACACAACTAGCTGAAAGAGGGAGCTTAGGGGTTACTAACAGAGCCTGTCTCAAAGGAATAATGTAGAGAGCAATACAGCAGGATGCCCAGATCCCTGCTCTGGATGCTCTATATGTACATGTAAAGATGGATACACACACACACACAATTCTGAAAAAAAAATGGAGTACCATGATTCAATGCAATTTTCAGGTCTAAGAGAAGTTCCACTGAATGGAAAGGATGAATTTCAAAAAGAAGCATTGAGAATCAACGTCTATCTTTTGTTAGATAATTGTGCTGGGACACCACACCTTCCACCTGCAAGTGTAATGCTAGCTAGAGGTCTTAAAAAATTTCTCTGTCTTATCCTAAATGATCCTCCATTGTTCTTTCCCTGAGAGATTTCTTAATCTTAAGCTTTGATAAATGCTTTTTCAACAGCTTTTAAAACAATAATATGGGCTGGAGAGGTGGCTCAGGGGTTAAGCCTCCGCCTTGCAGGCGGAAGGTCCTGAGTTCGGATCCCAGATTCCACGTATAGATGCCAGGCGGAAGCAGGGGGTGGCCTGCTCTTCTGGTCCTGGTAGGGCGGAGCCTGTGAATCCCCGGGCAGAAGGAAGTGGAGGCGTCCATGGTGGTTCACGAATTCGTCCGTGGTGCTACACATACACACACACACGCGCGCACGCGCGTGCACATACACACGCATATGCACACAAGTTGAATAAATAATAATAATAAAAAATTTAAAAAAATAATATGATTTTACTCCTTTATTCATATGATAATACTAAGTGATTTTGTGATATTAAAATTATTTTGCTTTAGTCCCCACTTTATTATGGTATGTTGTTGTGTGGTCTACTGCTTAATTCGATGTGTTAAGATTTTGGTGAGGAACTACCTTTAGGAGGATTTGTTATTTCATTTTGCCCTTTTGGTATCTCCAGTTTTATATTTTATTATCAATATAATATTTATTATGAGCTTAGTATTAGCTCTGAGGAATGTTCTTCCCTCTGTAATATACTAAAATATCTACTAAAAGTCAGTAATATTTCTTCTTTAAATGCTTGATAGTATTTGTTATTGAATCAATTCTGACTAGAGTCTTTCCTTTGGGAGACTTTTAATTACTATTCAATTTCTTAATTTGACTTAAAATTGTTGAGATGATTTGCCACTACTTAAGCAGGCTCTGGTAATTTGTATTTTTCAGATAATGGGTCCACTTTACCCATTCTCAACGTTATTGACATATTCATCCAGCCTCCTCTTATTATCCTTTTAATGCCTGTTAAAATCTGTAGAGATGCTCCTCTCTCCATTTTGAATTACTACAGTATTTATTTATTTATGGCAGTAGGTGCATGTTTGCGTGCACATAGGGATCAGAGATCAGCATTGAGTACATCATTTCTCAAAAGCAGTTCACCTTAATTTTTAGAGATTGTATTTCCTGTTGGAACTAGGGACTCTAATATACTGAAAAAATGTCCCTGACTATAATTTTTTAAATAATTTTAAACTGACCAACACTTGCTATATCTTCCACCACATTATCTATTGTCTATTGGTGGAATACTTGAGTTGCCTTTGAAAAGAATTTATCTTCTGCTGTGACTGTTTACTACATGCAATGAATTCAAGTTGCTTAATATTTGTTTACGTCTCCATTCTTAAACAGTTCAGTTTTCTTGTTACATCAAAGATTCTTAGAGACGGAGACAGGATGTGTCAGTATAACCAAGGCTGGTGTCAAACTCATGCCCTTCCTGCCTCTGTCTTCCAAGTGCCATAATTTTGTCTGTGCACATAGATAATGAGGTACTGGAACCATGGGATCCTGAAGTGAAGATCCTCGGTCCAAAATCGTGTCCTGTTGTGTACCGCCCATCAGATTAAAGATGATAGTTCTGTGCCCATCCCCCAGGCCTGTCAGCAAGCGTCCTGCTAAATCCTTCAACTTCTGGACCATGTCTGCTCCTGAGGGTTGCAGCACATGAGGTCAGGAGGGGATCCTATCCCACTATTGCGGCTACCCCACTCCAGCTTAGAGACCTCACCCTGCACCCGAGGGGTTGCGGGCCACGATGCTGTCAGCTGAAAGGGGGGCAGAAGTCAGTCATATAAATTTCCTATGCATAATTTAACTCCAAACTACATTTTTCATTTATTTATTTGCGATGCTTTTGAGTAATTGTCTTGAAATTGCATTATTCATCTTTAACTCATTGCAATCTGTTTAAAATCAATACTTTTTTGCTTCTAGTAAATTACAGAAACTTTGGACAGAAATAATCCTTCTATTCTACCTTATTTTACTTTATTATAATGTTGTTTTATAGAGAATATGTCAAAATGTTAAAAAGAACCAGAAAGATGGCTCAGCAGAGAAATGCATTTGCTCCATAGGCCTAACAATTGAACTTTGATTCCTAGAACGCATGTAAAGGTGGAACCATCTCCACAGAGTTGTTCTTTGCCTTTCATGCTCACGTTATAACATGCATGTTCATACACATAACATGTGCACACACACATACATAATAATAATAGTAAGTTAAAATTAGGGTTTTTTTTTTTTTGCATGAGTGTGTGCAAATGTGTCCAATAGTAACATTGAAAATCACCCTGGATTGCTTGACCTCCTATTGCTTAGCTCTGGGGTTTCCCAGGCCCCATGTTCCAGGGCCAGAATTACAGGCCTCCCCCATTTCCACCTGATATTTTATGTGGAATGTTTTGTCTGAACTCAGATACTTCTGCTTGTAAGGCTTTAACTCCTGAGTCATTTCTCCAGCCCTACCTGAGTTTTCTTATCATTGCTGCTTGAGATTTCACAGCCAGGAATGACAGATTTTGCCATCCATAAGTATTTCTTTTAAAATTTTAGAGAAGAGAAAGTGTATATCACACATAAGCATACTTCATATAATACATGGTTATAATTTTGATTGACCATTTCCAGCATCTATTATACCTTGTATAACTTCAAGTCCTCAATTTCCATTGTTTCTTTTAAGCTCACTTAACTTTGCTTAACAATTTCTATAGACCATGAAATTTCAAGTTTTATCTAAAATTATTTTAACTTGCTTTCATGTTTAAAGGATAATTTCATCGGCTACATAAGCCCAAACAAAGAATTTTAATCTTTTCTCTGGTTTTTACCTTTAGTAATTTATACCTCGAAAATCTGTTCATTTTAAGTGAGGTCTTTAATGAGAGAGTTCTATTTTGTTCTTCTAAGGATGGGTTTTGAAATACACACGACACACCCACATATACACACAGCAAATAAAGTTGCATAAACTGAAAACTGTGAAATCACTCTTGCTTCTGGTGCAGAATTACTGATCTCATGTAGTTCTTTTTTTTTATTTGCTTTCTTTTGAAATACATATGTGTGTCTGTGCATATGCACATCCTTACTTTGGCCTGTCCTAGGGAGTCTCCCTTGAACCTGCATAGATCAGTAGTGAACCAGTAATGTACAAGAATTACACAAGCTCAGCTCTCTGCCCTGTACCTAGTTTCAGAACACATTATAAGTCACAGCAGAATTGCAAGTCTCTCTGGGCTTTCCCTGTTTGCTGGACTCCCGAACATATTTTAACTGTCTGTGCTGCAGCTGTGTGCAGGGTACATTAACTATGCCTTTCTACGGCTCTCTAACTTCTAAAACACGTCCTTAGGGGAGAAGGTAATAGCAGCTGTTCCTATCTAATGCTCTAGCAGCTTTTCATGAGTAGATGTTTTACATCTTTGGGTTTTTATCATCAATGGGATATTTTCTTCAAAAGTTTGCATTGGAAAACCTTCATTTAGACAATAAATTTTTCTGTGATAGTATCCTCATGTTATAATACTGTAAAGATAACCCATGTTACTATCCTAACGTCTACTATTACATAAGTCAAATATACAATTTTTAAGTTATCCAAAATGTGAATTTCAACTCTCTACCAAAAATTCTGAATATTGCCAACATTTTCTGGTCTGTTTCAGTAGCATTTGACTTTCAGGGTGATGATTCCAATAACCAAGTCATATATGGATCTGTGTTTACTTTCTGCTTTGCTTCTTCCCAATCTTGGTTTTTTTTTAATTCCTGAATGCCTATTATTTTTTATTAAATGCAGATATTTTTGATTCACCAGCATAAAGTATTTAGAGAGGTTATTTCTCTGGTGGGCACAGGCACATGGATGGCCTTAATCAAATCAAGGACTAACATTTTATAAAGTCACAATTAAGTCTGTGCTCCTAGATGAAGATTGTCTGGTGTCTCCAATATTAAGGCTTTTACTGTATCTCTCTTCCTTGTCAACTCTGAACTCCAGATGCAGTGATCAGATTCTGAGAAACTTCCAAGAAGTCCAGTCTTCAAAGTCTATTTATTTAAGGCATTTTGTTTGCTTGTTTTCCCTTTTTTGTCTACAATATACTTCATTCCCACTTTTTTTTGCAGGAAGATTTAAAGAAATGGTAAAGTTGTTAACTTTACGATTAACTCACTCCACTTTCTTAGAGTTCCTGAACTCTTACGTTTTGTTTTAGCTGTTTGAAAAGACTGGACACTCTGCTCCATTGTTGATGGTTTTTTTGTCTCCCTTCCTAGTTTTCTGTCCTTCAGTTAAAAAATTAACATATAACCTCCCACTGAAACTATGAAAAGTTAAATTGGCGTCTTTGGTTCTCACAACTTTATGAAAAATTTAAATTTTAAGTCCTTATTGCTTTGAAGAAATATAAAGTAATATTTTAAATCTTTGACACTTAAGGACTTTTGAGACTGTCTGTCTTGTTTATATGTGAGTCAAAGCCTATGTTTGGTCTTTGGCCTCTTGTAACACACCCATCTCTATCCCATCTCTATCATCTACTTCAGTTCCACAGTGAGTGACTCTGGAGTTTTCAAACAATTTCTTTTCTCATTTATTTGTCTTTTTCTGTTTTGTTTTTTTTTTCTGAGTGTTTCCTAACTGCAAATCATTCCATTATATCACAAATGAAAATGATAAATTTGATTTAATCACCCATAATGCACTATGCATTGTTCCCTGCAAACTTGTTTTGAATATGCTTGCATTTATACTGTTTAGTGAATTTGTGAATCAGCTGATCAATTTCCTCTTTTAAAGCTCATGGGTTTTGTAGATTCGTTTGAATTATGATCTTTTTGTTAGATTTCCTCTGTAGAATGATCATTTTGTTAGGAGTCAACTTTACAAATATCAAGATTCACACTTCCATCATCAACAGATTACAAACTAATCTCAATTCTTTTCAGTGTTTGTAATGGCAGATATCTGAACTGGCCTAGTTTCACAAGAAGAATTCCAATAATTTGTGATATGTAGGAACTATAATGTTGATTTTGCATGTTAATCTTTTATGTGACCAGTTTACTGAACTTTTATTGCTAATAAATTCTCTTGGATTTTATGAATAGTTCTAAAAAAAATCCTTAGAGAAGCAGGTAATAAACACCACTCATGACTAATGCCCTGTTTTCTTTGAGTTGATGTTCCTTTTTAAGAGAAAAAAAATAGGGGCCAGAGAGGTGGCTCAGGGGTTAAGCCTCTGCCTTGCAGGCAGAAGGTCCTGAGTTCAGATCCTAGACCCCACGTATAGACACCAGGCGGAAGCGGGGGCGGCCTGTGTTTTTGGTCCTAGTAGGGTAGAGCCTCTGAATCCAGGGCAGAATAAACAAGGAGGAGGTGGAGGCGTTCATGGTGGATCCTGAATTCACCCATGGTTCTACACACACACACACACACACATACACACACACGCACAATTGAATAAATAATAAAAAAGAAATTTAAAAAAAAGAGAAAAAAATAGAAAGGTATTTTAAAACAAAAATAATTATTTTCTCCTTTACATTCAAATATTGAAGGTGAGCACGGTTCAATCAAATAAAATATATCAAATTTCACTAGTTTGATGAGTACTATAAATTTGTACTGTTAAGAAAGCTTTATTTGAGTTCAAACCTTGTATAGTCATAAAATACTGATATTTGCTGACCATTTTAATAAATTATGCAGCTCAATTGCAGAGCTAAAAAATCTTATGTTTTCTAAAATGTATTGTCCCTTCTGAATTGTTGCCACATCCCTGAGCTTCTTAGACAAATTGTTAAATGGAGTATACTACTTGTCTTTATGAGTATTATTCTTAAGATTTTTCAATCCATTTGTTTTAAGAGAATGTAGTCAATAATGATCCTTCACATATATCTGTGTCCTGTTATTGCAGATTCAAGCAACCTGTGAAGCTAGATGGTTTTATTGCTCTTTTCTGTATTCTGAAAAGTTGTAGATAAAAATAGATTCTGTTTAAGTGTAAACATTTCCTATTCCCCTATTACATTTTCATTTTATATACACAAGTCACTATGTGCTGTGCTCATAGTCACAACTTGCTGCCTCCCCCACTTCCATTTACTGATTCTCATCCTTCCAAACATGCCCCATCTGCCTCTATTTTACAATATATGCCTATGTATAGATAGATGACAGATGATAGATGGATAATAGGTGGACAGATAGAAAGATGATGATGGATAACAAACATGATAAATACATGATAGATGTATTAGTTGGATTCTCTAGAGTCATGAATTCACAGAATGAATATACATATATATATATGAAATTTATTGAGTTGGCTTACAGATATGGCCAAGGTAGTCCAGCGAAGGCTGCCAGTAGCCAAGGTAGTCCAATGATGGCTGCCAATAACCGAGGTAGTTCCAACGATGGCTGTCAATAGCTAGCTGCTCAGTTCAGTAGTCAAGTGGGTGATGGCTGAAGGCTGGACAACTCTTAGAGTCTTAGTCTAGTTGAACGCTAGAAGGTCAAAGAAACGGGGGGGGGGGGCGGAAAGAAGAACGATTCCTAGCACAGCTGCAAATAGGGATCTGTTCTCCTTGGTGGCTCTTTTTTATATGATGCACTATTGGGAAAATCCTTTGAGAGCTTTGGAGGTTCTGACAGGATCTGGGGCGGGTATAATCCTTTCAAGCAGTCTCAGTTGATCCTTTCCAGAGGTGGTCTCAGCCCAGCTTAGTCAATACGGGGTGTGTCAAGTTGACACCCAGGCTTAACTATCACAATAGATATGTCAAAAACATAAGTAGTATATATGAGAATATAGATAACAGATTATTGGTAGATACATGATAAATAGATAATAGATGGTAGATAAATTATAATAGGTATATAGGTGATAGATGACAAATAGATGATAACTATAAAATAAAGAGATAATAAATGAGAGATCATCATAAATAGGAAGGTAGATGATAGATAGATAGATAGATACACACATACATACATACATGCATACACAGATGGTTAGGTGATAGGTAGAGTGATGATAGCTAGGTAACTAGATAGATGAAAGGTAGTATATAGATAACAGATGGAGAGACATAGATAGATGATAATCAATGGTCTGTGTTTTATAGATGATAGATAATTATTAGCTGATAGATAAGTAGAGTATATTGATGTTTTATACTCTAAAGTGTATTAAACAATAATCAAATGACAATACAAACCAAATATAAAAATATATGGAAGAAAACTTATTTCATTATCTTTGCAAAAATGTTCAGATTAGATTCAATGGTTCATATAATTTATTTTATCACATAGAAAACAGGAATAGATAGATAAATAAGTAGTAGATAGCAGATAAATAACTATCTTTACTGTCTCTGGTCATCTCCTTCCCCAACTTTTTGCTTTCATTTCATAAATATATATATATAATTGTATGTATATGTGTATATATACACAGTCTTAAATATACATTCCACATATGAGATGAAACTTGGCATTTATCTTTCTGAGTTATTTTTCTCAGTATGATTATTGGCACTGACTTCATGTGCCTAAAAGTTGACATAGTCTTATTCTTTGGGGCTGAAAAAAAATTCCAGTATACTTATGCTAACAGATCACATGTTCTTTAATCATTCTGTTGCTTATGGACTTTCTATGCTGGTACATTTTTCATGCTTCTGTTTTAATGTTTAATATTGAGTTACTTTTCTCTTACATTATGTTTATTTACATTTGGGTAATAGATATTTAACCAAACAGTCTGTTAACCCTTTTCTATTTTCTGTTTGACAAATTAAATCACATAAAGCACTGAGTCTAATATGAACCTTTTGTTGCAGATGATGAAATTAATATTTTCAGTACATTGTGGTATTTTTTAATTTGGTTCTCATTGTTATTTGATTATTGCTCAATACATTTTTGTGTGTAAACATGACCATATAAATTCCTGCATTGCAGAATTATTCCATTTCAGTTTACTTTTTCCGTTTTTGTAATTTCAGTACTTTAAGTATTTTTGAGTATTTTAAACTAAATCCCATAGGAGTTAAATTTATCTTTTTAAGAGGGTTAAGTCAGAGTTTATTAGAGGAAAGAATGGAACTCATGAGGGGCAAGAGACCCCAGAACTCATGAACTTCAGACATGGAATCCATAAGGAGAAAAGAATCCCTAAATTTCTTTTTTTATATAAATATATAAAAACAGGTCCTTTTAATATTCACTCACATCATTAAATATGCAAGTTTTAATTTTCTTTTATGTCCCCATTCTCCAAATATTTTCACTCCTCCTGTCTATAAACAATCTGAACACTTTAAAATAAATATTTAGTTTTATTTCTCAATAATTCCATTATCTCACTCAGTACATACCAGCTGATACTATTTATTTCACACATAGTACAACTCCCTGTCATGATATAATGATGCATAATTAACTATACAGAGAAGTCACTACTTTTCTTTCAGTCTGTCTAGACATTATTCATTTGGTTTTCATTCTGTAGCTGCAAGTTGGCATGGAAGGAAATGGGAAACAACTCTAACCATGTGTAGTAACCAACTGGAGGTCTAAGAATAAAGAGAAACTGACAGAAGGAAAACACTGAAGAAATGGCTCGTTCATTCACAGTTGAGGCCTGGTGGCCAAAGGAGCCATAGTTTAGAGTCACATTAAGCACATGGCTAGGAGAGGATAGAGCTTCCTTAGTATGACCACCTGACAGGAGAGGAAGAAGAAGAAAACTGATGGGCAGAGCCACAATCTTTCATTGGTGGCTGAAGTGATGCGCATAGGATCAAACATTCCTAACCTCATTACCTGTCCAAAAGAAATTAGTTTCATTACAATGATGATGATAATACCTTTACTACATCTTTACCAAAATTTATGCCAGACACATATTGGCATTGCAGTTGCAAAGTTTCTTATGTTCTTCTGCTCTTCAAAATGAAATACTGGGCTGAATATTAAGGAACTCATTCAGAAACTCAGTAGGAAATGAATTTCTTTTTACCACTGAAATTTTTGATAGTATTATTCAATTACTATTCTTGCTATACTATAAAGTAAGCTACACTGATAGACAGATAGCTGGGAAAATATAGGTATCATGTGCTTGACAGAGGAAATATAACAGACAATTATGTTTTTATCCTTGATACAATGCTCAATGGGAAAAGTGGTCAGGAAGGACTTTCGCTTCCTTCCTATAATATTTTAATTATTTCATATGGGTTATGTGCATATAAGCTTATCACAATTAAAAATTAATTTTTAAAATTAAGACCAAATAAAGGATTAAATTAAACATAATAAATATATTTTCTGTCTCATACCACAACTCTGGAAAATGAAGGGCATTAAGATCTTAATCATGCAATAAAGATTGTAAAATATTAATTAATATGATGGTGTTATCTGAAGCAAAGAACAGAAATTCTCTCCTGGGTTATTAAAAGTACTCAAATAACCTGTGCCTCTCGTAGAATATATTGTTAAGAAGTCAGTTGTCAGCTAAGTGCTTTCACCACACTCAAGAGGCAGAGCAAGGCTTATTCAAGGTCAGCCATGGCCGAGACCTGCTTTTCATAGAATAAGAAAATAATGTAAAATTAATCTGTAATTCCATAACAATACAAGCAAATTTCATTTGAAAGAATAAATAGGAGTAAATTAAGATGTAAATAAAAAAATGATGAGGACCCACATAAATACATGTTTACATGGTAGAGGGCATTTGGAAAGAACATTTCTTTTTCTATTTTCATGTGTGCTCATGTGTGGTGTGCATGTGTATTATGCATTTTCACATGTGATTGGGCACATGTGTTTGTGCAGGCACTTGAGTTACATGTGTGCTTGGGGAGGGGTGGCCCAAGAATGACATTAGAAATATCAATAGGAATGATAACTTGCTATTTTTGATTCACTCATCATTTAGTGAGTCACTGTTTTCATTAGAATAAGTATTGTGTTTATACGTTGACTAAATAGAGTAAACCACACCCAATAGTTTTTTTTAATTTTTAATGCTGGAGAGTAAGACTAGGACTTTATACATGCTGAGAAAATATGCTACTACTGAGCAATATCTCCAGCTTTATTTTTCAACTAATTATAATTATGACTTTTCCCATTGAAATTGTGGGAAACTGATTAATTTAACATATGCATTGATAGTGTTGTCTCCTATTGTCAATGTGCTTCTGCTAGGTTCTTGTTTTTCCTTCGAATGTTGTACATTGTTTTCCAATACAAGAATTTCCTGAAAATGCAAATACAAAATCTCCCTCCATTTCATGTCTTTATCCTCCTTCTTCTTTCCCCCCTCTTCTTCTGTTTCATCTTGTTTATACTCCTCTTCTTCTTGCTGTGACATAGAGTGTTTACTTTTTTCATGGGAGGAGAGAGAGAGATGTTAATTTACCTATATCTTTCAAAGATTTAATTGTTTTATCTTTTAAGACATTAGAGTCCTGTTTTTTTTTTCTATCTTTTTTCCCACAATCATATAAGCTCAATAGATACCCCGTCCTCTCCCTCCCTCCACCCTTTCCAGTCCCCCTTGCATCCTCTTCCCTTTTCCCCTTTCTTTCACCTCCCTCCCTCCTCTTTTCCCAGTGCCTTCCCTTCCTGTATCCCATCCTCTGGAGCATCTTTTTGTGTGAATGCCAAACTTCCCTCTGAGTCCTCCACTCTAGTGAGATGTAAGGACTCAGTGACATAGCCCAGAGCCCTTTCTTGAGCTCCCCTTTAATATGGGAACACTATTATGACTGTTAATCCCTTGCCTCTACGGATCCTAGTGCCTGTGATCCATGCTAGACTTTGGGGGATCGTTGACATGTCAGTTGTTGTACAGGTAATGCAAAGTCCAATTATGGCTACTGCAGCCCTAACTTGTGTGGAGTATCTTGCATATCATTGGTCCTCCCCATCTTTAGGCTCTTATAATCTTGCTGCCCCCTCTTCCACAAGTTTCCCTGAGCTTTAGGATGGGGAGAGATTTGGATGGTCTGGTTCCCTTTAGGGTCTTTGGTGTTCAGAATTATGGTTTGTTATTGATTTCAGTTTTGCTGTTCCTGCACCACCCTTTGCTCCAACCTGATTGGTATTGGAGACACCTCCTAACCAAAGATAAAAGGTTGTTTAAATGAAGATCTTACTATAAGAGGAGATTCAAAGGCAGATGGAATAGGAGTGGGAAACCACTGTTTTTTATTTATAAAGGAAATTTGTGCATTTGACACTTAAGAAGAATTCCTCTTTATGTAGAGAGATAACTATCCAAAACTCATTTAAGGTGAGAGAAAGAGTTGAAAGTGTGAAATATGACTTTTTGGATTATCAAAGATGAGATATCAAGTCTGGAGAGATGGCCCAGTCGGTACAATGTTCTTTGTACAAGTATGAGGATGTGAATTCAGATATATTCACAGAATGTATTTTAAAAATCAGCACTTGTAATTGCCATGCTTGGAAGGCAGAGACAGGAGGATTCCTGAAGCTTGCTGGCCAGCTAATCCAGCCAAATTAATGAGCTATAGGTTTATAAAGAAATCCTGCCTCAAAAACCAAAATAGACACAATGGAGGGACAGGCACAGGTACACACACACACATACACCCACCCACCCACACACACACACACACACACACACACACACATACACACATACATGTATACCATGTGCACAGAGAAACAAATGCACACAAACAAATATATATATACACACACACACACACACAGATGAACACACACAAACATATACATATGTATATAAAGAAAGAGAAATACACACACATGTACATAAACCAATGCAAATCCATATTTATACAAATAATAAATAAAAATAAAAAGAAGATAGTGTATCATTATTGCCACAGTTTGAATGTGAATTGTTCCAGAAAGCTTGTTACAGGGAGTGGGCCTTGAGGTGGGCTTGCCCTGTCTTGCCTCCTCCAGTAGTCTGCTCTTGTAGTTTGTGTTGTGCTTTCTCTGCCTCCATGAAGATGGATCTGACACCGAGCTGTCTCCAGCTTCCACAGCCCTCCTAAGCCTTTTTTACTGTAATGGTACTATATCCCTCTGGAATCATAAGTCAAATAAATTTCTATTTTCCCCCTTAAGTTGCTTAAGTCGGTGTGTTGTTTCACAGCATCAGAAAAAATAAAAGCAACTATTACTTAACAGTAGTAAGTCCAAGTCAGTATCCTATAGAAAGTTGTTTTTCTATCCTGGGTATTGTCACTGACCCACTACTAAGAGAAGAGAAACCCTCTCTCATTATCTTGAAAATATTCATTTCTCCCATCCACTCACACTCTGCCCAATGTACCTTTATTTGTTTTAGTCTCTCCATTTGTGTGTTCTCAAGGGAAATGGGAAAGCCAGAGAATGCATGCATACTCACAGAAATCAGCCTTTCAATAAATGTCCATAAATGTCTAAAGCAAAAATTCTACCAGAAAACAATGATGGATACATTTAAAATACTCTGAGAAAAAGTACTGGGTAGGTTTGTTTTGTTGTTCTATAATATTCTCCTTTCCCAGGAATAAAAATGATTAGCTCTGAATTCAGCCATAATCTAATTCAATTATACCTGAAGCCCTAACAATTTTCTATAAAGCTTTAGAAATTGTGCCTTTGACATTGCCAGTATTAGCCTTTTAAAAAATCCATTTTGCTTTCCTTTTGACATTGCTTTATTCCAGACCAATTACAAATAGTGCAACCTCAACAAGTTTTCAAAAGCTCAGACATACTATGAAGTGATGCAGAACAGAAATTAAAATTCATGTATTAATTTCCTTTGTATTTGCATAACTATGTATTCTTACCTAGCATGCTACCAAGACCTTGCTATGAATAATTTTGAAATATTTTCTTCTACTTAATGATTCTTTGTTCTCTATTTAATGACTTTTTGTTATGCTAGGGAAATAATATTGAAAGTCAAAGGTTCGTTGTAGGTTATATCATTTCTGTACAGCTGTCAGTGTCAATTTCAATCTCTATGGGAAGTGCATGGGAGCTCACTCCCACAATCCCTGGGGAAGAGTTGGAGGTAGACAGTGGCCACAGGTAACTCATATAGCTATAGGGGGATAAAAGGGTGTTTGTAGTTACTCTACATGTAAATTCAATACATAACTAATTTATAGGAACAAGGAATTTTGTTCTGGCTTATGATTATCTAGTTGCATTTCTTAGTCCAGCCTGATAGGAAAGATCATATCAACACCAAAAGCTTAGGAAGCTGGCTATATCATAGCCACAGGACTGCTGAAAGAGGGACAAACCTCTCATCAGACAGCATGTCTCTCAAATATGCTGAAGAATGCTGCCTTTCTGAACCAGCTTCCTCTATTTTATTCAACTGCCCAGGGAATAGTTTCAACCAACATAGGCTGGATCTACACCATCAATTAGACAATCTCCTGCAAGTTCACTCAAGGTTGAACTCAACTACTGACTCTTTATAAACATGTCCAGAGCTGGAGTCTTTAATTGTCAAATTGATACCTGTAGCTACTTACCACAAAGGGTTAACACAGTGGAAAAAGAAATGAAAAAAATTGATTTCTAGCATGTTTTACAATATAGTCTTTGAAACTTTCTCTCTGGTTGTCTTCTAGGGATGTGTTTTGGTTTCTTCTTTGTCTTTCAAGCAGCCAAAGTACATAAAATCTAGTTGCATTTAAAGTGCCCCTCCTGGAAGGAAATGTCAGTCTTTTTGCTTACACACACTATTCTTTTTTAGGTTGCTTGGAAATTTCTAATGCACAATAGTTACTTCTGAAAAAGTAATCTAAAAAAAAAGAAGAAACCACATTGCGAAAAAAAGTCCATCGTGCCCATGGTATTAGAGGGCTCAGTCCATAGTTGTTTGCTCGCTCACTCTCTCTCTCTCTCTCTCTCTCTGTCTCTCTCCCCTATACATAAAAACAACCAAGGACTCCCATCATGATCTTTTTTCAGTTAGGTGTAACCTCCTGATGTTTCCAAAATTTCACAAAAGAGTGCCTCTAGTTGAAGACCTAGTCTTGGAGGGATATTTTATATTCAAAACATGAGTTAAAAAAACTAATTATTTTTCACTCTCAACATTCTATTGAACTTTTTTTTTCAGTCCCTACCAAAGAGGAACAAAAGACTTGGAGCCATGTTGTGTTATATTACTTAAGAAAAAGAGAAAAGAAACTAGTCAGATTCTTTTTCCTTTTGCCAATAGTATTAGTTCCATTTTGGCAAGCGTCTCGCTACCCTCAGGTTAAAAGTTTAACCTTCTTCTGTAGGGGAATCATACTAGTAGTTCAGAGGATGTTAAGTTCTCTGCAAACTAAGTAGCAGCAGAAACGTAACCTTGACCTCAATGTTGGCTTCTCTGTTGCATAGGACAGGAATGGTTAAAGACCCCAAGTGGCTGCTGAGGTAGGCAAATGAGAATTACCTTCATCCTCGCATTTCGTTGTTGTTGCTGTAGACATTGAAATTCTGTTGGGATTGAAGCCTCAGCTGCCAAGGACCATCCTTCATGCATAGAGAGTCAAAAAAGTTGGTCTGAGAAATGGAAGTATTGTATTTTCATGTTTTAATTCCTAGATCAAACTGAGGCTGAAGCACATGTAGTTTTCTTCCTTTGGGCCCCATGCAAGGTTCCTTGAAACATAAGTCAATGTGAACTTATTAACTCTGTCTCCTAAAATGACACAGTCCTAGGACACTCCTGGCAAGTAAAATGTGTGGAATTTTCTATCAGTGGCTTTTAAAACTATGACATAATTCATATGATCCCCCCTCCTAACACTGTCAACCTCTTTTCATTGTTAATGCAACAAATACTACCTTCTTCCAACAGTCACCTTCTACTGCTATCATGTGACACTCCCCTCTCCTTGCTATGAACTGGGCCTTTTCTTTGCACTAGTTTATTCTCAACAAGGCCTATGGAATTATTGAGAATTATTCATATTGTTTCTCTTATATCGAATACTTTAGCTCATTTTTAAATGGTCACTTGAAGTTTATTTTTGATGACCTTACTAAAATAATTATGCTGAGCATAGTTAATTAATTGTATAATTGAAATTTGCAGTGGGGTAAATCTTAATTATTCAGTCTACATGCACAACAAGTATTGAATCCACATGCAAGGCAATGGCTACTTTATCTGTTATGATAGTGGTGATCTTTTCTCTATATATATATGCATAAAAATTACATATACACTTTTAATATGTATTAATTTTCTCAAAGTTTCTATATTTACTTGAAGCTTCTAATTTCTTACTTCATGTTTATGCATCACTCTTACATTGAAAAATTGTCATTTTAATGTTGTCATTCACTTATTTAATTTCATTTTCATTTATAAAAATGTGAATTCATTGGCCACAGAATCCCTTTCCATCTTGCCTCTTATTTCATCCTTATATGTCATAGACTGCCACACATGCACTACCACCAAATGCATAGCTATTTCATTTTTTTTCTGAAGAATATTTTAAAAATCTGATATCACTCCCTCGTATGTGGCTGCATTGCATCCAAGCTCTTTCAAGATCTTAGATGTGTGCTTTCCTCTCTGATCCCTCTCTTCCTGCCTTGTTCTCATTTCCTCTCCAATCCAAACTGCACTTTTACCACGTGTGATACATGCATTAATTCTTTTTAGCTATCCACCTCGTGACAAATTCTTGTACAATGTTAGAAAAAATAGATTCCATAAATTCTCAAATAAAGCTCCTTTTTAGTCTTTGCATTTTATCTTTTGAGATGATAACCGGCTACTTAACAGCTTCTTATTCCTTCCTTCATTTATCTTTGCTGATCTTGTGTATAGTATGCCTGGACATACTCTATGTTTTTATATATGTTTCTGTATAATTTATGTAAGTATATTATGGATCTATCTTATAAATATATAAATATATCTGAAGTTGGTATACACTATCAATTATAACTTATGCTCTGTTTAACTCAGATCTATGTTCTTTTTCTGGATATTATATTGTCCACATTTTTAGTGTTTTTGTTTTTCAGGTAGGGTCTCCCTGTACAGCTTAGGCTGGCCTGGATTCACTATGTATGTCAGGCTGACCTCAAACTCATTGTAACCATCATGCCTTGCCCTCGTGGGTACTGGAAGCTATCAAGCACAGCTTTTTTGTTCACTTTTAAAGGTTCTCTTCTGCTTTGTTTGTCAATGTCTATTTTGCTAATAATTGCTTTCTTTCTTTCTAGGTTTGCTGCATTTTTCATTATCAGAATTTAGTTTTGAGGATATATATCTCTAATCTCAGAATTTATGAGAAAGAGGCAAGAGGGCCAGAATTCCTGGGTTCTTCTCTCAAATAAAAAAAATCTAATATCTCCAGTCCTCTGAAAGACAATTATTTTATTTCCTTGTTCTGCTGATTATAACACACAGTCTTTTCCCTTGTGTGCTTCTTATTCTTTGTGAATTTGTGTTTGATTGTCATCTGACATCATCCTGTTGAATATTGATTAAGATATTATGTGAAGAAATTCTCTTCTGAGTAGCCTTTAGCTTCTGTAATATAAAAGAATTCATTGGTCAACACAGTTTTGTTATAAAATGTACTGTGTCCCAAACAACACAAAATTTGTAACACCACCACACTAAATACCAAATCTCCAACATGGAAACCCTTGAGCAACATTAAACCCTTGAGACTACATTAAAAACATGGCACTTTGTATAAAGGTACTTTGTATAAAGTAAGCTCAGCAGTAAAGTAAGAGGCAACTCCAGATCATTTGTAGGAATGAGAAGGAAGAGTTAGTTCATCGGTTACTTTCCTCATCACTGACACACAATACCTGAATGAAACAACTTACAGGAACAAGAAGTCACTTGCATTCAGTCTCAGAGACCAGGCTCCATCATGGCAAGGAAGGCACAACAGTGCAAACAGCTCAGTCTGTGTCGGCAGGAGCCTGAGGCAGAGCAGCTGCCTGTTAGGGATCAGGGATCAGAGTTCAGGACCTGAAGTGGGACTGAGCTATTTCCTCAAAGTCTCTTTGTCAGTGATCTACTTCAACAGCGATAGCTTCCGTCCTAAAAGTTTTGCAACTCCAAAACACTGCTACCAATTGGGGAATAGATGTTCAAGAAGCTAGAAGAAATATTTCACATTGAAATCATAACATTCCAGCTATCTCTTATATACTCATGGCTATCACACAATGCAAAACGTATCCAGTTCAATCTCAAAAGTATTCTCAATTATAATAGTCCCTTCTGTGTTCAACAGTAGAGTTAAAATCCCTTCAAGACTCAGCATAAACATTTGGGCATAAGGCAATGTATAACCAAAAATTTATGAGGGCACAGAGTACTCATTTTTATTCCAAAAGAGAATGATTGGAGAAGAGCAGTGAGACATAGCTCAAAGGGAAACTGAAACACTTTGGGGGCAAACATTAAGTACTGAAGACCCATGTGCAGACTGTGGGGTTACAGTCATATCATCTGACATACAACTGTCTTATAACCCTGTTCATATAACCTTGCTATTGCAGCATACATGGGGTTCTTAGGAACAGTGGGTACAGCTTAACTCAGCATATATTCCACATCCTGTGGTCTTCAGCCTCCTAGCATCTCCATTGTAACTGGCTTCACCCTCATAGATTCACACATGGGCCCCTCTAGGACCTTGCAGAAAATATAACTCTATTACACTTTGCTTGATCTCCCAGACATAACTTTGGAACTTTGGTGCAAATCCCAATGACCTGGTCACTGTTGTTAATTTCATTTCTACAAAATAATACCAGAGAACCCAGCTCCTCGGCTGCAAGAGGATCTTAGCATCCAGATGACAGAGATCAGAAAAACAACTTCTCAGGTGGCCCTGTTCAAAAAGCACGCTCTCAGGTTTGTCTTGCTAAGTATAATGTTAGGCCCTGGAGTTTTTGATGAATGAGATCTGGCTCTCGAAACACTTTGCCCACTGTCTCAGGGCAAACTTTGTTTTCTCCTTGATGTTGTTGTTCTTGTCTTTAATAATTATAAATTTCTTGTCCCTACTTGTCTGAAAATTGAATTGGACTCATACTCCTTTCCTCACCAAGCTGCGAATTTCACACCTTTACATGATATCTTTTGCTCTGAAGTCTCACTATAAACCTGTCATATTCACTGAACAGTAACCATGCCACTACCTGAATGTACTGATGTCTTGAAATTTTCTCCACAAAAGAATTATTCACTTAACACTGGGTTTAGATTCACAGATTTTTAGAACATAGGCAGAATTCAACTAATTCCTATGCATAACCTCAAGTTCAACTCCTAGATAGATATTTGTTCCCAGCTGAATGCTTATGAGCTTAGACATTATTCATTGCATTTCTATGTGAATTAGATCTCTGAACATACCCCAAAAGTTCCACCGGACTCTACTTACACTGTTGTAGCAATTCTGTAGCTACAAATTCTACATGACTACAGAAAGTACTGAAAACCTAAAAGCTTAGAACAGCAAACCATCATTTGGTAACAATTTTCTGTGTTAGTTATCATTTCTTGGTGCTGTGAAAAACTATATGACAAAATCTGCTATGAGGAGAAATGATTTATTTTAGCTTTCAGTTCAAAGTTTTCTCTCTATCACGGTGGAAAAGGCCTATCAGCACAGACCCATGGAGGTAAGAGCTGCCTCTTTTGTCACATAGTGGCATACAAGGGGCAAAGAGATGTAATAGAATTAGAGGCAAATATGTCACTGAAGACATACCCACTTGAGTCTACATTTGTCAACTAGGTCCCATGTCACAAAGGTTCTACAATTTGCAAGAGCAGTACCATCAGCTGTCAGCCAAATATTTAAACACAGGAGTGTGAAAGGGAAATTTTACATTTGAACCCATAATAGTGTCTTATAAAATAAAATATAAAGGAGAGAAGTATCTTTCAGGCTGGTTTATTCAGTGATTCAAAGTAGTGCTTTTCTATTAGCAACCTGCCTCATATCGACTTAGCTTCCCTCAGGGTTGCAATTTAGCTACAGCAGTTTCAAAACATTTCATGCAAACACGGAAACATTGAATTGAGAAGCAGGTACTCTTTCAGCCTTTTAAGAACAAGAAAACATTTTCCAGAACCCTCCAGGAAATGTTCCCTTGTATCATTTATCAGAATCGAGTCACATGTCATCTCCTGAACACATCACTAGGAAGGAAAATGAGGTTACAGTGCTTAGATTACTGAAGCACAAGACTGTGCTGGATGGTGAAGATCTACAAAAAAGAAAAACACAGGGCTCCAAGAGAAAACAGAAACTAGAGACAATAGATTCTCCTACATTCTTCTACATTTCCTATATATAAGCAAGGTTTTGTCCCATATCTTTCTTTAAAATCTTCTTTGCAACTCTAATGTATTATAGATATTTATTCATGTTTTTGTATTGTTATAGTATGCAATTTCATGTAATGTAAGTTCAAATTTTATTGCGGAAATTTCTGATTTATTGAATTATTGTTCTGCTGATAGGTATTTGGTCTGTTCCCTGCTATGGCTAAAGTAATGCTCACATACAAATGATGTAAGGAATATCTGTTTAGTAAATAGAGATTATATAAATAGAATAAGATCTAAATATACATACTTACATGATTAATAGATAATGAAATAGACAATAGGTAGGTAAAACAAGTGAGAACTCAGTAACTAGATAGAGTTTTAATAATTCTAGAATATATCAAAAATACGAATGAACTTGAGAATGATCATATAGTTTTCTCTAGGTCTGACCTGTCCATATTCACATATATTTTTTACCATGAATGTTGTCATATTCTTTAATAAAGTGTCTGTAATTTCAGCTGCGATTTCCTTTTTACAAATGTTATACGACTGATTTTTCTTAAAAAATGTTGTTTTATTGCTTCCCAATGTTTAACATTTGCTTTTTCTATTTATTTTCAATTTTACTGCAGGGAATAAAGAGGCAGAGAAAGTGACCTGCATGGTTTAGACTTGTAAATTTTATTGACATTCTTTTGTGACCTAACATAATTAGTTTTGAAATGATCAATTGATGGAACAGAAAACATGCATTTTTCTCAGTGTGCAAATGTTCAATTAAATGTATCATGCAACCTTCAATTTGTATAGAATTTGAGTTAGCAAGGGTAGATGACCGAATAGAGGTGCCCTATACAAAGAATAAAAGACAAACTACACAAAAAAAAATGAATTGCTTCATTTTAGGGTGAGTGTCACTGAAGCACAGCAATGGAAGGCACGGAGCCTAGGAGCTCAGATACATAACCTCAACCCCGTTTGGGAACAGGGCCTGTGTAAATTCTTCACTATAAAATGAAGGGGGAAAAGACTTACCTCTTTAGTTAACACCAACTGATGGTGGTGCCTCCTAGTGGCAGGTTAGGCAGGCTCTGGTCGGACGTAGAGGAGATTTCTGGAGTCTATCCCATAACTCTTCTCTGGAGAACTTTACAATCTCTTTGCCTACACCCCAGACTGTAAGATGCTGCAGTGTGGTGATACACTGGGGAGAAAGATAGGTGAGATACATGTCAATGAGCAATGTCATTGACTGAGATGTTCTTGTAATTGATTTAAGCTGCATAGTTTGGGTAGTTGAATCTGTAATCAGTCTGGACCACATAGCAAGTTGTCACCTGAATGAACCCAAGTCACTGTGTTCATCTTTTTAAATTTGATAGTGAATGGAGCAATGTCCCAATTGTTCCAAGATATGTAATCAGCCTGAGATGCCTCCATCCTGATTGGCCTGGGCCTTTTGAAAATTCCCTCATCTCTGCATAGACCAAGTGTGCTTTCATAATGCATACTGCCAACTATTTCTAACAGCCTCTGTCACCCCAGCAACTGCCACCATTGTGGAGGGCATAATCACCATCCTCTTTGTTTCTGGCATTCCACTTCTGCTGCCAGTGTGGTGATGGTAAGACTATTATATGCCACACAACAAGAACCAAAGTCAACACAGCTTAACAAGCCAACCTGCCAAAACACATGTTCAGGATACCACCTTGAGAAAGCAGTGGAGACAACTGCTTCATCTCATGTACAAGTCTCAGGGTAGAGTACTGGTCATCTTTCTATTAAGGGGGAAAGGAGGGGGGTACAAGGCGGTGGGGGGTCGGAGGGACGGAGGGGACAGGTGTACCTGTTAAGTCTGTATGAATGGAAATAAAAAAAATCTGCTTTTAAAGCACTGCTCCAAAAATGCAATAAATTTACCTGTTTTAATTTAAAAAATATATATATGTATATATAACCATTCAGTATAGGAGGTCTATAGGACCCTAAAGAGATATGTCAAAATAGGTTTTCATCATGGTATGTTACACTGATTCTATTAAAAATACAAGAAAAGAAATGTAAATACTGCAAGAGAAAAGTAGAAACTCATATATAAAGTTATTCTAATCACAATTTTACAGGAAACTTCTTAAGAAAAACATTGAATGCCAGAAAGAACAGTTTTGAAAGAAAACAGCAGCCATCAAAGAAATGGTATGCCCAACAAAGTTATCCATCAGAAAAGAGTAAAAAATAAGAGACTATTCGAGACAAGAAAATACCTATACTAACTCATCACTTCCAGACCAGCCTCATACAAGATGTTTAAATAAATCCTACATGTAATAGTGAAAGTTAATTACCATCATTAAAATACATGGAAGTATAACTGGAGAACATTACAATAATCAAGTTCAATACAGAAATAAATATCTCACCTTCTTTCTTGTACACAGAAACCCAAAGAAGAAGTTGACCTGAATGTGTAATAGTGATTGCTAAAGACTAGAGGATACAGGGCAGGAAGGTAAGGAAAAGGAAAACCAGATAGGTACTAACACACACCTAGATAGAAGGAATAGCACTTGGTGTTTATCAGCATGGAAACATAGCAGGGTGACTACGGATTACATAGTCATTGAACATTTTATAAAGACTTAGCAGAGAGGGGCTTAAAGGTTCCAAATATAAAAAATAAATTACAAGGACAAGAGAATGCTAACTATTCTTACTTTAACAGTGCATGTTATCTGAAGATCTCAGAATGTCACACAGAACTCAGTTGAACATATTCAAGTAAGAATGTTAATTTAAAAAAATGAAATAAAGCATGAATATAGCTATTTTATATTTCTGAAATTTAGATTTGAAAAATTAGAAAGGAAAATATTTTACATTGTATGTAACATAGTTGTATAGATGTGATATAGATTCCCAAAAGTTATGCCTTTATTGTAAATAAAATTCTACAGTAAATGTCCTGATCAAATTTGTACTATTTAATGCTCCTAATCCTAGAGCACATTGTTTGTCTGCTATTATGCAATATTCATAACAGTCTTGTGAATGGACTTACCACTAGAAATTGGTAGAAATGATGCAGTGTAACTTCTGAACTATGTCACAAGAAACCATATGAATTCTATATTTAAATATTTGCTCCTGGAACTTACATTTTTATTACCATGCATCTTACACTATAGGATGTAAGAGGCAGTTAGTTCACCAAAGGACAATCTCAAGTAAGTTCTGCCTTTTAATCTTCTCTGCTTAAATTCTGCATATTAATGCGGTACATGGATGCATCCCAACATATGACTATGTTCATGCCTCTTCAGTGTTTTTATATCAACATTCTAACTCCCAAGATGATATTATTTGAATGTGAGGCTTTGGGGAGGCATAGTTAGGTGATGTAGGTAGTGTAATCATGAATAGTATCATTATCTTTGTAAAAACATGCCAGTGTTGGCAGCCCTTAAATGGCACAAGATGATGCAAAGAGAAATAGCAGTCTGTCGCCTGACAGAGAGTCCACTCCGGCACCCAGCTATGCAGTAGTCTGATCTTGGACTTCTGTCTAGAGGAATGAAAGATAAATGTCACTTGCTGATAAACTGCCAATTTCTGCTATTTCAATTTAGAAAAGACTAAGAAACAGATCTTCCTAGGGACTGGGAACGTATCAGAAGATACACATGAATCCAGTCTGCTGTGCCCCATAGAGACAGTATCAGCCAGTAGTTTTCATTGGTGTGTTATCCACCAGCAATAAGAAGACAGAAATCTCTTAGCCTTAACAATACTGCTTTATTTTTGTCTGTGTGAGCTCTACAAAACTTATTCACTTTTTTATGATGAATATTCTGACATTTTAAAACACATACAATACAGCTTCCCACCTTCTATAGAGTGTTATAAATTCTTGGTTTAGGGTTCAATGTTATATTTTAATGTAATTAAATTATTTTTATCTGATATGCATTATTGGACAATTGACTCATGTTTACTTAGGTTGTCTTTGTCGAATATCATTTGAAATATGTTCTGTCTACATACATCTTAGTCAGAATTTTGACAATGCTAGAATGGTAAATTATGTCTACCTCTTTCCAGTTTTTTTTTTTTATACTTCACTTCTCTGGAGAATGTGACCTTTGCTTCCTGAATCAATCTCTCTCTCTCTCTCTCTCTCTCTCTCTCTCTCTCTCTCTCTCTCTCTCTCTCTCTCTCTCTCTAACACACACACACACACACACACACACACACACACACACACACACATACACACACAAACTACCTCGAACCCAATTTTTATTAAGATTTTTTCACTTACTTTACATACTGCATGCAGTGTGTTAGGTTTATGCTTTTTTATCTTAATGTGTGTATGTGGGAGGATGTGCACTCATGTATGCATGTTTGTGTATGTAGATGTGTGATATATAGGTCTGAGGTTAGTATTTGGAATAAGTCTCAATTTCTCCTCCACCTCAGCATTTTGAGACTGGATCTCCAAACTTGGAGCACATGCATAGGGCTAGTCCAGTTAATCAGTTTACTCCAGGGATTCCCAGACTCCACCTTCCAGTATAGGAAGTGCCAAACAACTGCTTGGTGTTCTATTTGGAATCTGGGTGTCTTAACTTCAGCGCTTTTATTCAGCCGCTGAGCCATCTCCCCAGTTCTACTCATCTTTTAAAATAAATGGTAGTAATTTACATGTTCTGGTAAGAGAATGAAGCATAATTTCTATAGGACATGATATGACATCTTTTTGCAAATGACAACCACTTTCTCATTCCCAGTATTGTCTCAATTAAACATATTTCTCTTTATTGACTTATTTTAAAAATCAATTCTCTTATAACAGAATCTAAGTAATTCAGTATACTTCAGAATCTACACATTGTAGTTAACCTTCATGCTATTTGAAAATTCTGATACAGTAAAAAGTATAAGCAGATTTACCTGAAAACAAACCTGTTAACTTTTCTATTTCATCAATACATATACAGGTTATGATAGTTAAGCCTGGGTGTCAACTTGAAGCATCCAGTATTAACTAAGATGGGCTGAGACCACCATTGGAAAGGATCAACTGAGACCACTTGATAGAATTATACCCGCCTTAGATCCTATCAGGACCTCCAAAGCTCACAGGATCCTCCCAGTATTGCATCATATAAAAAAGGAGACACCAAAGAGAACAGATGCCTTCTTGCAGCTGTGCTAGAAATTGTTCTTCCTTCCAGCCACCCCGTTTCTTTGACCTTTTAACCTTCAACTAGACTAAGATTCTAGAAGTTCTCCAGCCTTCAGCCATCACCCACTTGACTACCTAACTGAGCAGCTAGCTATTAGCAGCCATCGTTGGAACTACCTCGGCTACTGGCAGCCATATATTTTATATATATATTCATTCTGTGAATTCCGTGACTCTAGAGAACCCTATCTAATACACAGGTACTTCATATCTTCCAATCAAAATGTAACTACAACAGGCCTAATGCAGAAGCATCCAAGAGACTTAATGTATCCATTCTTTTAGACATTCTATTCTTTGTGTATTGTTTCATAATTAAATTCCTTCTCCCCTTGCAAAATTTTACATTGCTTATTTCATTGAATTATTTTTCCTTGCTTTATAATGTAATGAGATAGTTTTTTGTCCAAATAAACCATTTCAGTACATGATATTTCACTGTAACTTGTTTGTTTGTTATGGTTTAAAGGTATTTTGCAATATTTTTGCTTATATTTAGCTTTCATTTCAAATCAATCTATATTTATATGACTGTCTGGGAGAAAAGATTTCCTGACTTTTAGCTTTTATTTATTTTATCTTTTTCCATCTTCCATTTTCATGTGTATGTGTGGAGGGGTGTGTGTATATGTATATTTGTGCTTTCATGTGTGGGGCACACGTGTGTTGTGTCCACATGAAAGCCCAAGTTGATGTCAGGATCACACTGATCATTCTCCCATATTATTTTGTAATCTAAACCAGAACTTACTGACGAGGCTAGTCTCTTTCTGACATTCCCAATCTCCACCTTCTGAATTGGAGTTTGGACATTCCCAGTCCCCACCTTCTGAACTGGATTTAGAGAGGACTTAGCAAACATACCCCACATTTTATGTGGGATCTGGGGATCCTAACTCCAGGTCTTTTGCTTGCATGGCAAGAACTTTAACCACTGAGCCATCTTCCCTGTCTCCAGCTATATTATAGCTTTAATGTTTCTACCTGCTGTTTAGAGAGAGGTCCCTGATAATGATCTTGGTTCAAACTTCACAGGATTTAGAATAAAACCTCTGTGCATGTCTATGAGGGAGTTTCTAGATTAGATGAAGTGAGGTGCGAAGATGAGCATGCATTTGGGCTGGATCCTGGACAACATAAAAAGGAGACAGAGAGCTGAGTACGAGCATTCATCCTCTCTCTCGGCTTCCTGACTGAAGGTTCAGTATGACCATCTACTTTAACCTCCTGCCACTATGACTTCCTTGTCATGATGAACTCCACCATGTAAAGTGGGAACCCAAATAGCTCTTCATTCCTTAAGTTGCTTCTTTTCGGGTGTTTGATCTGAAATACAAAACAAATACAACACCACAGTGAATGCAGGGGTTTTTATCTGATTGGCTGTATTTGGGGCCACTGGAGACTTTCTGGGGTTGTACACGTACATGGTCAATGTATATAACACCAAAGAATGTTTCTGAGATGGGGGTGTTTGTCCAAGTGTTCCTGGGACTTCAAAAGCACAGCATTGCTTATTTATAGTGGATTGTCACTCAACTCTGTGGGATGGTCTCATGATCCCCTGGAGTGCAAATGTCCTTCTCTGGAGTAGCAGCAGCCAGAAGAAGCCTCCTGCAGCCCAAGGCAGCTGTCCTGCTTGCACTTTCTATCTGCATTCCAACTTTTCTCCAAGGCACGCTCAAGTCATCTCTGCATATTTAGCACCAACACACTCCAGAGATGCAAAGAAAGATCCAGAAGGATTACTTAATCCAATATTAAACAGAGAAACTCTCTTTCAGGAGGAGCTTTACGCTGCTGCTTAATAGAACATATTGGTCCCAACCACTGGTTTAAGATGAGACTGGGAGATGAGATTGCTTTTTAAATGAGGCCCCAGGGAGTGTTTGGGAAAGTAAAATAGGTTCAAAATGCAATTTACATTTCAGGGACAACCCCTTTATTTCTGAAGACTGGGAGAATCTGAGGACAGCAGGGTGATAGCAGCTGAAGGGAGCACTGGGGACATCCTCAGAGTGTCTGCCAAGAGACCTTCAGCATGGTAACAACCTGAGACCACATGTGTGGAGGGGTTCACCTCAGACAGAGAGGAGGACCGGCAACACATGCACAATACACAGCTGCAGTTAACTAGGCATTTTGGAAGAGAAGGAAGCTTGTTAGAGTCTAGATAGACACAGCATGTCGTCAGTCCCAGTACTAGCAGGTTAAATTGGGGTAATGTCTGCGGGCAAAACAGATGATGGCAGCCAAGCTTCACGATCAAGGTGTAGGATAGAGGTCAGTGTTTTGCTCTCCCCAGTCCTTATATCTTTAGCAGAGCTGTGCTTTCTCCAGAGTTGTGCTGTTCGATAGTCAAACTATATAAGTTTGATGAGGCTTTCAATCCTCTCTCCTTTATTTTATTGATTTTGCAGTGCTGGGGACCAAACTCAGGGCTATTCACATGCTAGGCTGTCCTGCCACTGAACTACATTGCAGCCTGCATGACTATTTAAGTTTAAGTGGTAAAATTAAAGTGAATTTAAAATTATGCTCCTCAGTCTTACTAGCTACATCTTAAAGATTCCATAGCTACAGGTAGACAGTGGCTGACCTTCTCTGGACAGTATAAAATGAAGATGTGTAACAGCATGCAAAGATGTGGTATATGGTACTACCATGTCCCCATAGAAGTATAAGAATTGCCACCTGAGTTTACTTTAGGACTACTTTTCATATGTGTCTTCAAATGTCTTTTTTATTCAGATTTGTGTTATAATGCAAACATTAGTACCTAACATTGTAAGTTATCAAAGATTATGGACTCATATTTAGCTCTTTTTCCTACTTAGTGCTTAACACAATATAATATCTATTTTTTCTTTTCCATTTTAATGGTGCTAGCTCCATGAATGTAAAATTAGATTTTAAAGGTATTATAGTTTTATTAGAAATATCCTGCTGCACTAATGTTGGCTAGCTAACTGTACATCACATCCTTTCCTTTTAGGTTTTCTCCACTGTATGCTGCAAAGGGTCTGGGCTTTGCACTGTGGATAGAAGAGATTAACACACACGTTTCAGCAAGCAGGCAACAGAAAAGTTTTTTTCTATAGAAATCATTGCACTGGGTCATATATGACAAGAAGATTAAGTGAATAATTGTTTCTTTTTCATTTGCAGAAAAGATGAGTAATGACCTATATACTAAAGATTCATGTGTGATACATTATTTTAAATAGATACATGGCACACAGATTTGGGATCTTTACCCTAAATGACAGGAATCTAATAAAGGTAAGGAATTATTTTTTCAGAAGAGTAAGGTGATTGAACAACCAAGAGTAGACAAAGCCTGTAGGTGGGATTTGAAATTCGGTACCACTAATCAATGCCTTAAATTTGGAATGGGGATAGTGTGATCAGCGTATCTTACAAGCTCAAAGCAAGTTTGTTCTGATCTGACACACGCTAAGAGCTGACAGGCCCTCTCATTCAGTCAGCAGGTAACACATTTTCGATAATACCTCCTGGCTTAAGCTCAATTCTGATGCATGTCTGACTGCCGTATCATGGGCCGTCTGGAAACACACAGGGAATCAGTAAGACAGCATTGCTTTCTAGTGGTTTTAATGTGAAGTTTATCAATACAGCCCAGAAAGTGGCAAAATGTAATCTGTACTCAAAAAGATGTATTCTTCCTGGGTTTAGAAGTGAGGACATGGCTCCTGAATGACATCTCTCTGTCACTTCCCACATTTATGGGATGGTATTAATCGTAGAAAATGATACATCTTTCACTGGGCTGTAAAGGACTGATATGATCATTTGCATAAACACACTAGAACATTCTCTGGTATATGGGTCATGCTCAGTAAGGAAAGGAATTTTCATTGCCCATTCTCTTAAAATTCCACTTTAACCCTAAAGTTCTTTCTTCAAGTCTCTAACCCATTTGAAAAATACAATACCCTAAGTTTAGTAACTGACACACAGTCAAGTTTTGTTGGATAAGTGGCTTTATTCTAAATGTTTTATTTTCTTCTAAGTGTTTTACATAAGACCTGACAAACAATAAGGTTTTGCTTCACAGAAAACCTATGTTAAGCTCTATGTTATACATTACTTCCACAAGATGATATATGTCAGAGCCCAGTTATTGAGCTTCTAGCTGTCTAGTCATGGTCTCCATTCTGATAGGTCAAAATTCTCACATAAGTTACGGCTGTAGCAGCCAGAATTGGACTTTGTCCGACCTGCACGATGGCTGACATGTCAATGACCCCCCAAAGTCTAACATGGATCACAGGGAAGAAGCCTCCAGGCAATAGGATCCTTAGAAGCAAGGGATTAAATAGTCATAAAACAGTTCCTATATTAATGGGGAGCCCAAGAAGGGGATCCAAGCTATGCCACTGAGTCCTGAACCTTTACTAGGGTGGAGGACTCAGAGGGAGGTTTGGCATTCACACAAAAGGATGCCCCAGGAGATGGGAGGAATGAAAAGGGAGGCACCTGGATAGGGAGAGGCAGAAATGGGGTGAAAGGAAGTGAGAAAGGAGGAGCGTGCAATGGGGAACAATTTGGGAGGAGGGAGGAGGGAAAGAACGAGAATACCTATTGAGCTTGTATGATTAGGAAAAAAATAAAATGTGGAAGAAATAAATTCTCCGCAACTCTGAGAAAAGGAGCTTGCAGGAGAGCCATTTCTCCATTTGCATGAGAGACCTGTAATTATTGCATCCATATGTGCTTCTTAATATTGCCCTCAGCCTTACACTTATCTCTTAAAGAATCATTGAGTAAACTTAGTGGAGACCTTAGTGTCAGCTTAGAGGAACTGGGAGGAAGGGAGTAAATGACCAGAGGACATTGGCCGGCTAGAGAATACCCCCAAAAGTTGATTCTGAAATCAGAGACAAGGAAACTTGCCTTCTGAAAGATGCATCAGTGACTGGTCAGTCTGACTGTGAGCCAGCCTTAAATGCCCCTGCGTTTTTCGATACACCGCTGCGAACTGAATTTGCAACCTGTCTCAGGACAATCATTTCTCCCTATTTATAGAAGCAAAAAATAAATAAATAAAGTTAAGAAAACTTCAGATGTCACACAAAGGCTGTTTGCCAAGTTCCTGGAATTCAAGTGGTTTGAATCTTAAAGAACAAAATCATCTTGCCCTTATTTTCCTACAGTTCAAATAGAACGCTGTACAGAAACAGAACACATGTAGCTGTTTCCATGAGTTTTAGATCTCCTTCTAGCTCTGCTTCTGCATAACCAACTGTAGGGCTGATTTTGTGGATCTCGCTGAAAGGAGGGGGAAAAAAAAGGCTGAGAGATGATAATCAAAAATTTTTAAAATTGAAATATTTTCCAACTGAGAGCACAGGACCTTGAATCACATTTGCCATGTGCCCCTATCTGACACTCCAGATCCAGTTTCTACATTTTGTACAACAATCTCTAGTGATGTTAGAGCTATGAGAAAAGCAAGTGTATTGTCACACAGTTTGTCTGGTAGCAAGAAAATGTCTGTATTGCTGTATTACTAAATTTTTTCCTGAAAGTACATCATATTAGAGTGGAGTTTTGCATTTTTGCAAAACAGAAAGGAGACTACTGGCATTGTGGGAGCCCTTCAAAAGATCCATGGGTACAGCCCAGGAAAGACCAGGTAGCTCTAGTGTAAGCAATGTTTCTTCTCTGGAAAGAGAATGCTGGAACAGTGTCTTGGAATAGATTTGCTCCCCTAGTAAATTTTCTAGTCTAGCAGAGGAAGTGTTCTTACATATTTTTAGCAAATAGCTATTTTTTTCTTTTTAATTTCTATACAGCAATGTCTATCTCAGTCACCCACTGCTTCCCCAAATTTGATATTGAGTAACTTATCACTGAGGCTAGATATTGTCTATTGTTCAAAGGTAGAAATGAATGACCATTTCTGAACTTTTAAAAAAAAACAATGAAATCAAGATTTTTAAGTCAACATCCAAGAAAAGGAATTCCCTGTAATTTGGAAATGTTGACTTTGTAAAAATTATTCTATGTTAATTTTGATGTGACTACAGACACTAGGCTTGACTTTTGGAATCCTTAGCCATGGGACACATATTGACTTCATTGAGCTCCACTCTAATCAGAACTACTGAAATGACTCAGAATCAGAGATCAGGGCTCAAAGTCCCAGGGGCCAACACAAGAACAGGTAATCTAGAAAGGGCATTCTGAAAAGTCAGTTGAGATATTCAAAAGGCATAAACAGTGGCAAATTCCAAAAACAGTTTAAAAGACGCAAGTCTAGGCAAATCTGGTAGAAAAAAAAAGAAACTAAGTGGCTGAAAAGATATTTAGTAATTGCTCAAGCAAAATGACAGGAGGTGGGATTCCCCAGTCAAAATTGGCTGGGTATAGATAGTAGCCTGTTGTAACCCTGGCCTCAGAAAGCTGGGGCTGGGAATCCCTAAATTAGCCAACTAAATTAACTACATCAGCAAGATTTTGGTTTGATTAGGACCCCTCTCTCAAAAGAATAAGGTTGAAGCATGACTAAGGATGATGCTCCACATCAAACTCAGCCTCCTCTTCCCCCGTGTACACACCCCCATGTAAATTTACATATGTGTGCTCACGTAGAAATATACATGCACATGCATATTCACATGTACACCCACTCACACATAAGTACACACACACACAATATACATGCATGTGAATGCACACATGTACAAGTGAAAATAGAAAAAGAAATAAACTAAGTCATGAATGAATTAAAGTTTCTCTAAGGTTTTACCTGATTTTTAAAATATTCATAGTTGACATTTATCTTTTTACTCCCCTTGCTGTTGTGTGGTGGTGAAGAATATAAGGTCAGTGTGTAAATTATTCTTGAAGGAGTCTATTACAAAAAGTGAAATGAAAGCAAGCAATATTCACATAAGGTATGTATTTGTGATATTGGTGAAGATTAAATTATATGTAATACTATCACAACTTCTTAAGAAGCAAATCTCTGTTTGGATCCATAATCATTCCCCAACACACATGCAAAACATGTATGTGTGCACATACTTACACACACTTATGCCATGTGAGCACACACACACACATACACTCACACACTCAAACACACCCACACCACTGCTTTCCTCCAGATAAACTGAATAATGATGTTGCTATCAAGATCAAATGGGGCTCTTCATTTCTCAAAGGGAAAATGTGACTGAAATATTTATTATTTTAAATCATGACAATGACATATAAACATTTCATGGAACAATAATAAAATGTTTGGTTAATGGTACTGAGTCAGAAATATTTTCTCAGATTTTTCTACTTGTTTGCTAATCCAAATGGACCATGACCTGAATGAGTTTACAGTCTTCTTGTATTTACTATCTAATCGCTTCATTGGTCCTCAAATTTGCAGACAGAATGACATTAAAGAAATTTTTGATAGTCTAATCCCTATCTGAACCCTCTGCTCAAGGACTCAACTGTCCTTACTTTGCACTGTTTGCTCCTCATCACTTAAGGTCTCTTATGTCTCTCTATAAATGTCACTTCCATGAGAATCATCCGTGGGCTGCTGCTGTCTACACTATACTCGAAGCATCATGGTCTTCATTCATAGAATTATGTTTATTTTTCTTTTTGAGTCTCACTTCACTTTATAAAGCATGTATTTAAGTCTGTGTTTGATTGTTAATCCATTAGATGTTCTCATAATTCAGTAAAGAGCCATATCCCTCTTTTCTTCATCATATGAACAGTTTATACAAAAAGCATCTCACTTAAGCATGGTCATTGAGTATCTGTGGAATAAAAATAAGGTAGAGTATATTATAAAAACCTTTTCAAAGCACAATCAATAGAAAACAAAATAACCAGGAAAATATTTTATAAACTTATGTCCTAAAGACTACATTAATAGTCTTTACTAGTGACAACAGAGACTGTAAGCTTTTATAATGAAGACTCTAGAAGTCACACAAAAAAGTGTTCATAGTAAATATTACCAAGGATAGAAGAAATATACAACACTGACTGGGTAACATTTGCCATAAAAATATTTTACACAAATATAATTTTAATAAGCAAATAGCCATAGAGAGAATGCACAACATGATAAAATATTAACATTCGACAGCATGTGAGGCAGGGGATAGTTTTATTCTAACATTGTTCTTGTTATGATCATTAATGTATATTAACTTATGCATTAATAGGTTTCACTCTGATCCTATACGTGTGAACATCATGTTTTCATTATGTTTACACTGCCTTTTACCCTCTCTCACATTTGCTTATTGTTCTTTTTTCTACCTCAAAAGTCTAACTTTTCAGAAAATCTTTTCAGTCACTACATATGAAAGAATAAATATGATACTTGTCTTTTTTCTATGTGGTTTATAATTTACTTAACATGAGCACTGACTATCTGTTTTGCAACAAATAGCATGATTTCATTCTTCTTTTGGATAATTAATACTTCATTGAATATACAAATCATTTTAACCCATTTATTTTTTAAGAGATTGCAGCTTTCCTATCTTAGTTGTTATAAATGATATGGCAAGAAACATGTTGTGCAGTTGCCTTTTCTATATGTTGACATTATTTTCTCGGGATATATGGTCACAAGTGGCATAATAGTCTTACTGTAATTTTATGAGGTGTTGCTATATTATTTTCCACAATGGCTGCATTGTTTCTATTCCCAGAATGGAATAAGTGTTTTCTCCCTATATCATCCTTACTGGAAAATTTTAAGATAATGATAACTGTGTATCAATCATTAAGGTAATGATTGACTGTGTTCAAATGGAGTGTCAATGTAGCCTTGGCTTATATTTTCCTTGTGACTAAAGATGTTGGACCTTTTGGTTACACTCACTGGCCATTCTCATTTCTTTGGGAAAATGTCTTTTCAGATCATTTTCCCACTTTTTAAACTATTTATTCTTTTGATTTCAAGGTTTTTTGAGTTCTTTACATATTATGGAAGCTAATTCTCTGTTGGATTAGTAGCTGTAAACTATCGTTCTTCTTTTCTGCATATCATCTCTTCATTCTTGATTCTATTATTTCCCTGGTTGTGTAGAAACTTTGAAATTCATTGTAGCCCCATTTGTCAACTCTTACTTATGCTTCACCTTCAAAGCTTCCTGTTAGTCTACTCATGGACTCCCTATAGGGAATATGACCCCAACGAAACAGGATCTAATCTCATAAACTTTTCAGAAAACTCTTGGCACAAGTTTTCAGGACCCCACAATTCTTACATTCTGCATGTCTGCATTAAGCAGCAACATATTGTATCATTAAACTCTGCCTCTATATCCTTGAAGTTCTTATACCAGTTACCATTCTCTGTTGCTGTGAGACAATGTTCTAACACAACTTAAAGAGAGAAAGGCAAGCTTATTCAGCTTATATTTTCAGAGGGGAGATACAGTCCTTTGTGGTGGAAACAGCATGGCAGACAGCAGAAACTGGAAATAAGTGAAGTCACTGCAGATATCATGGCAACTCACATTTCAAATCCTGGCCCCCAGAGGCTCATCTCATTATGCAAACCATGTTCAGCTCAAAGTTCAAAGATGCTTGTAAAATCAAAATATAATCTGCATACTTCTAACATACAATGGCACAGAAAACATTCCCATTCAAAAAAAGAGAGGAATGGGAACATATCCAGAAAAGATCAGTCCATAACAATACCAAAAACCAGCAGGACAACTCCAAATTCTCCAAGTCCAACAGGTAAGCCTCTTGTTAAAATCATCTCAGTTCCAAAGGACTTCTGTTCCACTCCTCCAATACAGCTGCCCATAGAACACATCACTCTGGTGGTTGACTCCTCCCTCAATGCATAGCTTTCCTTGACAGATGTCCCATGTTGACTCTTGAATCTCTGACATCTTCACTCTTAATGCCAAACCAGGTTTTAACTCCACAGTGCAAAATGCAGGCTTCCTGCCATATACTGTTTGGATTCTGCCATTCTCTGAAACCTTGGAGGAGGGATCAACAACCTCTTCCCTCCTGCATCTTTGATTTCTCTAAAACTAGAACCATATGGACGACTGTCTCAGGTTAGGCTAAGGCGCTGGGTTGGAGACTTGGCCCCTCGACTCACAGAAGATTCAGCTTCTATGTGTTGATACTAGAAAGAATTTCTATCTCTCTTGCGCAGTTGTTTCAGTTGAGCAGAACCAGAAAATTCCTTTGGAGATCTGACCTTCAGCTCTTACCTTTCAAAAGAATTCACATTCTTACCAATAGAAGCTTTCCCTGATGATTTTGCCCTCAGAGTGAAGCCTTTTCTATTAAACAAAGGAAGAGCAGGCTTTGGTTCACTAATAGAGCTAATCTCTTTAACAATAGTCTCCATTTTGCTCTCTGTCTCTTCCTGGATCAACTCAAGTGTGCCACTGCATTTTTCCTTACCAGACGTAGTCAGTGTTGGGCACGGGTGTCAACTTGACTGTTGAGGGTATGAGCTTTGGGCACATTTGTGGAGAATTAGTGGTTGGGTTAAGCCTAGGGCAAAACTGCAAGAGATTGTCTATCTGATGGGGAAGGCCCAGCCTATGGTGGGTGGAACTAGGCTCTGAACAGGTGAATAAAATACTGAGAGCTGGTTGAGGAAGTCAGCATCCTTGTGTACACTTGGCCAGATATGCTGGTCTGACAAGTAAGGATTGTCCATCTCTCAGTCATTATGTGGTGATGGTTTGGCTAGTTCCCTCATCCCTGGTGCTCTCCTGTCAAGCTGAACTGAGAACTGTAACCGGACAGTCATAAGGAAATAAACCCCTTGTTCCCTTAAGCTGTTTGATGGTCATTTATCTGCAGCCATGCAGGTGAACTGCAACAGACTTCGTAGTTTTTGCTTCTTTCTATATTGCCTTGAAAGTTCCTTTGCCAAGCATTCAAATTTAACTTCAAGCAAACTTTCAGAACAAGGGCAAGACATCATGGAAGCTGAAAACTGCTGCAAACTCAAGAGCAGACTCATTCGCTCAAGCAGGGTGCCTTCTTCCAACAGGACTCCATCTCCTAAAGGTGCCACAACTTTCTCAAACACTGGCAGCAGCTAAAGATTCAAACACATGAACCTGTGGGGGACAACTCACATTTCAAAACTGTGACATCTCTGTAATTGTTGCTCTATGAATTTTTCCAGTTTCTTTATCTTACAAGGTTTTTATTTGACTTTAATTCTGAAGAATAGTTTTCTGGCAATAATAACCTAGTTAGTCATTTTTTTTCTTTTAGTACTGGATGTTATATCATACTTTCCTAGCCTTTAGAGATTTTGCTATGAAATCTACTGATAAACTTGTGATTTGTTTTTTAAGTGACTTCAAACAACTCTCATTTGTTCTTTTTCTGTATTTTTGTCACTTTATCTATAATATTTCAGGAAAAGTTTCTTTTCTTGTCAAATCTATATGGAGCCCTACATGTCTTACATACTTAGATGCTCCTGGCTCTGCTATGATTTGGAAAGCTTTCATCTTTTATTTCACTAAATAGGTTTTAAAGCCTGTACTTTTGCCCTGTGTCTATTATGACTTGTAAATGAAGTCTTTAATGATATGGTATGTTCTAATCACTATTTTTACTTTTACTTTATCCCTTTCTAAACGTTGTTATCTTCTTCTTTCTTTTATTTTACAGATGTATTTCTGAGACTTTCAAATGATTTTTTTGTTTCTGATATTTCTGCTAGGGTCTTTTTGAGGGCTATCTTCTGAATTGCCATTTCTAATCATTTCTACTTGATGAACACGTGTCATTTGGGGTATATCATCTCTCCTCTCCTTTATACTGAAAGATCCATGACGATCTAAGCAGGACTGTTTTGCGGGTATATATAGAGAACCTCCAAGCAGAAAGGAGTATATTGAACACCGCCTGTTGAAAAGAAAATCTTTTTCCTTGATAAAAAGCATGCAAGGCTAAGAGGAGTTAAAATTGTTAGCTTTCCATGGAAAATAGAAGCATAGAATTGGTAGTCTAACCCACTATTTTCTGGAGTCTAAAAATAAGGGCCATAGCCTGAAATCTTAAGGTTTCTGTTTACATCAGAAGTATGTCATGTATGGACAGTTTCTCTCTGGATCGTATTAAATATCAGAAATACTGATTCTAAAGCTCTCAGGCTAGTCATTCAAGCACACACCAGAAACTAGGAGAGCTCTCCATATCCCTCTCTGTCCTTTCTACTAATCAGAAGTCTCACACCTAGATTTGCATACAGATTGCAAGCCCCCTGATTATTCCCTGTGTATAAAATTAATCTGGCAGGACTTGGTGGCAGATTTCACCATTCTTCCTCTAGGAGGACACTGGATTTTCCCACCTGTTTCAACCTCACTTTTCTCTCTATTTTCATCTTTATGCATTTCTTTTCTTTCCCTCCTTTTTCATATTTCTCAGTCACAGGACAACTTCACGGGTCACCATGGTTGGACATGATATACTTTAAAAACTTTCAAGAAAGGCTAGTGGCTGAGAGAGTTTCCCTTTACTCCCCCCCCCCAAAAAAAGACTAAAGATATAGTAAATACAATTTTTTTCTGCTGGACTCAGTGGCGGAATATCAACCCAACATGCTCAAGGAGTTTAGCTGTGGCACCACAAGCAAAAATAACAAACACAAAAAAATGAAACCAAATCAGGAAAAGAATCAAAGCACTATGTACGTCTGACTGACCCATATACCAGCAAAAGCAGGAGCAGTTAGCTGAGCTGTCCTGGAGTTGACCACACCATGAGATCAGGAGCTACTGCAGATTGTATGGTTCAGGGTCAAAGAGTCTGGAGAACATATTCTCAGACTGGGTTTTCAAGTAACATCAGCGAGAACAAAGACAGCCATCTGACTTTTGACAAAGATTCCAAAACTTTAGATAGGCGAAAAGACAATCTCTTCAACAAATGATGCAGGAAAACTTGATAATCCACAGAGAAAAAGAATGGAACTAAATCTCTATCTATGACTACCAAAAAATAAAAAAATAAAAAAATCATTCAATTAAATAGATCAAGAATCTTAATGTAAAACCTAAAACTAAAGGAAATGTATAGAAAGCACTTAAAAAATAAGCACAAGTAATGACTTTGTGAATTGAATGTGGTTACTCAGAAAATAATGCCAACAATTGACCAATGGGATTTCATGAAATTAAAAAGCTTCTGTGAAGTAAGTGCAAATTAAGTGCAAAAGTGCAAATAAATGGAAGAAAATATTTATTATACTTCTGACAGAAGGTTAATATCTAGAATACACAACACACTCAAAAAACTAAAAACCACATGTTTTAGCTTTATTACATATGTCTACAGAATGGTCCCATCCACAGTGGTTTTCCCATGTCAACAACATAGTCAAGGCAATCCTACATGGGCATGCCCAGAAGCAAACCTTAATCTAGTGAATCCCTCTTAGAGTGATCCAGATAACTGCCTCACAAATGTCAGGGAGCAAGCAATGAATGCTAACTTCATAACAAGAAATCAACAAGCCAATCCATATTTAGGCTAATGTAAAAAGTCTATCATTCTCAAAAGTTGACATCACAAATGACTAATAAGGTAAACAAGTCAAACGAGTCAAATGTAACTTACTGTTACAGCCCCAAAAGAACATGCTCAAAAAGCCAGACCAGAGGCATGAACTTTGGAGTTAGAAAAACTTTCAGAGCACACAGGTTTTAATTATTTCTCTAAAACATTTGGAAACAATTTGAGATAAATTAATGTGCAACACTGATAAATAAATATGACATTTAAATATATTCCACAGTTTAACTAATTGAGACAGTCTATTAAAAATGCTTGGAGTCTATTAGTCTACCATACTTAAACCATGTTTAATGTAAGGCAATTTATATAGTTATATCAAATGCTAATAAGAAACAAAATAAATGGAAATTGCATTTACATTTGTGACATGTATTGTTTTATAATTGTATATGAAGACTGAGACAAGAAGACCTGAATTTTAGATTAAATATTCTATGTATTATCAAAGGAAAATTTTAAAGAGTAAAACTATTAAAAAGTGATATTTATAACCTAAATCAGTAGTAGAGAATTTGCTCCAACTCTTCATGTATTTCACAATGCATTTTTCTCAAATCCATGATGTATATACAAGACATCAAAGAATATCGTGTAGACAGAGGCAACCCACAGAATGGGAGAAAATCTTCACTAACCACATGTTTAATAGACCTCTATTATCCAGAGTGCACAAAGAATTTAGAAAACTAAACACCAAGGAAACAAATGGGCCAATTAAAAAATGGGCCTTGGAACTTAAAAGAAACTTTACCAGGGACAAAATTAAAAGGTCTAACAAATATATTAAAAAATGCTCCACATCCTTAGCCATCAAGGAAATGCAAATCAAAACTTCCCTGCGATATCATCTCACCCTGGTCAGGATGGCAAAAATCCACAATACAAACAACAACAAGTGCTGGAGAGGATGTGGAGAGAGGGGAACTCTCCTACATTGCTGGTGGGAATGCAGGCTCATACAACCACTCTAGTGAGCCATCTGACGATTCTTAAAGAAATTAAAGACTGGGCTGGAGAGGTGGCTCAGGGGTTAAGCCTCCGCCTTGCAGGCAGAAGGTCCTGAGTTCAGATCCCAGATCCCATGTATAGACACCAGGCGGAAGCGGGGGCGACCTGTGCTTCTGGTCCTGGTAGGGCGGAGCTGTGAATCCCAGGGCAGAAAGAGGTCAAATAATTCAGTTTAGTGAAATTGAGAGATCTTAAGAGTTAAAATGACAATGCCAAAGTCAAAGTGCAAATCCATGAGAAGCAACACTCAAGTAAACAAATCTCCCACTGAAGAAATTAATCCCATAATGTTAGACTCCAAAAAGAACAAACCCGCGGAAAAAGGCCAAGAAAGCCTGACCCAGGATAACGACTTTCAAAATATGATCATTACCATGTTCAATACTATGAAAGAGGAAATCCGGGAGGAATTACATAATCGAATCAATCGCTTTGAAGAGGAACACAACAGACATCTGGAGGAGTTGAGAAAAACAGTGCAAGAAACAAAAAGTGGCATAGAACAGTTAAAACAAACTCAAGCAGAGTTTAAAACTGAGCTAAAAGACAAGTTATCTTCAACCCAGAACGCCACAGAGAGTCTTATCAACAGAACTAATGAAGCAGAAAACAGAATTTCAGACCTTGAAGATAAAGTGGGAGTATTAGCCAGCTCAATGGAAGAGGTTGTTAAAGCCAAAAAGATACTTGAGAGAAATATCCAAGAGATATGGGACACCCTGAAGAAGCCTAACATGCGTATTCATGGAATACCGGAGCAAGAATCTCAAAATACCACCCCTGAGGAAATTTTTCAAACGATCATCAAGGAAAACTTTCCTCATCTAAAGAAAGAGAGGCCCATTCATATACAAGAGGCATTCCGCACCCCAAACAGATACGACCAAACTAGAAGCACACCGCGGCAAATAATAGTTAAAACACTCCACATTCAAGATAAAGAACTGGTGCTGAGAGCTTCAAGGGAGAAAAAACAAGTCACTTTTAAAGGCAAACCTATTAAAATAACAAATGACTTCTCAGTCGAAACAGTAAAAGCAAGAAGAGCTTGGAGAGACATACTTCAAGTATTGAATGAGCAAAAATGTCAACCCAGGCTGATTTACCCTGCAAAACTATCAGTCATGATCGAGGGAGAAAGAAAAATTTTCCAGCACAAAGACAACTTTAAGGGATACATGGCCACCAAACCAGGCCTTCAAAAACTGCTAGAAATGATACTCAAGCGTGAAGAAAAAAACAGGCATATCCAGGAGAAGAGAAGGCAAATATAACACCATTAAAAGCGAAGCAATATACTTATAAAAGCTACTAAACATAATAAATGTCTGGAATTAACAATAGTTTCTCCATTATAACACTAAATGTTAATGGACTTAATTCACCGATCAAGAGACACAGATTACAAACTTGGATTAAAAATCACAATCCATCAATCTGTTGCCTGCAGGAAACCCATCTCACCACAAGAGATAGGCACGCTCTAAAAATAAAAGGCTGGTCAACAATTCTACAAGCAAATGGAAGCAGAAAACAGGCAGGGGTAGCCATTATGCTATCAGACAAAGTGGATTTCAAACCAAAAAAAATTATAAGAGACACGGATGGATACTACATTTTAGTCAGAGGTACAATTCACCAGGAAGACTTCACAATACTGAACATATATGCACCCAATACGGGCCCCTCCACATTCATTAAGAAAACCCTACAGCGTCTAAAGCAAGAAATCAACCCCCAAACAATAATTCTTGGGGACTTCAACACCGCCCTCTCTACATGGGATAGATCAACAGGTCAAAAGCTTAACAGAGACACTTTGGAACTTAATCAAACCCTGAAAGAAATGGACCTCACAGATCTCTATCGAACTTTTCACCCACGCACCAAAGAATACACATTTTTCTCAGCAGCACACGGAACTTTCTCCAAAATAGATCACATATTGGGCCACAAAATGAATCTACACATGTACAAGAAAGTTGAAATTCTAACCTGTGCCCTATCAGACCACCACGGCCTAAAGCTGGACATCCACAACACATCAAACAAGAGAAAATACACTAACTCCTGGAAACTTAACACTATGATGCTGAATGAGAACTGGATTCAGGAAGAAATTAAAAAGGAAATTCAAGATTTCCTGAAAGTGAATGATAACGAAAATACAACTTACCAAAATCTCTGGGACACAATGAAAGCTGTTCTAAGAGGTAAGTTCATAGCTCTTAATGCCCACATCAAAAAAATGGAAACATCAGAAATAAACAACTTAACAATGCAGCTTAAAGCTTTAGAGAAACTAGAGCAATCTGATCCCAAAAGCAGTAGAAGAGAAGAGATTAGCAAAATAAGGGGAGAAATATCTGAAATCGAGACTAAGAAAACGATAGAAAAAATCAACAAATCGAAAAGCTGGTTCTTTGAAAAAATCAACAAGATTGATACACCCCTAGCTAAACTAACCAAAAGCAAGAGAGAGAAAACCCAAATTAACAAAATTAGAAATGAACATGGAGTTATCACTACGGATACCCAAGAAATCCAGAGAATTATAACATCATATTTCAAAAACTTATACTCTGTGAAGTTTGACAACACAAAAGAGATGGATGAATTTCTAAGTAAACACAACTTACCTAAATTGAATCAGGAAGTTGTGAATTACTTAAATAGTCCTATAACATATAAGGAAATTGAGGAAGTAATCTCGAATCTTCCCACCAAAAAATGTCCTGGACCAGATGGATTCAGCACAGAGTTCTACAAGACATTTAAGGAGTTAATAACACCAATACTCCTTAAACTGTTCCATCAAATAGCAAAGGAAGGAACACTACCAAATTCCTTCTATGAAGCTAATATCGTTTTAATCCCAAAACCTAATAAAGATTCACTTAAAAAAGAAAACTATAGGCCGATCTCCCTGATGAACACAGATGCAAAGATTCTCAACAAAGTCTTAGCAAATCGGATTCAAAAACATATTAAAAAGATCATTCATGGGGACCAAGTAGGCTTCATCCCCGGCACACAAGGTTGGTTCAACATACGCAAATCAATAAATGTAATTCATCATGTAAACCAGTCCAAAGTCCAAGACCACATGATACTCTCGATAGATGCAGAAAAAGCTTTTGACAAGATCCAACAGCCTTTTATGATCAAAACGCTAGAGACAGTAGGAATGGAAGGAACTTTTATCAATATAATAAAAGCTGTATACAACAAGCCCACAGCAAGGATTATGCTCAATGGGGAACAATTGGAAGCATTCCCACTTCGATCAGGAACAAGACAAGGCTGTCCACTCTCACCACTTCTATTCAATATTGTACTTGAAGTCTTAGCCGAAGCCATAAGACAAGAAAGGGACATAAGAGGGATTCAAATTGGCAAGGAAGAAGTCAAGCTATCTCTATTTGCAGATGACATGATCTTATACCTGAGTGATCCCAAAAACTCCACCAGGAAGCTCCTGGAACTAATTGAGAAGTTCAGCAGGGTGGCAGGATACAAAATAAATGTGCAAAAATCAGAGGCCTTCCTATATGCCCAGAATGAAAGAAGTGAAAAAGCCTTGAGAGAAACCATGCCATTTACTATAACCCCTAAAAAAATGAAATACCTTGGTATAAACCTAACTAAGGAGGTAAAAGACCTTTACAATGAAAACTTTAAAACCCTAAAGAAAGAAATTGCAGAAGACACCAGAAGGTGGAAAGACCTCCCTTGTTCCTGGATTGGCAGAATCAACATTGTAAAAATGACCATCCTACCAAAGGCAATATACAGATTCAATGCTATACCAATCAAAATCCCAAAGCAATTCTTCAAAGAAGTTGACCAAATAATCTCAAAGTTCATATGGAGGCACAAAAGACCCAGGATAGCAAAAACAATCCTGAGTAACAAAAACACAGCTGGAGGTATTACCATACCAAACCTAAGTCTATACTACAAATCCATAGTTATAAAGACAGCCTGGTACTGGCTCCAAAATAGACACACAGATCAATGGATAAGGATTGAAGACCCAGATATAAGCCCACAAAGTTACAGCCATTTGGTCTTTGACAAAGGGGCCCAAAGAATCCAATGGAAAAAGAACAGCATCTTCAACAAATGGTGCTGGCAAAACTGGATCTCCACATGCAGAAGATTAAAGCTGGACCCGTACTTGTCACCATGTACAAGACTTAATTCCAAATGGATCAAGGACCTTGATATCAGGCCAGAGACTTTAAAAGCCATAGTTGAAAGGATAGGGAACTCCCTCGAGCTGATTGGGCTAGGCCAACACTTCCTAAACAGACATCCAATGGCACAGTCACTGCTACCAACTCTCAACAGTTGGGATCTTGTGAAATTAAAGAGCTTCTGTTCAGATAAAGAGATTGTCGCACGAGCTCAAAGGCAACCCACAGAATGGGAGAAAATCTTCACTAACCACATATCTGACAGAGCTCTACTGTCCAGAGTGCACAAAGAACTTAGAAAATTAAACTCCAAGGAAAACACTGGCCCAATTAAAAAATGGGCCCTGGAACTTCAAAGAAACTTTACCAGGGATGAAATTAAAATGTCTAACAATTATCTTAAAAAATGCTCCACTTCCTTCGCCATCAGGGAAATGCAAATCAAAACTTCCCTGAGATATCATCTCACCCCAGTCAGGATGGCAAAAATCCACAGTACAAACAACGACAAATGCTGGAGAGGATGTGGGGAGAGGGGAACTCTCCTACATTGTTGGTGGGAATGCAGGCTCATACAGCCACTCTGGCGAGCCGTCTGGAGATTCTTGAAGAAATTAAAGATTGAAATGCCATATGACCCTGCTATCCCACTTTTGGGAATAACCCCCCAAGCAGCAGAGGTTCGCCTCGATAGCACAAGCTCGACCATGTTCATAGCAGCACTGTTTACAATAGCAAAGTCATGGAATCAACCTAAATGTCCAACAGTTGACGAGTGGATAAGGAAACTGTGGTACATCTATACAATGGAGTACTACTCAGCCATCAAAAATGATGAATTACTGGAATTTGCTGGGAAATGGATGTCATTAGAAAGAATTATATTAAGTGAAGTATCCCAAACCCAGAAAATTAAGCGCCGTATGTACTCCCTAATAGGTGGCTCCTAGTACCAAACTCGCCCAGCCCACATTGGGACACTCAAAAGTAAACCTATGTAACACAGTAATTGCAAGGATTATGAACAAGAGAGATGGGTTAGGAGGGCCACACCAGAAACAAGGAGAGAGGAGACCATGTTACAGCAGAGAAAATAGGCCTCCATCAAGGTCTGCAAGTAAGTAATGAGAAACCTGGTTAAGTTCACAGACGTTCTTTCCTGATCTCACCAGAAGGGGAGGGCATATAGTCTAGCAGATAAAAAGTAATCATTTTGCAAATGGGTGATGGACCCCGCCCTCAGTGAGGTTTCCTACTCTTATTACATCTACCCTTGAATGTGCTATTACAACAAGACTCCAGTTTAACAGCTTTTTGTCTCTGGCCAGGGGGTGACATACAGTGCCCAGCAGAATGGAGTGAAGGGAATTGCAGGAGCAGAAAAACTGCAAAAGAAAATCAACAAACCACAATCCAGAACTTCAGAGACTTTATATCAATCACATAGAACTAGGACAGCCTAATCTCTCCCCATCCTGGAGCTCAGGGACATTTGCGGAAGAGGGGGCGGTAAGATTGTAAGAGCAAAAGGATGGGAGGAGCAACGATTTGCAAGATTCTCAACAATAGTTGGGGCCAAAGCAATCATAATGGAACTTTGCATGCCCTGCGCAATGTCCAGCGCACTGTTGCCCTCATAAAGTCTAGCATCTGTTAAGGGCACCGAGACCCCTGGAGGCAAGGGATTGACAGCCATAGTAGTAATCTTATGATTAAGGGGAACAAGAGAAAGGGCTTATGGAAATGGCACTGGGTCCTTATATGTCATCGGAGAGGAGGACCCAGTGGAGAGTTAGGCGCACACAATAAAGGACTCTCTGGGAATTGGGGGGGAGACACTGGGGGAAGGGGGGGGAGGGAGGGAACTGGTAAAAAATTTTAAAATGTATAATTAAATTTTTAATAAAAAAAAAAAAAAAAAAAAAAGAAAGAGGTGGAGGCGTCCATGGTGGTTCCCAAATTCGTCCGTGGTTCTACACACACACAGACACACACACACACGTGTGCACACACATACATACACACACACACAATTGAATAAATAAAAAAAAGAAATTAAAGATTGAAATGCCATATGATCCTGCTATTCCAGTTTTGGGAATAACCCCCCATACAGCAAAAATTCACCTCATACCACAAGCATGACCATGTTCATAGCAGTACTGTTTACAATAGCAAAGTCATGGAACCAACCCCAATGCCCAACAGTTGAAGAGTGGATAAGGAAAATGTGGTACATTTATACAATGAAATACTACTTGGCCATCAAAAATGATGAAGTAATGCAATTGCCAGGAAGTGGATAGAATTAGAAACAATTATATTGAGTGAAGTATCCCAGACACAGAAAATTAGGTGCCGCATGTACTCCCTAATAGGTGGATCCTAGTACCAAATCCACCTAGAAATACTCAATGATAAATCTCTGTAATGCCTACAGTAATTGTAACGATTATAAACAGGAGGGATGGGGTAGGAGGGCCACACCAGAAACAAGGAGAGAGGGGACCATGTAACAGCAGAGAAAATAGGCCACCATCAAGGACTGCAAGTAAGTAATGAGACATCTGGTTAAGTTCACAGACTTTCCTTCCTGATCATTTGCAACAGATGGGGTATGATCTCACCAGAAGGGGAGGGCATATAGGCTGCCAGATAGAAAGTAACCATTTTGCAAATGGGAGACTGACCCCTCCCTCACCACGGTCTCCTACTTTTATTTTATCTACCTTTGAAAATAGTCTTATGACAGGACTCTAATTTAACAGGTTTTTATCTCTGGCCAGACGGTGACATCCAATACCCATCAGGATGGAGCCAAGGGCATTGCAAGAGCAGCAAAACTGAAAAAAAAAAAAATCAACAAACCACAATCCAGAACTTCAGAGACTCTATATCAACTACCTGGAACCAGGCCAGCCTAATCTCTCCTCATCCTGAAGCTCAGAGAAATTTGCAGAAGAGGGGACAGTAAGATTGTAAGAGCACAAGGTTGGGAGGAGTAATGATATGCAAGATATTCAACACAAGTTAGGGCCGAAACAATCATAATAGAACTTTGTATGACCTGCACAATGTCCAACACATTATTGACCCCTTAAAGTCTAGCATGGACTAAAGGCACTAGGATCCATGGAGGCTAGGGATTGACAGCCACAGTAGTGTTCCTATGTTTAAGGGGAACACAGGAAAGGGTTCTGGGAAATGCCGCTGGGTCCTTGCACCTCATCAGAGAGGAGGACCCAGAGGAGAGTTTGGCATGCACATTCAAGGATGCTCCGGGGATGGGGGGGAGGCACTGGGGGATGGGAGAGGGGGGGAGCAAAGGGGGAGAAGCAGGGGCGTGGGGGAGTGGAGGAGGGAGGTGTACCTGTTAAGTTTGGATGAGCAGAAATTTAAAAAAATCACTAAAAAAAAGAATATCGTATAGAAAATAAAACTGAAATTTAGGAAACACATGTTCTGTGTTCTTTATAAGACTACTGCAAAATGTCAAAGCCAGTTATGGTGGTAAGATACAATATTTTTACCTATCAGACCCAGGGAAGAATCTCTCTCAGACTCATAAATCTAATAGCATCCTGAACGAAGTCTCAAAAAAAACTAGAAAATTAAATAAGAAAAATTTGAATAGAACAAGTAAAGATATGTTACTGCATATCTTTAAAAAGATAATATTAGAAATGTGTGCATATATACTCAATATGTGTGTGTTTGTGTGTGTGTGTGTGTGTGTGTGTGTGTAGGCCAGAGGTGGAATATTTGAACCTTTTATAAATCACTTCTCTACTTCAGTTCTCTGACAGTTGAACCTCAGTGATTGACTGGACTGACTAACCAGCAAGTTGCAGTAATCATTCCATTTCTACCTTCTCGGTGCTGAGATTACAAGCTCATGCTGCCACAGGATCTGGAAATCCAAACTCAGAACTTCATGCTTGAGTATCAAGCACTTTACTGACAGAACCATATCCCCATTCCTAAAAAATACATAAAAAGAAATACATAAATACATAAAAAGTCAGACAGAGGAAATGTAGCATAACAATAGCTTAAAAAATAATAAAGGAATATCAAAATATACTAAGTAAAATTGGCTGAATAAATGATAAGTAGAAAAATCTTCATTCACAAGTGAAGATTGGTCAGGCTTTTGTCTTCAAAAGTCAAAGGGCTGACATTTTATAATTGCAAAATATGACAATCCCTGAATTTGTTAATATTTTACCAACATTAAAATTATGAGTTAGGTATCATATATGCAAAAGTAATGTTTGTGTGAGATTTATCAAGGAAGAAAATACTTTTAGGATAGTTTTGTCTCATGGTAATGGGAGCACAAGTAAAAAAAACTTTGAGTTAAGACAAAATTAAAAGACACATTGATGACATCTATAGCTTCCAATCCCACTTTGATTGCAAACACAAGCTCTTAGCTGCCACCATGGAACACTTCATTTCATAACTTGTTCCTGACTCTACCCCAGTCTCAGCGACTCTAGCATCCTCCTAGTGTTACTGTACTTTTTTCTTTCCTGCCTTCTCCTTTCTCTTGTTTGCTTTTGTATTTCTGCTGAGTACATTTGAGTTTCGGTGTCACTTCTGCAGATATTACCTCCTTAAACACTTTATTGAAAGCCAACATCTCTCACTGTGGCCACTAGCAAATTGTTAATCATTTCCATTATCTAACTTTACCATTCTGGGCTTGCTTGTTAGACTTAGATCTGTATCTTATGTAAGAATGCAAACTCCACTGGAGCACAGCCTATCTCTGTTTGTTCACTACTGTGTCTCTAGCACTGAGCCCTGTGTCTGCCAGAGCTGATACCATCCATGCATGCTTGTTCACCTAGCAATCTCAGACAAAACAATAAAAAGAGGCTGCAGTATTTTGAAAGAGATGGGCATGTATAGAAATGCAAACAGACACAAATTACAAATTGTTAAAGACCAGGTCATATGACAAAATATTTGAAAACCTAAATAAAATGAAAAATCTTGTGGGAATATATGTTTTCATGATTGCCTCAAACATTATTTATGTATTCTTCAAATAAAATCCCCACAAGAGGCTCTCCTATCTCTGTTTTTCAGATTAACAAACAATTCCAAGATCAGCATTACTATCTCAAGGAAAACTTGAAAAAAACTTCAATGAGCCATAAAACTCTTTAGAAAATTAAATAGCAGTCAATACATAAAACCATGAAATATGTTGAAATACAGCCACATTTGCTAGAAACATGTCAAATATATTTTATCAATTGCCCTTATCTCACAGGGAGTCATGTAAAATAGTATCTAACTCTTTGTTAACCACACACAAATTATATTGCTACAACTAAACACTAGAAAGAGAATATCAGATGATATGAACTTTTGAGGGCAGAACCATGAATGATTTCAACCAATTCCTTTCTTTCTTTATTTCTTATATATTTTACACTGTTTACTCCACGCATAATCAGAATAAATTTTTCTCCTTTAAAAATTAATGGATAAATGAATAATATATTGGTTCTGTGTCTATAAAACCTTACTGCTCATAATGTAGTCAAAAAATAACATGAAAAGATAATGTGTGATCTATATCACTCACTTCCTAGTCAATCACAATATATCTCTTCAAATACAATACTTTGAAACAATTTTGAAAGACTATTCTCTCTGACTGTTAGGATACCACAAATGAGGAGATTGGTGAAGAGTACAGATAGCTATGGATCCCTCGTTCACCAGTCCTTAAGGGTGGCATCCCAGAGCATTTCCATCTTCCTGCTGGTGTTAAACAAGGGAAGACACCATGCAACTTTCTAAGTGGTTCAAGAAACATTAATTGGTTCACAAGCATCCTTAGCCACATACAGGCCATTTTGTAATACTTGTCCACCCTGGCTGGAATGAGGCATTTCTGCCAGAACCCACACTAATAGACCCCACACTGGGGGGGGTCTCCAGTGGTGATCTGTTTCAGATCTCAAATCTATCAAAGGGGATCTCTGGTTTTGAGGTCTGATTCCAGATCTATCACTCTGGAACTGAAAGCCAAATAAATCTCCCTTTTTACCCCCTAAACTGGTGGCATCACAGTATTGTCTCATATCAGCAAAGAGAAAGGTAACTGCAATACCCATCAACCTAGCAATCAAGAAGTATTGAGCAACAAGAGCTTGACCTCTTTAGTAACAGAACCAAATATATTTTGCAGACATAAATCAACTGACATTCACACTAAATTTTCACTTTTCCTATTTTCTTTATTTTTCCACTAAAGAAGAAGCCTTTTTCAACAAAGATTATCTTTATACTATATTTTCTTTTATTAACACAAATTGAAATCTTAAAAATTGCCTTTGAAAACGGATTCTGTCATTTTTAAATGACCATATCAGGAAGTCCATGAACATGGATCAGAAAGACATTGTACTTCCACAACACCATGTAATCTGCAAATTACTTTTGCATGTATTATTCTGTAGCACAATAATCCATCAATCAACCCTCATTAGCATGTCATCATTCCATTCCTAGAAGAGTCTTCTCCTATTCAGAGACAAAACTACAATCCAAGTTTCCAGAATCCCAAAGAAATGTTCTTTCCACCAGACAGTCCTATTCTATCTCTCAGCTAATTGGAAAAACCTTTTGCTAAGTACTTCAGATGTAACAGAATCAACTGCAATGAAAATAAGTGAAATGCATAGGTGTTGCATTTCTCCAGGAGATCTAGTTAAAAATAATTTAATTTACATATGGAAGACCTCCCAGGTGAGTTTCAGAAACTGACAAACAGATGTACAGTGCCATGTTTATGTTTATGACTTGGTATCTCATGTAAAAGAAGGAGAACAACCAGAAGCTTTGAATCATTTAGTCAGGTCTCCAAATAAAGAAGGGCTACATTGTATGCATACAAGGTCTGCAATCTAGGTGGAATTGTAAGCAACTCTGATGGTAATGCTCCAGCCAAATGCATTCCCAAGTGTGCTGCACTTGAAACACCACATGATGGCAAATCATTAGCTATAACCACCTTTCCATAGTCAGATTCAAAGGTTTATCACTGATATTGCTATCTCAAAGCTTGTGTTGGCGAAACTCACTATTTAATTAGGGACCTGCCCAGTCACACTGCTGATGAAATAGAAATCACCCCACCAGGAAGGGGGGGTGGTGATAAGGAGACAAAGGCTCTACTGATTGCTGAGTATTATTCTAACAAGGTATTGAGATTTCTCTATCTCTTCTGTTTCTGAGGTCAATTTAAATGCAAGGGAAAGCTGCCATGATAGGGAGAAGGAATGTAGGAAATGACATTGAGTGAGCATTGAGAGATATTTTGCTACAGCAGAAAGGAGTTTGGATCTGAAAACTGCTGCAAACCTGCTACAGCCTGAACATAGACCTGCCAGTGAAATGTCATCTTGCATATGGAAATTGTCTTGCGTGACCAGCAAGAGTGAGTTGAGCAATAAAATCTCTATGGTAAGGCTGGTAACTCCAGCTGCTCGAGGCCCATTGTCTGTGCCCCTGGACTATGGAGCATAAGAATAGATTTAGAACTCAAAGAACTCCACAAATGTTTTGGATAGAGATCTTTATGACAATGTGATTGGATTGGATGCATTAAATCGATTACAGCTCCAAAGATCTAAGACTTTGTTATAGTCACTCTTGCCCCCTTCGTCTTTAGAAGCAAAATGAAAGGAGAATATTGAGTGTGCATATTGTCAGTTTGTAGCCAAATTACCTGAAAAACTTAGAGAAGGAAAGATTCTGGTGGCAGTGAGATAACTCGGCAGGTAAGATGTCTGCTTATAAACTCAATAACTTGCACTCAGTCCTAGAAGTTCATCTAGCAGAAGGAGAAAGCTGACTTCCTAAAGTTGTTCTATGACCTTCACATATGCACCATGGCATAAGTGTGAGTGATCTTCTGTCTCAGTCTCTCTCTCTCTCTCTCTCTCTCTCTCTCTCTCTCTCTCAGTAAATAAATGAAATAAATAAAAATAGACTGGAAAAAGAAAGAAAGATTACTTTGGGTTTGTTATTTCATGATTTCTAGTTCAATTGATTCTGAGTTATCATGGTAGCAGGAGCATGTAGGTTAAAACAAAATAAAAAATCAACAACAACAAAAAACACTTCATTTCTCGGTGGACAGGAAACAGAGAACAAAGATGTACTGCAGTTCACATGCCGGTAAAATCACCCTCAAACAACTTTAGAGAACAAGGAGTTTATTCTCTTACAATAGTCTAGTTACAGCTCTTTATCCAGCTTGACAGTAGAGCTCACACCAACACCAAATAGCCAAGGGAACTGGCCACACCATCTCCACATAACAGCTGAGAGAGGGACAATCCTTACTTTCCAGATCAACATGCCTGGCAAAGTATATATCCCTGTATGTTCCTTTAAAGTATACACATCTTTCTCAAAGAGTTCCCTCCATTTTATTCACCTGCCCAGAGACTAATCCCACCCATCATGGGCTGGGCCTTACCCATCCACTGAACAATCTCCTGCGGGTTTGCTCTAGGCTTAACTCAACTACTAAATGTGCCCAGAGCTCCAACCCTCAACCGTCAAGTTGACAGCTGCACCTAAATATGACAGATGGCAATGGGGACAAAATACAATTAACCTTCAAAGGCATGGCTCCAGTGACCCGTTCCCAGCAGCTTCCTCTTAAACTTTTCAAGATCTTTCCAAAAATATCACCACCAACAGGAGATCAGGCATTTGGCACATGAATCTGTTGAGAACATCTGATTCAAGCCGTAACATCTTTATTAGAGAATGGATTCTCATCTCTAAAATACATGTGCTACTTGAACAACAAATAGGAAAGAAAAAAGGATGGAGAGTGTGCTATGAATTTTGTGAACTTTGATGCAATCCCATATAGGCCCAGTGTGTACTGCAGCTGGGGAAAGTTTCTGGGCTATCAGCCATTTAAATATGACCAGAGCCTGGTTGCTGGAATTTAGGAAAGGGCACAGCAGAAGGAAGGAAACTAGTCATCCCTGGATGTTCCCGTAAATACATGTAACAGGGCACAATGGGACTATGGTTAAATTCTACTTCATTTACATAGTCATGAACACTCTCAGAAAACAGAATCAAGTTTAATTTTCAAACATTGTTGTGTTGGGTCTACATACCTTTCTCATCTTAAGCTATGCTTTATGTGTTTTCCTCTTTTTATTACTTTTGCACAGCTTTGCCTTCAGCTCTGTTTTTTTTTCTCCTTCTTTATCCTTATCCCAATGGTTTTCTTAAAAAGGACCAATCTAGCAAGAGCTTTAGGTAGGAAATTTTACATCCACTGCAGGAGTTACAATGTGAAAGCACAAACTTATTGCAGAATGCCACTTACCTAAGAAGCAACATAATATCACCCAATGCATTTGTTAGTACATTTTGTAGCTGAGGTCCTTTCCTAGTTACATTTCCTGTTTCTGCAGCAAAATATCTGATCCAAGCAACTTAAAGGGGACGAAGAGTTTATTGGGTCTACAATTCCAGAGTCCATTTCATCATAGCAAGAAACTCACAGTATCAGGAGCTTGAGAGAGCTGTTTGCATCTCATCCACAGGGGGGAGCAGAGGGCAATGAACCTGAGCATGCATGTTGTCTGTTGCTCAGCTCTCTTCCTTATAAAGTTTAGTCCCCAAACCCCAGGGAATGAAGATACCCATGACAGAGAACCTTCCCGCCACAATTAAAGCAATTAAGAATCCCTCAGAGTTATGTGCAAGGTTACCTTAGAGAACTCCCCCTCAGGTGTGCATAAAAGTCTGCCTCTTGGGTACCAGATAGAATGGGAAATAATACTAATAATTACAGATATTGTCCTAAAGTGTTTTAATTTTTCCACTATGATTTTCAACCAACTTACACATTACAAACCCACCTAATTAATAGACAAGGAAAATGAGACACAAAATTTAGCTAACCAGTGTCAGTCCAGAGTTCAGAGGACTGGATCCCAGATGTGAAGCTGATCCCTTGGATTCTAACACCCAACACATCTCAAAGATCTAAAACTGAAACTCATTGCAGCTATTCTGCATGCTGCAGATGAGCTCACTAAGAAACAGCTTAAGAATCAAGGGAATTATATTTTGGCTTATGATTGTCCAGTTATAATTCCTTGTCCAGCTTGACAGGAAAACTCATAACATCAGGGGTTGAGTGAACTGGCCATCCCACATCCACAGGACTGCTAAGATGGACAATCCTCATCTGCCAGATCAGCATGTTTGGCCAAGTATACAGAAGTATGCCAACTTCCTTAACCAGCTCCCTCCATCTTACTCACCTGCCTAGAGATAACTCCTGCCTATTCTGGGCTGAATAGTCCCCATCGATCAGGCAGTGTCCTGCAGGCTTGCTTGGAGTCTAATATTGGCATTAATTCTTTACAACTGTGCCCAAAGTTTAGAGCCAAGTTGATATTAGTATCTAACTATGACAACACTTTCAAGTCAAAAATGCAAATATACAGACCATTCTGTGGGCTTAAATTCACTGTGCGAACTTGTTTTCATTTTCAAAACTCTCTTAATAAGAGGTAAATTAAGGCTTTGCATAATTTCTAAGGATAAAATAATGATTTCCATTGTTCTGAAACCTTTTTCTAAACCACTAATTTCTTTCCTTTTATAATTACAATGTATTTTAAATGAAAAGTTCCATTTTTGCTTTCTTGCATGTTTATGGTCTGGAATAATAAATCACAGTATCCAAAATAATACATAAAGCCAAAGAAAACTGAGACTGGCTGGCTAAACTAGTAGCAATTGAACCAACAATCTGGAAAGTCTGATATCTGCTGGAGGAACAAGAACCTTGGAACTTTCTCCCACCACTCGTTATTCATTGAAATATTTTATCAGTTGCTGTTCGATGCTGAATGACCTGTTTTATTGGCAAGATTCAAATGGGATGCCATTTGTGTGCTTTTAAGGGCTACAAGTACGTGGGAAGATATAAATCACTTTAAAACAGTGCAGAGTCTTACCATAACTTTTATTTAAGCTTTGCGCACCTGACTCCAAAGAGAGAATATTACTTACAATTTCAACCACATTTGGGTGTTTTTTTTTGGGGGGGCAACCATTTCCATCTTACATCGTTAAATTTAAACAGTAACTAAAAAATCATGAAGCAGAAATACATAGAGCTAGTTCAGGTACATAAAAGGAAAGCTACCAAGATGAGATCGTATCCCTGTGAAATGCAGAGTTCGTGCACAACAAAGACAGAACAACCGTGATGATAGTGAAGAACTGAGGGAAGACTGAGTGAGAAGGAAGTGAGCTTTAGGATCACAGCAAGATAAAAATAGCTCAGTGATAGAAGATGGAGGAGGATCTCAACATTTGACCAAGGTGATATGCACTGAGCACAAGTTACTCCTATCTTGCTAACAGGATTACAATACCAAACAGTTTAGAGGAACCAGAGGTTTATTTTAGCCTTACAGTTTATGATTACAGTTCATCAGCATGGCAGGGAAGTTCATACCAACAAGAGCTAAGGGAACTGGATACACTATATCCACACAATGTGCTGAGAGAGGGAGATATTTTCTTATTTGCAAATCTGCCTATATGGTTGAAGCAGAACTCTCCATTTTATTCACCTTCCCAGGGTAGAGTTCCAATCCTCATAGATTATATCTTCTCGGATGAATTAGATAATCTCCCACAGGCTTGCTGATGGGCTACCTTAACTTCATAACTTTTCACAGAATATACCTAAAGTCTCAGCCTTCAATTATCAAGTTGACATCAATAACTTACAACTCCATGGGGTTAATGAAAAGACAAATGTTGAAACTCTTTAATGCAAGAGGAGAGTTTCTTAACTGGTGGTCCCCAGATCCTCAACTGACTCATAGGTAAACTCAATGAGATCATTTGTATCCTAAAGTTGTTTGCACAGTCTCATGTACAGGGCCATTTTCTTTGGAGTGAACAGCCCAACATTTTCATTAGACTACTTCCATTTGCTCTCAAAAAACTTGAAAAAAATCTTAAAACCAATGAGGAAAAATAAGCAAAGTATACTTGCTCCAGTAGGACCACTTATGGCTATGTACGTGTGTGTACTTTTTCATATGAGTTAGACACATACTTTCATATCACAAAGATGAAATAAACAGTTTTCAGATAGCAGAAAGAAACAAGTGATTTTATTAAACATGAAACCTAAGGCTTTGAGGTAAGTGTCAGGAAAATGCAGTGTTTATCCCATGTTAACGACAGTGCCTTTTTTTAAAAGAAATTATCTGAGTGTAATTGATAAAATGGGCATTTTCATAGTCAAGAGCATATACCAGAGATTTGGACGGAATGGAGATGATGAGTCAAACATGAAATTTGGCTGAAGGTCTTTTGCTGAGAAGAGAAAGAGTCAAGTGACCAGACAGGGATCCTGCTCACTGACCGAGATCTTTTCTGTTGGCTTTTCATTGAGTATTTATTAAAGTATTTCTATGTTCAGAACATGTGAAAGATTACTCATTGTAGCACCTAGGAAGCCTGCGAAGCTTTCATAAGAGCATTTCAGGAACAGAGATTTATAGCATGTGGGGTTATCAGTACAGTGAGCTATTTTTGCCTTTCCATACAAGATCAGTTAATAAGCTGCCACACAGTGGGATTAGCTTTTGCCGTCTGAAAAGCATCGCTTCCATATCTGCTGATTTACAGAAATTCCATTTGCAACGTCTCCTTCTTCTGCTGTGAAAGAACGCTTATACACAACCAGCTCAGCCGAGAAAGGAAGATTTATTTGACTTATGATTCCAGACGGGCATAATGATTCCATCATGGCGTGAATCTCATAGCTGAGCAAATGATTCGGAGGCAGAAGCTGGAGGGGGGCAGTTGTGGTCACTACAAACATCATGAAAGAACAGAGAGCAAGAACAAGCTGCAAGAGGAAGCAAGGTCTAAACCTCAAGGCATGGCCACCTTGCTGTACCTTCCTCCAGCAAGGTGCCCCCTAAAGGTGCTACAACCTTCCTAAACATTGACACATGCAAAGGATTTAAACACATGAAAATGAGCCTGTGGGAGCAAGGTGCATGCAAGCCATGACAGTGGAGATAGATGCAACTGTCCTGTCTGAACTCTGATAAGTAGGTTAGGACTAAATACCCTGTTCCAGAAGATTAAATGAGTTCCCATGGAATTCTAAATACAATTTGCCATATACATCAAGGACATGCAATCATTCTCATACCTTAGTGTCAGATTTTAGGTCATTTTTCTTTATGTGAACATATGTCAGGGTTTTACATCACACCTGTAACTCCTTTCATCCCAAGACATTAGATTTCTGTTTTCATGGAAACATAAAACATATAAATATGTTTTCATAGAAAGCATTATAAAATTTTGCAGAAGAGGGGGCGATAAGATTGTAAGAGCCTAAAGATGGAGAGTAGCAATGATATGCAAGATACTCCATACAAGTTAGGGCTGAAATAATCATAATAGGACTTTTCATGACCTGTGCAATGACCAACATATCATTGAACCCCCAAAATCTAGCATGGATCACAGGCACTACCATCCTTAGAGGCAAGGGATTAACAGCCACAATAATGTTCCTATACTAAGTAGGAACACAAAAAAAGAGCTCTAGGCAATGCCACTGAGTCCTTACAGTTTATCAGAGAGGAGGACCCAGAGGGAAGTTTGCCATGCACACTATAGGATGCTCCAGGAATGGGGGGAGGGAGCACTGGGAGAAAGGGAGGGAGGGGGGAAAGGAAAAGGAAAAGGGGGAAAGGAGGAAGAGGATCCAGGGAGGGGTGGAGGGAGGGAGGGGAATGAGGTACTTATCAACTTTGTATGAATGGAAGAAAATAAGAAGAAGAAGAAGAAGAAAAAGAAAGCATTATAAAAATTTTCAAAATGGAATCATTTGTACTGAATTCAACAATCTCCATCTAAATAATAATAAAATAACCTCCATCTAAAAATTGGGAAAGTTAAAAAAGGAGGATTCTGACAGGTAATTTCACGTGTTTGTTTGACAAGTGAGAATTGAATATTTAGACATTCCTATGAAGAAGTATCTAGCTAAGGTAAAGCTCTGAGCAAGTCTGTAAAATATCCAGTCCTTGTGGAAAGATTCAGCCCATTGTGGTGGGACCATTTCCTGAGCAGATGGACAAGATATGGAGAGACTGTTAAAAGTAAAAAGACTGAAAACCAGAAGGTGCACTTGGCTCTTCGTTACTCTCAGCTCTTGTGAATATGGTGTGGCCAGTTTCCTGGATTCCTCCTGGTAACTCTCCTGCCATAACCGACAGCAACTTGAAATTTTAAACTCCAATAAAATACTCCTTGCTCCCCTAAACTGCTTGGGTCATATATTTATCACAGCAAAAGAATGCAAGGATAAGACAGAGATTTTGCAAATGAATCCACACAGCTGATGTTCTGCCTTTCCCACCACCGCGCCACCAAGTATATTAAGTTTCCTCTCCTGTCCTGATGTGGTTTTGAATTTTTAGACACCTGAGAGAGAGGGAGAGAGAGATCAAGAGAGAGGCAAATGAACAACGAAGCCATTCCTTTTGTCTGCGTTCCTCGGCACCGAGCTGTTCTCCCTCTCGCTGCTTGCGTTCCAAGCACGGTTCCAGCAGCTAACTCACCTAACCGCAGCCATTTCTTATCTCACTGTCTTGCAGATTGTGATATTCAGAGTCAGACCACTGAAGCTGTTCTTTGAGACTTCAGCAAGAACCCCTTGGCTCTGGAGAAGTTTGTGTTATTCTAGAAGATGAGGATTCCTCGCTGGCTGCAATGTTGAAGCACTCACAGTGTTGGTAAGTTATGGCTCTGAACAAATCTGTATCCAAATAGCAGGGTCTTTGAGTGCTTGTGGCTCAACTCTAGGCCTGTGTCTATCTATTCACAGCCCAAAATAGACCACAGGAGCCCAGTTATCAGCTTCCATATACTCTCTGCCATAGGTGAAACATTGTAATATCTGGGCACCTGTGCTTGTTACTATATTGCTAGTCTTCCAATGTCATAGGAACAAACTTCTTTACCATTGGTGCAATGTTTGTCTTCTTTAGTCTCTGACATGAACCACCACAGTATATATGTCCATTGCTTAATTTTGATCAAGACTTTGACCAAAAAGCAAATATTTAGTCATAGAAACTGAACTTAGCAATTGTTTCTCTTCACAGACAGTTCATCCAGTACAGGTAAGGAAAATTAACATAGGTGCTGATCTCAAAAGTTCATGGCTGACTTACGTGTTTTCTCTCTCTCTCTCTCTCTCTCTTTCTCTCTCTCTCACTGTCTCTCCATCTCTCTCTCTCCCTCCCTGTCTTTCTCTCGCTTCTATCTAACTCTACCTATATCTTTCTAATCTCTATCTCTCTAATATTTCATAGCACATTGGGAACAACTGAAGATAAAGACAAAAAGAGAGTCAAGTATATATCTCACACCATTCACCAAGCAATATTCAAGATGCTGTCATATCTTCAAACACAATATCTTTTCTGTAATTTTCTCTACCTAATCTCAATGTAGTTTCTTAATGATTTACACTAACTCCTTCAACTAGAGGTTTGACTGCTATCTTTACCATTCATTAAAACACTGATGTAATATAGTCATTTAAAACCAGTGGGTGAAATGATTTTAAGAGAAGTCCAAAAAAACTGAGGTTGTATTATGTCTGTTGGAGAAACTTTGATCAAATTTCTTCCCATCTGAGAATAAGGCAAAAAACAGCAACTGTGGACCATAAAAGTGGAAGCTAGAGCCAACATAATAATAGAAAAGCAATAAATAAAGGTTAGGAAGATTGGAAGCAAGGACATAAAAATCACATTCTTGCAGACAGCATGAGATTTTCACATTGATCAGTCAACATAATCAAAGTAAGAACTTTAACAATAAATAAGAGCAAGCAGCAAGGTTTCAGGATGCACAATCAAGTTATAGAAATAAATAGCAGCATAGCTAGAGGGAGCATAGCAGAGTGTGAAGTCCCAGGAATGTGTCTTTTTCTACAACTGCACTGCCACAACTGCTCTGATGTAATGGCATGAAACTCTGGGGTGTATTAAAGACTTGAATTTTAAATTTCCAATTAATTTTGGTCAATTTCAGCTTTCAGAATGTCATACAGGTGTTAACTTGGGGAAATTCTGAAGGTTAGAGCTCTGGCCACATTTGTAAATAATTAGTTAAGGCCAGTGCAAGTCTGCAAATGACTGTTTTTTTCTTTTATTTTTAAATTTTTTTACCAGTTATACAAGTTCAAAGGATAAGTACCCTTGCCCCATTCTTTCTCCATTCTCCTCCTCCCTCCCTCCCCCCTTCTATCCTCCCATCCCAGTCTCTCTCCCACACCTTCCTCTCTCTCTCTCCTTTCCCCCCTCCCTTCTCTTGGTGTTTCCAGCCTGTTCCCTCCCACCCTCCAGAACATCAACTGGAGTTGATGTTCCGTCTGAGTCATCTATACTAGTGAGAGTTCAGAACTCTGTGACACACCTTGGGGTTTCTTCTTGGGCTGCCCGCTAATGTAGGAACTCCATTATATCTGTCTAACCCCTGTCTCTAAGGATCCTACTGCCTGAAACCCTCTCCACTGAGATCCATGCTACTCTATGGGAGCTTGTCAACATGTCAGCCATTGTGTATAAGGAAGCAAGATTTTGACTGCCGCAGCCCAGACATGAGTAGAGTATCTTGTCCATCAATGGACCTCCCCATCTTTAGGCTCTTATTTTGCTGCCTTCTCTTCCGAAAGGTTCCCTGAGCTTTAAGATGGGGAGAGATTTGGCTGGTCTGGTTGTGGGTGAACATTGTGTGGTCATTGGTATTCTGAATTTTGAGTTGTTCTTGTTTTCAATTTTGCCATTCCTGCACTACCCTTGGCTGCAACCTGTTTGGGTGTTTAAGTCTTCTCCTAACCAAAGATAAAAGACTGTTAAAAAGAAGGTCTTAAGTAGAGGCTTAAAGGTAGAGAGAAGAATAGGGGTAGGACATAGTAGTGAGTGGGGTCAGTCTCCCAGTTGCCAGTTGGCTACCATCTAACTGTCCATCTAACTGGGGAGATATGACCAGCTCTTTGAATCCATCTAATTCCAAGTGAACAGGAAGGGAAGTGAGAGTGAGCTACCTAATTTCTCTACTGAACTATGTTCTTTTGTCTCCTTTCTCTTGAGGTCTCTCCTTTTCCCTCCTAGTTGTAATCCTTTGTAGTTATAATGGATATTATAGAGATTTGCCTTTAATTAGGAGAAGACTGTCTTATTGATGGGGAAAATCCATCCCAAGGTGGGTGGGACCAGCCCCTGAGCAGGTGAATAAGACAGGGAGCTGGTTTAGGAAGTTGGCATTATTCAACATACTTGGCCATACGTGCTGTCTGGCAAGGGAAGTTTGTCCCTCAGCTGTCCTGTGAATATGGTGTGGTCAGTTACCTCAGTCCCTGGTGTTAGTGTGTTCTCCTGCCAAGTTGAATTGAAAATTGTAACCAGACAATTGTAAGCCAGAATAAAACCTCTTATTTCCCCATAAGCCATTTGGTCATGTATTTATCAGCAACCCACAGAGCACCTGCAACTCAGAGTGATAGTATTGTGTGTCTCCTAGTTCCGAGACAGGCAGCCGTGTTAATGTTCCTATTATTGGAATCGTACAGCATGCAGGAGCTAGAACCGATAAAAAGCACCCAGTTCTTCAGAATGAGAAAGAAATTCAGACTTTTAGGTAAACAAAAGCTAAGGGAAGAACTGAATAAAGGAGGAGTTAGTTCATGTTCACTAATAAGAAGATTGAATAGTACAAAAAAAATTTTGAGATTATTCCCAAAATAATCCACAGACCCATTGCAATCTAACCCCTATCAAAATCTTGGCAATGAATATGAAAAATACCCATTGCAATCTAACCCCTATCAAAATGTGAAAAATATTTATAAAGTTTCTGTGTGTGTGTAGAGGCAAAAAATGCACCCAAAATAGTTAACTTGATATTGAAAGGCAAAGTCTGACATTACCTAACTTTAAGACTTGCTCTAATGATAAATTAATTAAGGCAGATACTACATGTATAGATCCATGGAACAGAATCCTGAGTCTAGAAACCGACTTACATTAATATAATCAATTGATCTTTGCTAAGGGAGCAGAGATATTACAATGGAGAAAAATTATCTAAAAATATTGCTGAAAGAAATGGATATCCACATGTAAAAGGATGAATTTAGACACAAAATTTATACTTATCAAGATTTATTTCAAAATAGATTAGACTAAGATATCAAACTACAAAACTCTTAGGAGACAACCAACAATCTTCAGGTACTAATCCAAGGATTGTTCTTAGATTTCAAAATGGTTTATTTGATATAAGATTGTAAAGAAAGCAAAAAAAGAAATCTATGAATTAGATGTCATCAAAACTAACACTGTGTGCATAGGGATGCTTTCAGTGAGAAACTTGCAAGATGGGAAAAAAACTGAATTGAACAAAACAGATATTCTTAGACAGTGAACAATTAAACATTATCTGACTAAAAAATGGGCAACCGTTTACATTGGGAAAGGGAAGGGTGGGATTGGGTAACGGGGGGATGAGAATGATATAGACAAAGACTAAAAATAGTAATAAGACAGAAAGAAAAAAGGAAAAAAGGAAGGAAGAAAAGAAAGGAAAGGAAAGAAGGGAGGGAGGGAAGAGGGAGGGAGGGAAGAGGAAAGGAGGAAAGAGGGAGGGAGGAGGGAAGAAGGAAAGAGAGAGAGGGAGGGAAGAAGAAGGGAGGGAGGGAGGGAGGGAGAAAAGGAGGAAGGAAAGAAGGAAGGAAGGAAGGAAGGAAGGAAGGAAGGAAGGAAGGAAGGAAGGAAGGAAGGAAGGAAGGAAGGAAGGAAGGATCCTCTGAAGATACACAATTATCCAATAAGTACAAGAAATATGTTCAATATGACTAAACAATTATAAATATAATCTAAACCATGTAGTGATATCTATTCATACTTCCCTTTAAGATAACTATTATTAAGGAAAAGAAGAGAAGGTAAGGCAGAAAGGAGAGAGAGAGATAAGGAGGGGGAAGGAAAATATGAAGAAAAGAAGGGAAAGAGGAAAAGAAAGAAAGGAGGAAAAGAGGGAGGCAAGGAAGGAAGAAGAGAGGAAGGGAGGGAGGAAAAGAGGGGGCAGGAGGGAAGGAGGGAGGGAAGATAAAGAAAAACCAAATGCAGTGGTGTTTGACTTTAACTGCACAGCAGCAAGACTGTGAGTCAAGTTCAAAGCTGGTAGGAACTACATGGCAAGATGGTAAAAAAGAAAGAAGGAAGGACAGAAAGATGAGAAGAGAGAAACAGAAGTTAGTTAAATATGTGGTAGCCAAAGTATGGAAAACTAGAAGCGGTAGCAGCCACAATGAACAACACCACAGTTATTTTTTTCATAAAATCAAAAATACAATTACTAAGTAAGCTAGTGAATGTTCCTCTGCAAGAATCAGAATTAGTGACCTGGAGAAATATTGATTGCTCCTGTGTGCAGCAGTACTTGTTGCAACAGCATGAAGATGTACACAACCAAATGTCCATCAATTGAATGAATATGAAATTCACTGCATGCTTATAATGATCTGTTAATAAGACTCCTCAATTTTTATATTATTTATTTTCCACTTATACAAAGTTGATAGGTACCCCATTCCTCTCCCTCCTTCCACCCCTCCCTGGATCCCCTTGCTCCCTCCCCCTTTTCCCTTTCCTTTCCTCCCCTTCCTCCCTTTCTCCCATTGTCCCTCCCCCCTCCAATCCCTGGAGCATCTTTTAGTGTGCATGTCAAACTACCCTCTGGGTTCTCCTCTCTGATGAGGTATAAGGACTCAGTAGCATTGCTTAGAGCTCTTTTTTTGTGTTCCCCTTTAATATAGGAAAACTATTGTGGCCGTTAATCCCTTGCCTCTAAGAATCCTAGTGCCTGTGATCCATGCTAGACTTTGAGGGGTCAATGATATGTTGGTCATTGCGCAGGTTATGCAAAGTCCTATTATGATTACTTTGGTCCTAATCTTGTGTGGAGCTTTAGGATGAGGAGAGATTAGGCTGGCTTGGTTCCAGGTGGTTGATATAGAGTCTCTGATGTTCTGAATTATGATTTGTTGACTTTTTTTCTGTTTTGCTGCTCCTGCACTGCCTTTAGCTTCATCCTGATGGGTATTGGATGTCACCCCCTGGCCAAAGATAAAAAGCTATTAAAATAGAGTCTTATTATAAGAATAGATTCAAAGGTAGATGGAACAAGAGTAGGAGACCACGGTGAGGAGGGAGGGTCAGTCTCCCATTTACAAAATGATTACCTTCTATCTGCCAGACTGTATGCCCTCCCTTTATGGTGAGATCACACCCTATCAGTTGCAAATGACCAGGAAGAAAAGTTTGCAAGCCTAACCAGATGTGTCATTACTTACTTGCAGTCCTTGATGGTGGCCTATTTTCTTTGCTGTATTTTTAACAGGCTGCAAATATTATTATCTATGAAGACACTATGCTCAGTGAAATAAACCAGTTATCACAGTAGGAAAAATATAAAAGTTCCATTCACATGAGGCTATTGGAGAACTCTAGCTCAAGGACACAAAAAGTAAAATGGTGATTTCCAGAGGCTGGCAGGAGATGGGAGAGTAGGTATCATTTGAGGCACTGCATAATTAGAATTTTTCCAGGTAAGCTGGTGAAAGGGCTCATCAGGTAAAGGTGCTAGCATGTTATGTATGTATTTCTCTCTCTCTCTCTCTCTCTCTCTCTCTCTCTCTCTCTCTCTCTCTCTCTCTCTCTCTCGCAAATAAATAGGATACTTGTAAAATAATTTTATAAGATGATATGGGTTTGGGAGACGGATGGCAGTGATGATTACACAGTATGTAAGTTCTTAATTGCATTGATCTTAACACTGAAGAGTTGATGAAATGGTTGTTTTTAGATTAGTTATGTTTCACCTCATTTTCTAAAATAATAAATATTTGATGATGAAGGAAGTCATTTACCCTTAGCAATTACATGAAAATTAATAAAAATATGATTTTCAGTAGTACTAGAAATCACAAAGTATCCAAAACTGTTTTGCAAAGAATATTGAAGACTTTCCTAAATAAACACTTCAAATTCACTGAGAAGGCAAAACATGTGATCTAAGTCAATCCATCAATGTGACTGAGAAAAATACAGTGGTCTAGGTAGAAGCTAGTGAATGGTCACCCTTCCCTGGAAAGCCATTCTCTGTTCACTTCACTGGGACTCTCTTCCCAATATTGACAGTATCACAGATGTGTTATTTTGTAGATAGATCAGTCTAGTATTTCAGAAAAAGTCACAGGGGTTAGACCAAAATCTGCCAAGAGAAGTCAGTAATGGCTAAAGGAGTGTCTACTGAGTATATACCTGAGTGAGAAATGGGGGGAGGAGGGTTGTAGGAAATAGCATCCCTTGTAAAATCTTATAGTTGCATTTCTTCCCGGCCCAAGGCCATGATTCATAGAGATACTGTAAGTATAAAGGCAGTGCATTTATTGTATGGGCTGATAGAGAAATGAGAATATTCACTGGGGCAGACAGCCAAACCACTTCAATACAGATTCCAATTGTACAAACTACATAAGTGATCCCACCACTAGGAAAATCTTTTCTTGCTCTAACCCACAAGTGGGATTTCCCTAACCCTTTTAAGAAGTGAGCATTCTTGATACTATACTAATTTGTGACTATACCCCTTAAGAGAATTGAAGGGGAAACTCCTTTTTCACACAGTCTATTTCTGATCCAGCTACAATGACAGTCAGTAAAACCTCTGTTTGGTGGTGTTTTTGGATTCTTTCTATAATAGAAAATATATGGCTACTGGCAGTTCTGGCTGACAGGTCCCTATAAACCAACAAAAGTTCTAGGTAAAATGGACTAGTCAGCAACTCTATTGCTACAATAGGTCTTTATTTCTCAGAATCTATAAATTGAAAGCATAAAACTTTAAAAGAAACATGATATACATCTCAATTTCTCCAGATTCTGCTCTGCAGCAATTGCTCTTCTCTGTTGCTGTGAGACATCACCCAAACCCAAGATATTTAAATGAATAAAGGAAGATTTATTCTGTTTAAAGTTCCAGAGGGAAAATATAGTCCGTTATGGAAGAAAGGGCATGGTTGGCTGGCAGAATCTGGAGGAAGCTTAAGTCACATCCATCATGGAGACCGAGAGCTGCAAAAACTGTAAACTGCAAACTGCAAGAGCAGACTAACTAACTGAAGTCAAGCAAGGCTTTTCAGTTCAAGGCTCGCCACCCCCTGCCTTCCTCCTGTAAGGCTGAACCTCCTACAGGTGCCATGACTTCCCAAACAACTATAGATCCAGATGCATGAACCTGTGCAGGACAACTCACATTTCAAACCATGACATGCTCTAAGGAATCGTATGTTCTCCACCTACAAATGGACTTCAGAAATACTGTGTTTTTTTAAAGATTCATTTTTAATGTGCAATTCCTTTTTATTAGTATGCAAAAATGCTTTAGTTTTTTTTATTTATTTTTTCCACTCATACAAAGTTGATAAGTACCCCATACCCCTACCTCCCTCTACCTCTCCCTGGATCCCCTTGTTCCCTCCTCCCTTTTCCCTTTCCTTTCCCCCCTCCCTCCCTTTCTCCCAGTGCTTCCTCCCTCCTCCCCATTCCTGGATCATCCTTTAGTGTGCATGTCAAACTTCCCTCTGGGTAAGGATGTAAGGAGTCAGTGGCATTGCCTAGAGCTCTTTTTGTGTTCCCCTTTAGTATAGGAATACTATATGGCTGTTAATCCCTTGCCTCTAAGAATCCTAGTGCCTGTGATCCATTCTAGACTTTGGGAGTTCAATGATATGTTGGTCATTGTGCAGGTCATGCAAAGTCCTATTATGATTACTTGCATATCGTTGCTCCTCCCCATCTTTAGGCTCTTACAATCTCACCACCCCCTCTTCCACAAATTTCCCTGAGCTTTAGGATGGGGAGGGATTAGGCTGGTCTGGTTCCAGGTGGTTGATGTAGAGTCTCTGATTTTCCGAATTATGGTTTGATGATTTTTTTTTTCAGTTTTGCTGCTCCTGCACTGCCCTTGACTCCATCCTGATGGGTATTGGATATCACCCCCTGGCCAGATATAAAATGCTGTTATAATAGAGTCTTATTATAAGAGTAGATTCAAAGGTAGATGGAATAGGAGTAGGAGACCGCTGTGGGGGGGGTCAGTCTCCCATTTGCAGGATGATTACCTTCTATCTGTCAGACTCTATGCCCTCCTTTCTGATGAGTAATGAGACATCTGGTGGGCTCGCAGATTCTCCTTACTATTCACTTGCATCTGATGGGGTATGATCTCACCTTAAAGGCTCATTTTCTATGTGAGTTTTTGTTCCTACATATTTTACTATTTCATACATATTGTGTCAATCAACTACAGGTATCAGCTTGGCAATTGAGTGCTGAGAATTGGGTGTTTTTTTATCAATTACATAATTTCCCAGTTTTCCTCAGGTGTTGCCTGAACTGATGATTCTCCACATATGCACCCCAAAACTCAGCCCTCAGTTCCCAAGTTGATACCTGGATCTGATGGACATAATATGTATGAAAGAGCAAAAATGTAGAAACAAAAGTTCACATAGAAATGAGCCTTTAGACTTATGACTGAGGAGGTTTGATCTTACCAATCAGGAGGGTATAGGGATTGGCAGATAGATGGTAACCATCTGGAAAATGGGACACTGAGCCCCCCTCACTGCGATCTCCTATTCCTATTCCATGTACCTTTGAATTTCCTTTTATAGTAAGATCTTCATTTAAACAGTCTTTTATCTTTGGTGAGGAGGTGACCTCCAATACCAATCAGGATGGAGCCAAGGGTGGTGCAGGAACAGCAAGACTGAAAACAACAACAAACCATAATTCAGAACACCAAAGACCTTGCAATGATCACCTGGAACAAGACCAGCCAAATCTCTCCCTATCCTTAAGCTCAGGAAAACTTGTGGAAAAGGGGGTGGCAAGACTATAAGAGCCTAAAGATTGAGAGGACCAAGGATATGCAAGACACTCCACAAGTTAGGGCCACAGTAGCCATAGTGGGACTTTGCATGACTTGCACAATGACTGACGTGTCAACTACCCCCCAGGGTTCTAGCATGGATCATGGGCAGTAGGATCCTTAGAGGCAAGGGATTAATAGTCATAATAATGTTCCCATACTAAGGGTAAATGGGGGGGATTCTGGGCAGGGGGGTGCTTCTTGGCTATGCCACTGAGTCCTTACACCTCAATGAAGCAGAGGACTCAGAGGGAAGCTTGGCATTCACGCAGGGGGATGTTCCAGGGAATGGGAGGGTGAAGGGAGAGGCAGGGGAGATGGGTTGGAAAGGGGGTAAAAGGAAGGGGAAGGGGGAGCGTGCAAGGGGATTGGGAAGGGTGGAGGATGGGAGAGGACCGGGGTAGCTATTGAGCTTTATGATTGGGGAAAAATAAATAAAAAAGAAAAGCATTCAAAAACAATCACATTATTTCTGATGTCATTTGTAGATGAGCATATATGATTCCTTGAAGCACATCATGGTTTGAAATGTGAGTTGTCCTCTACAGATTCATGTGTTTGAACACCCAGTCCATAGTGGTGGGACCATTCCTAGGCGGGTAGACAAGACGGAGAGAAATGCTCAATGCTTTGGGCTTACTTTGGCACTTTGTGATGTGGAACCAGGTGTGGCCAGTTCCCTGGGCTCTTGGTATTCATTTGAACTTTCCTGCCAATCTAGACTATGAATTGCAAGTAAGAGTTGGAAGCAAGAATAAACCTCTTGCTTCTTTGTTTGGTTGCATATTTATCAGCAACATGAAGATAAACTGAAACATCTATTAGCATTTTCATAGAAGGGACGCTCTGATGAACACCATTTTCAAAATTGCCGCCTTGACATGAGATCTCATATCCCCCTCAAACTGAACGAAAAGGAAAAATCAGAAAGTCAGTCACATCCCAACAAGCAAAACAAGTGTGATCAGCTCATATTCACCAGCTATGATAAAGTGCACCCTCAAGCTATGATCTAAAATAGATCCTCTTTCCTTAAACTGATTTTCAGATGTTTTATTCCATCAAGGAGAAAAGTAACTAAGACCATGGTAATCTGAAAAAGGTATTTATCAGGCTTCTTGACCACTCAGGTTATTTTGTGTACCTTTCCCATCTGTGATATAATGAGAGTTGCATTCACAGTAATTTTGGTTTTCTTCACCTTTAAGAAAGTTAGACCTCCATTTTCCATGTCCTGCCACTTTAGGCACAGTCATGTGATATGCTTTGAAAGGGCACCATGAGCAGATGTGATGTATGCTGCCTCTAGGATACTAATAACCTGTTCTCAATGCCCATTTGCTTTTGTCACTTATTGAGATAGGGCCTTTGTCCCCCTTAAATTTCAGAATGTCACCCACACCTACTCTCTCTCTTTCTCAAACAGCGTAAATAAATGAATAAATAAAAGCTATCTCTCTTTCTCAAACAAAGTAAATAGATGAATCAATAAAATATTTATTCTCAAGCATTCCGAACAACTTGCAGACCTTCTGAAACTTACCCTTCTCTTCCTGAAGCTCCTATCTGTGTTCTCCCTTCTAACCACAGCAAATGGGAGCATTCCCTTTCTCTTCCCTCTTTCTTTCCTATCTTTTTCTCCTCATCAAGATATAATTTTATGGCAGCAAAAGTTTTGTCTTGATCATCACCAGGCTCCTCACACTAGGCACAGTGCCTCACACACAGACATGTGTATCTTAGAGATCAAACAAAAGAGACCATTTTAGCCAAGGCATCTACAAGCTCCCAAGGTAAATTAACTTCATGCTTATCTCTTCTCTGTAGCTCAGAGGTCATCCTTCTATAAAACCAATGCTGTGTTATTATACTTGCATACTATTGCTGAACAAGGGGTTTTGTTAGGGTTTGACAATGGTCTACTTGATCAATGAGATAAAATCTAATGTACTTTATTTCATTTTTCTTTCATAACCTTTGTCTTCACTTAGATCGATTAGAAAAGCAATAGATATACACATCAAATAAATGGTAGCTATTAAATTTCTATAAACAGAAAAAGGGCTTTATGTATCTATATAGTACATTCCTCATTATTGCTTCAATCTCTGGTGTATAGCATATGTGAGCACAGACAGATAGCTTTGTATAAATAGATATGTGTTGCACTTCTAAACTATAAATATGATGTTCAAAGAGGATGTACACTGTTTCTATGTATGTATGGCCACATATTAGCATATATATCATAAGCACATATGCAGTAGATCTTTAAATATCTTTAGGATATAATAAGTTCCACCATAAAAATTGAATATCTTAAAAATAACTTCAGTATCTCCCTGCCAAAAGAAAGAACTGAAAGTAGCAATATCATATACATGCAACAAGCTAAGGGCTTTCTTGTGGAGTCTAAGAGATCATGGACAGCTGATTTGCATTATTCATGGTATAGTCCAGGGTTTGATTGTCTCCATGGTGTGTGTGTATATATGCACGTGTGTTCATGTATGTGTGGATACGCATGTGTGTGAATGTGCACATGTGTGTTTGCATGTGCACATATGTGTATATGTGTGCTCATGTGTGCAGTGTTTGTGTGTGTGTTCACCTGTATGTATGCATGTATGTGTTTCCATATGTGTACATTTGTGATTGTACATGTGTGTGTGCATTCCGGTGTGTATTTGCATGTGTGTGTGTTTTTGTGTGTATTTCTCTGTGTGTGAATTCATAGGTATGTATTTGTGTTCATGTGTGTTAATGCATGTGATAGTTAATCCTGGGTGTCAACTGGACACACCTGGTATCAAGTAAGATCAGCTAAGAACACACCTGGAAAGATTAACTGAGACTACCTGAAAGGATTATACCCACCCTAGATCCCATGGGAACCTCCATAGATCTCATAGGAACCTCCCAGTAATGGACCATATAAAAGGGAATCACCAAAGAGAAGAAATGCTTCTTGTAGCTGTGCTAAGAATCAGCTCTTCTTCCAGCCGCCCAGTTTCTTGGCTTCTCTGACCCTCTAGCCTTCCAACCCTTCAAGTCTTTGACTAGACTAAAGACTATAAGAATTCTCCAGCCTTCAGCCATCACCCACTTGACTACTGAACTGAGCAGCTACTGGCAGCTTGTCATTGGACTACCTGGGCCATATTTGTAAGCCAACTCAATACATTCCCTATATATATATTCATTGTGTTGATTCTGCATCTCTAGGGAACCTGACTAATACAGTACATGTGCATTTGTGTGTGCATGCATGTGTGCATGTGTGCACGCGTGTGTTCAGTGTGTGTGGATATGTGTGTGTGTGTGTGTGTGTGCTGTGTGTGTTTATAAAACATTTGTTTTTCAAGACACCGCCATAACCCCCATAGCAACCTGGTATTTGCAGAGCAGATTGGTTCCACAAAATCAGGTTAATCAATAAATTTGACAGATAACTCTGAGCAATACCATATTCTGAGCACCTTCTTCCTTTTTTTGTAGGTAAGGATGACTTTTATTTTTTTGGTAAGGGCAATAATGCCACAATGGGGGTTACACCTTATGATCTATTCTTTTTTAACATTTTTTATTATTATTTCCGCTCATACAAACTTAATAGGTACACCAGTTCCCTCCCTCCCTCCTCCTCCCCCCTACTCCCTGCTCCCCCTCCCCTCACCCCTCCCTCTTCCTCTCCCCTACCCCCCTGCTCCCCCTCCCCTCACCCTTCCTCCTCCTCCCCCCTACTCCCCTAGCCCCCTGCTTCCCCTCCCCTCACCCCTTCCTCCTCCTTCCCCCTCCCCCGTCCTCCCCCTCCCCTCACCCCTCACCCCTCCCTCCCATCCCCCAGTGCCTCCCCCCCAATTCCCAGAGAATCCTTTAATGTGCATGCCAGACTCTCCTCTGGGCCCTCCTCTCTGATGACATACAAGGACCCAGTGGCATTTCCCTGAACCCTTTCCTGAACGTTTTCTATCTGAGGCCTTGCCTTGGGCAAACAGGCTGTGCTGGAGACAGAGGGCTATGATAGGGGAAGAGCTGTGAACAGAAGGAAGCTCTGTGTGGAGCATCATAGATGCTGGCTGCGGTGTGCTGGGTGCTGGCAGAGTACTGGCTTCAGCAGGGTGTAGGTGATGGGAGAAAGACTGTTTCAATGGTGAATGTACATTTCCTTCCAAATTTCATGAAACAAGTCTGTTAACCACGCACTTCTCTGTGTCTCACTTCCTGACCCCTCTACTCCTGTTTTCTGCCCTTTCCATGAGCACATTGTTCCGTCAGGAACATGTCCAAACCTCAGCAGGGTTTAGCTGTGCCTCCTGTCAGCATTTCCTGGAAGATCTATACTTTGGGTAAGAGCTGGTACATGGAGCTTACAGCCACCACCCAATATCCAGGGCAAAGATACTTCTGAGCTGCCCTGGAAATGAGAACACCTTAGAGACAAATGTGATTATATGATCCTTTGTTTTTAGCTAATAAAACAGATTTAGAAAGCGTTAAGAAGGCTGGAGAAAAGACTCAGAGGTTGAAGCCTTTGTCTCACAAGCAGGAGGACCTGAGTTTGGATTTCCAGATTCCACCTAAAAACCCCAAGTAAAAATGAATGTGGTCTGCAATTCCACCCCTAGAAGGCAGAGCCTGGGAAACCCCAGAGCAAAGCAATGAGGAGGTAGAACAATCCAAAATGATTTCTGAAGTTACCTCCACAGGCACACATGCTTAAGTGCTCTCTACACACACACACACACACACACACACACACACACACACACACACACCAAAAAGAAAGAAGAAACAGTTGAGAAACTATAAAGCCACAAAGTTACTCACTGACCTGATCTGGTACCTAAGTCTCCCTCACTCGATCTTTGAGAAATCTTTCATTGCGCTTCTTTAAGTGCAGCAAATTTCTCTTAGATACCACATAAATATTTTGATGACTAAATGAAACATTAAATGATTCATTAGTGAATGGCTGAGAAATAAGCAAATATATTGACAAAAAAGAAAATCGAAAATGGGTTTCAATGTGACTGTTGAAAACCCAATTTCACTTGAAATGAGCATGCTCACTCCTATGTCTTCATGTTGGACCGAGCCAATGAGCTGTGTCTGCTCAACAGGCACTCTCCACCACCAGGCTAGCTGAGCAGTGGTTCATTCCTGCAGTAATGCTTATAATGATACATGTAGCTAGACAGACAGTGGATAACTACATAGCTAGGTACACAATAAACGATAGGTATATACTGATGATGCACAGATAGAGGATAGACAAATAGATGAAAGTCAGATGGTAGATAGACAATAAATAGGTAAATGATAAAGACAGATGAGAGATAGATGATAGATAGATAGATCGGTTGATCAATTGATAGATAGATGATAGATGGATAGATAGATAGATAGATAGATAGTATTGCAGTTCACCTGAATAGTTGCTGATAAATGACCATCAAACAGCTTAAGGGAACAAGGGGTTTATTTTGTTATGGCAGTCTGGTTACAATTCTCAGTCCAGCTTGATGGGAGAGCATGCACCAACACCAGGATCAAGGGAACTGGCCACACCACCACCACATAATGGCTGAGAGATGGACAATCCTTACTTGCCAGACTAGCATGTCTGGCCAAGTGAATAGAATGATGCCAACTCTTTTAACCAGCTCTCTGTGATTTATCCAGGGCCACCCACTGTGGACTGGGTCTTCCCCCATCAGCTAGACAATCTCCTTCAGGTTCTCTCTGGGCTTAACTCAACTACTAATTCTCTACAAATGTGCCCAGAGCTCAAACCTTCAACAGTCAAGTTGACACCTGTGCCTAACCATGACAAATAGATAGATGATAGATAGATAGATAGATAGATAGATAGATAGATAGATAGAGATGATAAATGATAAACAGATAGATGATACATGAAAGGTAAGTGATAGATAGATGATAGACAAATATTAGATAGATGATACATACATTGATTTGTTATACAACATTCAAAAACAAAAATATAAGTGACTTGGAAAGGGAGCATTTTATTGTAATCCTTTTAATGTGTGTGCACATACGTACCACAGAGCACTTGAGTATGTGTTACTGTGGAAGCCCATGAGTGAGTTCAGGAATCATCCTGATTTGTCTCATTGCTTAACTCTCACAGGCTCCATCTTCCAGGGCCAGAAGTGCTGTCTGCCCACTATTTCTAACATCTTTATATGAGATCTGGGAATCTGAACTCAGGTCCTTTGCTTGAGAGGCAAAGACTTTAACCCCTGCACCATCTCCCCAGCCCTTTATTGTAATCTTAATAACCTAAAAGAAAAATTTCAGCAACTCTTCTGATTTTAATGTACATATTGGAATGAACCATCCAAATGAAATAAATGTCTTACTGAGGAATTTTTCTTCTGTCTAAATAAAACCCATTGTTCAAAGAGTCTCATTGCATCTTAACTGCTATTTCATGTTGCATAACATGTGATGTGCAACAGTGAGCTCATGAATCTCATCTCGTCAATGATCTCACTTGACCAGGTTAACAGATATACATCCACCCACAATTTTGGAAATGGATATTTGGAAATCCTACCAAATTTTGTGTTTTATACAGCTCTTTATGAGCAGAATTAGAATAAGAACCCACAATGTTAATTCCTTTGTCATTGACAGTGAAGAGACTTGACATACAGAAATACAGACTATTTCTCAGGAGATGAAGAGTCACAATCTTTGAATACTCCTTAAGGCAAAAGTGTAGACAGACTCCCAATTTTACATGCAAATGAGGAAAATTAACGGCATTGTTGAAAGTCCAAAGCAGCTATGTCTAACATTAGGAATGCATGTGCAGAATCAAATTGGAAAGCAGCTATGTTGTTGAGTACTAGAACTAGAGAGACAGCATGACTTCCTGACCATTCATGCATCTTGTTCATCACTCCAAACATTGCTCTGGGTCTCCCCATGCTAGACTGTATAGGGCCCTCCAAAGATCATAGTAGATGCACATGCTAAAATAAAATAAGATAACCAAGGAATATTGTAGAATCTGTTGGGTGAGAGAAAGAATCACAAGCCCCATCAGTGCATGGGATCTGTAAGTTGCAATAAAAATCACCATGGCAAGAAGTGACCACCACTGTAACAGTGGCAAGAGTGTCAAGGAGACAACCAACAGCTTTCTCATTGAACTCAAGTCCCACTTGCCAGAATGGTACACATTCCTGTCACTGTTAGGGAAAACAGCCAATGAACCTATAGGTAGGAAGACAGTACATAAAACTGCTCTGTAAATACTAGAAGTCTTAGAAGTCCTAGAAGTCTTCTTCTACAACAGAGGTAGAGGACCTCAACATCCTGACAGGATTCAGCCTAGGGCAATAGAAGAATAGTGATGTGGACAACACTGGCCAGTCATAATCCAGAGTACCAGTGACTTAGCAAGGCTCACTCACAATTAGGCCAATATAATCAATCTATCCCCATCCTAAGTCTTTGGTAACCTTGTAGAAGAGAGGGAAGTGAGATTGTAATACCCTAAAGATGAGAAGGTTCACTTTTGGACAAAACATTCCACTCAAGGCAGGACTATTGCAACTAGGAACTCACTACAGTGCGACTTGTCCTTACCAGACCTGCATAATGATTGACATACCAACATACCCCTATAGACTATCTATGAACTCAAGAAAGATAAGAACATGCAGTGGAAACCTTGGAGACTAAGATGAGTGAAGGGAAATGTCCCTATCAGTGGGGTGGCCCAAAGACAGGCAACTTGGTATGCTACAGAGACCTGAACCCCCACAAGAGTAAGCAAGCCAGAGGGAACTCTGAGGTCCATAGAAGCTCGTAAGCAGCAGAGTGGGAGGGAGTGGGAGGGATCGAGGAAGGGAAGGGAAAGAAGGATGGGGGAGGGATGGAGGGAATCAGGGATGAGTACTCGATATGCTTGTAAAAGTAGAAAATAATTAAAAAATAAAATAAAGATAAATGAAGATTTTCTACTTAGCAGAAGGTAAAGTGCACAAAGTGCCTGTAAATGAAGTATCCCCAAGAGATGCTTTGAAAGGCAAGAAGGAATCTTGTTTATGTAAAAGCTCAGTACCAGATCAAGCTGATGCCAAGGAAAGCTGGCAGTACTTGTGCAGCCCAGAGTCCAAGCTGGCCTTTGCCATCATAACAAGATGTATGCAGGCGGGTTGCCGCTTCTTCACCTTTACCAGGACCACTAGGAACCTTTTCTAAGGTCAAGGAGGCTTCAGTCAACAGGCTGAGGGTTGTGGACCATATTTTGCTTGAAAATACCCAAACATGAAGTCAGTCAATGAACTAAACTTCAAGATGATTACAGAAAGATAAAGAAGCACATGGTCCTGTCATGGCTGATTGTGCCAACCTGCTTGCTGCATGAGGATCTGGTTCGGGAGACTTAATCTGTTGGGAAATGCTTCAAGGGAACGAATCGCTTCCTGTGACCCCTCCATGATCTCTGTGAAGACCTCCCACTTCTGGAAGGTAAGGATATCAATATCAGGGAAGAGGAGCTCAACAGGCTTATTAGAAGAACCAACCGTAGTTGTGTTATCTGGCTGGTTTATACACAGTGGTTGCTGGCAAACTGAATAATGGAAAACACAACAGAATATTTAATGGTGTCTTAGAGTTTCACAGTAAATATACATTATTTCTCTGTTGGAAAAGGATCCCAGAAGACCTCAAAGATTGCTGTCTATGGCTTGGCATATTAGCTATCTACTGCTGTGTAACAAATTAACCCTAGGGTTGGGAGTATAAGATGATAAAATTTTGCTTGTATGGATCAGGGGTCTGGAAGAATTTCTTAGGTTACAACTGGGATCGTTCATAAGGTAGGAGCAAGGTGTTCACTGGAAATGCTAATGGAATTAGCTACAGCAGGAATAATTCAGAAACCTTGAAGATGCTCTTGCAGAATCACATGACTCTACCTACATCTCTATGGATCTATTTTAAATACAGAAGCTTTCTTGCTTTGCTGAGAATGAAGGGGAAGGGATTGAAGAAATGAGAGAGAGGAGGGAAATAAAGAGAGAGAAAACTTGTTTTATGCTCAAGTATGCAATTTCTATCCTGACTCTTCCCCCACCATTTTCTTTTCACAGTAATTCTTTCAAACCAGTCTAGAAGGAAGAGTGAGGACTATGTACTGAAGTCAGTGGTAACTTGGAATTTGATATTATTAGGAACCACTTTAGAAGCCTTGTTTGATCTGGGGCTCAGGAAAAATAAAGAACCTTTCTGATCAGTCCAAACCATAGAATAAAAAAAAATGTGTCTCTCAGTTCACAGGACCTAGACCATCTAACGGTGCACAGCACACTTGAGTTATACCAGGATGCTGAAAAGAGTTAGTTCAAACATCAATAACAATCAGAGAGCCATAGGTTTGTTACGATGCTGGGGCAAAGAGATGCCATACCTCCAATGAACAGCTCTCCTTTCTTTAATTACCTCTTAGGGGTCGTTTGGATTTTCTACAGCACCTGTCAGTTGGAGAGAATAAACACAAGATGTTGGCAGGAAAAGTGTCCATGTAATACACATTCATTATCATGAACTTGGAATCAGCACAAACACAAATGAAGTTAGGAGAAACAATCAACCCTCCTTCCCCGAGGAGAAATGCACTACACATTCAGAACTGTGAACTGATGGTATGAGGAGGTGTAATTAAGTTCATTTTCTTATTTACCCTGGTTAAATTGCTTGTCATGCCAACTCCCCTCACACCAACTTCCATGAGGTTCTCAAGCAAACAGTCTTCTGATCATTTTTCTTGGGATAAGAAAAGAATAATCAAGTCACTTTGCAGATGGCTCAACACCAGGAGTCGGCAAACATTTTCTCACAAGGACTAGAGTAAATATTTTGAGCTTTGGGGACCATATACAATCTGTCACATACTCTTTGTTTTGCTTTATTTATAACCCTCTAAAGATTAAAATATCATTTCTAGCTCACAAGCCACACACAACAGAGGCACATGGCCAGTTTGATCATGGCTGTAGGTTTTCCAAGTCTTGCTTAACATAGCAGGTTGGACTCAACTTAAATGTTTCCTGTCATGAAAGCTTCTTCCTGCAGAGTGTAAGGATAGAAGTCAGTAATGCATCTTATGTTCTCCGGGATGGAGGGATAACTTGAAGTGAGAGAGAATTTGTCAAGACTATTAAAGACCTAGAAGATGTAATGCAAGAGACTAGGAAGGAATGATATAGATGTGTGTGTTTAGAATTGCACTAGAGTATGAACACACAAACTTTAGTTGTCTTAGAACCCATTCGATAGTGTGTTTCATGAATGTCAGTCAACATCTCTCTCCATCACTCCAGGTATCTATCAGGCTCACAAGTGATCATGCTTGCATCTGGGTATGATATCACCTACCCCCCGTCCCCAAACAGGCTTCTGTCTCTATCACTGACACTGCCTGCCATATGTTCCTATATGAAAGCGAATACGTAAATATGTATTAGCTCTCTAGGGCCTCTTTAATGGTTCACCAAATGCACATTATCTTTTAGCAACAGGAATTTAATCTTACATAGCTCTGCAGGTCAGAAGTCCAAGTTTCATTTAGCTGAACTCCAATGTGGGCTGGGCTGCTCTCCCTTGCAGGATCTTGGGGAAATTATATTTTATTTTTTTAACAGTTTTCATGAACCAAGTTGGCTAGTCCCAGCATGTTAACTAGATGCCTCCTTCTACCATCACAGTATATGATAGCACTTCGAGACTGCTGATGCTTGGGATATCTGAAAGGACTTCCACCCATAGTGCCCATGAGTGTCTTGACTCAGGCTGAAGGTTCTGATCTCTTTATAGCAAGAAGGAAGGGTTGAGACCTATCCCAACTTCTCTGGCTCATAAGACACAGCAGACTCAATAGTGCTGAGTTCAAACCTAACCTCTTGTTCTCTCACCTGAAAACTCCTCTTGGGGGAATCAAATCTGCCTCCAGCATTGTAAAATTACACTTACAAATGAAGTCTAGGAGGTTTTTCTCTTTCAGGTGTCTGACTTGGTTCTTCCAAAGCATCTCTCTCTCTCTCTTTCAAACACACGCGCACACCCCCCCACACACACAGAGCCAGCTGCCTGCCCAGACAGTAAATAATCACTAATTTCTCTCAGCTTCCCCCTCCTTTAGTGAGATTTAAACAGAGGAAACACATTTAAAGGGTGACCTGGATACCTGCTTATCTCACTTAAAATAAGACCCAGTTTTTGAAATACACTCTTAATAAATATCAACCAGTGTCAACAAATTTAGAAGACACTAGCCACCTAAGTTTTACACTCAAATCAACAGAAAATACAGGTCCAAGAAAAGGGAACTTGGCTCATTTATCTGAGTTCATTGATTTAAAACATCCCCCAAGAACACGAAGTATTTTAAGCCATAATATGTATCATTGATGATGATGCCATGAGCCCCTCTAGAGTTTAAGAAAAATAGGAGACCAGGTGGAAAGTGCTGATTCAAATTGCTAGTGTTTTCATGTAAACTCTGAAGATCTGTTTTGATCTACCCATTTTCTTAAGAATAAAAGCTCCCAGTAAGCTGGCATGTAGTTTTCCTCTAGAAAAGATGTCCTAATAGCATTGTCCTCATGCATCACTGAGCACATAAGATTAAGCGCTAACCAAGCAAGCTTTCCTGTGGAATCCAGGTGAGGCAGATGAACTACCATTCAGCTTCCGGTGGTACGATCTCGACATCTACCTTCCCACGCCTCCTCGCTACTCGGCCATGAGCGAGCCACTTTAACAACCACTTGACTCATCTTCTTAAGAGTTTGGCTCACGGGGGCTGGAGAGGTGGCTCAGGGGTTAAGCCTCTGCCCTGCAGGCAGAAGGTCCTGAGTTCGGTAGGGCGGAGCCTATGAATCCCAGGACAGAGTAAACAAGGAGGTGGAGGCGGTCCATGGGGTGGTTCCCGAATTCTCCGTGGTTCTACCACACGCACAATTGAATAATTAAAAAAGAGAGACATAAAAGAGTTTGCATCATGTGTGAACATGGCAGGGGAGTGGTTCATGGATGTGCTTTTTGGCTAAACAGGAGATAAAGGTTCCAGGTCTCAGAGCACGAAGTCCTGACTGTCTAGCATTTAGCATCCATCATCAGTAGCACTGTGACTGCTGTAAGCAACACCAGACGTGACATCCGATCCAAAGCAACAGTGGTGTAGTGTCAGCAAAAGTTCCTAATCTTCTGACTTCCGAATCAAAACCATTGTTTATCCTAGATATTCTATAAAATATTAATGCCTTCTGAAAAGCTCTTCATTATTTTGGGAGGGAGAAGAGTTTTATTTTTTTAGTTTGGCTTGGTATTGATTTCATTTGTTTGTTTTTTGAAACGGAGTCCTTCTACAGTTCGGGCTGCTCTGGATCTCACTCAAACTCAGGGTAGCCTAGAACTGGTGATCCTCCTGCCTCAGCCTCCTTGGTGCTGGCATTATAGGCATACACAGACATGTCCTGCATGAAATGCCTTTGCTGCTTGAGCTAACCAGGATGTTTATATTGTAACCAGGCACACAGATCAGAGTACTGCTCCTCATTAAGTGATAGTCAAACTGGCAATCAGATGTTTACTCCTGGGGCTTTAAAACCAAAGCTTCCTGGGTGAAAGAGACAAAAATCAAAGGTTGCTTATTCTTTTCTCAATGCATAAACATATATTTCTTGTATGTGTGTGCATGAGTGTGTGTGTGTGTGCATGTAAACACATGCTACAGAATGCATGTGGATGTCAGAGAAGCTACTGACAGAGTAAGTTTTCTCTTTCCATCCTATGGGTTCCTAGAATCAAACATCAGGTTTTGGAAGATGTTTTTGCTTGCTGAGCCATCTCTCCAGACTGAACCTTGTTTATTCTTATGGCTGTGTGCTTACATGGGTGAAAAATTGCTGATGCCTAAACTTCAGAACTGTCTCTGTCTTCAGAGATAGTTTATATATATATATATATATATATATATATGTGTGTGTGTGTGTGTGTGTGTGTGTGTGTGTATTATATATATATATATGCTGAGTCTTTAGTATTTAAGTGTGGATGGTGATATCTAAAACTTTCTTTGATTTTCATTTAAAGTAAGCTGTACAGATATGATTTGCATAAAGAGTAGATGATCATTTGGCTGATATAGCAGAAAATTAAATTTTAGAACCCAGCAAGTTAATGTTGCTACTTATTTTATGAGATACCTGATATTTTTTAATAAATTCATCTTTGAATGAATTTAGCCAGAATTTGCTGTGTTTTAAGACATAATGCTTTCCATAAAACAATATGAAGTATCTGATAAACATATTGGAAGAGACGAGTGGGCACACTATTTGTTTGTATTTAACTAATGATCTAGCCTGGGATTCACTCATCTATGGTGCGAAAGTATCATACAGGACACTTGGTCGATGGACTGGATATGGAAATTAAAGGAACTTTCTTTCATGTCTGTTGCAGGTTGAATGGTGGTGTTGCCCCCTATAGGTGAGTTGAAACCTTAAGTGTGATATTTTGAATGCAACCTTATTTGAACATACGATTTTTGCACATGGTGCAGTTGAATACAAAGGAGATCCTACTGAGTTAATACTGATACTTAATCCATCAGTTCATGTCCCATACAAGAATAGAGGAGTAACTTGACAAAGAGGCACATTTGAAAACTGAAGTAAGAGTTGGGGTGATGCGTCTCCAGGTCTAGGACATTGAAAGAGAAGAAGAGGAAAAAGGATCCTTCCAGAGCCTTCTGAGCTAGCAAGGCCCTGATAGCCCCTTTTTCTGAAGAGGTCTTCAGAAACATGACAGAGAATGTTTCTGTTATTTTTACTCTACTCAAACTATAATAAAAACTCAGATGCAGGATACTAATACCAGAATCCTATTTTCTGTCTTATAGGAGTTTTAGAGCTTATATTTGTGAAAGTTCAGCAAATGTATATTTATGTATTTCCAATTCTTTATAAAAAATTTTTTTCTCCCTCAGGAATTGTAAATAAGTATCAAAATTTGATAAATTATATATACTGAGATTTTTGGCATGAAGGGCCATAGAGTGAATCCTAAAACTTTCTTTATATTTTTAAAATACAGTTGGCCAACGGATGATTCAAAAGAGGGATAGATGATCGATATGTAATTTAGTTGATATAGTATATAATATGCAATTTTAGAACCTAGAAAGTGAATATACAGGTATTGCTGTGAAATTTTTCCAGCTTATGTGTGTGTATGTGTGTGAATATATGCATGCATATGTGTGGATGTATACTCTATATACATATGTGTGAGTGTGAATATTTATGTACATATGTATGTGAATGTGTGCATGCATGTGAACATATGTCGCATGTGTAGCATGTTCGCATATCTTACATATGTGTGCATGTCTACATATGTGTGTTCATATGTGTGTATAAACCTTCTTATGTAACTGTGGATGCCTGAATGCCACAGCATGGGAGTGGAGTTCAAGAACAATCTCGGGTGTCGTTCCTTGCCTTCCTCTACTGGGTGATACAGGTTATCTTGGTTGTTTTCTGCTACATATGCTAGTCTGGCTGATTTGTGAGTTTCTAGAGAGTCTCCTGTCTCTGCCTACCACCTACTTATAGGAATGCTGGGATTACCAACATTCATGCCACATACCTTACTTTTATATTAGTTATAAGGATTTGAACTCCGGTCCTCACATTTATACAACAAGACCTTTTACCCATTAGCCAACTCCTGAGCCCTAGATTCTTCCAATTTCTCTATTTGAAAATGGTCATGATAATTCTTGGACAAGAAATAGTAAACCTTGTTATACAATATGTTCTGTCTTTTTCTTCTTTTCTCTCCTTTGGAGATGCATGAAATCTATAGTTTTGAGTTATATTTTCTTCGAAGAATATGTCTAGTGTACTAAGCAGACACACATTATGAGCTGAACAATGAGAAGAGGAGATAATGTTTATGAAGCAGACAAGAGGAGGCCCTAGGAATTTGCAGTTCTGACCTTTAGCCGAGAACTCTTGGTCAGAATCTCATGCAGGAAAGGATTGTCACCAAAAGTGTATCATGGTCCCAAATTGAAAAAATCTTACTTGTATAATCCTTGTATTGTCTCTGTTATAACTGTGTAGTTCAAATGTAAATGAATATGAGAATTTTGTGCTTTAATCTGGACTTAGATGATTATCAGAATATATATATTCTGGGATTTTTTTTTCAATCTCCATAACAGAAGTTGACCTTTCCTAAACTGACCTCATTCATCTTTTCTAAAAAGAAAAAAAAGTCATGAAGGGGCTCTAGGTGAGTTGCTGTCCTCACTGCTGTCTAAGTGACTGAGATGCCTTCCTTACAGGGGTAAGTTGTAAGTCTAAGTCAAGAACCTGAAATAGATCAACAGAGATCTCTGAAAACTAGGGAGATACATACAGTCCACAACACTACTGTGATATCTGTGCTCAGTAGGTAAAAGATGCTCTCATATCCTGTTAAATGGCCACTTATATTTGCCTGACCCAGCCAGGAAATGTTCAATCTACAGTTATGGTACCCTAACACAGAGCTGTGTATAAAACAAACTAAGGTATTTCAATTTTAAATACAAAGATGCACTCACAGCAGTGATGTAATTTCAAGGAAGCTTTCAGTAGATGCTAAAGTTGCTTCTGTTTGTGTTTCTAAAACTGTTCAGGGAATATCTACACATTCTGCCATATCCGCTGTGAATATTCATAATTAATTACTTCACTTATAAAGCATGTTGCTACCTTTTCATGATACACCAAAAGACATCATTATCTTTTTATTTTAAGCAAATACAGAAGGAGAAAGAGGAGGAGGAGGAAAAAGGGAGGAGAGAGGAAATGAGGAGAAGAGGATGAGGAGAAGAAAGAAAAGGAGAAAAAGAAGAGTAAGAGAAGGAGGAGGGAAAGGAAGAGGAAAAGAGGAGGAGAGGGAGAAGAGAAGAAGGAGGAGAAAAGGAAAAGGAAGAGGAGGAGGAGAGAACTGAAATCATAAATGAAACTGTCTGTTTACCCTGAAGAGCCCAATGCAAAAAAGGAATAACATGGGAATCACGTGGACACCTTATAACTGCTTCCTCAGAATGTGCCAGAATAAATAAAGAAGGACATGCTTATGATGCAGAGTGTGAGAGAGACGGCTTAAGGGCTTTATGAAATTTTAATTTTGAGAGGCAACAGTAGACTTAGACACAAAGCAAGTGCACAACGCAACTGTAACTGTCAAGAATCCTTACTCAACAAATGCTAGAGTATCAAAATAGATTTTAAAAACCATAAAAATGAGAAGCAAATTGACAGGCACATATAAGAAATTGAACAGAGCAGAATTCCCTTAGCTATGTCTGTGTTCAGTCGACAAAAAAAAAAAGAAGCAAATGTGTAGAAAAATAAAGAGCAATGGAACTACTGACAAAAATGAATTTAGCCCCAAGATGCTTTGATAACAGATAAACACTCACAGTACAAGCAAACAACAACAAACTCACAAAACCAAAAGAAGCAAGATTAATTCCAAAGTCCAGTTTAAGAACTCTGTATTAGAGTGCCCAGTATTACACTATCTATCAGTACAATTCTCAAACTACACTTCGATAGAACATATCCTGATATTTGAATTGATGCCTTATTATAAAAGACACTTGCCAACATTATGCTTACATTCTTGAATTTTTTTAAAAACTCATTGATGTGAGATGGGCCATCAGTACAGATTATAATTTTGGGAAAGCATATTGCTCACATATCACTTTCTAATCTCAGCACAGCTCTCTTGAGTATGTTGGATTCTTTAAATGTTGCCTTCTTTGGGACTAAAGATGTGGTTCAGTGGTAGAGCATATTCTCACAATGACCAAGACCTTGAACAAAAACAGTTACATGGTGTTACGTGGTTAATCTCAATTGTTAATTACCCTGGAATTAGAATCATGTAGACTGTTGAGGCACATTTCTGGGTGCGTGATGTGCCAAGGTATTTCCAGAGGGGCTGAGGAGAGGAGACCTATCCTGAATAGGAGTTGCACCATCACAGCTAAGGGCCCATATAGAATGAAAGAAGAAAAGGGGGAAACTGTTAACTGGGTGGTGCCCCTTGCCCATCACTGCTCCCTATCCAGCAAGAAGTGAAGAAGACAGAGAGCTGGTTTGTAGGAAAATATGCCTAGTGCAAACCTAGCAACCTGTTTCGTCCCCACTGCGTACATGATGGAAGGAAAAAAAATTAACTTCTGAACATGTCCTGCAACCTCCACATGGCATCTTCTCTCTTTTTCTGTCTCAATAAATAAGTTCATTAATTAATTAATAGTAAGTAAACTATTTTTAAATGAATAGGCGCCTTTACCATGTTCTCCCCCATGATGCTAACCCGCCCAACCACAAGCAGCCAGAGTCAAAAGAAAAATTTCTTCCCTTTAAAGTTATCGTGAATGCATTTTGGTCCCAGCAAGGAGAAATCGTGGATACTATATCCTGTAAGTCACAGGAGCACATATTTGCTTCTGAACCTTGTATGTCTTTCCAGGGACCAGAACCTAACAGTCCCTGCTAGAAGCCACAGGTTATCATGTTTTCACCTAAAAAAAGTATGTTGAATGCTGACACTTGCAGTTACTCTTTACTGCTTACTTGTATTTTTAGTCTGCATTTAATCTTTTATTAGGATTTTCTCACTTGATAGGCTTAAAGTGATAATGGAGAGAGACATGGGAATTCTTTTCTGTCCAAGCAGTGCCTTCATTCAGACAAATAAGTTCATCTTTCCTCAAGAGGTGTAAGGAAGAATCACTTACAAAAACTCAGTTCACTTCTTGTCTGAATTAGTATTCCGCTTTGTTTATTTTTATCTCTTTTTATGTACAAATAATTAGCCTTTATGTACAAAATCCTGCAAAAAAAATTGTATCTAGTAAATACAAAGTTGCAAAAAACACATTAGTCTAGTTGCAAGCTAGACTAATCAGAATTTCTCAATCTAATATATCCCCTCTGCTATAATCTGATTCAAGCATATCTAGGTTTCAATTCACTTACAAATATTTGTTTTTATATTTATTTGTGTGTGTATGGACACATACCCAGTGTGTGCACACATATGTGGGCATATGCACTGTGGTGCACATGTGGAGGGCACAGGACAGCTTTCAGAATTTGGTTCGCTCCTTCTGTCTGAGGTTCTGCTCTGCCCTGAAGTTCAAACCCAGATCTTTGGACTGGGCAGTAAACACCTTTATGTACTACGACACTTCCCCAGCTCCTCAACTACAAACGCTTAGTTCTTAAAATGATGCATTTAGTTTGAAGCTGCTGTTTTCAAAGTTCATATAAAACTTTGAATACATGGTTAAGGAAAAGGTTATTCACAAGAAAGGACTCTGGGAATTGGGGCGGGAGGCACTGGGGGATGGGGAGGGAGAGGGAGGGGAGGGGGAGCAGGAGGTTCGGGGGGGGAGAAGGGAGGGAGGGAACTGGTGTACCTATTAAGTTTGTATGAGCTGAAATAATAATAAAAATGTATTAAAAAAGAAAGAAAAAGGTTATTATACTAAGGGAAGAATGCAACAACTGTACAAACTAGATTTATAAGTATTCATTGTGTTTCTGTTTGCTTCATATACTTCCCATTTATTATCTACTGCTCTTATACTACCATTATATTTTACTGTATTGTTTGCTGAACTTGAAAGAGTTCTCTAATGTTTTTTATAATTACTATTACCAGTTGAAAATGTCATTAACTAGACTTAATATCACCTGCAAATGGGAAGACTTCTTTGTGAATATCCCCCATTACATGAAATTGGGGGTTCTGTAGTATTCAGAAATCCCCAAGGAAATTCTGCTTGTAAATAAGTTTCTTTTTTACATTGCTTCCAGCAACTAGTTAATTATAGAAAGTCTTGTGCTAAGTGAAATAGCAGTCATATAGCAGTTAATTCAAAAGCAGCCATGCTGGTAACACTTGCATTGGCACTGTTCAACTGTGATTGACAGGCTTGCATTTTCTGGCTCTTCTCAAAATTTATCAAATTCCAAAAGAATGAAGTGCTAATATATGGTTTTATTATATTAAGAACATTTTAAATTTTCATTAGCCCCCTCTTTTGCTGCAGTGTTGAAATGACAGAGCCAGATATGTAAATGGAGAATTATTTATTTAGGTTTTGCTTCTGCCATAATTAACAACAGAATAAGCCATATAATAAATCTAATCCTGATTATAAAATACCAATTTCATAAATTCAATCACAATTTAATTGTTAAATTGCAAGCAGGAGAATACAATTATGTGACTCAAGGAAGATGATACTTGTCTTGAATTTAGTTATGACTCAAACATAGTGTCCTCCCTCAAATCAGCAGTGTTTACATATAATGCCACATATGCCCTCTAACAAGCATTATAGTGGGGGAAAGATGAGCTAGACAATCACTGATTAAATTCTAAGAGTCAGGAACAGATTTTGTGTAACCATAGCAATTGGACTAATGAATCCTGGGAACCTTACTTTTCATGCATGTTGCCAACTTCAACTACAAAGCAAACTACTCTATGATCCTTTGATAAAAAGTAAAATTGTTATTTATTATTCTTGCTACTGCTGCTACGTGGCATGTGAGCACATGCGTGGCATATGTGTAGCAATCAGAGAACAACTTTCCTTTCAAACTGGGATTTGCCCTAGTATCATGAGCTGCAGACTCGACTTTGTCCTTCTACCTGGGTTCTAGGCATCTAATCAGATCATCAAGCTTATGTGGCAACAGCCTACCTGGAATGCCTAGAAATCTACCTGACTTCAAGTAGGAATTTTTAACACTTATTGCACTGTTTCCTGCTCTGGTCATCTTTCTTTGAACCACGTATTCACCTTTCTTTCAAGAATCTCTCCCTTGAAGAGATTCCTCCTTTTCCATGCAGCCTCCTGGCATTTTAAGATGGAGTACTTCCCAAGTACACTAAACCTTTCTGATGTTCTGGTTTGTCACTCCCCAAATGTTGTTGGGGAAATCCTCTTATCATATCCCCACCCAATTTGTCATCAGTTTGTGTGCAAATTTGTGTTCAAAATATTTGTGTGCAATTGTTTATGTAGACATATGCTTTCATATCAAGGGGTATACATAGAAATGAAATTGCTGGACCACACAAAGGATTTAACTTTTAGTGAGGGACAAAGTTTATTTCCAAAGAGGCTTGAAAGACCATAGGAAGACTTCTTACTGTTTTTTTTTTTTTCCTGTATCTATGGCAACAGATGCCATTGCCTATATGTTTTGTTACCATCTTATTAGAAAGTTTGTAGTGCTGTCTTCTATTTTAATTTGAATTTTCTTAATGATTCCTGTTGGTGCACATCTTTTTGTGTGCTTTGGACATTTGCATATTTTCTTCAGTGAAATATTAAATAGGATAATGTGATGGTTAATATTAATTGTCAACTTGGTACCTAGGAGGCAAGTCTCTGGACACGCCTGAGATAGATTCTCTAGATTAGAGATGGCTGTGAACATGATGTGTGGGATTGTCCTGATTGCATCACTAATGAATTGATGTGGAAGACCCAATCCACTGTGGGGAGGACAATTCCCTAGAAGATGCCCTATAACTGTACCAAGAAAGAAAGGACTGGCGGAGCAGGCATAAGCACGTAAGCATATACCATGCATCCATTGCTTTCTGCTCTTGATTATCAATTAAATGGGCTCAGTTCCCTTGAGCTTCTGCCATTGCAACTTCCTTCCCGGAATTGTGAGTTGGAACTAATCTCTTTCACTCTAAGTTGCTTAAGTTAGGTATCTTTTTTTGTAGAAATGAGGAATGAAATTAAAACAGATCATTTTTCATATTAAACCATAAGAATTTGTATGTATTCTGGGTATAAGTCACTTGTCAGATAAAAATGATTTGCACATGTTTATTTTTATCTTATTCCCTGTCTTTTCATTATTTTTGAAATTGAGCATAAATGCCTTAAATTCTGAGAAAATCTACTTTACCAACTCTTCTATCTTGTGATTATGCTTTTGTGTCACACAAAACCCTCTTTAGCAAGCCTAAGGTCATTAAAATTTCCTCATGTCTCTCTATAAGTTTTAGTGAATATATTCTTTCACATGTCAATCTGCAAATGAATTTCAGTTAATTTGTGTATGAGGTCATAGTCTGAAAGCATTTATTTGATAAATGAATGAATTAGTTCCAATAGTAGTTGTTAAAATGACTGTTTTCTCCTTTGTAATTGCCTGGGTACCTTTGCTATAGCACAAAATACCATAAATACCACAATTTCTTTATGGGTTCTGAAACCTGTTTCATTGATTTTTTACATCCATCCTCTCTGAATTGGTATCATATCCTTCCAAGTTTTTTAACTTCATAATATTATTTCATATCACATAATGTTATTTATTATTATAGTTTTGCTATTCCCTTATAAAAGTTTTTCTCTTTTAGGTTCTTTGAATTTTCAAATAAATTTTACTACCAGCTTGTTAAACATCATACACCAACCTTTTGTTACTTTAAACACTAGAAATATCTGGATTCAGAATGATCCTCCTGCAAATAAGCCAAACAAATCTAAAAAAAAGCCCTAGCATTCATGTTCATGAATATCAGCCAGAGATGATTGGCAGATCAGAATTGTGCATAGCACAGCACCTGGTATGGCTGGCATCAACCAGCAAGGAACATGATCCTTGAGATGTAGTAAACAAAGGAACTGACCCAAAGAAGATTTCAGAACAAAAAAGGTTGCATCAAGGAAAATTCCTGGAAAGGAAAAATAAAATTGGGAATACAAAGCTACCCAGCTTAGTGTCTTCAGAAGAAGCCATTGGAGAAGGACTTCACAGGAAGATCTCTACAGGCTTTCAGGAGTGCTCCCTGAGTTCTATGGGTCAGGTTTTGGACATGGGGACCTTAAACATATCTCATCTGGTATCTAAATTCATAAGCCCCATCTGTTCTTTTTGTCCATATACAGATACGACCACTATCAGTAGCCCTCATATTAAAAGTTCTAACAATTCAAAGAATAAAAGCACAACTATACTTTCAAATTTTTTCTGAAATTTTGAAGGTGGAATGAAAAGAGAAAGCCTGCATATTTAGAAAACATTTCTCAACTCATTTGGACCACTGAAAATACAAATGAGGCAGTGGCAAGAAAAAATATTTATCACACAACCCACCATGAAAATTACCTACTCATTAACCTTTGATGAATCCAGCTCTCCAAGGAATTTTTATGAATGCATAACTCATGCAATGAAATTAACAGTCACTGATATATTTAATAACTAAGTGCAAAGTGATCTCAATAGCTGGTATTTACTCTTCACATTTTTGGCTTCTCTGAAATTAATACAATTATGTATATTTGAAAATAAATCTGCAGAAATGCAAAGCCAATTTCAGAACATTATATTTTGTCTTTGCATTGCCTTATGAAGACACATCATCATTATGGGGATGCCAGAGATTTTTTATATATTAGCTCAGTCCTCCAACTGTATTCTCATCTTGAATATTTAATGTCCTGACATTACTTTAAAGACTTTTTATTTTAATATGCACAGTATAAAAATAGAAATGCTGGCATATATTATAGAAGCCCCATACATTCACAGTCTTTTTGACACTAGAGAAAATTTTTGTAAGATAAACTCTTAATCTATCCATGGATTTTCCGCTATATGGTTTGAATAAGCACAATCAGAAAGAAAAAATAATTAATTTGGACTTTACTATTCTGAATTCATGACACTATCAGACCTATCAGCTGAAATAAGAAGAGCTTGGAATTAAGTAGAATTGAATTTGTTTACAGTCTTAAAGTGATCATGATTTAGAGATAATTTCGAGGCATTTTGAGAAATTAAAATAGTGAGAATTGACAAGATACAATAAACAGAAGGAAAGGGCAAATGACAAGTCAGTAAGACTTTTATAAAACTGGCAAAGTCAAGGAGCTCAATGACTTATTAAGTAGTTCATAAATCAGTTACAAACTTAAGCCCCTATTAATTTAGCAGAAAAAAAATCTAAGTTCAAGACCAAGTAATTTACAGAAAAGAGAATAAAACTTGCCTGCAATAAAAAGCTTTCACAACCTTTTTTGTTGTCTAAGGACAGGAGATCAGTTAAGAGCTCAAACCTCAATTTTGACAAGACTGAATGCTGGGAAAGGTGTGTGGAGAAACAGGCATTCATGGAAATTGGTGACAAGTATGCTAATAAGTAAAATAAATATGCATGTGTTAGAATATTACTTGCTTATAACTGATTCCTGCACTTGCTCCCTTCTTTGTTTAGTTCCCTCTCCCTAGAGAGTTTCCTTAGGCATGCTTCTCATAGTAAACTCAGCTTTTGTCTGAAAATATATCTACTTTATCCTCAAAATTGAATGGTAAGCTGGAATTTTTACAAAATAATCAGAATTGGAAGTTAATTTTCCTTAATACTTTGAGAACTGAAATCACCTCTCTCTTTCTCTCTCTCTCTCTTCTCTCTCTCTCTCTGTTTCTCTCTCTCCTCTCTCTTCATTATCAACATTTAATTATGAAAATCTACCAGCTGCCTTGGTCATTTTCTCTTGCTATAACAGAATCACATACAGTAAAAGTTTATAAACAAAAATAATTTATCTCTCACATTTCTAGAGTCTGGAAGTCCAATATAAAGTTTCCAGCATAAGGCAACTGTCTTTTTTACTGAACTATAACAAGGGCAGAAGGCAATCATATAGTGAAGAAAGGGGAAAGAACAAATTAAGGTCTTCTTCTTTCTGATAAAGCCACTAATCCCATCATGGTGACCCACCCATATAACTTCACCTAACCCTAATTATTTTCCCAAAACCCCAGCTCCAAATACCATAAGTATATGAATTTGGGGATTAAGTGTCCATGGGCTTCAAGAATAACTGCAAATCACAATGCCAACACAGGACCAATAAGCATGTTGTACAATGAATACCTGGATACACATTGCCTAGATCAGTAACTCATATCTCCATCCATCCATTAATCCAATTTGACTTCAATGCATTTCAAAGAGTATTATACAAATGAATGCAGCTCATTCTATTTAAGCATAAATATTATCTAGAATTTAATATTTGTTTTCATATTTTTGAGTACAAATGTAATATGAGGCCATGCTTAAGTTTAAAGTGTAGAGTCAATGAATTTTAATAAGCGAACTCAAATGAGGAACCTGGATACTGCTCAGGATCAGTTATTAGTGAGGAACCCCTGAGCTCTGAGGGGTTTGTTTACTTCTTTGCCATAGGACCAGGCATAAATTTATTATGAATTCCTTTACTTTGCCTCAAATTCTATGTACTGGTATGTTTTGAAAAAAATCTTTGAGTACTGCTCCTTCTTTCTCTTCTTTCAGATCTTACGTTAGATATACCCTTGTTGGTCATAGTGGCCATTTTATAAACCTCCACTTTAGCCAGGTGGTCGTCTTCTACAGATATATCACCAGTCTTCACTGTCCACTTCCCTAGTGACTCACAGGCAACTCTTTAGCAACGTCCAAGACTGTGAAAGACTATGACCTTATATCTCTCTTCTACTTTCCAAACTCTCATCGCCTGCTTGTTTCCTTCTCTCTTCCTCCTCCAATCAGGCTGTCGCGATAGCTCTCATCTATCCTCTTAAGCTATCTCTTCTGTTCTAATGCTCTCCCACCTTAAGCCTCAACTATGGCTGCCTTGGTACCGACCTTCAACTCTAAATAGACTTTTATTTCTCAAATCTTTTCCTGGTGTCAGTTTCTCGTCATTCATAGACCTTCACATGGTACCCACATATGTGCACAGTCATTGTCTGTTCCCTTCTGACTTAATCTTTTCTTTACAACTAATGGTGACTGTACATTTCTCTATCCCAGAAGTCTCCCCAATCTTACACTAGAATATCCAGTAGTAAATTTAAATTTTCCATTTAATATTTAGCATCTTAAATTTATAAAATGTAACCACTAAGTGCAATTCTTTACCACTATTTTTCCCCACATTTTCTATCTCAGTAAGAAATGAAAGCACCCTCTCATTTACCCAAGTTCGAATCCTTAAAACCACGTGTTACTCTTCTGCTTTTCTCAGTGCCACATCAGAAAATGTCATTAGTTATAATTTTGAATATATCCAAAATTACTCTTTCAATAACTGAGTTATTGAGATCAGGCATGTTATATTCTGGCAAAGAAGCCAACTACCTTCAACACGTGTTCTGAGAACTTGAATGGTACTAGATTCAAAACTAAAGAAATAACTTACTTGGCAGAGGAAATGTTGACAAGATATTGTTCGGGTAGGTTAGTTAGATATAGGTATCATCTTGACCATGAAGACTGACCCCTGGGCACATCTGTGAACAACTGGTAGTTAAGATGAGCCTTAAGGAAACCTGCAGGCCATTGTCTAATTGATGAGGGAAGACCCAGTCTGTGACGGGTGGGACTATTTCCTGGGCAGGGAGAGAAAACGGAAAGAGCCAGTTCAGTAGTCCTACATACTTTATCAGACTTCAGCTGATTTGCAGTCAGGTGAGTGAGGAGGTATGCCCCTCTCTAGGCAATTCCTCAAGGTGTATTGCTAGCCAGTTCCCTTGGTTCATGATGCTGGTGTGAACTCCCCTGCCAAGCTAAACTAGGAACTTATTGCAGTTACTTTGTCTGTTACTATGAGATGATACTCAAGCTTAAGCAACTTAATTGGAGAAAAAATTTATTTGACTTATGACTCCAGAGGATATGTAATCCATTATTACAGAGAAGCTATGGCAAGGGGCAGAAGCTAGAGTGGCTTGGGTCATGTCCATCATCATGGAGCCCAGGAGAGCAAAACAGCCAGTGGAAGCAGGGTGGGGCTACCCAATTAGAAGTCCCACTCCCCTGTAAGTTGCCTTCTTCCAAAAAGGTTCCACCTCCAAATGGTACCATGACCTTCTCAAACATTAACATCATCTAGGATTCAAATACATGAGCCTATCGGGGACAACTCACATTCAAACTATGACAGAATTATAACAGACAGTTTCAGAGAAGAATAAACCTCCCTTGTCCTCCTAAGTTGTTTGGTCAGATAGCTGTGGGCAACTGCCATACAGACAAACTGCCATACAAGGTTTCTGTTCACGGTTCTTATCCAGGTCTACAGTACAACAAAGCAGGAAGTGAGGCAAAAAGCTATGAAAGGATGAAATTTGGAAAGGAGAGGAAATTAAGTTTACAGACAAGGCTATGTGAATGCAACTATAATTGTCAAAGTGGCTGGCACTGTTAAGAAGAAATTTCATTCTGTGCACTGAGAGAATAGAAAAAGAACCTCAAGGGCAAGGTCTTATCCTTCAAGGTTCCAGCTTGTGAAAATGATGACTTGCGTGACAGGACAGGGCCTAAATGAAAATGCCTAGCAGGGCTCCTGTGCAGCAAAACATACCTGGAGAAGTGTTTTCTCAGAGTCAGACTTGAAGACACACAGGCACTACAGCAGTGGTGGTCCAGGAGGGTGAGCTATCTCCCAGGCCAACAGAAGACCTGGGTAGTGTTTCCATACCGTTGCTGCGGGCATGAGCCACACAAGAGTAAAGGATGCCATGGAGGCTTGTGCCAACATTCCAGAAGGTCATTGTGATAGAGTCTAATTTCCTACAAGAGGCCATGTGCAAATCTGTTAGGCTGAAGCCTAAGCTATAGTGGAGACCCCAGGATGTGAGAGCTATCAGGACTTTGGGTAATCTGTCAAGAAAAGTGGTAGACACAAGAGGAGCCAGTCTAAGAAAACAGTGTTGGATGCCACAAGCCACAGAGCTTCCCAGGGCCTTCAGAGCCAGATTATCCCATTATGAGCCCCAGATCCTGAACATGGAGATACAGAGTTTGATGCAGTCTTGGTTTCCATCTTGCTCTCCTGCTTCTCACTTTGAGAATGTTAATAAACGTTACCCTAAGTCATTGTACATTAGAAACATGCTACTCATACTTCATTATTACAAGTTCACAGTTAAGAAATTACTGTAACGGGGCTGGAGAGGCAGCTCAGGGGTTAAGCCTCTGCCTTGCAGGCGGAAGGTCCTGAGTTCAGATCCTAGACCCCACATATAGACGCCGGGCTGAAGCGGGGGCAGCCTGCATTTCTGGTCCTGGTAGGGCAGAGCCTGTGAATCCCGGGACAGAGTAAACAAGGAGGAGGTAGAGGCGTCTATGGTGGTTCCCAAATTTGGCCGCAGTTCTACACACACACACACACACATGCACATACGTGCGCACACCACACATGCACAATTGAATAAATAATAATAAAAAATTTAAAAAAAAGAAAAGAGAAATTGCTGTAACCTGGGTGGAATTTACAGTTGTTGTTTTTCTAAACTGCCTTTTATATATTTATGATCATATCTGTAGAACAGTGCTGTTCTAAGTCTTGCTCAAAGAAGCTTCTTTCAGCAGCAGGAAGTCCATGCAGCAATTCATAACTGGTCAAAGTGACCAGTACTAAGTAGTTTATCATTGAATCCCCTGCCCATCCACATACTTGAGGCTCAGGGGACATCATGGGGAAGAAAGTTTTGAAAATAATGCAGGAGTAGGAGGATGTGGAGGGATGCTGGGAAACACTATCTCCTGGATGTGACAGTAGCCCACAGCACCTGTGGTTGTCTACACAAGATTGCAGATCTACCCACTCAATATTGCAGTATGGATGGAGGAGGGAGGGGTTCACAAGGCCTCATCCCTAGCTAAGGAGAAAATTCAGTTGCTGGTTGATGGGGAAGGAAGAGTCATTTTTCTTTAGTGATGTGGTCAGTGGTACATTACATTGCCCATAATCTAATGGATGAGCCCAAACGCATGCACAGTCAGGCCCAACTAATGGGAATCAGTATGTTAATTTTTTTGAAAAAAAGTACAACATGAATATGGAAGGGGCAATATGTTGATGGAGGCCCAGGAAGAGTGGGGCTGAATATAATCAAGGTATATTGCATCCACATACTAAATTGTGAAAGAAATAAATTTATTTATTATTATTATTATTTATAATTTATAAAAAGTAGTTTTAAGTCCCAGAAGAGACTTTGGATTTTTGAGCCTCAAAAGATTTTCAGCAGTGTAAGAACTGCTAAAGATTATGGGGACACTGAGAGGCAGACTCAAAGCATTATGCATGATGAGGTAAAATTGGAATTTTATGTTTATAGTGATGTCTTTGGGTGTCAAGTTGACAAGTGGTGGAGCTGTGATGATTAATGTTTACTGTCAACATAACAGGATTTAGAATCACCATGTAAGTAAACCTCTGGCATGTCTGTTGGGGCATTTCCACAGAGTTTTAAATGAGGTGGAAAAACCGAGATGGGAAAAACATATGTAGGCTGCAGTGTTCACTAAGCTGAATAGCAGCAGATTCAGTTCTAGATTGGTAACAATGAAAAAACAAATGCAACAGGAAGATTCATCTTGCTCTGCTTCCTAACTGTAGACACAACATGACTTGCTGTTTTATGCTGACTGCTATGTCTTTCCTACCATGATGGACTTCAACCTCAGACTGGGAGGCAAAACACATCCTTCCCTAAGTTGCTTTGGTAAGTTATTTTGTCACAAAGAGAAAAGTAACTAACACATCCATCTTCTTTGTTCTTTCAGTGATGGGGGTCCTCATTCAAAGAAGAGCCTCAGATTGCTGAAGAAGCATTTTATTTGTAAAATCTTCACTTTATAGACATAGCCATGAGTGGACTTAATTACTTGCAATAGTGATCGTTTTATTTGTAATCTTAATGTGAGACTATGATACAGTTGGGGTTTCAAGCAGGCTTTAAAAAACAATGGGTAAAAAAAAGCAACAAGGAAAGTTTTCATTTAGTTAATGAAGGTGATATCTGTGTGGTTCTTCTTTTCTCTTTTATTTCTTTTAGTATTGCAGTTAGGAATTCAAAAGACTGAAGAGGGAGCATTACTGGTGGCAATCAAGGCTTGATCTCTTTTGGAGTAACATTATTTGAGCATAAAAGTAATGATTTTCTTTTAAACACGGGTTTTTCAAAGAGTTTCTCTAGACTTTAGTGTGATTTTATTACATCTAAGGGCCATGTTTCCCCTCTGCCCCGAGAGAAACAAATTTTCCATTTTATGAAGTCAGTGGGGAACCAGACTCAATTTATAAAGATTAACTTCACAGGAAACTTTTCCCAAGACTAAGTATTGCTACTTGAGGAAGTTACACCCTGGTAATCAAAGGCTGGCTTGCAGAAATAAATTAACCCTCCAGCCTTAAGACACTAGTATAAGATTGAGAAAATGATGAGATGCACAAGCGCTGAAAGAAACAGATTGAGGACTTTGATGACTGGGGAATGCATTCTTCAAAAGCACCGTGAAAGATTACTCTTTGAAGATGTAGGAGGAATGCATTATTGCATTGACATTGTACCCCAGCCTATATATTTTCTGCATCATTTAAATGTGGAGAATATATTAATACAGTACTGCACACAAGTGATTTATCATTATAACTACATACAATGATGGCAAGCACATTTTATGATGCCAAATATGTAATCCCTAGCACTTGCCATTTGGTGATTTTTAAATAGAAAGATCAGGAGTTCAAGATTATCCTGAGCTACAGAGTGATTTACAGCTATCCCATGCCACAAGGAACCCTGCCTCAAAAAAAATTATTGTTGAGAAATCTTGATTATGATGTTTGAATGATATTTCAAGACTTCTAGAAAAATATATGTGAAAATTCAATTTTATATAAAAGATGATGCGTTGAAGTAGCTAAATCAAAATATTCTCGTTATATGTATTGAACAAAGGTGGCACTACTTAAGAAAAACAACTTTTCTTTCATTGACTAATTAACTTTGTTTGGAATCTCCTGCTTGTTAATTGACTGTTATGATGATTTCTTCAGCAGAACTATGAGAGAACACTAAATAGCTGTCATCTAATGTCAGCAGAACTCTTTATGACTTTAACAATCACAATCTCCATGTGCTCTAACCTTGCTGAATACTTTAGAGAAAAAATTTAGCTTGCTTTGAATATAGAAAGCATAAAAACAAAGCAAGGTAGAAGGTCTTCCTTTGTGCACTTAAAACTAATTTTCCTGTCGCAAATTCATTTTATGATAAATTGCAATATTGTTGATTGCATGTTCCATTGGTTTCAGGATGCATATCCTTGGGCATGTATATGCTCATGTGTGTGTAGTATGTGTGGTATGTATGGATTCATGTGGGTGTGCACATATGTATGTAGAAAACCTGAAGGTCATCAATTTCAGTAGTATGGCTGGCCGGTGAGCTCCAGGGGTCCACCTATTTTCGCTATACCCACCTCAGTACTAGGTTTACAATGCATCTGGCTTTTATACGGGTGCTGGGGATAAGAACTCAAGTTCTTATGCTTGTGTGACAGACACTTCACTAACTCTCATGGTTTGGAATGTGTCTCCCACAGTCTCATGTGTTTGGGAAGGTCATGGCACCTTTGAGAAGTGGAACCTTGCTGGAGAAAGGTAGTCATAGGGGTGAACCTTGAGGTGGATTAGTCCCACCCTATCTCCTGGAGAAGTCTGCTTTGCAGCAAGCGGTCTTGCAGTTCTCAGCTTTGCAGATGGGTATGACCTAGGCCTCCTCCAGCATCTGCCTCCAGCCATGCCATGTCTGTATCTCTGGATACATAAACTGAATAAATCTTCCTTTCTCCCTTCAGTTGTTTGACTTTGGGCATTCTCTCATAGCAACAGATACTAGTAACTATTATACTAACTGAGCCATCTCCCCATATCCCCAGTCCATGCACTGTCTTTCTAAGTGTTAAAATCATTGAAATGTACTTGCAGTTACAATATAGTATATTGTAATGTTTGAGGGCAGGTGGCACTTACAATGAAGCTCCCAGAAGTAGACATAACAGGAGGCAATATCAAAACTTGCAGGACAGATGTCAACATCTGGACATAGAGGCTCCAAGACAATCCCAGAATGCATTAAAAAAATGCTGTCACACCAATTTTTCTGATGATTCATTCACTGTTTGAAAAAGCACCAATTAACCAGGAGCTATAAGGCAGCTCAAGACAACCAAATCCTGGAATGAAGAACTTCAAGAGTAACTGAAACCTTCTAGCTCATTTTTCACTTGTTTGTTATGCATGTGCATGAGACATAATAAGAGCCTATATCCAAATACACATGAACTCCCTCAGACAAGATAGCTCAACTGGTAAGACACCTTGCTAGTAAACCAGGATACTTGAGTTTGATTCCCAGAAACCCACATGATAGAGAGAGAGAGAAATAACTTCTGTAGAGTGTACTTTGACATCAGTGTGTCATTAATTGCACATGGATGTATATACCCTCTCTCTCTCTTTCTTTCCCGCTCACTTTCTTTTTCTCTCTCTCTTTCAAATAAATAGACATTTCAATGGAAATAACACTTTCAAAAGTATAAAGTAAGATTTTTCAGTGTTGTAAAGCATCAGTTAGCTGGAGGGTAGTGGCTAAAATAATTTCTCAGTAGACACAAAATTAAGGCTGGTTCAGAACAAGATGGCATTACCTTTGTTGCTTCAATGAGCTCTAGCGCATAAGAAAAAAAAATCTTGGCATTGGAGCTGCATGTTTTGCCTGATACTCTCCATTTCTGTTTGTGCTAATGAAAGCCGCTCACAGTACTCTCTTGTCATTTTTGATTTTGCTTTTGATCATCAAGGAATAAACAGAAGAAGCTAAGTTTCTCTGGGAAAGACACAGATAAATAGTAGTAAGAGCAAGCATTGTGGAGATTTATCTAACACAAATAATATCAAAGAAATATCACAAAAGATCTTCTGAAATTGACTATATTGTTCTATGTATGGCAAAAAAGATAGAGCTAACAAAGGACTTGGAAGTTAATATTGTAGACATGAACACTTCCAGAAGGGTAGATCCTATTGCAGATCCCGAGGTCATAAGAATTGATTCTGCTGCAGCTGATGTGTTCGGCAGACTGCAAATTGTGGCATGCAAACCTCCATCATGACTGGGGAAAATCAATTTCAATCATTTTCTAGCTCCTAGATTTGATGTGCTAGATGTGTGCTCAAAGCACAATATCTTATGTTGTTCAAAGTCACTAAAGATGTTCTTCTAGCCACCAACCACCCTGTTACATTGAGTAGTGCAAACACCACAACACAAGTCCCCTTCAGGTATAACAGCTTTGGTATTTCTATGACATGTTTGCAACCCAGAATCTCAGGCTATAATGTAGATTTAGTGGTTCTCCCACTTTAGTAAACTGATCTTCACAGCCAACCATTAATTCCCACTTTGTCAGCACACAGCTAAAATTCTGGGCATCATTTTATGCTATTCACGTTCTTTCCAGCAGTATAAGGACTCAATTTCTCCTCATCTATCTCAAAGTCCATTTCTTTTACCCGCAACCTTTCTGGGATCTACCTACCATCTCTCTTCAAATAGTTTTGGCTTTTGTAAAAGATTAGCAAATCCACACATTTACAGAGACACCGAAAGACAAAGTTTCCACTAGTTTATTAAAATGAATGCATTGCTAGGTCATGTCCATATGAGAATCTTTTACCCTTAGCAATGCATGACCTGGGTAAGTGTCAGAGTATCACAAGCTCTGCTTGAAATTCCTGCATCTGCCCAGCCATTGAATAAGCCATGGGACCATGGATCTACTCTCATGGAAGTGTTTTGTGAACGTTCCAAACCCCAGGGTACTCTGTTAGACATGGTCAAATGTGACTACAGTCTTTCTCGGTCCTAGAAGTCAGTCTGTACTACCTACCTTATTTTACTTCCATCATCCTAGAGTGAAGCAACTGAGGGGAAATAACATAGCCTGAGGAGGTGCAGAGATCCAGTTTATGAGTCTGTTTATGCTGCAGAAATTTTACTGCTGCTCAAACTGACTGCTCCTTTAGTGCCCTAAATCAAGCAGCATAATCTGCAGACCCAAGATCAGAACAATAAACTTGGAGGAATTTACAGGCGCTGGAGAACAGCATTCAATGGGGCCTTTTATTATATCCCCATCCTGACTGTGTTTTCCTGACTTTCATGGCTTTAGGAATTCACTGGAGAGATGCCCGAACAGTATGTTGTTCTGAGGGAGGGCCCCGCCCCCATGGTTAATCAGACCAAGTTCGGGAGAAGGTGTCTCGGGAGCTGGGCTTCAAAGGTAGGTGCAAAGAGTTGTTGTTCCCCTTCGTGTTAACAGACATGTTTTGAAAACAAAGAGGTAGACAGTCCTTTAATCACAATGTCCCACTTTCTCACTTAACAGAGCTGGCGCACTGGAGTCATGACTCATCCCTGAAGTGCTGATGTGTCATACGGAGCTAAATTGCATAAAGAAGCCAACCAGACAAGAATGCAGAGGGACGTCCCAGATTTCATATATCGATGAAGGGAAATTGCAAAAATCTCACCTCCTGTACTCATGATTAATTATTTATGTTAATGTATTATCATATTAATGTTATGTTGCACAAACTTTATGTCATACTATAGAAAAGTGAAAATTATGTAAGAGAAAAGAAAGTAAAAATATAGTCCTAGCATTTTCCACTGATACTGTATCATGGGCTATGGCACCATAAATCCTTAAATTTGAGTCCTCTTGAGGGTACCAACATCTGCATTAATCTGAGAAGTTTATGTTAGCTCTCTTCACCCCATGAGGCTAGATGTTAGCCCAGACAGATGATGGTGATGATGACTGCAATGATGATGATGATGGTTGTGTTGATGATGATGATGATGGTGATGATGATAATGAAGTTTCAAGTTGTCATTAACGCTCTCTCAAAGACTGAAGAGATCTGGAAAGATCTAGAAATACATTCAAACCTTATTTTTCCACAGAAAGCATTTTATTGATGAAACTATCTCCCTAGACTCCCCAAAATACATATACTTGAATGATGTTTTCAATACAAACTATAGATCTGTGTCTTATAATGAGTAGATTTAAGCAGTTATATTCCATGTAATCATCGGTGTGGCATGGCAAGTCTAACGTCTTAATATTTAATGAAACTCTTAGAATAGTTTTCTATTTACATAAAAAGGTTGGAGACAATACATATACTTCAGTGTTATTTGCACTCATGATTAGCTTATTATTAGTATAGTAAGCTGTACAAATTAACAAATAACTGATATATAATTATATTGATATATGGTAATGTCCATGCCTCATTAAGATTTTCTTGGTTTTCAATTCATCTTCTTTTTGCTGTTGCTCCGCAATGCCCACCAGAAATCATGGTACATTGTTTTTATTTCTCAATCTCCTCTTGATAGTGCTATTTTCTCAAGCTTCCATTGTATTTGGTGTTTAAAGCGATTGGAGGGATACCAATCAACTCTCTCTCTTTGTGTGTGCATATGTGTGTGTGCATGTGGAGGCCCAAGGTTGACTTCAGATATCTCAGTTACTCCTCATGTCATATATTGAGACAGGGTCTCTCGCTTGGACCCAGAGCCCATCGATAGGCTGCTCTAGCAGAGAAACTTACGTTGGGGACTTTCTGTCTCCCAAATGCTGGGGTTATAGGTATCTGAAATGCCTAACCTGGTTTTACCAGGGGATTCCACACTTGCATGGTCCAGACTTCCTGTCAAGAGGACAGTGGAAAGTCAAGAGTCATTGAGGTGAGGGTGAAGCCAGGCACTGACAGAGGTTCTCTGGTCTCCCACAAAGGAGCTCTAGGAAGCCAGAGCATAGGAAGAAGCTGAGGACAACCCCTTCTGCAGAGATCCTATAGTGCAGAACTAAAAAGTCATTGTTGCAGTTCATCTGCATAGTTGCTGATAAATGACCCTCAAATGGCTTAAGGGAACAAAGGATTTATTCTCTTAAGATTAGTGGTTACAGTTCTCAGTTCAGCTTGACGGGAGAGCACACACCAACACCAGGGCCAAGGGAACTGGCCACATCATCACCACATAACAGCTGAGAAATGGACAATCCTTACTTGTCAGACCAGCATGTCTGGCCAGGTGAACAGAAGGATGCCAACTCTCTCAACCAGCTCTCTGTGATTTATCCAGGGCCTAATCCTACCCACCATGGGCTGGGTCTTCCTCATCAGCTAGACAATGTCCTTCAGGTTTGCTCTGGGCTTAACTCAATCATCAACTCTCTACAACTGTGCCCAGAGCTTAAACCCTCAAGAGTCAAGTTGACACTTGTGCTTAACTATGACGGTCATGCCTTAGATCATGACAGAGGGGAAAACTAAGGTTCTGCCAGGGAACAGCCTCTCTCAAGACCAGACTAGGGCTATGGAGAGTCATCCCAGTGAGTGCCATGCCCTCGGTCTTCTTCCAGTCACAGAACACTAAGTGGTCCTTAGAAACGTCCTCCCCTACCAGAGCGTCAGTTTACCCCTCCGTCATTTGGGGGGCTAAAGATTCTCAAGGTAAGGGTCTCCTGTCCACTCAGTCTGCACTGACTCAGCAGTGGTACCCTGCGTAGTGGAACAGCTCTTTCCAGCATAACCAACAAACATCTGGGAAGCACTTCTATCTGTCAAAGGATCCCAATAGCTTATTTTACCATAAGAAGATCAAATTTCACTCCAGAAGTTGGGACCAACCATGCTCACCATGGATTTTAATCTAAACTACTTTTTTCATATCTCCCATTGCCAGTATACAAAAGTACAAAATTCTATTCTTGAAAAATAGATAAATTTTGCATAACTTATTATTTTTCATAGCCTTTTTCTTCCCCCACTGTTCCATTACATTTGTTTATTTACATTTTGTCCATTTTCAATTGGAGTGTTCTTGTTGATCTGTATTTCATTCAATTTGGCATGACGGATAGCTTCTACACTGCAATTTTAATATTTTGTGTTTTTTCCCCTAATGCTCAAGAATTTTCATCATATACAATCAGATCCGGGCATGCATTTTCCTTATGGTTTTGACCTCGCCCTTGTCCTGTGAATCACTCCAAATAGGTCTGCCAAAGCCTCTTTTATTAGAGTAGACTTCAAGGCCATCGATGATGTAGTTTTCTGAACGATGTTTCTTGTTCCTTCTAGCTGATTTCTGGTTCTCTTTGAATTATTAATCCACAAACATTTCACTATATCTGGGACTGATACAGTCCACAACAGAAACATGACCCCTTCTCCCTATTTTCCCCTGAGCTTCTGATAATATGACACAGCTGGTATATTACACAGCATCTCTGATGAAGCATGGTAACAGGGACTTCACAAACCATCATTGGTCTCACCGTTTTGCACAGGGTTCTGGGGTCACATAGACAATGGGGAATTTTTCAAGATACAAATTTTTTTTTCCTGAAGATTTTGCCCCAACCTTGCTATCTTTGCAGATGTTGAGGTTTCTCTCCAGAGTCTTCTCATAGTGCCTTCAAACCCATGCAGATCTTGCAGAAATATACATAGCTGCAGTGAATTCATGGATGCATCATTTCTATCGTATCCAGAACATAATGTCTGGTGTACCCCTGCCCACTTATCTGTTTATTAAAAAGCGCCATCTATTGTGTATTCATGACAGAAGCTGTGTAAAGGCTTGGTAGAGTATGTGACACCCTAGACTGATATTAAGTGTGGCCCTCACAGAATGCAGGCAAGGACAATAAACAAGAAAGACGAGCTGATTAAATGAGGCAAACCAATGAATTAATAATTAATAATTGATTAAAGAATTAATTAAATGAAACAAACCAAGTGAAACAAGCCAGTAATAATAATTGCGTGAAAGAAAACACAATAGGCTGACAGGATAGAGAGCTATAAGAGGGTATCTCTAACTTCTCTACCTTAATTGGAAATCGTGAATACAAATTTGTTTTGTAATTAGAGACTAAAGGTCACCAAGCACACAAAAAAGATATGTTAATCACAAAGTGTCAGCATAAAACATCCTTCACTTCAAATCTTTCACTTCAAAATTCTGCCACAAAAATAGAATGGCAATCCTTAATGTCTTTTAATTTTCATTTTTTTAATTAGCTAAGGAAGTCACAGGTGGCCTTATTACATCTTCACACATACTTTGATTTGGTTTGCCCTCCTCCTCTTCCCTTCCTCCTCTTCCCCATTTATTTCTGGCCCACCAACTTTCAAACATTTCTCTCCCACTTTCGTATCATCTCATTACCCATCCCTCCCTCTGCCTTAAAGCCTTACACACGTACACACACACACACACACACACACACACACACACAATCATAGGACTCTTTCTGGGTTCCTGGCATCTTTACACATGCTCACTTTTACATAAAAGCACATATATAGAAATCAAAAACCAAAACCCATATGTAAAAGAGGACACACTGGATTTGTGTTGTTGGGTCTAGGTTGTCATACTTGATATAACATTTTCCAGTTCCATCTATTTTCCTACAAGTTTAATAACTTTGTTTTCTCCTTGTGGTCAGATAAAATGTCATTGTGCATATGTACCACATTTTCATGGGCCGTTCATCTCTCCTTGGTGGACATCTAGACTGATTCCATTTCCTGGCTATCGTGAAAAGAATAACAATAAATATGGAATTCCAAGTATCTATGTAGTGGGATGTAGAGGCCTCTGGACAGAAGTGATACAGGTAGGTTATATGGTAGTATGGATTTTACCTTCCTGAGAAACTTCCACACTGATTTCCACAGTGACTGTAGCAAATTTACACTACGACAACAGTGTAAGACTTCCTCTTTCCTCTACTGTCATTGAAAAAGGTGAATAAATACCTAGGTGAAAAAGCAATAATGTTTTTCAGAATCATAATCATTCTAGACTACTTCAAAAGTATATTTTACATATATAAATACTCATTCCATCTACTTTATATGTAAGTATAAAACATTTTCTTTATTGAACATATTATAATAAGCTGTACATTATAGAAATTCTTTGTTAATGAACTAGAAATTAAAAAGCCAAAAGAAAACAACCTCTCCCCTCAAATACACAAAACAGCAGAGAGAGATGAAAGCATTCTCCCAAGTCACTCCAGTTCACATGTAAATCAAGTCTCAGTGTAGGATTCTGACAGAGCCGTCTGCAGAGGAAAATATCTCACAATGCTTTTGTCACTGAGCAAGGGAGGATGCCACAGGAATAATCTAACTGTTTTCAGCAAACAACTAATAAAAATGGCCCTAAGGAGAAGCACAGGGATAGTCGATGAAATATCAACCAAGATCAATTAATTAGCCCACATTAATAATTAATACCAGCAGCATATTTGTGGCTTCAGTCTCTGCAGGCTTCTGTGCCATATTTTTGTTCATGTTTTCTAGCATGCTTCCATCATCTATGATATTGCTTTCTTCTCAGATGCTCCGTCCACTTGTCCCTGCATCCTCAGGCATCTTGTGTGCTGTGGATGGGCAGCTGTGGTGCACTGTAGTTATATCTACCACAACTTCTGCATCTTCTGCACAGAAGAAATATGGGTATAAGGTTCCCCAACTCTCGCTCTACCTCTGGCCAATTGCTATTACCCTTGCAAGTTTTGGGTGCACTTGGAAATATAAGCCCTCTATCATGTAGGTCAAGTATTCTTTCTAAGATATAATAAAAATAACAACAAATTGCCCAATAATATTTCATATTTTTGATACTTCTTCCAAAAAAACTTTACACACAGCATGCCTTCTTGCTGTGCAGGCACACACCCATGACAATGCTCTTTTGAGATGCTGCCTTGCGAACAAGCTTGCTTCCCAGCATCCCTGCTCTCTGCCTATCTAGAACATGATATGCAAATGTATATGTGAGAGTAGAAGACAGAAGCGAACATCAGGTTTTTCCTCAGTCTCTCTCCACATTCGTTTGTGAGACAGGGTCTCTCACTGAACCTAGAGCTCATGCCTTCAGTTAGCCTAGATGGCCAACAAGTTCCAGGGATCTGTTTGTGTTTATCTCTCCACTGCTGGAATTACAGGCATAAAGCTGCTAGACCCAGGTTGTTGTGTGTGCCTGTTTGCACGTGGGCAGATGTATACGTGTATGCGAGTATGTATGCGAATGCATCTATGGAAGCCCAAGAATGATATCGGAAGCCAACTTCTATTGCTTTTCCACTTTATTGTGTGAGTTTGAATCTCTAAACCCAACACAGGCCACAAGGTCAGCTTACTCTGGGGATTCCTAGATTCTGCTTTCCAGGACTACAATTAAAGGTAAGCCACCAAACATGCCCTTCCTGTTTATATGGGTTCTGAGTATCTAAACCAGGTCCCTTTTCTTTCGAGACAAAAGCTTTAACCACTGAGCTATCTCCCCAACTTGTAAGCAGATTTTTAATGTGGGTTCAGAGGATCCAACTCAGTTCCTTGTGCTTGCACATACTTGTGTTACAAGATTCCTGTCCAGACTCTTCCACCCCAGATCTGAAGACTGAAACCAGGATGCAATTGACTGATTTAAGTAAAATTTTTTGAAAAGCAGGGAAAGGGATTCCTGATTGCTCAGAAGAATCAGGGAAAGCAAGAAGTCTGCTGTTGGAATGCTAGAGGGCAGGCGGACTATTCCAAGTCTTGCTCCACAGCTATGGAGCCTGGGATTTAAAAAAAATGGAAACTCTCTATTGGTTTCCTCTCTGACCTTTGATTGGGGCCCTTGGTGAGGCCAGTTTTGAAAGTCCTGCTGGTGGACTTTGTGGTGGACCCTCTGGTGAGGTGCCTATGTGCCAAATGTGGCTTCAGGTCAGCTCTCCCAGTGCACGTGTTTTCTTTCACATGGGCTTGTGGCCGTGCTTAATTTCCTCTGGTCTCCCTCTCTGTTCTCAATGCTGATGGAAAACTGCCCCATCACTTGCACAGCAAGCTCTTTATCAGGTGAGCTGACTCCCCAGCCCCGCCTCCCCACCATTCTGATATAAGAGGTGGCTGAAGACCTGCCTGAATGTGTTGTCTGGGGGGGGGGAAATCCACAGGGAAGACCCCCCTGCCTAAAAAGGAGCTAGAACATTGCCTCCTGATTGGTCTGGTCTTTTTGTTTGACTGAAGATTTCAAAATCAAGCTCAAAGGCATCTCCTATGAGAAGCCTTTCCTGACAGCTCCCAGCCTCTTAACACAGCGAAACACAGCACTGGGCTTGAGATCTGTGTGGACCTAGGCCACAAGTTCTGGAACACATCATCTATCACCAACAGCACTTGTCGCATAGTAACTACAAGGTTATTTCATCCATCTAAGATTCCCACCCCCCACAGGAAGGTTAAAATTTTGTGGCCCAGGCACAACAAGCACAATGAAAACAGCTGGAAGGCTCTGGGCAGTCCCACAGCCGTGGGCATTTTAACAGCCTGGCATTTGGCTAAGGGTTTTATACACATCGTTTTATTTCAGTCCTTGCAAAGGCACTGCAATATCCACGGGATTCTATTCTCCTCTTTGATCATTTGGACACTAAATATGAATAGACTTGCTTGTACTTACGGTATGATGCGCAGTAGTGATGACACTTTATCCGGGCTGTTTTTAATGATGTTACTCTAGAAAGTTTTCTTTACAAATGATGATCAAGAAGCTAATAAGAAAAAAAAAATGGTGCTAGATACCACGATAGTAGCAGAACATGAGAGCATTGCTGTTTTCTGGGATTTTGGTTTTATACTTTCATCTTTTTATTTTTAAATGGACTATGCTGGATGTCTCTACACTTTTCTTTAGATGATTGTAGATTCTGAAAAAGCTGTTTTTGTTACTGATATATAAAATACTGCTATTATTGATATATATATATATATATATATATATATATATACAGAAAGATAGAAAGAGAGGGCTTAAATTTTCAGAAACTTTATGCTGCCAATTTTTGTTAAAAAAAGGATTTCATTTTGATATGTTGAGTAGGAATGATACAGAATTAACAACCATTTGTTCTAAAAACAATATATTTTCATTTGTAAGAGATAATGCACCATATTAAATATATAAGGTCGTATTTTGACTACAGAAACTAACAAAGTATTCTCTAAATAATGAAAAATGTGGACTATTACTGATTATCATGCATCACTAAAAATCATGCATCAAATATGAAGAAAGCTAATCTAGTTATTCATTCTGTAAATCATTTTTGCTATGCATAAACGTACCCAGTGAGCTGTCCATTGCAAACATGTGCATTACATTGTGTAGTGCTTGCTTTATGGATGAGAAACTCAGGCATATATATGTCCAGTGACATGTCCAATCATCACAGGATAGATCTGAACCCTGATCTATTGAGCTTCGGGGTCACCACCTTATTTTCTATACTATTAAAATGTAGTAACTTATAAAGCATAAATCACTTAAAGTGTAATTTTAGAATACAATTTTAAAAGGGAGGAAACGAAGAGATTTGTATCTGAGGCCCATTCCCAGGAAGAACCTATGTTGTGGATTGTGGAATGCGATTGACAGCCCCTTAGACTAGGATGGTCATTGACATCAGAAATGAACCGCCTTTGGCTTGCTAAGTGGACAAGTTGTCAAGTTGCCTTCTGTCCTCAACCTTGGTCAAAGAAGCTTCCCTTTGCAGTGGCTAATGCAGGACCGTGACTGATCAAGCTGCTGAAAACGAGTGACTGTTGAGTGTTCAGCCTTCAATGGGATCCATAACCATCCCCCCGATGATGATAGAAGTGAGAGTGGAAAGAACGTACGGACTGGACCATGAGGAGGAAGACCATGAAATGCTGTCTTCTAAACATGGCATGAACATGGCGCACGTGAACTCGTAAAAGCCTCTGGTGTCTACACAGGGCTGCTTAGGACTAAACACATAAACTTCCAGACATAGATGTGATAAAGCCCATGGAAGCTGCAGAGGAGAACTAATGGCATTTGAGGGCTACTGGGAAAGAGGAATCATCATCTTCAGTGATATAACCAGCCATCAGGGTGTAGCTTCTCCAGTGGGTAGCTTCACACCCATGCCCACACCCTGGTTAAACCCAGGGTGTCACAAAACAAAAACAGAAACAAACAAAAAGACAGGAAACTGGAACCAGCCACTTGGCAACAGGAAGGGTAGAATGCTGGAGATGGAAGGAAGATAAGAAAGAGGCCCATAACCAGACTATGCTATATACATGTATGAAATTGTCAAAGACTAGGTTAGCAGCAACAAAAAAATAAATTGCATTACAGAGTTGAACTTCAGGCACTAAAGGAGTTCTCTGCTGAAGAAAATTTAAATTGTTTTTAATCATCATTTTGAACCAGGATATTCTTTACTGAAAACAATCAGGCATTTATTCTTTAATAAATTCTATTCAGCATAGCTGGTTTAATTGTGCTGTTAGGCTCCAACATGGGATAAGGGATAAGGGATAAGGGGTAAGTAAAATGTCATCAAAGACAGATTAGACGAAACACAGTGAGCCACACAACTGAAAAGATTTGAAAATAGGAGAGAGTCTTGCTGGGAGATGAAGAGTTGTAAGGGAAAAGGAAGGGAATGGGATATGGAACTAAAGGGCGAAAGTATTATAAATTCACTATATTCATGTATACAGCATTAAAAAATAAAAGAAAATGAAAAAAGCTGAAAAAAAGTTAAGTGAATCGGGCTGGGGTTGGAGAATGATTGACAGCACCAATATCCAATCATAGATGGGAGGAGGGCCCCACTCAAGGGAAAATAATTACACTTAATGGTTGCTGAGAAAGAAAATCGTTGTCTTCAGTGATGTAGCCATTAGTGAGGTTCTCATGCTCCAAGGAATAGTTCCATAGGTATACACATGTCCTGGTTAAACTAGGACATTATATGCACACATCAAAGAGCATTATGATCTTCATTGTTTGCACAGTTGATACATTAAGTAAAGTGAAAGCATATACAAAGAGAGTAAAGTTTATAGTTATTAGGAACTGAAGTGTGTCCCCTCAGAACCTCAAATTTTGAACAGCAAAAAAGAATAATAACTTCAATAGAAACCTTGACCTACAAACAAGGTGGAAGGAAAGAAATGACCCCAAAAATGTTGTCCTCTGATACACATATACCACGGGAACATCTAAAACACCCTACCCCTCACACACACACACCAAAAGCCAGGGTAGACCACAGAGCACAGGACAGAAAGAAGGTGAAAACCAGATGGGGAAGGAACACCAACAGACCCTACCCTCTAGACATAAAGCCAATACGACCACAGACACACTACAGCCAAGCTCACCTGCCCAAGACCCACACAAGAATGAGCCCAACACCATGCACAGCAAATGAGGGAGCAATTAAGATGGTCCCATCCTCCTAGGAGTGACCATTGATGGTTAATGCTGGGCACAAAAAGTGGCCCCTTATGCATCAGGGGTGCATCTAATGCAACTTTGCCTATACCATAGAAGGTATTCAGGTACCCACAAGAAGAGGTGTCCTTTATGGACTCAATGGGACACATACACAAGAAGGGACAGAAAACTTGTCAGGAAAAAGATATCTCTTGGTGGGAAGAGGAGAGATGAGGTAGAATAATGGGGTAAGAGAAAACAATTTTAAAAATCTATTATAATTTAAGTAGTATAAATAAATTTTAAAATAAAATTGTCCTCTAACCTCCATATGTGTATCTTGACATGTGTATGTGCACATGCACACACACACACACCACAAACAAATCATTAAAACACAATCTAGCATAAATTTATTCCACTGTGTTATTTTATGTGGTACTTGACAATTTTGCTTGTAATAAAAAGTGAAATAATGAGGCAGAATAAAACTATAAAATGTAGCATCAATTGAATAGTATTCATCTCTTCATTCATTTTCAAACTAAACATGAACATGGAAAATAAGAATACTTTTATTATGTGCTGCTAAAAATAACGGGTCACGTAAAATTTGTTTCAGTTGTTCATTCTGAAAGTTATTCATGCCAGGCATACAACTGCTCCACCGGCTATCATAATACAAATATTTGTATAGCCACATCAGATTTCAAGAGAGAAGATATTGCCAGAACCCTTGACAACATTCTCTTGCTTTTTCTCAAATAAAAAGAACGTTCTGATTTCAGTCCCCAAAGTTTATTTTTTTCTCATTTTGATAGTCATATCAATGAGTAAGTTTATCAAATCATTTTGTCACTCACTTCTTTTACACACTTCGCATGAGATTCACGCATAATGCTGCAGTTAACAAGTTCATGCAGTTATAAAACTGCATGAAGTTCCATTGCTTGAAATAGACTAATATGTACTGCATATTTGAGGAATTTCTAGCCTGAAACTGTCAGAATAGTATCACTCTGAAGACTTCTTGTGCATATATTGCATTTCATATGCACACATTTCAATCAGGATCTACAGTTACTAGAACATATGTATGTGTGTGTGTTAAACTAAAACTGTAAATAATGAGAGTGTTTCCAAAGTGGTTCGGCTGCTCAATCCTACTCTCACCAATAGTGGAAGATAATTCTCATAGTTCCAAAGCCTTCCCACGCTTGTTACTGTCATTCATTTTAGCTTTAACCAGTCTGGCATGTATGTAAACATATCCCATTGTGGTTTTAATTTATGAACCTCTGATTAACTAGTGAGGACTGTTATCTTTTCCTTATGATCAGTAGTCACCTACCTAACTATCTTGTTAGTGAAATAGTTTGTTAATACCTTTAACCTTTTTCCTGTGTAGGCTACTTTTTCCTTCTCAAAAAGAGGAGGCACATTGGGTAATTGTGGGCATGGATCACACCAGGGGTACACCCAGAACAAGTTCTGAGTGGCACATGGGACTCAGTCTCTTAGACTTGAGAGCTTTAGAGACTCCAAAGAGCACATGGTGCCTTTTTCAGTACGGCTGCCTGCCATGGGGCAGCTGTCTTGCCCATTTGTCATTGTGCTGTGGTTTGGGTGTACCCCAACAACTCAAGGGTGGGAAACATTATTCCTTCCTCCCTGCAGCAGTTTTGGGAAGTGGGTTGGGACAGGGGCAGAGCATCTATGAACTTATCCATCCCTCTTGGGAGTGGTCATACTCTCTGTAAGTCGGAGGGCTAGCGCAGACTGGCTAGTAGAAATGGCAGCATGAACTCTCCCGATGTAGCTGTTCAGTCATCCACTTCTCCATCTCTAGAGTCACGAGTCAAGATAAACTTTTTGTTTCTTATATATTACCTAGTCTCAGGCATTCTGCTATAAGAATAGAAAGTGAACTGGAGACTCATTTGACCATAATGACACAGTAAATTCGACAACCCTGGGACAATTATCGGCACAACTGGAGGCTGTTAATAAGCCAAAAGTTTCATCAAAATTTATGGCACCATCGGGACTATCCTTGGCCTAAAGGCTGAAAGCCAAGCAATGCCTTATAAAATGGCATTTTTAAACCAGAGGAGAAAAAAACACATTAAACATGATTTACAACAAAACTGCTGACATCGGAAGTTGGACTTTGTGATACCACAAGGCTTAAACCTTTAAAAAGATCTTAATGGACTTCAAATGCAGCCTTTCATTTAGCTTTCGGCCACAGATGCACCCCAAATCATTAACAGATAGGCCTTCACCACGCAGTAGAAAGGTTCTCCAGATGTCAAAAATGAGATTAAGTCTTTCCTTGGGTCTTAGAAAGTAATTCAAATTCATCCACATTCCCAATCAAAGGAAATAAGGGAATACGAACCATTCTGAATTCACATTACTTTAAGCAATCTATTTCATAGAATTGGGAAATTTGCTGTGTGTTGGAACAAAAGACTGATGTTACTAGGAGATTTATTCCTATTCTTTTTCTGTCTTTCCTTCCGACCTCCCTCTCCCCCTCTCTCTTTTCTGTCTCTATCTCCTCTCTTTCTTTCTCTAGATAGATAGATTGAAAGATGGATGGATGGATAGATAGATAGATAGATAGATAGATAGATAGATAGATAGATATACTGATGTATGTGTATAAAATGCAGGCAACATATATATATATATATATATATATATATATATATAAAATTTGGAACATAAATTCTCAATACTAACCTAATCATAATAGCAATTTCTCTGCTTGTCTGTGAAATATTTAGAAAATCCCAAAGAAACACTAAGCATATTCTGAATTAAAGGAAGTCTTTTTAAAAGAATGTCTCATGGGCTCATTTCAGTTTGACAGAGCAGAAAGAATAAAATAAATAAATAATATATTTTCAAAAGTATACTAATAGTTGTTCATAAATGCCTCCTTCACAATCCTTCAATACATTTAGTAGATTCAGAAGCACGATATCACCTATGAAGGAAATTGGTGACAGACAGGAAACTACCAGTCATTGCAGTCAAAATTTTTGAGCCAATGACCTGAAGTAACACATGAAAACTTTGAAGCCTCATTTCTAAATGGTAAAATTTGGATCAAAGCTTCTTCCCTGAAAGACTGCTGTGGTTATCAAATAAACTGTTTATTTCCAAAGATGTTTCTGAACTGAAGCATCTCACAAGCTCGATTATCTACATTTCCATTATCAAATGGGCTGGCCTTTTTCAAGTATTTTCAGTACCTTTACATGCTTGGAATAAACTTCAGGACTCACCTCAAACATGAGCATCTCTCTTCAGTCTTCCATGGCACTGCGAGGACATTCATGTCAAACCCTTCTCCACATGTCCCTGTATATTTAAAGAGTGTGATTACAATTCTTGGTGGGGTTAATAAAAGAGTCATGGGTAGAAGAAAGGTAGCTACATCTGTAATAGTAGTGATAGCAGTATTTGCATCTAAGACAATACGACATGCATTGCGTTAGGCCTCACAAAACATTTAATAAACTTACTATATTTCTATGAGAAGAAATATAATTTAGAAACAACGACAAACCTATCTTGGCTCCTTAGGTGTTAATCTTGTAGAGGACCAGCTTCTATTTCATAATGATCCCCAATACTGAGAGGCTTGAATAGCAAACAGATTTGCAGCTTATGATTCTATTGGCTGGAAATGTTGACTAGGTTTATCTGGTTGTCTGTTTTGCCCTCACTTGGCTTCAGGATTCTGAGGAATACTGCAGCTTGCCAAGACAGGACTACACTACTTCCAGGCATTGTGTGATTATCAATGAGTCTCCTCTTCTAGCACTGAGATCTGTTCAAAGAATGTAGACAGAGGACTAGAAGGATCCGAGAGGAAAGATAGATGACTGAGAAAGAAACTTCCAACCACCTGCTTTCCTCTCAACTACCTTGTGTGATCTTAAGAAAGACTCAAGGCAGCACTGGGTCTGATGGGGAAGCAGTGAGATAGCACTAAGACAAAAGTTGAAGACTCAGACACTACAGTAATTAAGATTATCAGTGCATTTCATCTAGGTCATACTTTTCCCAAATTCTTAATTTTCATGTCTTATTTGCTTATTATATAGAGATCACTTTAAAATAAGGACCAGGTTAAAATTTCATGTTTTGACTATTTAGACTTACAATACTATTTGAAAGACCTATTTTTGGATCCATTCTTTTGACCTTTAGATCCACTCTTTTGAGTTGCTACAATGTATAGCAAATGTTTTAAAAGATGCCTCCTTTAAATACACTCAGAATCTTAGCATATCTCCTCAAAGGCTCAGAAGAACATATAATCTTATGGTTTGTTCACATTTTTTAATGTATTTCCAAAAGTAATGTCTTAAATTTCTTTGCTTTACATTACTTTCAGGAATATTTGTTAGTATTGGGAAATTTTCAATGTGAAAAGGAAGAATCGACTTAAACTCCGACAAGACAGCGATTTCAATTCAATTTCAATTCTAAGATATTCAAGGAAGTTTGTTCCACCACATTAAGCATTAGCCATACAATTCAATAAGAAAATAATCATGAAAAGATTTACTGTTCATGATATGTTATTACTATCTAGCTGTAATCAACTCAACTCTATTGGAAAAACTCAAAAGTAACATGATAAAATGATAATATAAGTCTATAAATATACTTCATAAGTAATCCTTTATAGTTTCTGGAGCTAATGCTGGAATTCAAAGACTTACTACTCAATAGAAGAATTACTTTTGTAAAGACGCTAAAGCAGTATTTTCATAATTAAACCAAGCAATAAAAAATATGTAAGTTTCAAATTTATTGCTGATGGAATATTATGATACAATAACAAGTATATATCTGGGTATTGTCTCCATCTCCCAATACAGTACTACAAAGTTTCTGTATCTTGAAAATTAAGAAGTAATGAATCCAGTCTGAGTAGGTGTCTGAATAGATGTTGGTCACCAAAAAGACCATCTGGTGGGGCTGGAGCCGTGGCTCAGGGGTTAAACCTCCGCCTTGCAGGCGGAAGGTCCTGAGTTCGGATCCCAGATCCCACGTATAGACGCCAGATGGAAGCGGGGGCGGCCTGCGCTTCTGATCCTGGTAGGGCGGAGCCTGTGAATCCCAGGGCAGAAGGAGGTGGAGGCGTCCATGGTGGTTCACGAATTCGTCCGTGGTTCTACACACACACAGACACACAGACACACATGTGCGCACGCGCACATACACACGCACAGTTGAATAAATAATAATAATAATAAAAAAAACATTTGTTAAAAAAAAAGACCATCTGGTAATTAGAAGCTTCAACTCACTTTCACACTCTAAGGACATGAGCGGATTGCAGATGGAATTAATAATTAATCATGTTACAGGGTGGAGTCTCCATGAACATCCCCTTGAGAGCTTCTTGATGGGTGAACATATATCCGATGCTGGGAGAGTGATGCGACTTTGCAAGAACCTCATGCTTTGGGAGTATTTCCAACTCCTCAACTTTTCACTGGGTTGCTGATCTATTACCTTCATATTCTTTCTAATAAAACAGCTACTAGTGTCAACATGACCATTGAAGGCTTTGGCTCTGGGCACATTTGAAAAGAATTAGTGGTTAAGCCTTAAGCAAGCCTACAGGAGCTTATCTAATTAATGGGGGAAGGTACCCAGCTGATGGTGGGTGAGACCATCCTCTGAGCAGTGGATAAAATGGAGTGAGCTGATTAAAGAAGTTGGGCAGACATGGTGTCTGGCAAATGAAATTTACTCCCTTTTCAACTTTCTTATGAATAGGGGTGGTCAGTTCCTTAGGCTCTTGGTGTTGGCATGGGCTCTTCTATCAGGATGGATTAAGAACGCTAACCCAACAGGTGTAAGCCAAAATAAAACCTTTTTGTTTCTCTAAAAGCCATTTAGTTATGAATTTACAGGCAACATACAGAGTTACTGTGACAACCAGCAAGCATAACATCTGAGTTCTGTGAGTTGTACCAGCAAGTAATGGGACCTGAGGAAGAGCCCCAAAACCTCTCATTTGTAGTCAAGTTACAGGTAACCTGGAGACTAACAATTAAGCTGTGCATCTGAAGCTGGGGTAGTCAGATGGAAGGAAGCCTTTAAAGAATGAAGTTTTCACTATAATCCAGGTAGAGTTACAATTGACACCTAACTGTACTCCAATCACTGGTGAAGGTTTGGGGAGGAATTCCCTCATCTGGTCACTAATGTGTTGAACTGGGTACAAAGAAAATCAGATGGTTTTTCCTACATGACTGGGTCCTACTATGTAAAGAATGCTGTCAGGTGTTCGCAGTGGAAGACACTAGGCATTTTTCTCAATCAAAAAATTCTTTAATCTGGGCTGGAGAGGTGGCTCAGGGATTAAGTCTCTGCCTTGCAGGCGGAAGGTCCTGAGTTTGGATCTTAGACCCCACGTATAGACGCCGGGCAGAGGTCGGGCAGGCCGGGTTTCTGGTCCTGGTAGGGCGGAGCCTGTGAATCCCCGGGCAGAGTAAACAAGGAGGTGGAGGCGGTCCATGGCGATTCCCGAATTCGTCCGTGGTTGAACACACACACACACATACATGCACACACATGCATACACACACAATTGAATAATAAATAAATAAATAAACATTTAAAAAGATTCTTTAATCTATTGAGCATGACACATAGCGTGGCGAAAGAACCTCAGTCAGTGATGAGGAACTACCACCTATACACAAGATACTTTCTGCAAAATACAACTCACATTACACACGTTCTCCGAAATATTCAGACTTCACTTGTTTTGCCGCTAAATGTAAACATGGCACCAGACTCAGAGACATCATGAAAGACAAATCAATTAAATACATTAAATGAGTTGTATCCTCAAGTACCATTTGAAGTATGAAAAGATCATCTAGCATGCATTTTTAATCATAATTGAAGCCCTTTATAAAAAAAATGTATGTTTTGAAAGGACTAAAATACAAGGCTAAAAAATCTTGAGCATAATTTTACTTCTATCTTGTTCACCCATAATTTACTCGTTACAGAGAAAACCTTACCTGGCCTCCCTCTAGCTTGCAACATTTTGCTTATAGCATCACAGTCCTTGCTCTTCCCTTGAGGACAACCCCACCTTATTAAGTGCAAAGGGAAGTTATTGTTCATTTCTGGGCTGCTGGTAGCTTTTGGCATCTTTCATTTCATTGTCATTCATTAGCAGCACATCCTTCCTCTGGTTCTCACTGTCTGTAGTGTGTTCTCTTCCCTGCAGTTTCTTTAGTTTTTCACAGCCCAAGTGGCATTTAGTGACCTACCCTGGTGTTGACATTCAGTTACTGCCTCCATTAAAATCAGAGACTAATTGGGGGAAGGGGGCTGAGTGTTGGCCCAGAATTAATGAAAGAGTGTATGAGAATCAAAGCAGGGTATCGATTGTCTGCAGCTCGGAAAGGCGGGTTTGGCCTCACACTCTGGAAGTCTAAATTGTGATTTTTGACCTAGTTATGCATTAGTTGTGCTCTGAGCCCATGTCACTAATCAGTTCCGTTGGAATCAGGGCTTGCTGTGTGTTAAAGATGGCTTGATTTCTCTTTGGAGGAGGAAGCTATGTGAGAAGCTTCATTAGTGGGATGCACCCCAACATTGAGATCAAGAGAGTGTTGGATTACCGGCTATGGCACTCCTTTTATACTGGATTCATCAACTGACTTGACAAATCTTTTATCGACTCGCACCAGCTTGACAAGCTCTCACCCTTGCACAGTAGCCACCTGCCCTATCTCTGCCTTGGACTTACCTTTTGTGTCAGTTAATAGAGCATTCCTCATCATTTAGATAGCAACTCACTCAAGACATTAGAGTCAATTCCCAATATCCCTCAGACTTCTAACCTTGTGTTGCTGACACCGCGCATGTGCTATCTACATCTGCTGGCTTAGCCTACCAGCTAGATACACGTGTCAATTGGCCAGGGAAGGCTGATGCTTCGGACATATCTGTGAAGAACTAGTAGTTAAGGCAAACCTGAAGCAAGTCTGCGGAAGATTATCTAATTGATGTGGGAAGACCTAGCTCATAGTGGGTGGGGTCATTCCCTGGGCAGTGAATACAATGGAAAGAGCTAGTTCAGAACTTTGGGCTCTCTCAACAATTCCACTGGAAATACTGTGGCCGCTTCCCTGGGCTCCTGATATTAGAATGAACTCTTCTGCAGTGCTAATGAAGTCCAATTGAGAATTGTATGCAAGAGTAAACCCGTCGTTTCCCTAAGTTATGTGGTTTTGTATTTATTAGCAATATAAAGAGAAACTGCAGCATGCTAGAGGACACACAATCAGAATGACTTGCACAAAAGAGGATGTGCTAACACTTGAAAGATGATGACACAGAGTTCAAATGAGTCTAAAAGATGCAGGAAGCAAGGTGACGCCATTTAGGATAGTGATTCTAAGAGTTAAACATTCGTAACCTCAAAGAACATGCTGAATATTGTAAGTGTTTCAGCTGTTAGTGTGACACATCAGATGAGCCTTTGAATTACTTACGAAGAGAGATTTAGTTAAGACTAGCCTGCAGGAGATTGTCTTAATTGCATGACTGACGTGGGAAAAGACCCGGTCAATAGGTGAGACCATTCCCCAGCAGATTGATAAAAGCAGAAAGCTGGAAACATCTTTGGCAGAAGTGGCAACACGCTGACATGGGTCACTCTGATCTTTGTCCTCTGCTTTTGCTGTGTGTGTTGTGGTCAGTTCCCTTACCTCTTGAAGTTGGCATAACTCTCCTGCAAAATCAGCTATACCCTGGGATGCTTAGTATGCATGAAATATCCTTGTTCTCCTAAACGGCTTTGGCTCTGTATTTATTATAACAACAAAATTATGCAACTAAAACAAATACATATTCTGGAATACAACCTGGAATTTGCAATTTTAGCTAAGCAAGGGTAGCCATTGGTCTGTTACACATATTTGGGAGACTGAGGGTCTAGAAACTTTGGTGTCCTAAAGGAACCAACATGTCAAGGTTCGTTCCTCACACCCAAGCTCATTGTTTCTTTTTATTTCTTTTTTTTTTTTTTTACATGGGAGCTGGGATCCAAACTCAGGACCTCTGTTTGCAAAGCAAAGTCTTAACTCCTGAGCGATTTCTCCAGCCCATAATCTTTTTCCATTTTAAAGAGTCTAAGGATATTGTTACCAGTCTCCAACACCTTGGGAACAGTTCTTGAAATTTTAAGTTTTTATGTATGATAGGAACATGTGAGATCCTAGGTGAAGGGTGCAGGGCAGAGGAAATGAATGAAGTTGAATATATAAAAATACTCCTCTTTAAAACTTTATGATATTCATAGAAAGAAAGGACAACAGAATAATTAGAAATTATATCTTAATGCATAAGAATGACTATCATAAAAAGAATTTTCCCTTATCCTTAGTGATGCTGATAATGTTTTATAATAGATATAATTCTGACGGTATTTTACTAAGGATGGAGGGCAGGAGGGTGAAAATTCATTAGGAAAAGAGCATGTGGAATATTTTTCCTCTTGTAATTTAAAGATTAACAAAACTCTTTGGAAGCCCAGGGCTCCTAGACGCCTCTAAATGCAAAGCAAAGTAATTCTTTGGGAGGTCCCTAAGTGCCTATTTGGAAATGATTTGGTATCTCTTGTAGATTGGACCAAATCTCCTGGGTTCGGATGGCCCTGCTAGAACATCTATGCCTTTTTCGGCTCCTAGTGGAAGGTCTTCTATCAGGCAGCCTGACAAACTGAGTTCTACATGGTGGATATACTGTCCATTTCTGGAATATTGACCTATACAATGTATAGTTCCCATTCATGAGCAGAATTACCCTTCTAGCTGGTCATTATTTCTTCAAGTATTTTTTCTGTATTTTTCTCTTTCTTCATCTCTTCCCCATCCTGAGCCACAGGAACACAGATACCAAATTTTTATTACATTTTTTTGTCTAACAGTACAAGCTCAATACCTACCCCCCCCTGTTCTTCTCAACCCTTCCTCCCTTCCCGTTGTCCCTCATTGCACCCTCCCCCCTTGCTTCCCCCTCCCTCTCACCCTTTTTCCTTCCCTCCTCCTCCTCTCTTGGTGCTTCCTGCTTTCTCCCTCCCATCCTACAAAGCATTTGTTATATGGCACTGAGTTTCCCTCTGAGTCATCTACATTAGTGAGGGTTCAGGACTCAGTGGTGTAGCTTGGAGCCACTTCTAGCTGCCTGCTACTATGGGAACTATATTATAACTGTTTAACCCCTTGCCTCTAAGGATCCTACTGCCTGAAGCCTTCTCCTCTGTGCTCCATACTAGACTGTTGACATGTCGGCCATTGTGCAGGTCAGGCAAAGTCCAGTCACATTGTGGCTCTATCCAACCACATTGTGGCTCTATCCTGGCTACTGCAGCCCTGACTTGTGTGAAGTATCTTGCATATCTTTGGTCCTCCCCATCTTTAGGCTCTTAAAATCTTGCCACCCCCTCTTCCTCAAGGCTCCCTGAGCTTTAGGATGGAGAGAGATTTGGCTAGTCTGGTTCCAGGTAAATGATGTATAGTCTTTGGTGTAGTAAATTATGATTTATTGTTCTTTTCAGTTTTGCTGGTCCTGCACTGCCCTTGGCTGCATCCTGATTGGTATTTGACCATTTTTTAATGACTTGCCTTCCTGTTTAATAACTGTTTCTGCCGTGATATTACTGTTCTAATTTCTTTGACAAAATACCCGGGATTTAAGGGGAAAGGGGATTTATTGCCCTTACAGTTTGAGGGTACAGTCCATCATGGTGGAAAGATGTGGCAGGGAGAGAGACTTTGACTGTGGCAGGAGCATGAGGCAGCTGGTCATATTGTGTCTGAAGTCAGAAAGCAGAGAAGAGCCAATGTGAGCATTTGGCCGGTTTCCTCCTTTTGTCCATTTTCATTCATCTGGGACCCCAGTCTGTGGCTGGTGCTACTCCTCCTTTGATTAATCTTCTCTGGAAATTTCATCATGAATATACCAGAAGTGAATCTCCTATGTGACTCTCAAGCAGGTCCACAATGAAGGTGAACCATCATTCCACTGAACAACATGGTCTATCCAGCAAATCGTTTCATTCAGAAATCACATATTTCAGCTTTAGAAATCATGTCTGGTTCTTTCAGGATCATCGTATGTCTTCCAATGTCTGTTTTCCTTTATGTCTCCAAACTTGAGAACTCCTCCTTGCTATACCTCACATCACACAGCTGAACTCCGGTCACTTTTCCCCCTGTCTTGAGTGTGTCTTACATTACTGCTTCTCTGCTGTTATTGGGCAATAGGTTTCCTCATCTTTGTGGTAAGGGATGGAATGTGATGTTGTGAAGACTGTGGATTCGGGAGAATGACTCCAAAGTGTTGCATTGGCATATTTGTTCATTTCAGCAGGCAACTAATTCATACAGACTAGAGCCACAAACACCCCCAGCAGCAGCTCAGCTCTCTTCTCAGCTCTTTCATCCTTAATTGGGTTGCTTGCAATCTGCCCTAGCAACCAGGGTGCACAGTGGGCCAGAGACTCTGGCAGAGAAAAACAGAAAGAATACACTTTCTTTCTCTCTTTTTAAATAAATAGATAGATAAATAAATAAATAAAATTTAAGAGACTGGTCTAATGTTAAACTACAGAACCAGAATGGTTAAATGAAAGTCACAATCTGGGAAACTTTGAGGCTGGTGTCTAAAACCTTGACATATTCTCTCTCTCTCTCTCTCTCTCTCTCTCTCTCTCTCTCTCTCTCTCTCCTCTCCCTCTCTCTCTCCCTCTCCCTCTCTCCTCTCCTCTCCTCTCTTCCCCTTTTCCCTCCCCTGATGTTGTAGCACACCTTGCTACCCCACACTTTTGTTCTTTTGTTACCCTTTTTTTCTCCCCCTTCCTCCCTCCCTTCCCTCTGCACTTTCCAGCTTGCAAATATTGCTGTCATTTCTACTCTCTTAAAACCTTATTAAAGGTTTAGCTCTTCTAGTGGCACCAGGTATGAAGTCAAATAATCTAAAACCTGGGAAATCACCACATGAAGGTCTTTGCTTTCAAGAGTCGTTTCCCTTCCCGAGACTTTCTATTTTTATCTTTCAAGTGCATTAAGGTTTTTAATAAATTTTAATAAAAAATTTTTTCCATGCAAGTATGTGTGTAATATGTGAGAGTGTGTTGTTTATGGGCCTCATTCTTGGGCTACACCTATGCACACATATATAGAACCCAGAGAAGAACATTGGGTGTCCTGGTCTATCACTTTCAGCCTTATTCCTGTGAAACAGGATCTGTCAGTGAAGTCAGTGTCAACAAGTTGGTGATCTTGGGGTTAAGACTCTGCCTCCCAAGCAGAAGGTCCTGAGTTTGGATCCTAAGTCCCACATAAAAATGCAAGGTGAAAACAGTGGCAGCCTGCAATTCCAGCCATGGTGGGTAGAGGCTGGGAAATCCCAGAGCAAAGCAAAAACAGGGTAAAAATAATCTGAGACAATCCCTGAAGTCAAATGTGCACACACACATACACACACACACAATAAATAAAGTTAAGAAAAGTAGTTGATTTTTTTATTTTTATTCATCTTCTCTGTGTGTATGTGTTGCAGTCCACCTGCATGGTTGCTGATAAATGACCATCAAACAGCTTAAGGAACAAGGGGGTTATTCTCTTATGATTTCTGGTTACAGTTCTTAGTCCAGCTTGATGGGAGAGCATGCACCAACACCAGGGCCGAGGGAACTGGCCACCATAATGGCTGAGAGATGGACAATCCTTACTTGCCAGACCAGCATGTCTGGCCAAGTATACAGAAGGATGCCAACTCTCTCAACCAGCTCTCTGTGATTTATGCAGGGCCTAATCCCACCCACCATGGACTGGGTCTTCCCCAGCTAGATATCTCCTGCAGGTTTGCTCTGGGCTTAACTCAACCATCAACTCTCTACAACTGTGCCGGAGCTCAAACCCTCAATAATCAAGTTGACACCTGTGCCTGACTATGACACTCCACCCCTTGTCAACTTGACACAAAAACAATAGCACTTTTAAACTGTGACCTTTCCTTGTCCCTACAGATGTTAAAATAAAAATACATTCCATGGACAAATTTAAAATGTTCTCTCATTAAAACTTCAGTTCCAATATTTTAAAAGTTCAGTTCCAATATTTTAAAAGTTCAAAGTTTCTTAACCTTAAAACTCTTAAATCAGAATAAATTAAATACTTTAAAACAGATAAAACATTAAAACAGAAGGATCTACAATAAGAAACATTTAAATTAAAATCAATGTCCAGCAAATTACCGCATCCTGTACTTCAATGTCCATCTTCTGTTGCTCATCACGTAGTCAAGGCGGCTCAGAGATTCTAGGCATTCCCAGTCCCTGTTTGCAGCTTAAAGTTGTAAAGGCATAGTTCCTAAACCAGGCTGAATCTCCACTCGCAGTCGTCCTCAGCAGCAGTCCCATCTGGCATCTCAAACACAATTCTGGGTTCTCCTCTGCAGCTTTAAGCTTCACCATCTCTTGCAGGAACTCTACACCTGCCACTTGGTGCCAAGCTTTTGCTGCTTTCCACGAACCCCTCAGTAGTATGACCAAACCAGTGTCACCTGAGAGACGCTGCCTGATTCTGAAGCAAGGTTGAAACGTAGCTTAGTCCACTGGAGCTACAGCTGTACCAACTTTAACAAGCTGACACTGGAAAAGCCTCTTTTCTAAACAGCCAAACATCCAAAGGGCAAGAAATGGCTTTAACTTGGGCTTTCGGCCCCTGAAGAAATCTGGTCTTTCAAACCATGAACTCGCCATACGGTGGTTTTCACCTTTTCCACTGTCCCAGTGCAAGTCACTAAGTTTTCCTTCACTGATATTCATTTCTCCAACAGCAGCAGATATTCTGCTGCCTGCCCTTTGCACATCCAAACCTTCAAGGCTGCCAACACAGCTCTCCTTTGTCAAGCAAACCAGTCCATCATCTTTAAATTCAGCTTAACAAAGTCCTTGTTCCCCTTATTACAAATTGGGCCTGAACAATCTCTCTCAGCAATTGGCCGACTAAACTCTGAACGATATTTGTGAATCCACAAAGTGAAAATTCTCAAGCATTTCCAACTTTGTGCAGCAGAACCGTTCAAAAGCCACAAAATCCACATAGTCAGATTTATCAGCAACACCTGACTTCCTGGGTACCAAATTCTGTTGCAGTCCACCTGCATGGTTGCTGATAAATGACCATCAACAGCTTAAGGAACAAGGGGTTTATTCTCTTACGATTTCTGGTTACAGTTCTTAGTCCAGCTTGACATGAGAACATGCACCAAGACCAGGGCTGAGGGAACTGGCCACCATAACGGCTGACAGATGGACAATCCTTACTTGCCAGACCAGCATGTCTGGCCAAGTGAACAGAAGGATGCCAACTCTCTCAACCAGCTCTCTGTGATTTATCCAGGGCCTAATCCCACCCACCATGGGCTGGGTCTTCCCCAGCAGCTAGACAATCTCCTTCAGGTTTGCTCTGGGCTTAACTCAACCATCAACTCTCTACAACTGTGCCCAGAGCTCAAACCCTCAACAATCAAGTTGACACCTGTGTCTAACTATGACAGTATGCATATGTGTGCACGCATGTGTGCTCATGTGCATGTTGTGCTGCATGTGAAGAGGCCAGGGCACAAAACCCAGGAAGTCAGTTCTCTCCTGCCACTTTGCAGGATCCAGGGTCCTACTCTGCTTATCAGGCTTGTGCATGACAGCTTTGACTGCTGGGCTAGCCATCTCTCCAGCACAAGGTGATAAATTTTTAAAAACATTTCTTTATGTTTTTTATTTTGCTCACATTAACAAAATTTCGTGTTTAATAACTGACCTGACTTGTGTCAGGAGTAGAACTTCAACACATTTACACACAGTTGATCTTGAACAACTCGGGGTTTCACCTTACACAACTGGAAGTTCATATATAGCATTCAACTCCGCCAAAACTCAGCTACCAGCAACTGAAATTGACCTGGCATGATACCAATAACATAAGGATCCAATTAGCATATTTTGTGTGTTCCATGTATTACATATGCAAAAATGTGTGAAGGCCATGACAAGTCATTTTTTACTGCAGTACACAGTTTGTAGGAAAAAGCTGCTTGGTGAATACAATTGATACTACAAGATGTTTTAAGCTATAGTCTGAACTCTGAGTTCGCCTCAGTCTCAGTCATTGCTATAAAATCAAAGTAGTACGCCATGCAGTACCTTTAATATTATCCAGATTATTTGTTGTGGATATATCTGTACTTGCATTCTTTCAACTTCAAGTCATGTTATATGTAATCCGTGCCTTATGTACATAAATATTGATCAAGTTTAAGTTTTTATAGATAGATGATTATACAGAATGATAAAATAGAATATTATAGGGGCTGGAGAGGTGGCTCAGGGGTAAGCCTCTGCCTTGCAGGCAGAAGGTCCTGAGTTCGGATCCTAGACCCCACGTATAGATGCTGGGCAGAAGCGGGGGCAGCCTGTGTTTCTGATCCTGGTAGGGCAGAGCCTATGAATTCAGGGCAGAGTAAACAAGGAGGAAGTAGAGGTGGTCCATGGTGGTTCCTGAATTTGTCCGTGGTTCTACACACACACACACACACACACACACACACACACACACACACACAATTGAATAAATAATAAAAAAATTAAAAAATAGAATATTGCATGCATATGTTTTACTCATTCACAACATAGCTTATTATTTCTTCATATATAACAGTCTTATGTAGCAAATAAGACTTTCTCTTTTCTGACATATATAATCCATATATAAATGGACACTCACTTCAAAATTGTGCTGTTCAAATGTCAGTTGTACTTTAATTTATTTCCTATGAAAATTTTGAAGTGAGTAAACAAGGAGGAGGTAGAGGTGGTCCATGGTGGTTCAAAATCTGTATATATCTCACTTCAAAATCGTGCTGTTCAAATGTCAGTTGTACTTTATTTCCTATGCAAACTCACCTTTAATAATACTGGATCCTGAACCAGAGTTGTATTATATACAAATAATATACAAATATCTAGTATTGGCTCAGCAGTTGGACATAGACATTGCAATGTAGGATTCCTATAGCCCTCAGTACACCATCACATAATGGTTCATCTGAACCCCAGAGGAAGGAGAAGGTAAAGAAAGAATGAGGTGTGCAACCAGATGCCAAGTCACTTTAGAAAAGTTCCTTCCAAGAAGAAGATAACCTCAGGCAAAAATCTGTCCCAAACTGAACTATTACAAAAATCAACTTAGAAAGGAGACGACCATGTCATTTATTACCAAGTCAAGCTATAACTGTGAGTGAAAGGAAATTGCAATAATGTGAAAAGCAGACATATATCTTATATGCTTGTAAGCACAGTTAGTAGTTCTGAACACAGAGTGCCAAAACAGAAATGACTATAGTACCATACTTCTCATCTGTGTGATCTAGTGGCACAGGTCCAACTAAGAAGATGGCATTTGACCCCACCTGCTTCATATAACCTCATTAAGACATTAGAAAAGAGAAAAGCTATATAAGTCATGGGGGAGACAACAATTCACTTGTACCGCGTTTTCAGGCTTAAGAGTCATGTCAGATGAGATCTTTACTTTGACAAATATATGTGGATGGACTAGTAAGAAATAGCTGAGTCAGCTGAATTTTGAGAAATCAGTCTCTGAGTTATGAACGTGACCAACAATAAAATGGGAGTTTTCTCCTACACAAGGGTGTGATTTCATGGTGTACATCAACTCGTGCTATTTATGTGCTCGATGGAGTTTGATGAGACTCAGATTTTCTTTTCAAGCATGTGTATAACTCTGACAGTTGGTTCTAATGGAAATATAGACATTTTCTCCTATGGCAAAAAATAGGACTGCAAGACAATTTCAGTCTGCCTAACCACAGATTTAGTCCCTCAAATCCTACTTCTGAACTTGTGTTTTGTATGTACATTAAAACTATGCATTACCTTGGTTTCGTAATACATACGAATATTTTCAGTACATAGTTAAATCATTTAAGATTTTCTTTGGTGATGTAATATAGCAAATTCTTAAAGAAACTCAGAAAGCAAGGGTGCCATTATTTATACTACATTCATTTCCATGTGCCGTATGAAATCAATGAGATCCTTTGGTGGATCTAGAAGACCACATAAGAGGCTATTTGCTGACCTACCAAGTTTCCCACATTCTCAGCATAACACAAATGAATTCTATTCTTAATGATTGCCTTTCTTCTTTTATCTGTGGTAGATGACTTTCAAATAAAAATAGGAACAAAGGATCAGCAATACAACTCGGTGGGCAAAAGTGCTTGCTGTGCAAGTCTGATAACATGAGTTTGAACCCCCTGAATCCATAAGCAAACAGATGTGGTACACATCCGTAACCCCAGCATACATACAGCAAGGTGGGAGGCAAAGGCAACAGAATTTCCCCAAACTCACAAGCTAACTAACATTCTGGAGCTGCAAAGCAACAGAAATAGAGATCTGCCTCAAAAAGATGGGAGGAAAAAAGGAGCACCCACAGGTTTTTCTCTGACCTCCACACATATGCCATCACGCACCTGTACACACACACACACACACACTAAAAATGATAAATAAATAAATAAAATTTAAAAATGAGTGAACAATACCACCAAAACCACAAAGAAAGGCTATCAATCTAGGAACTGATGTTCATCAAACTCTACCTGTGTTTTGAAAAATATCAGTACTGTATATTCTCATGGTAGACACTGATCTTCTGTATCTGCAATATTAGGAAGGCAAGGGAAGAAAAAAACAAATTGAAAAAGATTCAATAAGAAAGCAAAAGATCACTGCCTAAATTATAGGATCAGCCAATGTAGTTTCTACAGAGAAATTAGTACTAATTTCTTTTCTTTTGGCACAAATTGTTTTTAATTAACTTGTCATTAAACAGGAACAGATGACACTTTCTATTAATATAAGAACTAACCCTTGAAATGGAGAAAATGTCCCCCAAGGGGAGACTTGATAGAGACCATAGATACTGAACTTCAAACTAGCTAGAATGTTCTACAACCAATTGACAATAGCACTGGAAAGAAAAACTGTGACAACTGGAAGTCTTAAAGGTTTTTTTTTTTTTTTTGGTTGAATAAGATGTCATCTAATTCTTTTAGTCTCAAAGTCAATGAAACTACTAATGTATTTGACATCAATCCAATTTTTATTTGTTTAAACATAGAATTCATAAAATCCTATTTTATACAAGATAAATTGAAAGCATCAGTAAGGTAGTGAAATTAGAACCAAGAAAATTTGAGTTTCAAAAGCCTCAGTGTTTTAGGTACAAAACTGTTAGGTTTTCGTAAGAATCTAGTCATTAAATAAATTTACTGTTACTCAAAGTTACCAAGTTTCAGGTGCAGAATAAATAAGTTCCAGAGGCTCAATGTATATCATGGTGACTAAAAATAACATTGTGAGTCAGAGATATGGCTCAGGGGTTAAAACTCTGCCTTGCCAAAACTGGATATCCACATACATAAGATTGAGACTGGACCCTTACTAATCACCATGCATGAAAATTAATTTGAAATGGAGCAAAGACCTTAACATTAGATCAGAGACTATAAAAATCCTAGAAGAAAAAGCAGCTAGTTTCTTCAAACTGATTGGCCTAGGCCAACACTCTCTAAATAGGACCCCAATAGCTCAGGAAATAGAACCAACTCTCACCAAATGGGATCTCATTAAATTAAAGAGTTTTTGTTCAGCTAACGATATTATCAACTGAGCAAAAAGACAACCCAGAGAATGGGAGAAAATCTTCACTAATCTGATAGAGGACTGATATCTAAAGTACAAAGAACTCAAAAAGAAACAAACATTAAAGACATAAACAGTCCAATTAGAAAGTGAGCCATGGCACTTAAAAGAAATTTTCCCAGGAAGAAATTGAAATGTCCAACAAATACCTTTAAAAAATGTTTCCATCCTTAGCCCTCAGAGAAATGCAAATCAAAACTACCCTAAGATGTCATCTTATACTGGTCAAAATGGGAAAATCCAAAAGACATGCAACAACACATGCTGGAGAGGATGTGGGGAGAAGGGAGCCCTCATACATTGCTAGTGGGAATACAGACTTGTACAACCACTATGGTGATCAATATGGCAGTTCCTAAAAAACTTAAAAGTTGAAATGCCATATGACCCTGCTATACTACTGCTGGAACTATTCCCTAAAAATGCATCTTTGTACTAGAAAGACACATGTACATCCATGTTAATTGTAGCACTATTCACAATAGCAAAGTCATGGAATCAACTTAGACGTCTGACAGTTGAGGAATGGATAATGAAAATGTGGAACATATACATAATGGAATACTACACAGCTATCAAAGAGTGAATTAATGAAATTTGCTGCTAAATGGATGAAACTGGAAGAAATCACACTGAACAAAATACCCCAAGCACAGAAGACCACATGTTGTCAGTTAGGCATAGGTGTCAACTTGACAGTTAGGGGTTTTGAGCTCTGGGTACATTTGTAGAGAATTAATGGTTAAGCTAAGCCCAGAGCAAATATGCAGGAGATTGTCTAGCTGATGATGAAGGCCCACCCATGGTGGGGGGCTTAGGCCCTGGAATAAAATACAGAGAGCTAGTTGAGAGAGTCAGCATCCTTGTGTACACTTGGCTAGACATGCTAGTCTGGCAAGTAAGGATCATCCTTCTCTCAGTCATTATGTAGAGATGGTAGGGCCAGTATCTTTGGCCCTGGTATTGGTACATACTCTCCCTTCAAGCTGGACGATGAACTGTAACTGGACTATAATAAGAAAATAAACCCCTGCTCCCTTAAACTATATGATGATAATTTATCAGCAACCATGCAGGAAAACTGCAACACGCATGTTCTCCCTTATAAGCAGAGCCTAATTCCAAATTCTTATAATGACATACTCAAAGGAAAATCTTATTACCCTTTACAATCACAAAGAATTTGAAATTGGAAGGTAAGGCAAAGAAGACCAAAGAGAATGAAGACAAAGGAACAAAGTTCAACAGAGTAATGAGGTCACCATCAAGAAAGACCCTTAATTAGCACGATACCTGATTCAATTCACAGTCAATGTCCTTCCTGATCTCTGGTGCTTGAAGTTGTTTGAAGCACTGGACATATATTCCCTGTCCTGTGGGGCAGGATTAGTGATAGTAGACAGCAGGATGATATCCTGGAGGTTGACTCCACCCACTACTGTGACCTATTCCTTATCTTCCCTCTCCTTCAAGTCTTCTCTATACAAAGGCCTCTCTTTCACAATTTCTGTATTATTGGATAGGAGAGGATCTCAACACCCACATAAAATGCAGCCTTAAGCAAAATGGACAACAAACAACCTAAATATAGAACATTGGCAACCCTACAATGTTCGCCTGGATCCAGGCCAAACAAATATCTCCCCATCTGGAAGCTCAGGGAACTTCACGGAAAAGGGACTGTTAAGACTGTAAGAGTCTAAAGATGGGGAGTTCCATTGCTGGTCAGGTCACTCTATTCAAGATAGGGCAGCTGCAGCCAGGAAATTACATCAGTGTGACTTGAGCTCATCAAACCTACACAGTGGTGGACATGTCACCATGCTCCATGGGCTTGCATGGATCTCAGGAGAAATAGTTTCAGGAAATAGTATCCTTAGGGGTGAAGGGTCAGACAGAGGTAGGGCAGTACCCCATATCAGTGAGTCACCCAAGGAAGGGCCTCTTGGTCTGTCACAAAGGTCTGAACCCCATGAGAACAGAAGATATAGAAGGAACCCAAGGACCCATGGAACCAAAAGACAGGAGAATAAGAGGGAGTAAACTGGACCCATGTGGGGAGGTAAGGGAAGGTGGGATGGGATGAGAACAGGAGGGAGGAAGGGAGGGGGGAATGAGGGAAGAATGTATATAAAAATATAAATATAATAATTTATTTTAAAAAAAGATTCTGCCTCACAAGCAGAAAGACCTAGGTTCAGATCCCAGATCTCAAATAAAAATCCCAGGTGGAAATGGCCTTGGCCTGTACTTTGACTCTGGAAGTTGGAGCCTGGAAAATCCTAGAAGGAAGCAAAAAGGTGGGAGAAGCAATTCAGGATGATTCCTGAAGTCTCTCTTAGGCCTTCACAGGCACACACAGTGCCATCCTAGAGAGAGAGAAAGAGAGAGAGAAGAATGAAAATATCATTTTATTGTACACTTGAAATTTGCTAAGATAAATTTCAAGCGTTTTTAACACAATAAACAAAGAAAATTGTTGGAGATGAGGCACTTGGCATGAAATGTAAACCATTTCACAACGTGCCTCATGTATTGTGCAATGTTACAGTAATTTGGTCATTGACAGGGCTTATGTTTGTGTAAGTTGCCTAGTGACATTCTCATTATAGTTTACATCAAAGTACCTTCTATGATGTTCATATAAAACAAATTTACATAGCAAAGTTTTTTCCAAACATATTTCCATCATTAAGCAATGAGCATCTACTTATATCAAAATATCATATTGACCCTTTCCCCATCCACCACCCAGGACACATGCAGTCCATCCAGGACTCACTGTGACCCAGGTAAGCTCCGCCCCAGCCAACCCGCAAAACCCCAGGCCAAATAATTCAGTTCAGTGAAAAACGCACAGAAATTGAAAGAAGGTCTTAAGAGTTAAAATGACAATGCCCAAGTCAAAGTGCAAATCCATGAGAAACAACACCCAAGTAAACAAATCTCCCACTGAAGGAATTAATCCCATAATGATAGACTCCAACTGGAACAAACCCATGAAAAATGGCCAAGAAAGCCTGACCCAGGATAACGACTTTCAAAACATGATCATTACCATGTTCAATACTATGAAAGAGGAAATCCAGGAGGAATTAAATAACCGCATCAATCGCTTTGAAGAGGAACAAAACAGATACTTGGAGGAGTTGAGAAAAACAGTTCAAGAAACAAAAACAGGCATAGAGCAGTTAAAACAGACTCAAGCAGAGTTTAAAACTGAACTAAAAAACAAGTTATCTTCAACCCAGAACTCAACAGAGAGTCTTATCAGCAGAACTAACAAAGCAGAAAACAGAATTTCAGACCTTGACAAAGATGGAGTATTAACTAGCTCAATGGAAGAGGTTGTTAAAGCAAAAAGATACTCGAGAGAAATATTCAAGAGTTATGGGACACCCTGAAGAAGCCTAACATGCAAATTCATGGAATACCAGAGCAAGAATCTCAAAATACCACCCCTGAGGAAATTTTTCAAACGATCATCAAGAAAAACTCACTTCATCTAAAAAAAGAGAGGCCCATACATATACAAGAGGCATCCCACACCTTAAACAGATATGACCAAAATAGAAACTCGCCACGGCAAATAATAGTTAAAACACTCCACATTCAAGATAAAGAAATGGTGCTGAGAGTTTCAAGGGAAAAAAACCAAGTCAGTTTTAAAGGTAAACCTATTAAAATAACAATGACTTCTCAGTCGAAACAGTAAAAGCAAGAAGAGCTTGGAGAGACATACTTCAAGTATTGAATGAGCAAAAATGTCAACCCAGGCTGATATACCCTGCAAAACTATCCATCATATAGAGGGAGAAAGAAAAATCTTCCAGCACAAAGACAACTTGAAGGGATACATGTCCAACAAACCAGGACTTCAAAAAATTCTAGAAATGATACTCAAGCTTGAAGAAAAAAAACAGGCATATCCAGGAGAACAGAAGGGAAGTATAACACCACTAAAAGTGAAACAATATACTTACAAAAGCCACTAAACATAAAAAATGTCTGGAATTAAAAATAGTTTATCCATTATAACCTTAAATGTTAATGGAATTAACTCACTGATCAAGAGACACAACAAATTTGGATTAAAAATCACAATCCGTCAAACTGCTGCCTCCAGGAAACCCATCTCAACACAAAAGATAGGCACATCCTAAACAAAAAAGTCTGGTCAAAAATTCTGCAAGCTAATGGAACCAGGAAACATGCAGGGGTAGCCATTATACTATTGTATAAAGTGGACTTCAAACCAAAAAAAAATCCTAAGAGACACAGATGGATACTACATTTTAGTCACAGGCACAATTCACCAGGAAGACTTCACAATACTGAACATTTATGCACCCAATATACACCCCCCCACACATTCATTAAGCAAACCTTACAACATCTAAAGCAAGAAATCAATCCCAAAATGATAATTCTTGGGGATTTCAACACCACCCTCTCAACATGGGATAGATCAACAGGTAAAAAACTTAACAGAGACACTTTGGAGCTTAATCAAACCCTGAATGAAATGGACCTTACAGATCTCTATCGAACTTTTCATCCACGCACCGAAGAGTACACATTTTTTTCAGCAGCACACGGAACTTTCTCCAAAATAGATCACATATTGGGCCACAAAACGAATCTCCACATATACAGGAAAGTTGAAATTCTAGCCTGTACCTTATCAGACCACCATGCCCTAAACCTTGACATCCACAACACAACAAGCAACAGAAAATACAGTAATTCCTGGAAACTTAATACTATGAATCTGAATGAGAATTGGATTCAGGAAGAAATTACAAAGGAAATTCAAGATTTCCTGAAAGTGAACGATAATGAAAATACAACTTACCAAAATCTCTGGGACACAATGAAAGCTGTTCTAAGAGGTAAGTTCATAGCTCTTAATGCCTACATCAAAAAAAATGGAAACATCACAATAAATAACTTAGCTTAGCAATGCAACAAAAAGCTTTAGAGACACTAGAGCAATCTGATCCCAAAGCAGTAGAAGAGAGGAGATGAGCAAAATAAATGGAGAAATTACCTGAAATCGAGATTAGGAAAACGATACAGAAAATCAACCAGTCAAAAAGCTAGTTTTTTGAAAAAATCAATAAGATTGGTACACCCCTAGCTAAACTAACCAAAAGCAAGAGAGAGAAAACCCAAATTAACAAATATAGAAATTAAAATGGAGTTATCACTACTGATACCCAAGAAATCCAGAGAATTATAACGGCATATTTCAAAAATTTATACCCTGTGAAATTTGATAACACAAAAGAGATAGATGAATTCCTAAGTAAACACAACTTACCTAAATTGAATGAGGAAGTTGTGAATTATTTAAATAGTCCTATAACCTATGAGGAAATTGAGGAAGTAATCTTAAATCTTCCCACCAAAAAATGTCCTGGACCAGATGGATTCAGCACAGAGTTCTACCAGACATTTAAGGAGCTAATAACACCAATACTCCTTAAACTGTTCCATCAAATAGCAAAGGAAGGAACACTACCAAATTCCTTCTACAAAGCTAATATTGTCTTATTGCCAATAGCACAGTCACTACAACCAACACTCAACAGATGGGATCTTATGAAATTAAAGAGCTTCTGTTCCAATAAAGAGATTGTAACTTGAGCACAAAGGCAACCCATAAAATGGGAGAAAGTCTTCACTAACCACAATGTGATAGAGCTCTATTATCCAGAGGGCACAAAGAACTTAGAAAACTAAACACCAAGGAAACTAATGGCCTAATTAAAAAATGGGCCTTGGAACTTAAAAGAAACTTTACCAAGGACAAAATTACAAGGTGTAACAAATATCTTAAAAAATGTTCCACATCCTTAGCCATCAGGGAAATGCAAATCAAAACTTCCCTGAGATATCATCTCACCCCGGTCAGAATGGCAAAAATTCACAATACAAACAACAAATGCTGGAGAGGATGTGGAGAGAGGGGAACTCTCCTACATTGCTGGTGGGAATTGCAGGCTCATACAACCACTCTGGTGAGCCATCTGGAGATTCTTAAAGAAATTAAAGATTGAAATGCCATTTGACCTTGCTATTCCACTTTTGGGAATAACCCCCCATACAGCAAAAATTCTCCTTGATAGCACAAACACAACCATGTACATAGCAGCACTGTTTACAATAGCAAGGTCATGGAATCAGCCCAAATGTCCAACAGTTGATGAATGGATAAGGAAAATGTGGTACATTTATACAATGGAATACTCCTCATCCATCAAAAATGAAGAATTAATGGAATTTGCCGGGAAATGGATGGAATTAGAAACAATTATATTGAGTGAAGTGTCCCAGACACGGAAAATTAAGCACCGTATGTACTCCCTAATAGGTGGATTCTAGTACCAAATTCACTTAGAGATACTCAAAGACAAATCTCTGTAATACCTACAGTAATTGTAAAGATTATAAACAGGAAGGTTGGGGAAGGAAGGCCCCACCAGAAACAGAGGGGACCATGTTACAGCACAGAAAATAGGCCACCATCAAGGACTGCAAGTAAGTAATGAGACATCTGGTTAAGTTCACAGACTTTCATTCCTGATCATTTATAACTGATGGGGTATGATCTCACCAGAAGGGGAGGGCATATAGTCTGGCAGATAGAAAGTAACCAGTTCGCAGATGGGTGATTGATCCCTCCCTCACGGCGGTGTCCTACTATTATTACATCTACCTTTGAATATACTCTTATAACAAGACTATAGTTTAACAGGTTTTTATCTCTGGCCAGGGGGTGACATCCAATACCTATCAGGGTGGAGCCAAGGGCATTGCAGGAGCAGCAACTGAAAAAAAAAATCAACAACCATAATCCAAATACGCCAGCCTACAACAGTCCCTAAACAGACATCCAATGGCACAGTCACTGCTACCAATTCTCAACAGTTGGGATTTGGTGAAATTAAAGAGCTTCTGTTCAGATAAAGAGATTGTAACACGAGCTCAAAGGCAACCCACAGAATGGGAGAAAATCTTCACTAACCACATATCTGATAGAGCCCTATTATCCAGAGTGCACAAAGAACACCAAGAAAACTAATGGCCCAATTAAAAAATGGGCTCTGGAGCTTAAAAGAAGCTTTACCAGGGATGAAATTACAAGGTCTAACAAATACCTTAAAAAATGTTTCACTTCCTTAGCCATCAGAGAAATGCAAATCAAAACTTCCCTGAGATATCACCTCACCCCAGTCAGGATGGCAAAAATCCACAATACAAACAACAACAAATGCTGGAGAGGATGTAGAGAGAGGGGAACTCTCCTACATTGCTGGTGGGAATGCAGGCTCATACAACCACTCTGGCGAGCCATCTGGAGATTCTTAAAGAAATTAAAGATTGAAATGCCATTTGACCTTGCTATTCCACTTTTGCGAATAACCCCACATACAGCAAACATTCACCTCGATAACAGAAGCACAACCATGTTCATAGAAGCACTGTTTACAATAGCAAAGCCATGGAATCAACCCAAATATCCAACAGTTAATGAGTGGATAAGAAAAATGTGGTACATCTATACAATGGAGTACTACTCAGCCATCAAAAATGATGAATTACTGGAATTTGCTGGGAAATGGATGTTATTAGAAACAATTATATTAAGTGAAGTATCCCAGACCCAGAAAATTAAGCGCCGTATGCACTCCCTAATAGGTGGCTCCTAGTACCAAACCCACCCAGCCCACCCAAAGACACTCAAAGATAAATCTCTGTAATACCTACAGTAATTGCTAGGATTATGAACAGGAGGGATGGGGTAGGAGGGCCACACCAGAAACAAGGGGAGAGGGGACCATGTTACAGCAGAGAAATAGGCCTTCATCAAGGCTGCAAGTAAGTAATGAGACATCTGGTTAAGTTCACAGACTTTCGTTCCTGATCATTTACAACTGAGGGGGTATGATCTCACCAAAAGGGGAGGGCATATAGTCTGGCAGATAAGAAGTAACCATTTTGCAAATGGGTGATTGACCCCTCCCTCACTGTGGTTTCCTACTTTTATTACATCTACCTTTGAATATACTCTTTTTTTTTTATTCAATTGTGTGTGTGTGCATGTGTGTATGTATGTGTGTGTGTGTAGAACCACGGACGAATTCGGGAATCACCATGGACGCCTCCACCTCCTCCTTGTTTACTCTGCCCTGGGATTCACAGGCTCCGCCCTACCAGGACCAGAAACGCAGGCCGCCCCCGCTTCTGCCCGGCGTCTATACGTGGGGTCTAAGATCCGAACTCAGGACCTTCTGCCTACAAGGCAGAGACTTAATCCCTGAACCACCTCTCCAGCCCCTGAATATACTCTTATAACAAAACTCTAGTTTAACAGCTTTTTATCTCTGGCCAGGGGTGAAATACAATACCCATCAGGATGGAGTGAAGGGCATTGCAGGAGCAGCAAAACTGCAAAAGAAAATCAACGAACAATAATCCAGAACTTCAGAGACTCTATATCAACCACCTAGAATAGGGCCAGACTAATCTTTCCCCATCCTGAAGCTCAGGGAAATTTGCAGAAGAGTTGGCGGTAAGATTGTAAGAGCACAAGGATGGGAGGAGCAATGATATGCAAGATACTCTACATAAGTTAGGGCAGAAGCAATCATAATTGGACTTTGCATGCCCTGCGCAATGTCCCACACACTATTGACACCACAAAGTCCAGCATTTGCTAAAAGCACCAAGATCCTTGGAGGCAAGGAATTGACAGCCATAGTAGTGTTCCTATGCCTAAGGGGAACACAGGAAAGGGTTCAGGGAAATGCCACTGGGTCCTTGTACGTCATTGGAGAGGAGGGCCCAGAGGAGAGTCTGGCATGCACATTAAAGGATTCTCCGGGGATTGGGGGAGGGGGCACTGGGGGATGGGGAGGGAGGGGTGAGGGAGGGGGAGCATGTGGGGGAGGAGGGAGGGAGGGAACCAGTGTACCTATTAAGTTTGTATGAGCGGAAATAATAATAAAAAATGTTAAAGGATTTAAAAAAAAAACAAATAGGCCAGCCTAATCTCTCCCCATCCTGAAGTTCAAGGAAATTAGCGGAAAAGGGGGTGGTAAGATTGTAAGAGCACAAAGATGTGAGGAGCAATGATATGCAAGATACTCCACACAAGTTAGGGCCGAAGCAATTATATTTGGACTTTGCATGCCCTGCACAATTTCCAACACACTATTGACCTCACAAACTCTGACATTTGCTAAAGGCACTAGGATCCTGGGAGGCAAGGGATTGACAGCCACAGTAGTGTTTCTATGCTTAACGGGAACACAGGAGTTCTGGGAAATGCCACTGGGTCCTTGCATCTCGGAGAGGAGACCCAGAAGAGAGTTTGGCATGCACATTAAAGGATGTTCCGGGGATGGAAGGGGGAGGCACTGGGGGATGGGGAGGGAAGGGGGAGGGGAGGGGGCACAGGGGTATAGTGGTTTGGATGGAGGGGGGGACTGGTGTACCTGTTGAGTTTGTATGAGTGGAAATAAAAAAAAATAACCAAAAGCTCTTTACAATAAAAAGAATGATTTCCAGACCCAATAAAGCTAAAATGGCTCCAGAGAAAAAAAAATAAGTTCAAAAAAAAATTTCATATTGAACTCCTTAACAGCATACATTTTTGTCCACTATCAACGAAGCTAGAAGAAAAAAGGGATTCAATGCATATGTTATACATTTGTTTATACCAGTCATAATGCATAAATACCTTCACACATGTGCCATAAATGTATACACTTACACACATACACCATGATGTGCATACATCTATATTCACACACAATAACATGTAAACTCACATACTACAGAAGAGATACATGCACACAAAATTAACAATATTAATTTATTAGCATAAACTTGGCTCCCTTTCTATCTTCCCTTTTTATTTTTATTATCATTTTGTATTCCCGTCTTTACAATGAAGATTAAATAACTTGATGTATATTCTAGCATATATCATTAAAATAAAAAGGTCATAAAGCAACATCATATGTATTCATTGGAGAGATACTCAGCACATATTGTCAAAATTTTAAATGTTTCAGGAAATTATCTTAGCTTTATATTTGTATATTTAAAAAGCTGCATGAAATTTCATATGAAAATTAGCATCAGATAGGTGTTGTGGTCTTTAGAAGTATATAGCCACTTTTCTCATTGCTGCAGCAGAATCCATGATAAAAGTATCTTGGGGAAGGAAGAGTTTGTTGTGATTCACAACTAAAAGGCCCACAGTTCATCATAGCAGGAGGTCACGGTGGCAAGAACTACTGGTCATACTGCATGTGCAGTCAGGAATCAGAGAATGCTAGAGTTTTCAGCTCAGTTCAGGGTCCCAGCTGATCATATGGTGCTGAACAAATTTTAAAAAGATATTCCCATCTCAACTGATCTAATGTAAAATGCCCTCTTGTATGTCCCCTAGGTGATTTTTGATTCTGTCAAGCTGACATTAGTATTAACCATCACAAGAAGCCACTTTCCACCAGTTTTAGCCCATATGCCGAGTTTCCTCTGACATACACACATGCTCCTACATCTAGCTACCCACACTCTGTGTCTTTAGATGTGTGGTAAACACCTCACATTCAACTTGCCAGTAGGAAAACTCTTGAATATCTTTACCCTAACCTCAAAACCACTCCATCCCAGTTTGTACTGCTCTATAGCAATATTCAGCTAATTCTTTTGGCTCTCCCTGCCCTACATTCACACCATGCAAAAAACACACCATTATTCTTGTTCAGCTGAATGATTGTCATTGCCTCCCAACTAACTGTCTTTGCTGCTTTTGCTCCTGCATCAACTATTCTTTAAAACAGCACAGTTCTTAAATTTCTGACACGATCAAAAATGGTCCTGACCATGGTTCGTATGATATCATCCAATAATACTCACCAAAAATGTCTATTTGCAAAATAAGATCTTGTGTGCACTTTGCATACACAGATGGACCCTGACTTACAATTGGGTTTGATAAGAGTGTACCACTACTTATCTGTATGGGTTACTCTTAACTATTGCTGTGAGAGAGCATTTAAAGTCAATCAACTTAAGAGAGAAAGGGAGATTTATTCAACTTATGGTTCCAGAGGGGAAATACAGTTTCTCAAAGCAGAGGTGGCATGGCTGGCTGGCCAAAGCTGGAGGAGGCTACGTGACTGCAAACATCTCTTCGAGGCTAAGAGCTGCAAGTCTGCTTGCTGCAAGAGCAGACTTCTGCAGGTAGGGCGGGACGAATCCACCTCACGGCCCATTCCTTGTGACTGCCTTCCTCCAGCAAGGCTCCACCTCTCAAGATGCCATGACTTGCCAAAACACATGAGACTGTGGGGGACACATTTCAAACCATGACATTATCCAAGGCCAAATAAAAGGATTTTTTATCATTTTATGAAATTTTCTGGGAAGATCTGGGAAGATTTCAAAATTTGGCTCAGGAATGGCTTAGAAAATCAAGGAAAGGAAGCTGGTAAAGTTTTCTTTTTTTCTGATCAAAAAGCTGATATAAATGGGTTACACACATTATATACATACTTGTTTAAGCAAAAAGAAAGGGAGCCCTTTCTGACAATGATCTACTGTGAGGAGCACAGAAGCTCAAGACCCCGATTTCTTGAAGAAAGAGGCCAAGAACATTCCATGCAGTCAGTAGTAGCAGCGTGCCTCTCGTTGCTTAGCAACGGTAGAGATTGACTTCTATTGACTTTCCTGCAGGGGGAAGGGGTGGATCTTGTCCTGTCTCAAAACAGGATAGAGGGCAGAAGGGTTTCCTGCATGTCTCTTTCTGTTCCTTGGAAGCCATTCAGACGTTAATTAGCATGTTTAAAAGATGGGCACAGAGTTTTATTGTTGTAATTGTATCGCTATGTTGCTGACCTTTGTATATAATAGTAGCCTGTTCTTTCTCCACAATGAATGAAGCCATTAAGGCATGTTAACTGTTCAAGGATTGGCAGGGCGGTATTGGTGGTGGTGGTTCCACCTATTGTTGACCTTGCAAACACAGTCAGCCTGCTACAATAGACCAATGGACATCACCTCTTCCAGCCACATATAGACGTCCCCCGGTTTCATGTTATATAAGGAGTTAGATTCTAAAATAAACTCGACTTGGTTTTGACTTTTCCACCTTCCCTCTTGACCCCGCCTGATCCAATTCCTGCTGATCCCACTCTGGTATCTATCAGGATGGTATAGGCTTTTATTAATATTACATCATATTTCATTTCCTACGGTCTCTTGATTATTTGGTCAAATCATTGACTTGTCTTGATCTAGTTTGCATTGCTTTTGTAAAATCATGAGCTTTACTGAACTAATCTGTCTTCTGATGTAACTCAGTAAGACATTTACAATACAGGACTCTAGGATGAGGCCTAACAGCAGTATTATCAAAGGGCCTGTCATGGTTATATGAGTATTTAGCCCAAGTGACCAGGAGAATTAAGACTGGTACCAGTTGACAACCTCAGAACTTTTTCTTTCCCTTCCCTATACATTATTTCTTATTAATTGTAAGCTCTGGCATATAAGCTCTAGGTATAATTCCAGAGTCATTGGCATAAAAAGAACGTGTCACCCAATGTCATGGAAACCCCCTTGTTCCATAAGTAGAAGAGCAAGACCTTTCCTGTTTTGCAGGACTGCTTCAGAAGGAATCCACTTGGCCTTCTAGTCTACACAGAGAATTTTCTAAATGTCCCAGATCTACATCTATTTGAGTGCTCAGTTCCTTGAAGCTTGATCTACAGCTATTAATGATGATGTCCCAATGCTGACCCTGCTATGCCAGCCCCTATCAGAACGACTAGGAGGAAGTGCTTTCTTTTTTTCCATAGATCACTAAATCTAGACCAAAGTCAGCTTGTCCTTCTGATCCACCGTAAGCATATACCTGGGGCACAACATAGGACCCCTTGTTTTTTTGTTTCCAATTTGTCTGAGGCCACATATTTAGTGGTTCTGTTTGTATAAACTAGCCAAGTATCCTCTAGTTTTAAAAATGACTCTGTTTGAAGCTATAATTACTGTGCTGAACATTATTACATACATCTCAGTAGAGGGAGCTATCTAGTTTATAATTAGAAGACAAGATACAGGTCCCTTGACCTTGGAGTTCTCTTAAAGTAATTTGTGGTTGTCCCCTTTTACATGCTTCTTGACTGGAGGAGGGAGTTAGGGTCTGACTTATTCCTATCCCTACATAATAAGAAAGAGCCTGTGAAATCTGTTGACAGTTCCTATTATTGAAGGATCAGACTCGGTTTGAGTCCAGTGCAGATAGGGGATTAATGGGAAAAAAAACCTGATCTGGGGTTACTGTTCTGGCAACGGTTGCCCTTCAGTGATGGTGTCTGTTTAGGAACCTCCTTGGGGACTAGTAAATAAAGATTACTATTCAGGCCAATGGGTTGGAATTATCAGAAAGACTGCTTTCTCTGTGTAGTAAATCAGTCTCCTGGGTCCCTTCCAACTGTAGTTAGTCTAATTCCCCAAGTTCTCCCACTTACCCAATAGTGGTATCCTGCTGAGGTTCTGGCTTTAATCTTAATGATTATGGGATTGCAGGCTTCTGGGGAACAGGACTTGGGAACTTCCTTCCTAGTGGTACTGATATACAGGTTCACTTGTTTCCAGGTCTTAGTTTTGCAACCCCATACAGCACAATGATATTGATTGTCCCCTTGACATTCTGTTTTCCCATCTGCAGGGCAGGCATAGAACTGAAGGCCTTGGAGTTGCTTTTCTAAGGATACAGGCCTACAAACATATGACCTTGTCCCTGCCCTACTTCGCATTCCAAAGATCTACTCTGAATGTGACCTGTTCATCCATAATGACATTAGCAGCCATTTTTCAATTCCTAATCTTTTTAAATTCCCATCCTCAACTTTGAGGCTGGTATGGGGGAGTCCATGCCTGAGTCCAAGTTAGAGTCACTGTTAGAAATAAGATAACAATTAGAGGGCCTGGTCCACCTGGTTTTATCTTTTATGGATCCTGTGTGAAGGTGACAGTCCATGTTTCCTTCTTTCTGTTACCTGTGGCTGGTTACAGCTGGGTGTGGTGTATCCAGAGGCAACTCCACCTTCACTGCTGTGGATGGGCACTGTCAGGATCACAGGATAGGGGATTCCAAAGTTCAAGAAGAAATTCTCTATACCCAGACTATGTCTCTGAGCTGGAAAACTGGTACATTGATTCAGAGTTGGGCCATGCTTCTGCCTCATGAATGGGGCACTGGACAACATTTGGAGATCTGTTAAATAGCCTGTGGTAGTGACTCACTCTGGTTAGGATCCCAGTTTGGTATCTGGGATGGGGAGACTCGCTCTATGCAGGTGTTGCCATCTGAAGAAATGCTGTTCCAGGCCCAAGAACCAATGTTCTGCTCTCCAGCCTGATCCTGTCATGTTCTTTGGCTGTGAACATAGCCAGGAACTGCTGGCAATCATCCCAAGTGGGTTGGTGAGTATAAAAGACAGTCTCAAGAAGCCAGTGAGCGCTTGGGGCTTCTCCAAGAAGGAGGAGTTCTGGGTCTTCCAGTTATACAAGTCGCTGGTGGAGATGGGGCATAAACCATGAAGGGACACTGACTTTGCTTGCAATGGTTTGCTCCCCAACAGACCCTGAATCACCAGAGTTGGCTGGTGGGGCTTCCCATAATGGGAGAATAGGTGCTGCAGTCACCTCTGCCAAAGCCTGCCAAGCTTCCTTATAGACTGTTTCCCCCTTCCCCAGTATGAGGTAGGGAGAGTGGGTCTTGCTGTTAAAGTTTTTGTGTGGACAAGGGGTTGACCAGGCCAAGGATTACTAGCTATAATCAGGAGCTTAGATGGTTTGAATTCACCACTCTGGAACATTGTATATTTTGTTTCTCCACTTGAAACTTGCTCACTTATGAGAAGACTTATGGAAAAAAAAATCAGACACGTGGAGTAGTAAAGGAGGTAATGGAATGCAAGCAATTCTTAGGGATTTTTGTAATAAGTGTTCATGACAAAGGATATAAAGGCAGAAATCAAGAACCCCAGGATTCTGATAGACTAAGAAAAGGTGATGGAGTCGCTTTCTTGAGCTTCCCAAGATGCTTAAGGAGAGGATGCTGAACAAAGGAGGTGAAAAGATCATATCATAATCCCCAAGAAACTATTGATTGATGAGACTGACTGGTATATAGGAAGGAAGGCTGATGGAGATAGGAAAGTCAAGTTTCAAAGAGAGCTAAGCTTACTTTGCTAGGTCCTACAGTTTGAATGAAATAGCCACTGAACAAGGATTGGAATAGACAGAAATATTGAAAAAAGTATAATTTAATATTAGGCATTCAGTTAGTGAGAGAAGTGGATGGGAATATTAGTCCTCAGATAAAGTAGGAGGAGATATTGACTGAATTCAGTGAATAATAACTCCCATCCCTAAAACCCTCTAATGCACATACCAGCAAGCATAAAGACCAAAGTTCAGATTCTTAGAATCCATATAAATTCAGGCAAGTGTGTTGACTGCCTGTAATACCTGCACTCAAATGGCAGAAACAGAAAATTTCATAGCTTGGTAGCTAAACTAGCCAATGGGTAAGCTCTAGGTTCAACAGAGAGACCCTGCCTTAGTAGAAGTGGACGCAACTGAAGGGCTTCTACACATGCGTGCACACAGGCATGCACATACACACACACACACATACAAAGCATGAGTCCACACACATATAAATATGAACACATATATGTGCATACCCATGCATATAGAGACACAAAAATATGAAAGTTTAAAATATACATAAAGACGGAAGAGATGTAATAGACGAATGGCAGCCGATGGCTTAATCGTATGCTGTGGGAACCAGACTTTCTAAAATGGTTTCAAAATTACTGATGTGCTTAGTTACAATAATGTTTCAGTCAGAAGAGATCAGTAGACATGTTGCCAGAATAAAGTGCATATTTATAAAATAGCTTTTGGAAGCTGGAATATGCAGCCATGTCATCACAGAGGTACCAGAAATTATTGCCAGGATTCAGGTACCCTAGGAAGAAAAAAAAGTCACATCACAGCAAAAGAACTGAGGTCCAAAGATGAAGAGCCCTAGAGATGTCACATGGATAGGAATAGCTGAAACCACCTGCTGACCAGTTTCCTGACAGTTAGGATTTTTCCCACCCAAACCGCCCTCTCCACAATTGTAGCACATTATAGCCAGTCAGCACTGAGTCAGGCAGACATGGCCAAATGGCAGTTGTGGCCTTACATTTTTCTGTTATCAAAATGCTATTTCTACAAAACTTTATGTTCATTATTTATGACAACAAATAACCTGTTCACATTGGACCAAGGTGATGAAACATATCACACTTGTTTAGAGCCCTCTGTTCATTTTGCTGCACCCATATCCCACGTTGTCTCCCACTGCAAGATCTGCTTCCGTGTCTTTCTGATGATCATTGAGTCCTAAATTTATGTGTCATACATTCTAAATATGAAAGTATCTCTATACATCATATTTTCCTTATTTTGAGTAATGAAAATGAAGACATTCTATGACTCTACAGTTCTATTAGAAAGTATTCTTATTATTTCATATTATGCTTTTGAGACTTTTCTATATTGGTGCAGGTCACTTTGGCTCAATTTCATTGTTGTAAAATGTATCAAACAAAGGGAATTGATTTAAATATAAAATACATACACATCTTTTTTCTATTGTTGAAAACATTTCTGTTGTTCATTTTCTCTATCACTACAAAGAATGATAACATAGAGCTAGAACTAGACATGTTAGTGATGGTAGATAGATGATAGAAAGAAAATAGATAGATGATAGTTGAATACAGATGACAGCTAGCTAACTAGACAGACAGATAAACGATAGATATTTTTCTACAATATGGACATGTCCATTAAATTTTTTAATATTCATAAATAATGTTTCTGTAGAAAAACTGTAACTCACAAGTTGTAATAAAGAAAGAATGATGAATTTGCAATTAGCAAGTAACTTAACAACTGGTGCTTAAAGTCTGTACCAATACTATTATCTGTTGCTGTGAGAGAACACTCAGAGTCAGATTTACCCAGGGAGATTTATTCAGTTTATAGTTCCATAGGGGAGAGACAGTCCTTCATGGTGGAAAGGATGTAGCTGACTGGCAGAAGCTGGAGGTGGGTTAAATCACATTCTTTGTGAAGACAGAGAGAGCTACTGCTGTAAGCTCAAGAGCATCCTTACTCCTCAAGCAGGGTGAGGCTAACTGACCTCAAGTCCCACTTCCTGTGACTACCTTCCTCCATCAAGACTCCACCTCCTAAATATGCCATGACTTTCCCAAACTGAAGATTCAAGCAGGGAATGGCGGTGGAAAAAATACCTACCCATTGAACTTGTATAACTAAGAAAAACAAAATAAATAAAAAAAAGATTCAAACATATGAACCTGTGGAGGTCAACTCATTTCAAACCATGACAAAGTCTCATAATAAATATACCACGATCCAACCATTTCTGGATTTCTTACACCTGACCAAACCTTTGCACAGGGAAGATATTTGGTGAGCCTATCAACATTAAAAAAGTCACAGAGCATTATCCAACAGACACTTTTACACACACCCTTGATGAGCCAGCCATCTCCAAGAGTAAGCTTGACTTGTCAATGAATGACAACAACCACAGGAGATACACAAAGGCTCATCACCATTCAAATATGATTTCCCTCACTTGACTTCTCCAAGGAAAATCTGCATCCCTCAAAGGGAAGAAATTGTCCCAATGGATCTGAAATAAGTCCTGAAAATTTAACACATGGTTTTGTTAATGACTTAGTGCTCTGTTCCAGAGATCAATATTCTAAACACAAGGTACCCTCTAGATGTAAATGTAGGTAATTTCTATTCATTAGGTAAGCCAAAGAAGAGCAAGATGAACATGAAATTGACTGTTTAATTCATTGCCATCTTAAACCTGTGATTGAAGAAGGGAACTCCCATGAGCCAGGATCAAGTGAATAGGAGACAGCAGCTGGTTAGGGACCACAAGCAATTTTCTGAGATTTTACAGTGAGCCAAAGAACTCCAACGTGATAGAGGCAGAGACTGAAATCAAACAAGGCTGAACATCAATGAATTTTTTTTCCAACAGTCCTGAACTTTAAAGTGATTAACAATACACAGAATGTAGATGCCAGGGCCTCTGTGGACTATTCTAGGGCAAACAAAGTTATGAGCAAGCAAAGGGTAGTGCAATACATAATGCAAGTGGGGCATACAGATAGATAAGGAAAGGGAGTTGCAATGACAATTAGAAAAATGGATACCAGTGCTTTGACTCCCAGCATCATGCCTGCCCCTTTCTGCCCTCTGCCAAGCCTGCAGATCAGACAGGAAGCCTAACTCGAGATTTTGAGTCTAGCCTCTTGCCCTTCTACAGCATTTTCCAAGGCCTAGCCTGATCCACAGTGGCTGCAGAATGCTTGCCTTACACAAGTGAACCGCATCACTCCCACAAAACCCTACCATTAAAGAGTGGGTATTAGCAGCTGCATGTTCCCAAAGAAGCAGCTTTCTGGAAGACAATTCTTCAATGCTATTTAAGTCGTATCTCTGTGCTTGATCTATGACTCAAGGTACTCCATTCTCCTGCAATGAGGACGTCAGGCTTACCCTGACCTGTTGGACACGGTAGAGTTGATTCAGCTGAGGACTTCCCCTAACACACCCATCGACATCTCTGAAGCCATTATAATTCATTATATACATTCTTCTTGTCCTCCATCCTAGTGTTTTTTTTTTCTAAAAAATAGGTAAGCAGCTGCATGGTAACTCCGGCTCAAATCTAAATCAAGTTATCTGTTTAGCCCCTGCCCTTCACAGATGCCCTTCAGAAGGCCCTGCTTGAATCAGACCATGTCCTTTATGTTTTTCTGGAGCCACTTCATCCATGATCAATGTGCAGAAAAATATACAATGCAAAAAAAATCCTGGAAAGCAATAGTGAGAAAAAAAAAGTTCTGCTTTTCTTGGCCAAAGAAAACTGTCTTTGCAACAGTCCAAGTGAAGTTTCTCCATGCTGACCTGTGTTTCTGCTGACATATCTCACATCTACCTTCTGAAATCCAACCTCCAAGAATCATACCCTGAAGCAGGAACAAGCTCAGATTATTGCTCCTTTTCCAAACTTCCCGCACCCACCAGGCTGGTATCAGTTCTACTTTCAGTTCTGGAATGAAAAGAGAAGGAATTATTCAGCTTTTCATAGTATTGCAGACTCAATCCAAAGATGTCAAGAAGATGACAGATGAGATTTGTCAGTCAGCAATGACCCAGAACACCTTGACCTCTAAGATCCTTGCAGAAAACAGTGTGTCTTCTGACATACTGAGGAAGAACCTGACATAATACTGCTGTATTGCAACAGGGACATGTGTAGAGAAGCAGGGTCAAGCCTTGTCATGCAGATCTGTGTGGGGAGAGATCCTTCACAGAGCCTGCACAGGGGACTCACATGCAGGGAAAGTGCACCTATGAGTGGAATCACCTTGCATGTTTGGAAAAAGATGGACTTCCCTGCAGGGATGAACCATGTTTCTGAAACACATGAGACTTGGTATATCCTGCTAGTTCAATAAACTGGGCTGAGTGTGACTTCATTTCCCTGAAGTTCACCCATGTTCCAAATCTGAAAATCTAAAGTAATCTTCCAAAGTGAAGTTCATCAGCTTAAAGCCCTATGGGGAATAAAAGACCACTTCAACTTTCTACTGTGTGAGTCTGGTAACTCCTACACTGAGTCATACACAGTCATATAGATGAGGCAGCTACTTCCACCCCTGACCCATATGAAGCAGAAGCTTGCGTTACAATCTGAAGGGATGCTATGGATCCGGTAATAGTTGTCATATCAAGACCTAGCTGGGAACACTTGAGTCTTTCCTTCAGAGCCTTGCATTTGTGGGATTTCAGATGACTCTGCCAACAGAACATGGAATTTTCTATGTGAAAGCGAGTGACCAAGAGCTTGCAGCTAGTGTGTTATCTAAGAACCTGGAGGTGCAGACTCCTTCTGACTGGTGGGAAGGTCTAGATGACATGAATGATGATGTCACTGAGAGAATAAGACAACACAGTAAATGTCCCTCCTCAAAGAGCTAGGCATGTCCAAGGAAGCAAGATGACATTTATTTTCCCATTAAAGTAGATGGAAAGGAAGTCTATATAATTCAATAATGTAACTGAATCCAACGGTCCATGGAGAGAGATTTGAATGTCAGAATGGAAGGAAAGAATGCACAATAAAAGTGAAAAATATCTGAGATCCCCATGATATATAGACAGAAGACATTTCCTGGGCCTCATAAGCACAATATTATCTCTCTGTACAAGGGAGTGGAATGAACAGCATTCATCCATGGGAGATAATGCTCAAAGTAGATGTTTTTAGAAAGTAGTTAAAGCTTCAAGAAAAGTCCAAAGTGTTTAAAAATTCAAAGAGAACATTGTTGTCCCTTGTGTGACAATAGTTGGAGGAAAATCCCAAATGTCAAGTGAGACATGAGGTGAAGTGGTGTTGGGAGAGGCAAGAGGCACAAGAGGAGGGCAGAGCAAGTGATCTCAGTTGTCCACATGTTCAGGAAGGGACAGATATAGAGCTTCGAGGGAGCCTATGTCCCTTGATTTTTCTGAGTACAAATGAACCCAAAGCAGTTAAGAAATCAAGGGAGACATACCTAAGATGATTTCAAATACTATGATCAACATAGAAGAGCAGATTGTTAGTGTTATCTGCTCATTTGTTGAGTTTCTGATGTATTCCAAGCAAATTCCTAGAGTAGGGTTGGCATATTTACATACACAGGAACACAAACATATACATATATACCCGTAGTACCATATGTATGTATACATATGTATGAACATATATATATCTGTAACAGTTACTCTTAACTATTGCTGTGAAAGGACACTCAAAGTCAATCAACTTAAGGAAGAAAGGGAGGTTTATTCAGCTTACAGTTCCAGAGGGAAGAGACAGTCTCTCAAAGCAGAGGCGGCATGGATAGCTGGCCAAAGCTGGAGGAGGCTAAGTCACCACACACACCTTGGAAGCTGAGGGCTGCAAGACCGCTTGTTGCAAAGGCCAACTTCTCCTAGAGGTAGGGTGGGACTCATCCACCTCAAGGCCCACCCCCTGTGATTGCCTTCCTCAAGCAAGGCTCCACCTCTCAAGGTGCCATGACCTTGCCAAACACATGAGACTGTGGGGGACACATTTCAAACCATGACAATGTCACATACATATTTAATACATCAAACAACTTTAATTAATTTCATCATACCAATCTGATCAATCCAAAAATTAGTCAGGAATGTATACTTTCAATTACAGTTTTCTAATAATTGTTTGACAGTCATAGTTTAAAGATTATCATTTAAATGGGGTATTGATAACCTTTGCTCCATATGCTCATTCTGCCTCATGCCCTCTGTGAAGCTTTGTAGAAACACCCCAAAGTCCAAGTGATCACATATTGGCTATAGCTGCTTTCATAAAGCAGTTGTACAGGAATAGATGACCTGAAAAGTCTACAGGATTTCCTTTCTGACTTTCATGCAAAATGCTTATTCATGACCCGTCAACATAACCCTTTACAAGATGCAAAAGCCTAAGGCATGTATCTCAGTGGCATAACATTTGCTTAACATAACCAAGTCCACACCAGAAAGAAAGTTGGTAAGTCCAGAGTGGTGAAACACACCCTGAGCCCCAGCATTGGGAGAGCTGAAGAAGAAGAATTTGGTGTCCAAGGACAGCCAAGGCAACATGAGTTCTTGTGTGGAAAATAATTACCAGATCCTACTGTGCTGCCCTGCGCTTTCAGACCAATCTATCTCCTACCTCAGTTCTTAGGACTGCAGAGTGAGATATAATTACACTATTTCTGCAAAGACATACCTTTCTTTTAAAGAATCTTAAGGTCAATATACAAGAAATAGCAAAATTAACATGAAGGGGAAAGTTACAAAGTTAAATATACCTTAAATCTTCTTCAAATAACATCTACCTAAGGTTATAGTAATCTGAATAGTTAAATTGAGCCTTCCAGATTGGATGACTCTGAGAATACAGGTGTGAACTACCTCTGATCCCTAACAAAATATTCAGATGTATAGAAATACAAAATATGAGATGTTGCTAAGAATATTGAGATTTTCATTGACAAAAATCCAAATTCACTATGTTAAGAGGATCGCAATCATCTGTTAGAATTTTCCTAGATAAATGACAAATAGAATCATAACTACAACAAAGCTTATAGAAGCAACTCCCTTGTTGGAAAAGCAAATGTGGGCTATAGTGTCAGAAACTAAGCAGGTATGTCTGGGATATAGCTCAATGGTAGAGAGCTTATCTCGAGTACACAAGGCCCTGAGTTTGAAGCCTACTATGTGTGTTTGTGTGTGTGTGTGTGAGAGAGAGAAAGAGAGAGAGAGAGAAACAGAGAGAGACAGAGACAGAAATACAGAGACAGAGAGCCAGAGAACGAGACAGAGAGATTGCTATTCATTGAGGAAGTAGTATATGTGTGGTAGAAACCACAGAAAACAAGACCCACTTCCCTGGTCTACCTTTATATAGCCAAAAATTATGAGTACTAAAAAACACAGTTGATGTCTTTGGTAATCACCTGGTGAGTCAAACATCTGTATCCAAAGAGTTTGGCCTGAGCTTTTCAAAGTAAAGAAGGGACGTGGTTCTTTGTGACAGTAAAGAAAATTGAGATAGGTGCATGTAGTCCATTGGGATAGAGTTGATTCAAAATAGAATCTAGGTGGAAAATTGGACACGCAGCAGAAACTTCAGTGATCATAGAGGCTAAGCTATGCCAAAGTAACAATCCCTTGCAGAGATGCATGTAGTGCCCAACTCATTCCTCCCTCCACTGAGAAGATGAATCTTAGTACAAAGTGAAGCATGGTGGTTAGATGTGCCCAGAGGTCTGTCAACCTGATGCCTGGGAGACAGACCTCTGAGCACATCTACGAGGAATTATATAGTTGGGGCAGGCCCCTGGCAATTTTCCTACAGGAAATCATCTTGATCATATAATTGACCTGGGAGGTTGGTGCTCATAGTGGGCAGGACATTGCCCGGGTGGGCAGATAGAGATGGAAAGAGCTCTCAGCACTGAGCAGCAGTCCTGCAAGCAACCATGCAACATTGATCCTTGTCTTCTGCTCTTACCTGTTCCCTTGGCTCCTGATGTTGTAACCCTCCTGCTATGATGAACTGTAACATGAAATTATGAACTGGAATAGCACTTGCTCCCCTAAGTATTTTGGGTGAAAACATTATTGCAGCAATGAGCTATGAAACTAAAACAGGATAAGAGCAGATGTGGTGAGGAATGGAGGAAATGAGGGAGAATTGAGGAAAAAAATTAGTACACACCAGTACACACATACATATCACATAGATAACATATATTATATATGTAATATATTTATTATGCATAATATATTTAACATTCATTAAAGGAAAACTTCTACTAGAGTTTGTGATGAGTAATTAAAGATGAAGAAATGATATAACAGTGTATGTGTGTCATCCCAGCACTGGGGGAGCAGAACTATCATGATTAGTATTGTTCATACTAAGTATCATATTAGTATAGTTCAAGGCCAACATTGTCAACATAACAAGGTCCAGGCCAGCCACAACTACGTTGTAAGATTCTATATTAACACAAGGAAAAATATGCAGAATTATCAAAGAAGGAAAACAGCATGAGCAAAGAGTATGGGGATTTCTAGAAGGACCTAAACCAGAAATCCATTTTATTTCCTACCTATATTGGATTTACAGTAGAAGAGAATAAAAAGTAAACTCAACGAAATGAATGCAAACTTGGCTGATACACCAGCGTGTTTAAGACAAGGGAACTGAGAGGCAAGCAGAAGGCCGGAGAGTAAATATAAATGAGAAAATTCAAAATGAAGTAAAAGGAGTTGAATCTCCATTGAGAAGAGAATATGGTGGCAGAGGATAATATACCAGGTTCTTCATGAATGTGGAGCACATTAGACAGTCTTTTATAATTAACATTGAAATTTATGTGTGACTCTAGGTTGGTAGAAGTCCACACACAAGAGTGCCAGGCAGAACGCAACCATTGTTTTCGTAGGGCAATGGGTCAGGTCAGCCTGCCTTGGCTCAAACATATAAAGTGACCAAAGGCAGTATGTGCTGACCTGGAGGCCAAGGCTGGGGAGAGAAGATCTCAGCAAAGCCCATCTCTTCCCTCTGCCATCACAGAAAATGTTAGCGATCATTTTGGATCTCTGATTCTTTCTTACAGCCTTTATGAGCTTTGCCAGAACAACCTTAATGTTAAGTAATCAGAATTTCCATTCGCTTAGTCTTAAGAATCCAGAATTTAGTCACACTCTTCTGCCACCGAATTTGGCCCTTATATCACTGAAGCAACAACACAAGCTGAAAATTATACCTTTACAAATGAAAAGTTGGACAACCCTTAATGTCACTCAGACACAGTTAAAAGGAAGACCAAGACGGAATCTGGACATTAAATACTTACTGCCCATATTAAGAGATGAAAGAATGTCCTAGCACAAATGTGTCAAATAGTGAATGTGTGGCTGCTGTGAAGAATAACTTTGCATCAGTAGCACACCCTGAAATCAGCTAGCCAGCAACACCCTAACTGCACTTCCTTATTTTGCTTGTGGGAGTCAGAACATCAGAGACAGGCCCACGCTTCCAGATGACCCCTGTTCATCCATGCCTCCTTGGGATATTGCTCTTGAGTTTGCGATCAGTAATTAGATCAACCAAGACAGAAACCCATCAATTCCTGGACACAGGACTTGCCACAATTTTCATGAGATCAGCCTTGACTTTGTTCAGGAAGATTATGCCCAAAAAGTTTTTCTGTCTTTTGTAGACAATGGCAGGGATCCGCTCACTTTGCATAGATGCCTCATTTATTGTTTTCTTGGAATTTCTCAACCATGTAGATAGGGAAATCACTCAGTCAGCTCACCATAGAAGCATGAGGACCTGAATTCAATTCCCAGAACGTGATTTAAAAAAACAAAACAAAACTTGGGTGCAGTGGTCTGGACTTGTAATCCCAACTCTGTGGAGGAGGCTTTTCGGGACTCCCAGGCTAGTCAGCCCAGGCTAATAGACCCTGTCTCAAAAACGCAAGATAGGAAGTGTTCTGAGAATGAACCTTGAGATTGTCTTGATCATGCACAATATGATCTCTCTCTCTCTTACACACACAGATACACATACACACACACACACATATGCACACACACACACACACACATACACAGAACTATCAGTAGTTCCAACAATTTACACCAGTTTATTAGACTTGAAAGCAACAGACACAATAAAGAGAAGGTAAGACTAGTAAGTCTTTCAACTCTTGGCTAGCTGCCATTAGTCTTCATGTATGCACAAGTGAACCCTCCAATATCAAAGTACATGTGTAAAGTTTGTAATGACATTTTTAGACAGTGGACATTTATTAAATGAAGAACATGTCCTCTACTGTTCTTTAAATAACAAATTGTTCTCCAGTAGAAAAAATTGGAAATCTACAGCTCTTTGAACAGTCTACAACACTTATTCAGTATTGGAAAATGGAATTAGATATAAGCCAGCAAGCACATACTGACAGAATCTTAAGAGATGTCTGATTTCCTCAACTACTTCTAAAGGAAGTGATAAAATAACAAATTTCTTGATTAAGATAAATTCAGAAGAAGAAGACAAAATAATCACAGCAGAGATGTAATGGCTTCCCACGCTCTGTATCATCAGTCTCTCAGCTCGGATAACTGTTTGAGCATACTGCAACCCTAAGTATTTTCAGATTCCAAAATTGCAAGTAAATTTTCAAGTGCCAAGATGAAATCTACTGTGATAACAGAAAAAAAGAAAACATAAGCGTTCCACTTACTGCTACAGAAATTATCAAAGATCTAAGTGTCTCACCTTTTTCCATGATTGCTTGAAATAATCACAATGAGAAAGACCCCATTACTTGCACAAAATTTTTCTTGTAAACAAAGGCAGGTTCAGAAGTCTGAGTTTCATAACTTCATTGCACTTTAGTAATGTTTTCCTGTCTTATTGGTACAATAATCATATTTTTGCACACATGAGTATGGGTGTGGAAAGTGTGTATGTGTATGTAAGCATATGTAAAAGAAGGCATTTGAGTGTGTGTTCCTATGGAGACCCAACGGTGACGTCGGGAATCATTGTGGATTGCTCTACCTCCTTGTTGCTTTGCTCTGGCACTGCTGAGGCCAGAACTACAGGCCACCATTATTTCTGCCTGGCATTTTTATGTAGAATAGGGAATCTGAACTCAGGTCCTTTTGCTTACAGGGCAAAGGCTTTAACTCCTGAGCCATCTCTCCACCCTATATAATAAACATTTTTATGCACGGTTAACATTCCAGGTTACAGTTCATCAGGGCAGGAAGTCACAGCATCAGGAGCCTGTTGCGGTCTCAGGCACCCGCGGAGATCCTTGGGTGCAGGGGTAAGAGGTGCAAAATCAACGACACAGACTGGGCCTCAGGCGGGTGAAAAACAGGCTCGTTTATTGCAAATATTGGGCTGCTTATATACCCCCACCCAACATCCAATAAGCAGCTCTTTCCATGTTATCCCAGCTGTTCAGGGAATAGTTCACATACCATGGGCTGGGGCTTCCCATATTAGTTATGCAATTAAGACAATCTCCTACAGGCTCACCCCTGAGGTCTGTCTTAACGAAATAGTTATCCAGTAGTGTGCTCATAGACTCACCTCCCAAGTGTCACACTGAAACTAAATGAGACAGCTACTAAGTAAAACTCCAGCAAGACTTTAGAAACAAAAGCAAACTTTTTCTGATTCAACAAATGTTTATTGACTATTCTCTATGTGCTAGGTTTATATTGTAGATACTATGATGTAGAAACAATAAATAAGTAAACTTATTGTATTGGGCCAAAAACAAAACTAGGAGGGACCATTGAGAGCAAATAATGGAGGAAGTGTACGTAAGTCATGATATTCAAAGAGAGTCTCTCTGGTGTTTGCATTTGTGTACAGCCCTGATGGAACTCAGAAGACAAGATGCCTTGGTCTTGTAAACATCTAGGGGAACATTTTAGGAGCAGGTAAAATAAATGCCAAACCTTTGTATAAAAGCAAACGTTTATGGAAAATTTTCTTTTTCTAGTGGAGATAGCAAAAAAAGAGTATTGTACTGCTTTAGAGAGATAATATAAGTAACCAACGCTGGCATAAAAGTACAAATAATGTCTAGTCACATATGTTGAAGTAAAATGATAATTCACTAAGAAAGGCCTATTTGTAATGTTTCAACATCTTCTTACTAGAACATGTATGAAAATTTAGACATGAGTAAACGGTGTTTTTAAGCTGAAGTTCTCCCTTGCTCTATGGAACTTGTTGAATGGAGTTTTTAAAAAACTGTCAAAAAATGTATCCCTTCAAGGAATTGTAAAAAAAAGAAAAAAAAACAGAATTCCTTTAAGTGTTAGGGTTGTTTGTGTTAATACTAGGCACAGAATTACTTTGGAATATGACAAAAATATATATTTTAAAGCATAATTATTTACCATGACTATGTTTTGAAATGGATTTTACCCCCTGGATTCATCTCTTTTTCATGGTAGGAAATACTTTGGCATGGAAACAAATAAACTCATGATGTACACTGCTGAGAAGGATGCAAACTTAAAAAACAATACTGTTTTGTTGATAAGGATGTTTCACAGTCATACATGAAGGCAGAGAGTACAGTTGTAAGGGAAAAGCAGATTCTGCCACAAAAGGTGGCATTTCAAAATTTAACATGTCTGACTTGGGAAGCTTCCTCGGAGTGGTAAATTTATTACAACAGACGCTCAGTGTACACTGGTTTTCTCATTAATAAATAGCAAAAGTATAAAATAAGTTCCCTATGACACCTAGAAGATGTTACAATATAAACACAGCATAGATTGCACTATAAAGCATTTTTTAGCAAATTATAAAGTAAAACAAGGAAAAGAAAACATCGAGGACAAAAAATAAAGAATTGTATAATTTTATAATTATACTTTATTGAAGATAGACATTTCATATTTTTTCTTTTGAAAGCCCATGTGATACCTTTCCTTTATCTCAATGTGCATATGCATATGCTATGAGAAATTACTCACATTGAACAAGAATTCTGTTTTTTTATTTGCTAAATCTGCTAACTCTAATCAGAAATCTGAATTTGGGTTTTTCGCTCAGAGTGGGTGGTTCTGCTTAGAGATCGACTATAGGATTCAGGGGTCTCATAGAGTTGACCCTCTTTCAAAAGCCCAAAGTTCCAAGTATAGATCCAACCAATTCAGCCTAAATGTGAAAAAGTCCTTCTTTGATAGGAATGTCCACTAAGATTCCTGTGTTATTGAGGTTTGCATGATTGCTTTTTAGCAAAGAGCAAAATCTGTGATACAACTGGATAAAAAATATATATATTCAGTAACAGAATATCAAAACACATAAAATAAAAACTGAAGAAGTTGAAGAGAGAAATGATAGTAGCTATATATTCTAGTAATCTACTTTCAATAATCTGTAGAATATATAGACGGAATATCAATGGGGAAATAGGATTTGAATAAAATTTTCATCAACCAAATTTCTATCCACTTAATGCCAGTCCAGTAATAGCAGCACACACGGAATGTTTTTCAGAGCAAACCATGTGTAGTGCTATAGAACAAACAAGTCTTAGTCCTTCACAGCCATACCTAGACTGTGTTTTTGCCCATCAAGTTGATGGTAGGATTAAATATCACAACTTGATGCCTAACTATCAGCTTATGCCCAAACACATCACTTTCATGCTTGTGTGCATGCATGTTTGTGTGTGTGTACACACGTGAGCGCATTGTGCATGGATCTATGTCTGTGTGTTACTCAGTTTGGAGGCTCAGCCCTGGAATGGCACCACGCACATTTAAAGTGGGTCCAGCTGCCTCAGTTAATCGAATCTAGACAACGATGAACCCAGAGGCCCAACATGCACCTGGAGGATTTGGTGTTTGCCTTGCTGGTTTCAATCTCTCTTCGGTATCATCATTTTTTGCTCTGCTCTCACTCTTCCCTTTTGTAATGGGAATGTTTATTCTGTGCCACTTTATACTAGAAGTTTGAACTTGATTTTACATGAGCTCACAGCTAAGAGATTGGCTTCAATCTCAGGTGACACTGGACTTTAGGCTTTGTAAGCAGTGTCCAACTAGGAGTGGTCAAGTGGTTGCCTAGCAAACAAAGGGCCTAGGCTTAATCTCCTCACTAACACAAAAACGGTAAACAGGAAAACATCTCAAAACAATGACCTATCTTCCCAACTTAAGACTCTGAAAAAGCAAAGCAAATTATGCTTAAAATAAGCAAAAGGAAAGGATTAACAGCACAGACAGTAGAAGAATAATTTAAAAAATTCAAAGTTGTTTCTTTGAAAATAGTTTTAAATGACAAGCTTTAACTAGACTGCCAAAAATATAGATGTCTCATTATTGAATTTAGAGAGGAGAGAAGGAAACATTATTGCCCACCTCATAGAAACTAAGAGGGTTCCAAGAGACTAGTATGAACAATGTATAAAATAGATTATTTAGATAAAAGTTAAAAATTCACAAAAAGACACAAACTTCTGAAACTGACTCCAGAAAATAAACAAGAATCTAAGTAAAACTAGAAGCAAAGAGATTGAAGTAATAATCTAAGCAAAATCCACAATGGAACATTCTGGCCCAGATGATTTCCCTGGCAAATTATACCAAGCATCTAAACAAAAATTAGTAAGATGTCTGCATGAATGTTTCCAAAATAGTTTTCTGAGGCCAATTATATAATATATATTTGGTAATATATATATATATTACCAAAGCCACAGACCCCTGAAGAAAATAACTCTATCCACTAGTAAGGAAATAACTCTATCCACTAGGAGGTATTATTAATGTAGACATAAGAATACTTGCCTATAATCACAGCATTTAGAGTAAGACAGGGAGATCATAAGTTCAAGGCCAAACTTGAATTCCATATAGAATTTCTATCTTTAAAAAAAAGAATATTTGATAAGATACCCCCCACAAAAAAACCCAGTAACCTCTGTCAGCCCATTGATGTCCAAGATCTGATCATGTTTCTTGCCTTTGAATCTCTACAGAGATCTAAAATAGAGGGACAAAGTAAAGTGTTGAGTGTGAGCATATGCAACTGGGAGAACTAAATCTGTAGGCCAGGGTCTCCCAGTGCAGGATTTTGTGTGGGATTATCACTGGCTCAGCTTTAGGTGATCCCTTCCTTCCCATGCCATCATCTGTGATTGGCCTGTGGGTATCTCTGGGAGATACTGACTATGACTAAAACCCCAGCACTGACCTGAGCAATATAGAAGTCAGGGGAGGGCTCATTAGGTAACTTCCTGGTTCCTCCAGGGTGGTAGAGGTGGGTTTGGGAAAGTTTGTACAAACAAAACTAAATGAAAACCAATCAGATCTTGGAGGCCTGGGGTAATATTTGCCCAGGCTGAAGACACCAGAGCCTCTCTCTTTTCAGGATTCTCTTTCCCTGGCAAAAGCCTAAATTAGGTGATATGTGTTAAGACCCCCACAAGTTCTGTACCTATTAACTTGTCCTCTGCCTCTGGCCTCTCTTTCTCTGTCCCTTTCCATATCCATGCACATGTCTGTATGCCCCGGTCCTGTGAATTATCTACTCTCAGTTTCGATTTTCTGTTCCTTTCTTTTATTTTGTAAGCACATGCATGCATGTGACTGTGTGTTCATGTGTGTGCACAACATGTACAAGAGTGTACTTGAGGACCTGTGGAAACCCAAGGGTGACATTGGGAATCATCCTCAATTGCTCTACCTCCTTATCACTTGGTTCTAAAGTTTTCCAGGCTCCACCTGCCGGGACTGGAATTGCAGGCTGTTGCCATATCAGTCCAGCATTTTTTACATGGGATTTAGAGATCACAACTCAGGTCCTTCTGTTTTTGAGTCAAGTCACTTTAACTACTGAGTGATACCCCCAACCCCAATTTCCTATCTCTAAGGGAGTAATGGCAGTATTTGCTACTAGAAGTAAAGCTTTACTTTTACTTAGAATTTTTTATTATGAAAATCAAATTACTTATTCTTCCAGAAAAGCATGGAAGAGAAAATCAGACATGCTGTTTCATTAAAAAGAATGTAACAACAACAACAAAAAAAGAATGTAACAATGAGGACAAAGAGGTGGGGACTTTCAAAGTCTTGAAGCCAGAAGATCCTAGGACTGTGTATACAAAGGTGTGTATATGTGTGTTTGTGTGTATGAGTGAGTGTTTGTGTGTATGTGGTATAAGTGTATGTCTATAATGTATCCATGTGCTATGTATATGTATGGTGTGTGTGTTTGTGTATGTAAACTGTCCATTCTGAGTAATGCACACATTGAGCTCTGCCCACAGTACTAGCAAATAGGTGGACCATTCTGAGCTCCTGCTGCAAGAGCTTCCAATGATACACTTTGCTTCCATTCAAAAGGAAATCAATAGGGGCTTTCTGGGCCACAGAGGATGACGAAGAAAAATCAAATGTCAGAAGAGAAATGGAACAAAAAATTATAGAGGTTTGAAGGAAAAACCATGACCCAAGAATTCAGTCTCCAAGCTATATTATGTTGCTGCATTTGGGTTACTCTCTAGACAAGGAGAATACATTTTTAGGTGTAAAAGGGGACATAAATACTCAGCCAGTATTCCTGCCCTTAAAAAGTTGCACTAACTGAAAGATAAATCAAAATGAAAATGCAAGTCGGCGCGAGCCGTTGGCATGAAAGAACGAGCGTGCACACCAAAAAGTGGGGAAGCATAAATTGAAGGGTAAAAGTAGCTATAAATAACAGGTATGCATGTCTTTGCCAAACTAACTTGTGAATAGAAACTAAAATAGAACATTACAGAAAGAATATAAATTTAATATTAGTAACTTGGGTCTAAAATCATGTAATCTCTGAGAAAAAGAAGGCTTGCGAGAGATGGATTTAAGAAAAAAAACTAAACTCTGTGAATCGATGGACCCAAATGCCAAAGAATGAGAAAAAATAGAGAGAATGTGTATAAAAACAAAAAACAATGTTAGGATAAAAATAGTCATAAGTACAGCATCTGATCTACTTTGATTGATGTTAAGCATCCCAACATCAGGAATGGAGTGACTTCTGGAAACTGGAGACCCCTTCTTCTGCAGACAGAGATAGTATGATTCTGATAAGAATGCAGGCTACAGGCAGAGCAAATAAAGGTAACTACAGCTTCTCATATTGGCCTCTTGGCATGTCAGTGTTGCTAGACCCTCTACATTTGTAATTCATAATCGCCCAATGACGGCAGTATTATTGTCACTTATTTTCATGGGGGTACAGAGAGAGAAATAGAGGCATGGAAGAAATTAAGTCACTTCCCTGAGGCACACAATTAAGTGATGTAACTACTACTTTAGCTATTCCAGTTCAATTTCAGAACTAGCTAGTGCCATTTCTTTCTTCTTTTTTCTTCTGTGTTCAGTATGGAACATTCACTTCCATTGCTGTTTCGTACCTAACGAACTTTATCTGTTTTGCCACTGGTGAGTACTTGGGTGAATTTCAACTTGAATTCTTGGAAAATACCACTGCCATGGATATTCTAGTGTACATGGCTGGCTAAGTTTTCATTGAACACATTAGTGTATCTCATCATAACTGACATGTTAGAGAACCATGTGAACATAAGCTTTGTGTTTTCTTCTGTGTGATTTCATTTACATGAACATTTAAAATTGTACTCAAATCGTGGATAAGGAAACTGTGATACATCTATACAATGGAGTACTACTCAGCCATCAAAAATGATGAATTACTGGAATTTGCCGGGAAATGGATGTCATTAGAAACAATTATATTAAGTGAAGTATCCCAGACCCAGAAAATTAAGCGCCGTATGTACTCTCTAATAGGTGGCTCCTAGTACCAAACCCACCCAGCCCACCTAGAGACAGTAATTCCAAGGATTATGAACAGGAGGGATGGGTAGGAGGGCCACACTAGAAACAAGGAGAGAAGGACCATGTTACAGCAGGGAAAATAGGCCTCCACCAAGGGCCCAAATAAGTAATGAGACATCTGATTAAGTTCACAGACTTTTGTTCCTGATCATTTACTACTGAGGGGGTGTGATCTCACCAGAAGAGGAGGGCATATAGTCTGGCAGATAAAAAGTAACCATTTTGCAAGTGGGTGATAGACCCCTCCCTTACTGTGGTTTCCCACTTTTATTACATCTACCTTTGAATGTGCTTTTATCGCAAGACTCTTAACAGCTTTTTGTCTCTGGCCAGGGGCTAACATACAATGCCCACCAGGATGGAGTGAAGGGCATTGCAGGAGCAGCAAAACTGCAAAAGAAAATCAACAAACCACAATCCAGAACTTCAGAGACTCTATATCAACCACCTAGAACTAGGCCAGCTTAGTCTCTCCCTATCTTGAAGCTCAGGGAAATTTGCGGAAGAGGGGGCGGTAAGAGTGTAAGAGCAAAAGGATGGGAGGAGCAATGATATGTAAGATACTCCATACTAGTTAGGGCTGAAGCAATCATAATTGGACTTTGCATGCCCTGCGCATTGTCCAACACACTGTTGACCTCACAAAGTCTAGCATCTGCTAAAGGCACCAAGATCCTTGGAGGCAAAGGATTGGCAGACACAGCAGTGTTCCTATACCTAAGGGGAACACTGGGAAAGGGTTCAGGGAAAGGCCACTGGGTCCTTGTACATCATCGGAGAGGAGGGCCCAGAGGAAAATCAGACATGCACAAGAAAGGACTCTCTAGGGAATTGGGGCGGGAGGCACTGGGGGATAGGGAGGGAGAGGGGTGGGGAGGGGAGCAGGGGGTACGGGGGGAGGAGGAGGGAGGGAGGGAACTGGTGTACCTAAGTTTGTATGATCTGAAATAATAATAAAAATGTATTAATAAAAAAAATTGTACTTAAATCGGTGTGGTGGGGCACACCTGTAATCCCAACTTTGGGAGGTATCATGGTTTGAATGGAAAATAACCCTCCACACGCAGATTCAACTGTTGAATAACAATTGCTACCCAGCTAGGGGCACCATTTGAGAAGGTTAAAGAGCCTTTAAGAGGTGGAGCCTTGCAAAAGGAAGGATGTCACTGGGCGCAGGTTTAATAATGAGGTTTAATAATCTTGCCTTATTTCCTCTCTTTCTGCCTCCTGAAGAGTGCAGAAACATTACCCAGCCTCCTGTTTCTGCTGCCCTACCTTTCATGTATGCTCCCACTGTGATGAACTCTATCTACTCTGGAATCATGAGCCAAATAACAAATCCTTTCTCCCTTAAGTTGTGTGGGTCACCGAGGAAAGTTTGATGTACACATTAAAGGATGCTTCAGAGATGGGGGGGAGGGGGCACTGGGAGAAAAGGAGGGAGGGGGGAAAGGAAGGAGCAAAGGGGGGAGGGAACAGGGAGATCCAGGGAGGGGTGGAGGGCAGGGAGGGGACAGGGATTCCTATTACATTTGTATGAGTAGAAAAATAAATAAATAAATAAATAAATAAATAAATAAATAAATAAATAAATAAATAAATAAATAAATAGAAAGTTGCTTGGGTCAGAGAATTTTATTCCGACCACAGAGGAAAATAGGAAGGAGAGAATAGAATAGGAAGTTAACTCAAAAGGATCACAAGTTCAAGCGCAGCCTGGGTTGTATAAGAATATCTCACCTCTAAATAATCTAAAGCAAAACAAAATGAAAACCCTCCACTGAAGACAGGTGACCAGCTCTGCACAGGAGCAGATGAAAGAGAAACATGCACCCAGCTTTTGCCTAATTTGCACATTCTATATTAAGTTCTATTTAATTTTGTTATTGTTTTTATTCCTCTTTAATTTGTGAACTTCTCTAGTATGAGCACAGATTTAACATACTGAACAATTAAACATTCCTAAGTATAATAGTCTTGATCTAAAAATATCAGGAAGAACACACACACACACACACACACACACACAATTGAATAAATAAAAAAATTAAATTAAATTAAAAAAGAGATGCTAAAAATTAAATACTTTAAGTGGAAAAACACATGACAACTCACAAGCAATAATGATAAATGGTTCTCCATTTGGACCATGAGCCATGAGAGACAACTGTATGAAAATAAAAGTCTTTTAGTTCCCAGGAAGATTGAGAGAACTTCGAATGTTATAAAGTTAATATGAACAAGTCTAATTTTTTTTTAAAAAAAGTGTCTTTTATAATTCTTTTAGAATTTCAGGCACAATGCGATTAATGTGTGTCATCTGCATTCCTTACTCACTCTCCTTTCTTTTCCCACTGCACCTCTTCTTCTGCCCAGCTGCTTGCCTACCACCTCCCTGTCCTTTCGCATGAGTGACCATGGAAGCTCATCTTAGCTGTTGCACTAACCTGTATCTGACTCTTCCTAGGGCAGGGTTGATGTAGCAATGGGTACAACATTGGAGAAAATACTCCCCTAGCATGCCCACCCCACCCTCCTTCGACACTCAGCAACGGTCTTTCAGGGACATGTGGTACCTCCTGAGACTTTCCTCCCTCTGTGGTGAAATACCAAATCCTAAGCAGCCCTGAGGGAATACACGTAACCTCAGCCAGTTCATGGGTCCGGCAACCTTGTCAGTCTTAAAATACTGCCTGGCTGCAGCCCTCCCCACCCTTAGGCTCTTACATCCTTACCACTTCTTGACCAGTGTTCTTTGGGAGAGGGGTCAAGGAGGGATGGTGATTTAGATGTCCTGCCTACAGCCAAGCAGCCCACAATCACTTATTTTCTATACTTTAAGTCTAAATTTAAAAAAAAATAGAAGATTGCTGAAACTACAGATTGAAAACAGAATAGTGAAAAAGTCAAAAACAATCATTCTTACAATCAAAGAGAAAGCACCATCTATTAACAAAAAAACATAAACAGATATTTTCAGAAACTGCTAAAATGGCTCTTTTTGTAGAAACTACTTTCAAATTTCAAACATGAAACAACGTGAGATCCTTCAGTTCTCAGGTGCATCCAAGACAAACCAGAAAGACAGAGTAATTACCAAAAGCAATGCAGGAAGGAGTGTGCACAGTGACAGTGGTTTGTTTTAGATGAGCAAGTCTCTGTGATGAACGCATATCTCAGAGGACTCTATTTTAAAAGCAGAAAAATACAGCCCAAGAAGCAAGGCTTCGGAAGATTACAAATTCTGATAGCCTTCCTGTTGTGAGGTGAATGGTGCTCCATTCCTCAAAAAAGATACGCCCATCCCCTGAGCCCCAGACATGTCACTGTCACCACATTTAGGAAAGATAGCTCACTTTGCAAGAACACTTCCTCCTCACATATGAGGACTGGCATTCCACCAGAGCCTATCAGAGTGGCAGATGCTACCCACCTGCAACTCTGCACCTGTGAAGGTCAGTAAAGGGAGGAGCACTGAAGCTTCCTTGAAGCCAGCCTAGCTGAAACCTTGTCTCAAGGGAGTAAGGCAGAAAGCGATAGAGCATTCAGTGTCCTCTTCTAGTCTCCAGGCATGCACACAAACACACACACACACACACACACACACACACACACACACACACACACACACAAACACACATACACACACACACAAATACATAGACACACACACACACACACACACACACACACACACACACACCATATGAAGATAAAAGAAAAGATTGACGAGAAGCAGCCACAAATCTAAGAATGCTTCAGCTACAAGAGTTGGAAGAGACAAGAGATGGTTCTTTCCTTGGATCTTTCTAAAGAACATCACCTTACAGATGGCTCAATTCAGAGCTTCGGGTTTCCAAGACTGTGAGAGAAAAGAGAGGAACTGTGCTGTCTTAAGCTAGTAAATTTGTGGTAACATCATGGAAGTCACAGGAAAGTAATAGACGACTTTCACCAATTTCATAACAAATCATGTCTACAACCCTTGATGTCCATTTCTGACAGAAGCTGTAGTCTTTTTTCAAGTCAAACTGTCATATTTCCTATGGCATGCATGTAATGCATGACAATCTTATGTATATAAAGTCACACTACCATTACCACGTTCCTATCTTCTGTATGTGTCAATCATGACTTTTTTATTGTTTTTTTCTTTCATTTTATTTTTTCACATAATCACCATGATTTTCATTCTGCTCTGCCTATGGCTGTAATTTCTATGAAAATCACATTACATGTATATTCTATTGTAGTAGAATTGACTATATATATATAATATATGGCAAATATATGTCTGCATTTTATATCTAGCACTGACACTATTATGCCTTAGTTGATACTGTCAATTTTTCAAAATAAATATCCTGCCACTAGTAATCACAAGAGTTCTAACTTTGTCTCCATCATGGACAATAGCTGTTTTGGTGTTGGGTCATAAGCATGTACTAGTTATTTTATTTTTATATATTATTTTATTATTATTATAATTTTAATATATTTTTATTTTAATATATATTGCCTGTGAACAATAACATTTACTTTATTTCTTTATCTATTTCAGTGGCTTCCTGATGAATCTTTTGCCCATTTTTCATCAGATTGTGTGTGAATTTCTTATTGTATCTAGAACTTCTTTATATGGTCATCAACTCTCCTATTACCTTTTAAATCACTGATGTATTCTTCCCAATTCACTTATTTGTATCATCGATGTTTCTTTGTGTTCTGATTAAGAAATTCTTTGATGCTACTATGGTCGTGATGAAGGAATTTTTTTGTTTACCTCTAAAGGTTTTGCTTCTTTTCTCTTAATATTTGGTTAGATAAACTTTCAGGAACCTTTTTTTATAAGTGGCTGATATCTGACACAGGGGTTAAAATATTTTTTGTGTACATGGCTAGTCAAAATTCACTCAAATGTTATTGCAAAGACCATCCATCATTCTACATACACATACTGCACAAATACATGCACATAAAAACAATTTTTCTTTGCCTCTTAGATCTTGTACCTTTGTTTCTTTCTTTGCTCATTCACTGTCTGGACTCTTTAGAGCAATGTTGAGTAAACTTGATGATAAAAACTATCTATAGTAGATCAAATAATGGTTCCCAGCGATGAGCAATACCACAGTCCCTAAAGAATATGTTACCTTCCCTGGCGAGAGGGATTTCTGTAGACCTGAAGAAAAACGTAACCCTGAGAGACAGAAATCAACCTACATGAAGCATGTGGGCAGGTGTGATTAAATATGATCTTTAAAGCAACAGGTTATTTCCCAGCTGTGACTGTTTTTACAGTTTGTCTTCTTTGTGCTCGCTTCGGCAGCACATATACAGTTTCCTCTTTGATGATGTTGACGACTCAGAGGAAAAGCTATGATCATGATGCGGTCTTTGAAAATGGAAGAGGGAGTCACTGGCCAAGCAATGTTAGAAGCTCAAAAGTGCAAGGAAATGTATTATTCCCTAATGTCCTTAGAAGGAGATCAGCCCAGCCTTGTCATGCTTCACCAGTAAGTACTTTTCCTTTTGAAAATCAGCTCTGTGGCTTACTATGTGGCCTTAGCAGAAACCAAGCACTTAACCACAAGCTGTCATGCTACACTTCATGGGAGCTGCTCCGTCATCAAGTTGGATATGCATAAAAGTATTTAATTTTGAAATTAAATGTGTCAAGCCGGCCCTACAAGCACAGGGAAGTCACCGAAGAACAGAACCATTTGCTCATGGTCAATTACTGACATATTTATTACCTTCTTTCTCTGAGCTTACAGGTAGTGAATGGTCTCATGAGACGGTTCTTTCAACCAGGCGATGGGGAAAGAGTGGTCCTGAAGAATAGACAGGTATCCCCCAAATGGACATTTCAGACCTGCAGCTATTGTCTTTAAAAGATGGCAATGAAGGGACACCGTCCTAGAGCAATGCCCTGCTCATTTTCCTCAAAAACAGGAAAGACTAGAAATATGAGTCCACGCCATTTAATTAGCTCAGGCCATTGAAAGGAACACAATTAGAAAACGGATTCCAAGAAGATCTGAGGAAGTAGGTGTCACAGTTACACTCTCTGCTGTTGTGAGACAACACTCAGACTCAAGCAACTTAAGGGAGTAAAGGAGAGATTTATTTGGCAAATGGTTCCAGAGGGAAGATTATGGTCCACTATGTCAGTAAAAGCTTGGCAAGCAGCAGAAGCTAAAGGCAGCTCTGGTCACGGCAGACATCATGGCGGAGGCAGAGAGAGAGAGCCAGCAGCAGACTGCTTAGGCTGACTGTTAATGGAAGTGGGGTGGAGCTACCCACCCTCAAGGCTCGCCCTCCATGACACATCTTCCTTCAGCAAAGCTCCACCCTCCAAAGTTGCCATGACCTTTCCAAACATCGACATCAAATAAAGTTACAAACACGTGAGCCTGTGGGGAACAATTTTACATTCAAACCATAGATCAATCTCTATTAATGGGCCAAGAATGGAAAGATACTTGAGTACTATTAATTTTAACCACTTTTGTTAGGATGTGAATAAGCGTTTGGATACTGGTCAACCTCTTTGGTCAGTTATGTGAATCACTACCCAATGAACTTAAAGGCACGAATGGGCTCAGCAATGTGGGCATCCACACATCAACCAGTCATAGCCATGGTCATACCGAATGCCTCCAAAAACAGAAGTAGACACTCACGATAGGGTCTCATTACCTAGGGTGCTTGACCAACTTGTTGATGGCAGGAAAACTGCCATTATGAATGACAAATAACTTTGCTCTTACTGGAAAAAATAAATACACTTACTCTAGATATGAACTTGTACACAGTGCTTCTGTTAAACTATAGAATGCCTTCACCATCATTAGTGCGTTTCGCATATATCACGCCTGGTCAACAACTGGTAAGTAAACTACATGGCCCACCTGGCAGAATTCACTGGTCTTGCTATGTTTCTCATCATTCTGAAGCAGTATCTGGACAGGAGAGTGGAACAATCTTTTGAACGCTTAGTTACAGTACCAAGATTGTGGCAACGTCATGCAGAGCAGAATCAATCTCAGCCTAGATGTTGGCCCTTCTTGTCATCCCCCATAGATCTTGTCCAGTCATGTATTTTCTAACCTTTTTTTTTTTTACCTGTATTTATGTGAAGACATTTTCATGGTGAGTGCATTCATGCTGGTTTCTGAGAGATTCAATCTAACATCAAACACATCTGTTTTATGTTGATTGTCAAATTGACAAGATCTAGCATCATCTGAGAGACAAACCTCTGGACATGTCAGTTAAAGGAGCCTCTAGATAAGGTCAGTTAAAGTAAGTAGACACACTCTAACTGTGGGCAGTAACTTTCTATCAGCGTCAGAAGGAGAAAGTGAACTGAGTACCAGCACGCATTATTCTCTACTTCCTGACTACAGATGCAATGTGACCACCTGTCTCTCCCTCCTGCATCATGCATCTATGTCTTTCCTGCCATAAGGAATTGTATCCCTTCCATCTATGAGCTGAAATAAACTAATGCTCCCTAAAGTTGCCTTTGTTGGGCATATTCCACAGCAATAAGTAACTAATGCATCTGTTAAATTTTTAATGCTGCTTCATTTTTCAATAATTAATTTTTACCTCCAGGAAATTCTTTATTAACTGTTTTCAGAACTATTGACCAGAGCAATTTTAAATCCATACTTTGTAACTCTAATATTTGGGTTTTCCATGAGTCCTTTTTTGTCTTGTGATCTTAATGATTGGAGGGTCTTGTAATTTCTGATAAATTATTTTTTACATTCATCATGACATTTTTACATGTCAGTCAAAGTGTGGTCAAACAACATTCACCCATTCAGAAACTAACCCTGGTTTAATTTGAGTTACAGGTTTTACAAAAATTACCTTTCTCTAACTCACCTCTACTTATAGCCTATAATTTTCTGAGTGTTCCTAAAAGGCTATTGTTTATGCTTCAAAATGTTGCCCAGCATAAGTGTTCAACTTGGTGTTTCACGATTAAGAGATTGTCTTAAGTCTGGGAAGAGACCTTTTACTTAGACTCGGCCTGTGTTGGAAGTGTTCAAGTGAGATGACTGTGGGCTTATACCGGTCTATGGTTTGGATTTTAAAAGTCCCCTACAGGTATGGGTTTTTTTCTCACTGTTATGACAGTGTGGAACACAGTACTTTTTGTGAGCTACCATTTTGGTCATCTACTTGTGTAGCTTAGAGAACTGAGATGTCTCAGGAACCAGAATACTACAGATCTGTGTCCTCCTTTTCAGGAGAATCTCATTCTCAGGACCTATGATCTTGCCATTCTGCCTTCTCCTGACTTCTATTCCTGCCTCTTGGCAGTTTTATGGTTTCTGGTGGTTTCTCTCCCATTTACCTGCAAAATCCTGCCTGAGTATGTTTATCCACATCAAGTCTTTTCTCAATAACGTACCAGACAAATGTCTGAGGAGAAAGCAATTATTCCTGTTTTTTTTTTCTTTCTGACATGTTGAACCCTTAAATACTAGTTGTTTCACAATCTCTCTGGTGTTTTAAAGAACATTTAAAAAAATACAGCTTCTATATTATCCTCAGTAGAGAGATCTGCCTTCTGCAAGACAGTCTATCACAGGTCCAATGCCTTCTGTTTGTTCTTAAATGGAAGAGGTATTTATTTTAGCTCACAATTTGATGAGATCTTGAGATCATGATGGAGAAAATGGTGGTAGAGAGCTCTGTGGTGATCGGAGGATGGAGCAGTTGATTGCTCACTATTTAGTGGACCAGGAAGTAAAGAAAAAAAACAGGAAGTAAGATTAGGCCATAAACTTCTGGGCCCAGGATCCAGGTGATCTACTTCCTCCCACAGCTTCTGCAAACTTCTGAGATGGTGTCATCAGATAGGGGAGTCAAAGATACAAGCCTGTAGGGGACTTTTAAAATCCAAACCATAGACCGGTATAAGCCCACAGTCATCTCACTTGAACACTTCCAACACAGGCCGAGTCTAAGTAAAAGGTCTCTTCCCAGACTTAAGACAATCTCTTAATCGTGAAACACCAAGTTGAACACTTATGCTGGGCAACATTTTGAAGCATAAATGTCCCCATTTCAAGAGGAAGTAACAGAGACTAGCAAGGAATGATCTGACCAAAGGAAACCAAGGTCCAGCCAGGCAAACACCAACTCCTGTGGTTCTGTTTCCAGAAGTATCTTCTAGGTTCCCATTGACTTGAGTAGGCCCGCCCTGCCCGCTCTGTTCTCTCTGTCCCTTATGGCTTCTCTCTTGGGTCAGATCCATCTGTTGCCTCAGCTTTCCTCAGAGACCTTCCCACGATCTAAAATCTCCAGTGTCTCCATGGCAACATGGGCTTCTCCTTCACAATTCCGCATCAGTGTCTTAGGACCTCTACACTTGCACAGAGCGTGCACCAGAACATTGCTGCGAGTTTTCATGACCTCCTCACACTTGCCTCCTGCCCATCTGCAGAACCAGCACCCTAAATAATGCCAAGTCAGGCCTTCTGTGCCATGACTCCAGCTGCCCCCGTGGACAACCACAGCCAAACCTAGACAAACACTGCTCTAGATAGCTGTCTCCCAGCAGAGTACACTTGGGACTCTATCTTTTAGGGACTTTTTTCAAAATTATTTGCTTTGGTCAACCCTGGAACTTTCCAAGAGTAGATTCTTACCCTCTGGGCACCCTTCGTATTCTTCTAAGGCAGCATGCAAACATTTTCCTTAGTGGCACTAAGCTTTCTAAAATACAATCACTTCTTCAACACCTACCTGTCTTCCCTGTCTTCTACTTTAATAATGTTCACATACACTCATTTTCCTCTCCAAACTGTATTTTTTCCATATCTTTCTGCTTCTCTCTCTCCCTCTCTCTCTCTCTCTCTCTCTCCTCTCTCATCTCCTGCCATGGGTAGGTAATATCTATAGCACAGATATGTTTGAGTACAAGATATTTCACATCCTGGACAGGTTAGATTTTATCACATTACTCATAATGTCAATTTAAACCTAAGAAATTATTTCTCCAATTTTCCCCTTTAATATTTTCAGTCCACCACTCAAGGCAAGAAAACCCACTGAGTGCGACACTGAAAGTTGTGGCACTACCGATTCAGGGAGGCCCTAGCCCGACTCCCGAATTCAGAACAAGCTTGGACATACAGACATGCCCCAGACATGTCCCAACAGAGGACCATGCAGGCGGAGGGATGAATAACCAATGGAAAACGGCCGTCTAATCTGCACCTGCAATGGACACCTAGTAAACAGTTAAATAACTGGTGGCTGTCTCCCCCCCACCCCCCAGGAGGGATGGCAACACCTGATTGGACCCTCACCCTATATAAGCCCAAACGCCCTTTAATGTCCCTGAATCTACAGCATCTCGTCCACTGCTGCTTCTCACCTGATTCCCGGGGTCTGGTGGTGACCCGTTGTGGGTTCACCCATTCGCCTCGAGGCCCCCCCCCCCCCTGGCTGGGGATATGGCAACAGAAAGTAACACAAGAAATTCTGTGCTGTAGTTATATTTTGGCTAATTTACATCCATTCCATAGATCTACAATATATGCTCTGAGTGGTAGAGTGTAGGTAGATTTGCCTTTTTCATATTTAACCAGCATATTGTTCTCAAAAAAAAAAAATGTGTACCAATTTGCACTCCCAACAAACAGCACATGGGAGCTCCTTTGAAGGAGGCAACGTTTGATGTTTGGCTTTGGGTACCTCATCAGATGATCTTGGCATCCTCTGATACACAAAGTATGTCAATTAGCACTTGAAAGTCTCCACCTCTGTGAAGGCACCAGGAGTTTCTGCCACCAGGGACACTGCGGAACCTTAAGTTTCCTCCAAAGGAAGTAAACATCAGGGAGACATGAATCCTGAAATTTCAACTCTGATTATCTAACTATATCCAAATCATAAAAGGATCTAGTCAACTGCTCCTACATGAAAGAGATTTGGTTTCACAAAAGCACTATCAAAACGGATGTAGAAGGAGAGGAGAGCAGAGAGCAAGGGAACCTTGTCTGGCGAGCCTTTGAAGGAGCTTGCTCAGGTCTCTGTCACAGAGAATCAAATGAACTGTTTCCTTTCACCAAGGCAAGGGAAATATAATGGCCAAGAAAGTATTTTTAGAAGAAGATGATTACTAAAGCCAAGAAGTTTATCGATTTCTATTTTGTCCAATTGAGAGGGATGTGCTAAAGAGTCTTTACAAGAAATGGTTAAAGCCACAAGTGTTACCCAAAGGCACCAGGCAATCCAAGGAGCAGGTATGCTTTCTGAACAGGACTAGTTGGGTGTGAATCATTAACTGCAGCAGGATCTCTGTGTTACTTACTCTGTTTTACCACACCTTATGAAATATATGCAGCTGTCAAAGAACATGATGCTCTTGTGCACACATCAGCAACTGTGCTAGTAAGATCTGTATCTTGTCCACTTGGCAACTGAGGACTAAGCTTTGAGCACGTCTGTAAAGCACTGTGGTTAATTAAGGTAAGCCCTAAGCAAACTTATGGAAGAGTGGCTGATCGATGTGGAAAGACCCAGCCCATGGTGTGTGAGACTATTGCTTGGGCAGGTAGATAAGATGGAGAGAGGGGCTGGAGAGGTGGCTCAGGGGCTAAGCCTTTGCCTTGCAGGTAGAAGGTTCTGAGTTCGGATCCTAGACCCCACGTATAGACGCCGGGCAGAAGTGGGGGCGGCCTGCGTTTCTGGTCCTGGTAGGGTGGAGACTATGAATCCCAGGGCAGAGTAAACAAGGAGGAGGTGGAGGCGGTCCATGGTGGTTCCCGAATTCGCCCGTGGTTCTACACACACACACACACACACACACACACACACACACACACACACACACGCACAATTGAATAAAAATAATAATAAAAAATTTAAAGAAAAAGATGGCGAGAGCTGGTTTGATAGACTTTGGCATACTTCCACAGACTTGCAAACATGTAAGTGAGGTTTGCCTCTCTCACTCTCAGCAATCCCCTGTGGATGTGGTGTGGCCAGTTCCCTAGGCTCCTGGTGTTAATATGAACTATCTTGCCAAACTGGAGTATGAACCAGAATCGTAAGCAAGAATAACAACTCCTTGTCCCATTATGATGTTTGGCCACATAGTTATCTCAACAACAGGAAGGCAAACTGTAACAGCAACTCCCATTTGTAAAGAGTTGACAAAATTGCCAAAGGGTTTGTGTGTTTGTTTTTAATTTTATTCTCAGATTTTACAGATAAGCAAACAAAGACAAGGAAAACAGACAGGCTAATCTCAATAAAGCTAAAATTAAATCCTGAATGTGCCATTCACATTTAAATCCTGCCTAATTTAAATATGAATGGGAGCTTTATGATAGAAGAAGCAGAAAAATAGCAAAGATTTTGCCAGGTAATTCTACATTTGAGATAGTCACTGTTTTCCATTGATGTTGATACATACAGTTGTTTATCTAGAGTCAAAATAATGTTCATGTTATTAATGTTTCAAAAGAAAGCCGGTGAGTGAAATAAAGCATCCCAGTTTGCCTCTGCTCAGATGTGATGAATGTTGACATCGTTGGGCATCAAGACCCACCACTCAAAGCACAGGACCTGGCATGTGAGGAAGTAGATGAAGGTGGAGGATCTTCTTGCCACATTTTCTTCTGAAGTGGGCTATAAAAGAATTTTTATGCAGCAGGTGAGAAAAACTCTCCTTGCAAGGACTTTTTCCTCTATGTGCTTGAGACATAGGAATGCCACACAGGATGACGGGTGACGGGATGGATACTAGACAGACCATGCTAAAGACAAGTCCCACAAACAACCATGAGATTTTTACCCATTTGTAAACATTCCAGTAACACATCTGTACCAATGTCCATAAAGCAGCAACATGCCTGTTTCTTGAGGTCTTCCTTCCTGAAGGTGCCTATGTCTACTAAACCTTACATAATGCACTTTTTTTCTTTCTCTCTTCAGTCTTTTATGAAAGAATGCCTCAGTCGGGAACCTGAAGTAGACGAAGAGTTTTACTTCCTACACTAGAGTATGTATGCATCAATTACAGAGTGAATGAATGTTTACTGTTACTGTAGCATTTTCACTTACGTACATGTACATTGACAGTGGTTCTTCATAACAATAAATATCTCCTGTCTGTATTTATTGTGAAGCTTTTATCATTATAAGGATAAGCAAAGGCTTTAAAAACCAGTTTAAGGAATCTTCCTCCTACTGCATCTCCATCGATAACCTTTACGAATGATTACACATTCTTGCAGGTAACATATCATAAGTATTTCATATAAATCTGTACATGATGTGGGTTCTGCATTTTCCTTTCTTCACTTAATGCTACATTATTGAAACCTTTCATTTTCTTGCATGTGTACAGTGTACCGTCAGGTGGCTATATCAAAATTATGCCATCCAACTGGTAAAAGTTTGATTTTTAAGAGGTCGTTTCTGTTATTACAAATATTCATGCAATAAATGAAGTTATTAGTATCCATATTAATCATCATAATATTATTGCAAATGCTTTTATTATGATGATTATTATTACTATGTACTAAGCACTGAGTGCATTATGCATAAATCATTTAATGTTCATACTATTTGAATTAGTGATTATAATTACCATATCTTAGCATATAAGGAAAATGAAGCATACAGAAGTTAAAATAATCACCAAATTAAAAGATATATATATATACGTGTATGATGTCATGTGGTAATCGATACATGAGATAATTTCCAAAGTGTTTCAAATCAAATATGATTCTGAATGTTTGATGTGGCTAAATTAGTGACTTTGTATAAACTGTATACTTTTTTCAACAGTTCATAAAATCTTCAGAATTTGCTAGAAGCCCTCTACTTATCAGTGCTGAACATTGTGAAAATATGTAATCTGTGGCTATACAAAAAAGGAAAGGTGAAAAATCAAATTGCTATTTTGAATAAATGCAAACAAATGTTAACATAACTACTCATACTCCATAATTCTTTTTCCATAAATTGCCCATAAATGCTCCTTGCTATTGGACTGTGTGGACTTGTAAGACTTCCTACTATGCAAACACAAAGCTACACTGGTGTCCTTATCATTTTCAAATGTTTTCTCAGCTTTCTTTGCCTTTTGAATTTTCTTTGCCAGTTTCTGTGGCTGAATTTTTGAGGCTCCTGATGTCTTTCTTTATGTATGGCAAGGCACACCAAAAATGGAAAAGGTTTTCACCAAGATGGAACAGGAGGGAGAAAAAAAAAAGAGGAATCTGAGGCTTCGTGCTCCCCCCTCTCACACCCCCCACCACATCCAGAGCATAGCTCTGGGGCTCACAAGGCAGCACTGGAGCTGTCCACAGCTGCAATCAAGGAAAGAGCCCAATGTCTCTATCTTCTAGAGATCCAAGAAACTCCTGAGGCTCTGGGGGCAGCCGGGGTGTCCTTCCTAAGGCTCCCCAGCAGAAGCATGCTTAACCACAGTGCCATCGTGTGTTCCCCTGACCCCTGAGCCAGCAGGAAGAAGGCAGAAGACTTCATATTAATTATGAGTATCAAGACCAATAACCACCAGATCGCCCCAGCAATGGAGACTCTCTGAGGACTAAAGTCACATAATGCCTGATGGAGGGAAGGTCTGTGCTTGATTGACTCATGATTTGAATGCTCAGGGTGCTGTCAACAACCCCCGTGATCTAAATTGAATCCAGCTAGCTAGTTGTTTGTTTTTCTCACTATGAAGAAAATACTATTTTATTTTTCTTACATTTTTTAAATGTTTGTTTTCTTGGACTAGAAGCATTCTTATTATTTCTCTGTGTGCTTGCTTCTCTGTCTTTCCTTCCTCTTTTCCTTCTGTTAGCTGTCCTTTTCTTTCTGTTTCAACCTTAGCACAGACAACTGAATCAATCGCTTTCCTCAACAAGAAGCATACAATGACCAAGCCTCATGCTGCACCCTCAGATTTTTTTACTGCATTGTCGTGCCTGCCAGAGACCCCTCTTCTCTCCCTCCTCTGGACCATCCTGCCCGAAGATGCTTGGTGTATGTTCTCCATTAAACTTCATTTCAAAGGAAATCCAACCATTTCTGTTTATTTCTATCATTCTAGTTGCCATCTCTGTTTATGTATGTAAATATCATGTATACATGTAAATATCATGCAATTTGTTATTTCAATAAAAATGTATAGCTTACATAAATGACATTGTATAGATCTCTTTGGTTATTAATAATGCTGCACAGTGTGCTTAAAAATATGCCCATCTGGCTTTCAGCCAATGTGCTTCATGTTAATCACCCATTACTACAGGTATGGGCAGCTGGAAGGCCAGGCTCAAACTATGTAATAATTAAATTCTCTCACTTTTATCTACATACTGACCTCAGCAAATAGGAGCCAGACTCCCATGAAACACGCATTCTTCATTCTCCATTGCGGCCAGCTCACTCTCCAGAAAAAGAAGATGTCATTTTCTCCTTTTCAATACCAGTAACATTTCTCCCTCTTTCTCCCCCTCTGTATCTTTGCCAACCCCAGGAATTATTTGACATAAGAGTCTTTGCCAATACTGGGTACAAAATTAGATCTATTTCTTTTGAATTGCACTTCTCTGATTATAAGTAAGATGGAACATCTTTCCAATTCTTGTTAACTGTTCAATTTTCTTTATCTTTTCCAGAGTCCAATAATTATGGCAGTTGGCAGTGGAAGAAGACAGACTGGTAACTTAAATTGAATATGTTCTAAAACCTTATCTCAGGGCAAGTTTCTGGATCCGAGTTATGGTTTTCAAACCATATGAACATTGTCGGCTCATTGTGTCTGCCGTCCTAGCTGGGGCTGTGGGTCAATCAGATAAGTGGTCGTGCCATCTGATGTGTTTGCCCAGTTGTGAATTCCAATGGAATTCCAATTCTCACTCAGATTTGCCAAGTATATGCCAAGCAAATATTTATTATTGGCTGATACTATCTTTTTAAAAATAAATGAAAATGCCATTTCATTTGCAACGTAATAAAATTATCTTGACGCAAACATTTGAAACTATGACCAAGAAAACTGATAATCAGCAAGATAGTAAAAATAGAATTTGCTAGGAAATAAACTTGAAAACTATAGACCACGTGCCCTAAAATCAAAGTGTGTTAACTGTAAAATGGCTCAGAAATTCAGAAAGTGGTAGGAAAATTCAGGTGAGCATTTTTTTTAATGAAGCAATTATGCTCTTAATTGCAACACCAAACAATTCCAGAAGAGAAGTATGCTTTATCTGAGACTAGCAATTTCAGGCATGTGTAGTTTGAGGGAAGAAAACTATATTCAAAAGGGAGAAGGTCAAGGAAACCGGGAGATGAGTTAGCAGGCTCCTGCTGCAAAATTTGCTAAAGTGAGTTTGATCCCCTGAGCCCTTATGGTAAAGAGAAAGAGAAAAACAACTCTCACAAGTTGTCCTCTGACCTCTGTGTAGACACACACACACACACACACACACACACACACACACACACACACACACACCATAACTAAATTAATGTCAAAACAGTGGGACTGGAAAGTTAAACTGATAATAGTTAAATCTGCAGGTCTCTTGGAATTCTTAACTGTATCTTCATTTGTAACTTTACTGCTTTTATTACTTCATGGTAAATGAAGTTTGAAAAAGAAAAATCAATGAAAAAATGTAATGTCTACTTCTTAAGACACATAAATGTTTTAAGTGTCTTACAATCATGGAACAAATCTTCAGGGATCAATAGACAAAAGTGTGTGCAAATAAAGTGGAGGTGAAGGATGAGGGGAACAGACAGAACTGGGAGCCTCTTCCATCTGAACACTCTGCTCTTGCAAAGAGCAATTAGGCATTCCTATATTAAATGGGTCTTCAAGAGCAACCAATCTGAAACGGAATGTGTGCTAAGCATTCTATTGAGCCCAAACACAGTGTTAAGAAATGCTATCTGCATCCATAATTGTGGAACTCAATTTGAAATATCGACCTGACTTAACTTTCCAGGCATCTGAACAAGGATTTGCTTGTTGAACCCTCTTTCCTCCTAGATTGTGGAGTTGAGATAAAGGAGAAGCTTTTCAATGGACAGGGTCAAGACTTCTTTGAGCAGGTGTAATTTCAACCTATCTCTTTGGGATAAAGTCTCAGTCTGGGTGAGAACGTATTTCTGCCCTCCTGTAGATCCACATCTGAATGATGAATGATAATGGATTAATTCTGTTTAGATTTCATTGTTGGAACTTTATGCTTATCTGGTCAGTTTAAATAAGTGAAAAAAACCCTGGGTGCCAACTAGAATGCTGATTGTCTCTTATATTGCAGCCATATGTTTTGAAGAGATTTACAATACAGTAACACTACAAAGATGGAAAACTAAGTACTAGATGCAGATGATTCCTAAATACTAATCCTCGTGCTGAAACATCTGTCTCTGGGGATCAGTTCACAAAATCAATTGACCACCGGTCATTCTATCCAGATGTTTGAGGAGCACATGAAGATCATTTACAGTGAACACATCACCATATTGCATGCTTGCTACTTGCCAAAATTTGAGTCTCGCTGAACACCATCACCAACTATGCTTCTTTACAGGCCAAGGCATTTCTGGCTCCTCCCTACTCCTCACAATCAAACTCCCATAAAATCCTCTCTTTGTGTGTGTGCATGTACATTGTGTGCATATCTGAATGTGCACTGTGTGCATGTGTATATGTATATGTACATTGTATGAATATGTTTATGTTTGCATGTGTTTGTGTGTACATTTTTTGCTTTGAGCATATATATCTATGTGTGTACACTGTGTGCATGTGATGTGTATATGTTCACTACATGTATGCATACATTATGTATATTTATATGTGTATGTAGGTATGTGTTATATGTATATTGTGTGTTTGTATGCTTGCATATTTTTATCTGTGTATATATGTATATATGTATGTTATACATTGAAATGTAAGTTCATCTCCATAGCTCATGTGTTTAACTCTTTAGTTGTTTGGGAAAAGTCATGACACCTTAAGCAAGTAGAGCCTTGCTGGAGGAAGCAGTCACGGGTGGTGAGCAATGAGGTTGGTTAGTCCTGCCTTATTGGAGTTAGTAAATTTGCTCTTGAGCTTGCAGCAGCTCTCAGGTTCCATGATGTCTGCAGTGACTTAAGCTTTCTTCTGTCATCTGTCATGGCCTTACCACCATGAATGACTATATCTCTCCTCGGGAACCATAAACTAAATAAATCTCCCTTATCTCCCATAAGTTGCTTGATTTTGAGTAGTGTTTCACAGAAATAGAGAATAGTAACCAGTACAATGTGTATGTGGATATGTGGATATATGATATATGTGCATAAATGTATGTTTGCATATTTGTATGTGTAATGTGTGTATATGTGTATATTTGTATAAATGGGCATATACATGTTTATGTGGGTATGTGTATATATGTGTGTTTGAATATTTGTGTATGTATGTGCGCATTGGATATATGTGTTTGTATGTGTGTATGTATGTTGTATGTATTGTGTACATGTGTGTATATGTGTATGTGAGCGGATGTATGTGTGCTTATATGTACATGTGGTATATATTTATTTATGTGTATTTGCATGTTTGTATGTGTGCTTGAGTGTGTGTGTGCTTGTGTTTGTACTTATGTATGTATGTGCAAGTTTGTACATTTATATGTATGTGTGTACATGTGTGTGACTGCATGTTCATGTGTGTTCATGCACGCATGCACATGTGTACTTGCAGAGGTCAGGTGTCTTCCCTCAGCTGCCATCTGCCTTGTTTTGAGACAGGGATTCTCACTGGCTGGAACTCACCTAATGATGATTAGCATTTTTGTTAGAGGCTAGAAATCAGCATGACAGCAGGAAAACTTCATGAATAAAGACAGGAAGCAGTGGAACAATCTTAACCCAGCTGTTTCTGCCTAGATATATAGTTCAAAAGATGGCAGTCTTACCTTCTTCAAAAGATGGCTTGCTAAATAAATCAGGATTCACCTAGCAAAACCTAAGTCCTTGCTTCTATATTTAAAATTTATATATACAACTTACCTTACATAAATATTCTGAATGATCAAAGAATGTCTGTGTTTCTGTTCCTATTGTGATTTATCAACATTTCTTTATACTCTTTGAGAAAGTTTTTTCCCACCTCAGAGAATGAGAACACTTTGATCTTTGCACTTTTATAGGAATGTTTTGGTTACCTTTTGGTAAGGGAAAAGCTTGACTCTTTATGTTTTCATTGATTTTAAAAAGCTGTTTGTTAGGTACTGGGCAGGCATTTTGTAGGCACCTGGCTTTCATTATCATGTAGAACTCGTAAAATCCAGCACATCTTTCAGAATCTGCTCATGTTTGCTTGAACGAAATAAAGGATTTCTTCAACAACTGAAGCTGTAAAGATACAAAAAAGAATACTAAGTTCAGATTTTCTTTCATGTTACAAAGCTCCATGTGATGTTTAATATGTGCTATCATTTTAGTTGATTTCATAGGTTCCACATTATGGGGGAAATCAAATCATACCTTTTAATGGCTAAATGCCAAAAGTATGTCCTGAGGCTTTGGCTGTATTTCCTAGAAATAAGTAGAAAACTGATTCACTAATGCTCATAAAAGAAAGTTGGGTTTCTGTTGTCATTAAATTCATTGTTCTGAGCTTTCTTCATTCCAGTAGAATTCATTTCAACCACAGCACTAACCTGAATTTTTACTGGAAAAAACGGATCAATAGCAAATGTTTGCTTATTCTAAAATACACGGATTCATTTATTCTCTTCATTCTTTCATTTTACTCTTATTTAGCCACAAAGTATGACTTGCATATTTTAATCACAATACTCAAAGTATCTCCCTGTACATCTGTGAGATCAGAGCTATAGTGAAGAGGAAATAATTCTTCTATCCTTCATGAATTCCTAGTTGGGATTCCTGGTAACAAAAGACAGATTGACAGGAAAAATACAAATATGATAGTTCCATTTAAACTTACAATGGTTCCATTACAACTTATAAGGGCTTCATTTAAAAATGTTTCAAATTATTGACAATTCAGATGTAATACACATGTATTAGAATTTATGTGTAAAAGTTGAACCTTTGTCAAGCTTTGGTTAGATCGTACATTATTCTCTCATGATGCTGGGTCGTAGCTGGGAGCCACAACATGCAGTTAGTCACAAGAACAGGAGGAGCATGGCCATTACTCATCAGAGCATCATACTGTTCAACTATGGTGTCTGGCAGGTTGGTTGTCTTAAGTGTATGTTCAGATTTTAGTATTGTCAATACATGGTGGATGGATAGAGAGGATGTAACTGCCATAACTAGCAAGCCAAGCAGAACCTTCACTGCCTATACGCATAGGAATAATGCAGAAATGAGTAAATCTTTATAGCTCAGTTTCTTAGACATGAAGCTTAAGTGTGTATCTATATCAGCTTCGGATTACAGTAACAAGTAAGTGTGGTGTGGTGTGGTGTGGTGTGGTGTGGTGTGGTGTGGTGTGGTGTGGTGTGGTGTGATGTTATTTAGCCACAAAGTATGACTTGCATATTTTAATCACAATACTCAAAGTATCTCCCTGTACATCTGTGAAATCAGAGCTATAGTGAAGAGGAAATAATTCTTCTATCCTTCATGAATTCCTAGTTGGGATTCCTTGTAACAAAGCTCCATGTGATGTTTAAGATGTGATGTGATGTGTCAACATAAGAAAAGGCTATTAGGGTTCACACTTTTGGAGGATTCAGTCCATGATTACCTGGCTGGTTTCTTTAGAGTTTTCCATGAGGAATAACATGACTATAAGAGTACATGTTAAGGAAGCAAGAAAAGAGAAAGAGGAAGTGACTGGGATCCAGCTAGGTCTTTCAGGACCATTTTCTTGAGCCTAAAGACCTCCCACTAGGCTTCACCCTTTAGAGGTACCAGAACGCCACAGCACCAAGCTGGCCACTCAGCCTTCAGCATAAAGGCTCTAAGGGACAATCCAGAACCCAAGTGTAGCACCATTACTCTCTGAAACAAAAAAGCTTGTGGAAAATGACACATTTAAGGCCTGTTAAGCTTGGGTCTGATGCCCACTCCACTGATAGGTAGCCTTCACTGAATGAGTCTATTCTCTTCCTTATGCAGAGAGAGAGATGCTCTTACAAATTGAAGACTTCTTGTCCACATAGACATTTCTCTTATTTACAGAAGAGTAATTTCTTGGACTTTATTCTGTGTCTAGAGACATTAAAAATAATAGTTCAAAATAACCTTAATGCAAAAGAGGCATGTTTGGGATTTGCATATGCTGGTCTCTTACAACTCTATATTTTATAGTAGCAGTATCCAACAGATGATGTCACAACACTCTTCATGATGTCTTTACCAGGAGGTGTCCCCAGATTAGGATTATGGAGCAATGTGCAATAATTAAAACATTTGATGATTCATACTGATGTAGATACTATCAAGACAAACAATCGTGTGAAACATGAACCTCACACCAGCCTAGGGTAATCCTCCCATAGAAAGTCTTCAGCATCTACTCATCCTTTACTCCTTTCTTTCACCTACTCATTCATTCACTTGTTCAAGAAAAGTAAATCAGTTTTCAGCAAAATCTGACCATCTAGTGATTTATGATTTAACTTCTCTGAACTTAAATTGCTGGAGAAAGAGGCAAACCTCACAACCTAGATGTTCCCAATTGTAAATCACAGTGATTTCCAAGCCATGAATCACTGTCTATGAAATAGGAGAATAGTGATTAGATAATAAACAAATTCAAGTTATATAAAGAAGCAAAAGATATAAAGATATTTCAAATAAAAGTACAAATGGCCCATAAATTTTGGCACAGGCTAAATCCCAGTAGTCAGTCCATGAATTAAAAATCATAAAAAATGGTTCAGACAAAACACCACAATTTTAAAGTATACATATCTCTAGCACTGTATTCACAACAACAAATGAGATTCTTCTTTTTCAGCCACCAAAAATAAATCAGTTGAATAATTATGTCATTACAAAAATGAGACATCACAGATTAATTTCAAATTAGATTGTAGAAATGCTTTAGTTGAATAGAATATGTTTCTAACATTGTTTAATGAAAATTATGACATAAATGTTTTTATATTCAATGGGCAAAATGTTTTACATATTTTTATTTTATTTATTACATATTTTTGTTTGTTATTTATATTATAAATAATATATTATTTATTATCTGCAATTTCTTATTATAACAAATTCATTGTTTATTACATATTTTTATTTTATTATCTATTTTGTGTATATGTCTACATGTATGTGTATACATATGTATATGTAGATATATACACACATATGCCTACATATGCATATATATACATAGTCTTAAATAAAAACTTCATTATCAAAATATAAACTTTCTTTCTGTAGGGTGGAATTATCAGTGATTTGTACTTCTTCATTTATTTTATCTGTTCTAAGTTTTATGTAATATATATATATGCGTTTCTTTTGTAACAAAAATATCATTTTCAATATACACCAGAAAATGTCTCTGTTACTTCCATAAAACTAGGATATGAAAAGGTCTTTTAACAATTCTAACTGCGAATATGGTATTGATGCCGATCATCATTCTTGGCAATTCAAAGTGTGCTCAGAAAGCACGATACATGATCCACAGATAGCATTAAGAAAAAATTTAATGTCATCTGCATCTCACTCTAAAAATAATCTTGGCAAAGAATTGACTGAACATGCCATGGCATTGGAAGAAAACATGAGTTTGGAAGCAATTGTGCTTCAAGCTCTGAAGTTTCCTCTCATGCACTTTCTTATAAAAGTCAAAGAGTAAGTTACCATGATCTTGAATATTCCATTTAAACAGTTCAGTTTCTTCCTCTGCTTGAGGCCCCTTCTACAAACCTAAGTGCATCTTTGGCTTCAAAGTCAATATCATTCCTAAGAAAGTGCCCACAGCCTAACAGACATTGAAGTCCAAATTATGATGCTATGACTTTACTAAAAGAAAGACACCATGCAGCCACTTGTAAGGCCAGGGGCTGCATGCGCAGGCATGCCTTCCCAGCAGTTGGTACATGGATAATACACAGAGCGTGAAAAGAGGAACAATTGATTGGCTGGCCAGAAGGAGAGCTCACAGGCTTATCTATCACCAGTCAGACTGGCTTCATGCTTCTTTTCAGGAGAAAGTGTGTCTTACATGGAATATTTTAGGATAGTGATGTCAAGACCATTGACCCTACAGAACTGGAACTGGCTGCTGAGCACATCCACTTGGAAAACTCACCATGTTTGCGAGCATTCTAGGGGACATTTCCTAATAATAAACACTTTGTTCCTTAAGAGATTCAGATCGGACTGTCTATCCAGGCTTGATCCGCCCACACCCTCTAAGAGTACTAAGGCTCAGGTAACAGCCCAAAGTCACCTCTCAACATGTGGAGCACTTCCCAACCAAGGAAACTGATGATCTAAGAAGCTGTGTCGGAACCAAGAGCCTCTTGACCTCCCTTGTTTGCTTAACCTAGGGGCAAGGGATCAATTTTTCTCTGAGATTCCTTCATTTACACCAAGGATCAGATCTGACAGAAAGGAGCACAGTAGCTTTCAGATCCTTTACTAACAAGTCAGTATCCCCGAATGCTGTCACACAGGAAGAATCTGACAATCTGGAGGCTGGAGAACGTTGTCCCAGGCCACTGAGCCATCTTTGTGATTCCCCATAAAAATTAAACGTTACCTCTCTAACGTGACTACCTCCCATTTCTTCTCTCATATGAAGAACAGAAGATGACACTTATGAATCGCTAAGTTATCCAGCTTCTCCCTTCCTGTTGTGCTCTGATAGGCGCAAATTATCAAGTAGGCTTTGCTCCTGACAGTTTGCACATTTATTTCAGCAGACTTAAAGATCTGAGCCTTTAGGGAGTAAGGGCTTGTCTCTCCTACAGAGTGATTATTTTGGTCTGTGAATGTTTCGGCTACCTGCAACTTGTATCAACTTGATAAATGAAAATCTGCCCTAAGAGGGGGTGACATCCAATACCTATCAAGATGGAGCCAAAGGCAGTGCAGGAACAGCAAAACTGAAAAAAAAAACTATAACTATAAACTAAAACTATAACTATAACAAACTATAATACATAAAATCACAGATTCTACATCAACTACCTGGAACCAGGCCAACCTAATCTCTCCCCATCCTAAAGCTCAGGGAAATTTGCAAAAGAAGGGGGCAGTAAGATTGTAAGAGCCTAAAGATGGGGAGGAGCAACAATATGCAAGATACTCCATACAAGTTAGGGCCGAAGTAATCATAATGGGACTTTGCATGACCTGCACAATGATAAACATATCATTGACCCCTCAATGTCTAGCATGGATCACAGGCACTATGAACCTTAGAGGCAAGGGATTAACAGCACAATTGTGTTCCTATACTAAAGGGGAACACAAAAAAGAGCTCTAGGCAATGCCACTGAGTCCTTATACCTCATCAGAGAAGAGGACCCAGAGAGAAGTTTGACATGCACACTAAAGAATGTTGCAGAATGGGGGGAGGGGCACTGGGATAAAGGGAGGAAGGGGGGAAAGGAAGGGGAAAAGGGGGGAGGGAGCAACAGGGTCCAGGGAGGGATGGAGGGAAGGAGGGGAATGGGGTACTTATCAACTTTGTATGAGTGGAAGAAATTTTAAAAAAAGTCTGAGACTTGAAGCATACCTATGAAGAAATATTTAGTCAAGGCAAACCTTGAGCAAGCCCTGTAGAAGAAAATCTAATTGATAGGAGAAAACCCAGCCCACATTGGGGAAGAGTATCATTCCCTGGCTAGGTGGAGAGATGGAAAGAGAACTGGTTGGTTTGGGCAGACTGGCAAACTAGAAAGTATGTCCCTCTCTCGGCTTCCTGCGAGTATGTTGTGATCAGTTCCCTCAGCTCCTGATGTAGACAAGAACTCTCCTGCCACCATAATGGACAATTGTGTCTCAATAAAAATGCATCATCATTCACAGAAACTGCTTGGATCATGTTTTATTTATCACAGCAGATGAAGTGTAACCCTACAGAGATAGTGAGGATTAGAAGTAGCACCTGGCCATGTAAAGATCTAAATTCTTGTGTTACAGAGCCATCTGCCAAGTCTATAACGACCCACAAAGATAAGAGGAGCACTATTAACCTAAAAAGTTATTTAGAGATCAGGGGCTAAGATCATAGCTCCGCAGGAGGGGCTTGCTTGACATGCAAGATGGAGATGATTCTCAGCAAAACGGACCTCATATTAGAAATCTGAGCTGATGAGCTCATTAAGATATATTTGTGGCAGTTACTAAGTGCTTGACCTTTCGTTTCTGCTCTGTGAGTCTGGAACCACAGGACTCGAAGCTGCTTCTTGCTTTACTGTCTTTGCTAGGTTCTGCCGGTAGAGGGCAGTAGAGAGGAATGGGGGGCGGGGCCGCCTCCAGGTTAGGAGACCTGCTCCCTCCGATTTCTTCCTAATATTAGGAGCTTTAGAAAGAGCTTTCTTCCTTTACTCTGGCAGCAGCAGCGTGAGAGTGCTCAAGGCTTGCGCGGGATTGGGGCGGGGGGAGTCTGGGCTGCTCCACCCTTGTAGACATTGCAGAGCCCCAGCTCCCTGCAGAGGTCACCCAGCAGCCCTGCTGCACCCCGCTTCTGCTTTCTAGAGCCTCACGATTCAGGAGTCTCCCTTTTGCAGACTGCTTCCTACAAACACATGGACTCTGATACCTGAAGGTGAATTTTTCACACCTTCTGTTCCCTACTCAATGACCTTTCTAGTCACAAAGATTATTTTGGCTTGAGTTAGCTTTCGCTGCACCCTCCTCTCTACAGGGCCCTGTGGCAATCTTCCGCAGGGTGCAGTTCAGAACTGCACCTTCACTGTTCTGACATCTGGTCGCATTCCTCAGCCTCTCTCCTCTAAAAGATGTGTGCTCACCTTTCTCAGCATTCAGCCAGAAGAATCCTGCTAGGACAGTTCAGCAAAGAGTTCCCCACCCCAATTCTCTTCCCCCAGAGTCCATGTTTCATCTTAGTAATATTTCGTCCATTCCACTTTCTCTATCAATTGCCATTTTTGTGATTTTATTTGGGATTGAGCCCAGTCGGGTACTGGAAGCTCCTCCTATTGTAATAGGTTTGGTTTATTTATTTTTTTAATAAAATCTATCTTCAATACTAATTTCTTTCTCTCTCTGCCTTTATTCCACAATATCTAGTTAACAATTTTTCTATTAAATTGTCTTCTTGGAATAACTAGTATGTTCTGTCTCCTGTGGTATCCAGAACTGACACAATATTGAATATCTCTGAAGCAGTGAATGAAATGCTTATTTAAGAAAAAGCTGTGTAAGTTGTAAGAATTTAACTATTCAAGTATCTTCAACAAATGGTGCTGGCAAAACTGGATCTCCACATGCAGAAGATTAAAACTGTACCCGTACTTGTCACCATGTACAAGAATTAATTCCATTGGATTGAGGACCTTGATATAAGGCCAGAGACTATAAAAACCATAGTTGAAAGGGTAGGGAACTCCTCAAGATGATTGGGCTAGGCCAACAGTTCCTAAACAGACATCCAGTGGCACATTCACTGCTACCAATTCTCAACAGTTGGGATCTTGTGAAATTAAAGAGCTTCTTTTCAGATAAAGAGATTGTAAATTGAGCACAAAGGCAACCCACAGAATGGGAGAAAATCTTCACTAACCACATATCTGATAGAGCTCTATTATCCACAATGCACAAAGAAAGAAAACTAAACACCAAAGAAACCAATGGCCCAATTAGAAAATGGGCCCTGGAACTTAAAAGAAACTTTACCAGGGATGAAATTAAAATGTTCCACATCCTTAGCCATCAGGGAAATGCAAATCAAAACCTCCCTGAGATATCATCTCACCCCGGTCAGGATGGCAAAAATCCACAATATAAACACCACCAAATGCTGGAGAGGATGTGGAGAGAGGGGAACTCTGCTACATTGCTGGTGGGAATGCAGGCTCATACAGCCACTCTGGCGAGCCGTCTGGAGATTCTTAAAGAAATTAAAAATTGAAATGCCATATGACCCTGCGATTCCACTTTTGGGAATAACCCCCCATACAGCAAAAATTCACCTCGATAGCACAAGCACGACCATGTTCATAGCAACACTGTTTACAATAGCAAAGTCATGGAATCAACCCAAATGTCCAACAGTTGATGAGTGGATAAAGAAACCGTAGTACATCTATACAATGGAGTACTACTCAGCCATCAAAAATGATGAATTAATGGAATTTGCTGGGAAATGGATGGAATTAGAAGCAATTATATTGAGTGAAGTATCCCAGACACAGAAAATTAAGCACTGTATGTACTCCCTAATAGGTGCATCCTAGTACCAAACCTTAAGGATAATTCTCTGTAATACCCTCAGTAATTGCAAAGATTATGAACAGGAGGGATGGGGAAGGAGGGACACACCAGTAACAAGGAGAGAGGGGACCATGTTACAGCAGAGAAAATAGGCCTCCATCAAGGACTGCAAGTAAGTAATGAGACATCTGGTTAAGTTCATAGACTTTCCTTCCTGATCATTTACAACTGATGGGATGATCTTACCAGAAGGGGAGGGCATATAGTCTGGCAGATAGAAAGTAACCATTTTGCAAATGGGTGATTGACCCCTCTCTCACCACGGTTTCCTACTTTTATTCCATCTACCTTTGAATATAGTCTTATAACAAGACTCTAATTTAACAGGTTTTTATCTCTAACCAGGGGGCAATATCCAATACCCATCAGGATGGATTGAAGGGCATTGCAAGAGCAGCAAAACTGAAAAAAATAAATCAACAAACCATAATCCAGAACATCAGAGACTCTATATCAACCACCTGGAACTAGGCCAGCCTAATCTCTCCCCATCCTGAAGCTCAGGGAAATTTGCAGAAGAGGGGGTGGTAAGATTGTAAGAGCACAAGGATGGGAGGAGCAATGATATGCAAGATACTCCACACAAGTTAGGGCCAAAGCAATCATATTTGGACTTTGCATGCCCTGTGCAATGTCCAACACACTATTGACCCCACAAAGTCTAGCGTTTGCTAAGGCACTGGGATCCTTGGCAGCAAGGGATTGATAGCCACAGTAGTGTTCCTATGCTTAAAGGGAACACAGGAAACGGTTCTGGGAAATGCCACTGGGTCCTTGCACCTCATCAGAGAGGAGGACCCAGAGGACAGTTTGGCATGCTCATTAAAGGATGCTCCGGGGATGGGAGGGGGAGGCACTGGAGGATGGGGAGGGAAGAGGGAAGGGAGGGGGCATAGGGGGTGGGGGGTAGAGGGAGGGAAGGGACCGGTGTACCTGTTGTTTGTACGAGTGGAAATTAAAAAAATATATATAAAATAACTGCAAAAAGAGAAAATAGGCCTCCATCAAGGTCTGCAAGTAAGTAATGAGAAACCTGGTTAAGTTCACAGACGTTCTTTCCTGATCTCACCAGAAGGGGAGGGCATATAGTCTAGCAGATAAAAAGTAATCATTTTGCAAATGGGTGATGGATCCCCTCCCTCACTGAGGTTTCCTACTCTTATTACATCTACCCTTGAATGTGCTATTATAACAAGATTCCAGTTTAACAGCTTTTTGTCTCTGGCCAGGGGGTGACATACAGTGCCCAGCAGGATGGAGTGAAGGGCATTGCAGGAGCAGCAAAACTGCAAAAGAAAATCAACAAACCACAATCCAGAACGTCAGAGACTCTATATCAATCACATAGAACTAGGACAGCCTAATCTCTCCCCATCCTGGAGCTCAGGGACATTTGCGGAAGAGGGGGCGGTAAGATTATAAGAGCAAAAGGATGGGAGGAGCAATGATTTGCAAGATTCTCAACAATAGTTGGGGCCAAAGCAATCATAATGGGACTTTGCATGCCCTGCGCAATGTCCAGTGCACTGTTCCCCTCATAAAGTCTAGCATCTGTTAAGGGCACCGAGATCCCTGGAGGCAAGGGATTGACAGCCATAGTAGTGATCCTATGCTTAAGGGGAACAAGAGAAAGGGCTTATGGAAATGCCACTGGGTCCTTATATGTCATCGGAGAGGAGGACCCAGTGGAGAGTTAGGCGTACACAATAAAGGACTCTCTGGGAATTGGGGGGAGGCACTGGGGGATGGGGAGGGAGAGGAGGGGGAGGAGAGGGTTCGGGGGGAGGAGGGGGAGGGAGGGAACTGGTAAAAAAATTTTAAAATGTATAATTAAATTTTTAATAAAAAATTCAATTGTAAAAAAAATAAATAAATAACTGCAAAAAAAAGAAGTGACAACACAGAAAAAAGGTCTGTACATGTATCCATATTTTACTAAATATATTTTAGTGGGATATACATAAGTAGGCCATTTATGTATATGTGTGTACATATATGTGTTATTCTTTTAAAATATTAATCAGGTTTATATCCCAATAACAAAATGTAAAACTAGATCTGCTCTTTTGATACTACAAAATAAACTGAAGCTTTGATAAGTTATATCTATTTCTCAAAGTAATTTTAATGGGCATAAGTAAATTTGAGCACATATTTTTACATTTGTAAAAAAAAAAAAAGAATTTAACTGTTCAAATGCTAAAATAGCATACGCTTAGAACCCAATAATGAATTTCAAGAGATATTAGAAGATGGGGACCTTAGCATGCTAAAGGCCATGAAGTCATGTTGAAAATCTCTGAGTTAATGAATAATTATAATTCCAACTGGCAAACTCTACACTGCATGATAATGCTGAACTCAATACAAAATAAACAAATAAATGTAATATGGCGGCAGGGGACCTGAGATAGGGAAGTAATTTGAGGGACAGCATAGAACACAGGAAGTACAAAAGGAAAGAAGAATATGAGAATCGAGAACCAATTTTTAAAAATTTATTTTAAGAAAGAGATATGTACAGCATGTATAATATGGTGCACAAGTGGAAGAGAAGATAACTTTTAGAAGTTAGTTCTCTCCTTCCTTCTGTGGATCAAACTTAGGTCTCTAAGTTCACAAGCAATACCTGACCTGCTGAGCTATATTGTCTGGGTCAGATCCTATGTCTTCATATGTTGTTGCCTTATTATATTACAAAAAGTGTACATAAAATTACAAAACAGTGTACATTCACAAAATAAAAGCAAAGTTGTTTTGAAACAAAGAACAATGCTATCAAAGAACCAATCCACCTCTCCAAGTCTCCAGCCATGCAGTAGAACTTAGCTGTGTTCATGTTTCCAAGTTTTTCTATATGATTATAATTTGCTTACTGTTTCATAACTTCCTGCTTTAATAAGCTGTGAGCGTTTTGCTGTGTCAGTAAGCAATTTCAGTGTGTTTCTATTTTGAATGTTATTAATATGCACTCTCTCTTACCTTATCCATCTTCCTGCAGAGAGGTGAACATACCTTTCAGAAGAAAGGAAAAGGGAAAGAACAAAGCAATCAATCCCCAGATGTTGATAAGAAAACTAAGGTTTTGATTTTTTTTTTCAGTTTTGCTGCTCCTACAATGCCCTTAGCTCCATCCTGATGGGTATTGGAATTCACCCCCTGGCCAGAGATAAAAACCTGTTAATTTAGAGTCTTGTTATAAGAGTATATTCAAAGGTAGATGGAATAAAAGTAGGAGACCCGGTGAGAGAGGGGTCAATCACCCATTTGCAAAATGGTTACTTTCTATCAGGCAGCCTATATGTCCTCCCCTTCTGGTGAGATCAGCCCCATCAGTTGCATATGATCAGGAAGGAAAGTCTGTGAACTTAACCAGATGTCTCATCTCTCCCCATCCTGAAGCTCAGGGAAATTTGCGGAAGAGGGGGCGGTAAGGGATGGAAAGAGTAATGATATGCAAGATACTCCACACAAGTTAGGGCCGAAGCAATCATAATAAGACTTTGCATGACCCCCCGCTATGACCCCACAAAGTCTAGCATGGACTAAAGGCACTAGGATCCTTGGAGGCTAGGGACTGACAGTCACAGTAGTGTTCCTAAGCTTAAGGGGACAAAGGAAAGGGTTCTGGGATATGCCGCTGGGTCCTTGCACCTCATCAGAGAGGAGGACCCAGAGGAGAGTTTGGCATGCACGGTAAAGGATGCTCCGGGGGTTGGGGGGGAGGCACTAGGGGGATGGGGAGAGAGTGGAGAGGGAGGGAGGGGACCAGTGTACCTGTTAAGTTTGTATGAGCGGAAATAATAATAAAAAAATTAGAAGCAAAAAAAAAAGAAAAAGAAAAAGAAAATCCAGCTCGGCCACGAACTCTGCCTGCTCCAGCTGCAATAACAGTCAGGATGTGTCTGCTGGTATGATAATGGCATGGTCTGTTTCGGGTGCAATTAGCACTTCTATGATTGGAATTAAAGCTCACACAATAGTTAAAAAAAAAAGAAAAAGAAAAAAGAAAACTAAGGTTTTGCCACAAGATAATTAACTTGAAAGGGAATTCCTGCTAGTGGGCAGAGATAGGGTTTCCACCTGCGACAGTAACTTCCCGAAGCTCCTTCTAGATGAGGGGAGGGATGTGGCATGAGAGATGTACAGACGAGAAAGGAGAAGCAGAGAGACACTGAGGCAAGCACACACATGCTTGGGGTCCCTTTCAGGTTTGACCAGAGCCAACACCAGAGAGATTTGGCTTTTCTTGAGACAACCTTAGTTCCTATGTGAAAGGGACAGGATTTTAAAATACTGTAAAGCCTGTTACAGAGGTTGCTGAAGGGCACCAAGAAGCCAATCAGGAGACCTGTAGCAGAGGACATAGAACAGCTGTAGAGAGCTAAGACTCAGATGCCACGGAGTGAGAGTCTGCTCTGGAGAGATAGCGGGAGAGGGGGCAGCCAAACCAGCCAGAGAGCAGGAAGCTCCACAGAGCAGAGAAAGATAAGCATATGAATTGAATCCTGGTTGTACAAGCAAAAGAAATATTGGCCTCAGACCAGCAGATGAGATGGAGCTTAAATGCCCAGAGAGATCAAAGGTCCTGTGCCCTGCCATGAGTGCTGCTAAACTATCCATGTGAATACCCTTTAGACAGATGGCATCTGTGGGAAAGAAGAGAAGGCAGAAAATGTAAGAGAAAAAGTATTTTTTATTCCAGAGTGCTGGAAAGTTTCTTTATCCAAATGGACTAGAGGTTAGACTCAACACTATTCATCTCTCCCACCATGGTCAGAGGCTTTAGGGAGAAGACTCAAGAAGTTACAGATACCAAAAACCAAGCACATATCTGTTATACATTAGAGGTCATGGTGTAGCAGTTACTCTGCATGCTGCCAATTAATTCATGACCAAACAAGGGGTTTTGTTCTGGCTTATGACTGGCCAGTTATAGTTCCTTGTCTAGTTGAGCATGTGAGCACATACCAGCACCAAGGGTCAAGGGAACTGGCCACACCAATTCTTCACGAATGACGAGAGGAACAATCCTCGCTTGCCTCGCATGCCTGGTCAAGGATACAAAAAGATGCCATTTTCCTTCACCAGGTCCCTCTATCTTAGTCACCTGTCCAGGAACTAATCCACCCACCATGGTCTGGGTCTTCCCCACCAATTAGTCAATCTCCTACAGGTTTCTTCTGGACTTAAATCTGCTAATTTCTCACAACTATGCCCAGAGCTCAAAGTCTTCAGCTGCCAAATTGATACCAGCATCTAACTCTGACATATGGGTACATGATTATCCCTAACGTCCTCTATGGAATATATGGAATTTCATGTCAAGTGTTAGCTATCTAATGCTACCAGGAAAAAAAAGTCACTACAAAACAACACAAACTGATGGCTCAGTTTCTGAGGATCACACAAGGCTGAGGTCAAATTATTAGCTAGGACATCAGTTCCCAACATGAAGGTTGTTTTCTTTCTTTTTTTTTTTAATTTTTTATTATTAGTATTATTCATTCAACCATGTGCATATGCGTGTGTATGTGTGTGTGTGTGTGTGCACGCGCGCGCGCGTGTGTGTGTGTGTGTGTGTGTGTGTGTGTGTAAAACCACGGACGAATTCGCGAACCACCATGGACGCCTCCACCTCCTGGGATTCACAGGCTCCGCCCTACCAGGACCAGAAGCGCAGGCCACCCCCGCTTCCGCCTGGCGTCTATACGTGGGATCTGGGATCCGAACTCAGGACCTTCCGCCTGCAAGGCAGAGGCTTAGGCTTAACCCCTGAGCCACCTCTCCAGCCCCATGAAGGTTGTTTTCTAAGATGACTGGTTGTTTGATTTTTTTTTGTGTTTTGGGGGGTTTTCTTCTGATTTTTTTTTATTTCTTCCACTCATATAAAGTTGATAAGTACCCCATTCCCCTCCCTCCCTCCGCCCCTCCCTGGATCCCCTTGCTCCTCCCTCCTCCACTTTTCCCTTTCCTATCCCCCTCCCTCCCTTTCTCCCAGTGCTCCTGCCCCCCATTCCTGGAGCATCCTTTAGTGTGCATTTCAAACTTCCCTCTGGGTCCACCTATCTGATGAGGTGTAAGGACTCAGTGGCATTGCCTAGAGCTCTTTTGTGTGTTCCCCTTTAGTATAGGAATACTATTGTGGCTGTTAATCCCTTGCCTCTAAGGATCATAGTGCCTGTGATCCATGCTAGACTTTGGGGGTTCAATGATATGTCGGTCATTGTGCAGGTCATGCAAAGTCCTATTATGATTACATCTGCCCTAACTTGTATGGAGTACAGTTGCATATCGTTGCTTCTCACCATCTTTAGGCTCTTACAATCTTACCACCCCCTCTTTCACAAATTTCCCTGAGCTTTAGGATGGGGAGAGAATAGGCTGGCCTGGTTCCAGGTGGTTGATGTAATCTCTGATTTTCTGAATTATGGTTTGTTGATTTTTTTTCAGTTTTGCTGCTCCTGCATCGCCCTTGGCTCCATCCTGATGGGTATTGGATGTCACCCCCTGGCTAGAGATAAAATGCTGCTAAAATAGAGTCTTATTATAAGAGTAGATTCAAAGGTAGATGGAATAAGAGTAGGAGACCACTGTGGAGAGAGGGTCAGTTTCCCATTTGCAAGATGGTTACATTCTATCTGCCAGACTCTATGCCCTCCCTTTCTGGTGAGATCATACCCCATCAGATCCAAGTGACCAGTAAGAAGAGTCTGAGAGCCGAACCAGATGTCTCATTACTTACTCACAGTCCTTGATGGTGGCCTATTTTCTCTGCTGTAGCATGATCCCCTCTCTCCTTGTTTCTGGCGGGGCCCTCTTTCCCCTTCTCTTCCTCCTTATAATATTTGCAAGTACTGTAGGTATTATAGAGATTTATCTTTGAGTGTGTCACTAAGTGGGTTTGGTACTAGGATCCACGTATTAGGGAGTACATATGGTGCTTAATTTTCTGTGTCTGGGATATTTCATTCAATATAATTGTTTCTAATTCCACCCATTTCCTGGCAAATTTCATTAATTCATCATTTTCGATGGCTGAGTAGTATTCCATTGTATAAATGTACATTTTCCTTATCCACTCATCAACTGTTGGGCATTTGGGTTGATTCCATGACTTTGCTGTTGTAAGCAGTGCTGCTACGAACATGTTTGTGCTTGTGCTATCAAGGTGAATTTTTGCTGTATGGGGGATTATTTGCAATAGTGGAATAGTAGGGTCATATGGCATTTCAATCTTTAACTTTTTTAAGAATCGCCAGATGGCTCACCAGAGTGGTTGTATAAGCCTGCATTCCCACCAGCAATGTAGGAGAGTTCCCTTCTCACCACATCCCCTCCAGCATTTGTTGTTGTTTGTTTTGTGGATTTTTGCCATCCTGACCGGAGTGAGATGATATCTCAGGGAAGTTTTGATTTGCATTTCCCTGATTGCTAAGGATGTGGAGCATTTTTTGAGATATTTGTTAGACATTTCAATTTCTTCCCTGGTAAAGTTTTTTTTAAGTTCCAAGGTCCATTTTTTAATTGGGCCATTGGTTTCCTTGGTGTTTAGTTTTCTAAGTTCTTTGTGCACTCTGGACAGTAGAGCTCTATCAGATATGTGGTTAGTGAAGATTTTCCTCCATTCTGTGGGTTGCTTTGTGCTCAATTTACAATCTCTTTATCTGAACAGAAGCTCTAATTTCACAAGATCCCATCTGTTGAGTGTTGGTTGTAGTGACTATACTATTGGATTTCTGATTAGGAACTGTTGGCCTAGCCCAATCAGCTCAAGGGAATTCCCTACCCTTTCAACTAAGGTTTTTATAGTCTCTGGCCTTATATTGAGGTCCTTGATCCATTTGGAATTAAGTCTCGTACATGGGGACAAATACAGGTCGAGTTTTAATCTTCTGCATGTGGACAACCAGTTTTGCTAGCACCATTTGTTGAAGATGCTGTTCTTTTTCCATTGGATTTTTTGGACCCCTTTGTCAAAGGCGTATGTATGTACAATTTCAGTCTGTATGTAACAGTTAATCCTGGGTGTTAACTTGACACACCTGACATTAACTAAGATCATATTTGGCTGTAATTTTGTGGGCTTATATCTGGGTCTTCAACCCTTATCCATTGATCTGTGTGTCTATTTTGGAGAAGGTGAATGCTGATATAGGATCCAGTTCCTGCATTGCAGGTTTGACTGCCCAGTTTCCTTGATATGGAGTCCCCTTCATCTTCAAATAACAACACCAGTGAATCTCTCCTGCACTTCATACCTGTCTGCTTCTCTTCCTGTTCTGCTTTTAGGGGTCCATTAAGGTCAGTTGAATATCAGGGACATTTATAAGGACTGTTATAAGATGAGCTGATGATCAGGGCAAGCAAGATGACTTAGCAGGTAAAAGTGCTTGCTGCTAGGCCTGACAACCTGAGTTCAACCCCTGTAGTCACATGTTAGAAGGGATGAACTGACTACCACAAGTTGTCTTCTGTTTCCCCACATGTGTAGTAGTATGTGCACATACAAATGCATATACACATACGAGAAAACTAGATAAGTGTAATTTTTTAAATTTATGATGAGCTGTTCAGTAGCCTTAATTATATTTGCTATCCCCCTATTGACTCATAAGATAGCCTAATTTCAGGAGTAGCACAAAGTCCAGTGTAACGGTTACTCTTAACTGTTGCTGTGAGAGAGCATCCAAAGTCGAACAACTTAAGGGAGAAAGGGAGATTTATTCAACTTACAATTCCAGAGGGGGGAACAGACTTTCACGGTCAGGTCATGGCTGGCTATCCAAAGATAGAGACAAGCTACATCACACCTATCAAAGGGGCCGAGGTGAGATTCCTGGAGAGTCTCTCTTCTTCTCAGTCTTCTGTGCTGTGGTTCCTTTTATCTGGTCCACTACTGGGAAGTTCCAATGGGATCTATGGAGGTTTGGATGAGATCTAGAGCTGATCTTTGTATTATCCAGATAATCTCTTCAGGTGGTCTCAGCTGAAGTTAATGCCAGGTGTGTCAAGTTAACACCCAGGATTAACTATCACATACAGCAATCTCAGGGACTGAAATTCTGCCTATTATGTGTCACAGCTACTCTTATCCTTCAAGCAACTTAAAGGGAGAGAGGAAGATTTATTTGGCTTATGTTCCAGAGGGAAGACACAGTCCATTGTAGCAGAAAAGGCATGGCAGGTAGCAGAAGCTGGGGGAGGCTCAGGTCACATCTCTCATCATGCAAGTCAAAAAAGCAAATAGTAGGCTGCCAAAGCAGATACTATCAGTAGCAGCGAGGGGCTACTGAACCTCAAGGCCACCTCCTGTGTCTTGTCCTTCCTCCAACAAGGCTATCCCTTTCCAAACATGAACAACAGGTAAGGATGCAAGCATATGAGCCTGTGGGGGACTATCATCCAAACCATGATATGTCTCAAAATGACTTGTTTTGCTAACTTCTTACTGTTGTGTAGTTAGGTTCTGGACATCTTTATTTATGGTAAAATGAAACAACAAATACTCCTTCGTGGATGGAACTTGGGAGGCTTGGTCTTGGAGCTGTGAAGAGGCATAGGAGCTGATCCTGTTCAAGAAATATGGGCACACTCGATATTCACAAGCATTTGGTTCACAAGGACCTTTCATGCCTGGATGGAAAAGAGAGCTTGGAAAGCCATAGAAATGGTGTGAAAAAGGGTATTGCTGGAGCCACTGATGCTCGGTACCCCGTCTGTGTCCTTCAGGCCCCCCACTCTCCTTAGAGAACACATCTTTAAAGACAATCTTTAAGTCATTTGGATCTAATCAGGGAGAATCTAGTCGGATTCTTGCATACTGAGGCAAGAAGCAAAGACCATATAACTGAGGAAGGGGGGCCAAGTTAATGTGATGCCTAGTGATCCTATAGGCTCATTTCCTCCAGCATCATGCAAGAGATGATCAGATATACAGGTCAGACCTATGCTTTAGGATGCAGAGAGTGTATGCTAAACACACACACACACACATGCACGCACACACTCACACACACTTACCACATAAGATAAACATATACACACACATTTAAACGATGTATGCTAAACATACATGCACACACAGAAAAAAATATTCTGTCTTCATCATTTTTGTTACTATCCTAAAATAACAAAGAATGGATAATTTATAAAGAATAAAGAAGACATGGTTATTGGAGTCGATAGTTTAAACCTTGATCAGGTGTCATGTTCTGATGAGGACCTAATGATGTATCATATCATACATTAAGAAAGCAGAAGAGAGTCAGACAGGAGGCTGACCAGCAGCCTGTGACCAGGCTCACAGCAGCTAATATAGACCCTCGAGATCTAATTCACTCCCAAGAGACCACACTCCAACTCTCAAGAACAATTAAGTCCCCATGACTTTGTTGTCCCCACTAGGCCTCGCTCCTGACAGGTCCCACCACCTCTCAATACCGTTACACTGATGAACCTTGGGAAGTACAAACCGCATCTGAACCATAGCAAAGTTATGCAGAAACCTCAGTTAAAGTTTCCAAAGACTTCCTGCCAGCCCCCACCTTACTATAACTTCAGTCACGTAGGCACAGTCTTACAAGATCCTTCTGCCAAAGTCTGTGAGTCACTGGTAAAGAAACCAAGTGGCAAATGAGGTGATTATGACAGATGCTAAAGTCTATATACAACCCTGTGTTAATAACCTTTAAAATCTCAATGATAGATGTATATGAGATAAAGTCTCAAGATTTTTTTTTATTTTCATCAAGAACACCTTTTATTGAAAGACGGACCAAAATGTAAGTTTAGGTTTTTAGCCAAGAACTCTAAAGCTGTTCAGTCAGAGCTTCTAATTGGCATAATTAGCATGAGACCACCAAGTTACATACAACTTTCTGTTTTTTTGAAACAAAGTCTGATGTAGCCAAGACTGGCCTCAAATTTGCTATGTGCCCAAATTGATTTTAGATTCCTTGAATTCCCAATCCTTCTGTCTCTACCTCCCAAATCCTGGGATTACAGGCGTACGTACAACCATGTCTTAGTTTTTGACAGCCTTGTTTAATCTATTCATTATAGGTGGGGGCAGGGGGGTGAATCTGCTGGCCTCATGCCGGCAAATATACAAGCATGCAGAGAAAGAAAAATGACTAAGAAGTGTCACATACAGCATTAGCAAAATCTTGCCCAATTTTCATGGGCACACCATACAGCAAGGGACACAGCACAGACAGGAAGAACCAGGAAAGTGTAATAAGATGAAATCATGTGAACCTTGTGCCTGGAAAGACAGTGGAAGGTGCCTGGGCCCAGGAACATCTGGGCGGGTCGAGGAATGTAAGTGGATGCCAATGAGTGGGGAGAAGTTTCCGGCTTAAGAAACCAAAATGGCTCCAGGCCCCGGGCTATGGATGTGCTGACAATTCAGGAAGCACTGGAGTGTTTATTTTGGGTCAAGGGATGTAATCTGTCCTGAAAATGTAGAACAAAACAACACAAACTCAAAACACGGGACTCTCTGAGGCGTCCTGCTCCTCCTGTGCCCTGTGATGCTGCGGCATCCGTCCAGATGCTCATCACTCAGCCCAACAGAGTTCAGCACGGCTGTTCCGGAAACACGCCTCTCACAAGAGCAAGAACCACACAAAACATAGTTACCCCAAATAAGAGTCAGCATCCAAGAGATAGCTACTACCCTGGAACACTGAACTGTACCACCCCACCCCACACCTGTGCTCATCTAGTTTAACTTTTGTGCAAATCCCTTACAGAATCTGCCACCTTTGCCACTCTGCAAAAACACTGTTGCATTAGATTTCTCTTCTTGAGGTAATTTAAAGTCTTGAAACACAGCAGACATAAAAGTATTGTCTGCACAATCACAGATGGGAACTTATTGAGGTAATACCTTTTGATTTCTCAAACAATTCAAACTTTTATCTTTCAGACCCTATATTGAACAATCTAAGAACCAAAAAAAGAAATGAAGGCACACAAAAGTAAAACACCTTCAAAACAAAAGTATGTCTCTGTGTCATCACTCTAACAGCCTATCCTTCGCTAAGACCAAGAACAACTTATACGTTTATCAAATCATTTTATGAAGAATTAGCAAGACAGAAGCTCAGAGATGAGGGAACATGAGTTCAAGGTCAGCCTGGACTACATGGTGAGTCTCAGAAATAAAACAGACAGACCTCAGCAACGTTGTAAGTGGGAACCCAACAGTGGTGTCGACTCCTCTCCAGGAGAGTTCTTCCACCACCCCATGTCCACAAAGGACGTCTGGCAGGACAGTGCAAGGCTGCCTCCCAGGTCAGACCGCTCTCAGGTCTGCTTCAGAGGGGCGGGGATGTTGGTGGACGCCTGCTCCAGGAGGCCAAGGATCCCTGAGGCATGTCGGCTGGCTTTTTGTGCTGCGCGTCTTCCAGCACGTGCTGCCAATGTCTCTCGGCTAGTCAAATGCTTCTGGACAAGGGCCTCTTTCCATTGCAGCTCACTCCTCAGTTCTGATGCATCCTCTTTGATAACTTGCTCTGGTTTCTGGACAGACAACTGCAACCATTTGTAGGAAAAAACATTCTGTCTGTCTTGCAATGTCCAGAAACTTCTGGCTACACTGGTCAACACCAGTTCGAATCTCTTCCTGATCTGTGGCATTGACGTAATCCTGACTCACCAGGGAAGCAAAGCAAGCCTCGAAAGATGACTCCAGCTCATCCACCAAGGTGCTGCTGGCCGGGGAACCCTGGCACAGCCTGCAGGGGGCCTGGCGGCTGCCCTGAGAACATCACTCCCAGGGGCGCCACCATGTCTGAAATAAAGTCTCAAGATTAAGAAGAAATATGCACATAATGGCTTTTAGTCAGATTGGTTTTTTTAATTTTTTTTTACACACAAACAAACAAAGACATGCCATTGTCATCATCCATGAAAATTTAAATATTCATACCCTGTAATCCACAAATTCCACATATTAGCTCAATAAAAACACCTGTACGTCTATGCATGAGACTTATTTTCAGGATTGTTTGTGACAGTAGAAAAAAAACTGTGGACAAATTTTAGGTACTGCTTTTCCTTTATTATTATTATTATTATTATTATTATTATTATTATTATTATTATTTCCGCTCATACAAACTTAACAGGTACACCAGTCCCCTCCCTCCACCTCCCCACAACCCCCCTACTCCCCCCTCCCCTCCCCCTCCCTCCCCATCCCCCAGTGCTTCTCACTCCCCCCCAATCCTCAGAGCATCCTTTAATGTGCATGCCGGGGGCTGGAGAGGAGGCTCAGGGGTTAAGCCTCTCACTTGCAGGTGGAAGGTCCTGAGCCTAGACCCCACGTATAGACACCAGGCGGAAGCAGGGGCAGCCTGCGTTTCTGGTCCTGGTAGGAGGAGCCTGTAAATCCCCAGGCAGAGTAAACAAGTAGTAGGTGGAGGCGTCCATGGTGGTTCCAAAATTCGTCCGTGGTTCTCCACACACACACACACACACACACACATGTGCGTGCACACACGCACAATTGAATAAATAATACATTTTTTTTTAAAAAAAAGAAACTTTAATGTGCATGCCGAACTCTCCTCTGGCCAGGGGGTGACAAGCTCTTTAATTTCACAAGATCCCATCTGTTGAGTGTTGGTTGCAGTGACTGTGCTATTGGATGGCCGTTCAGGAACTGTTGGCCTAGCCCAATCAACTCGAGGGAGTTCCCCACCCTTTCAACTGTGGTTTTAATAGTCTCTGGCCTTATATTGAGGTCCTTGATCCATTTGGAATTAATTCTTGTACATGGTGACAAGTACGGGTCCAGTTTTAATCTTCTGCATGTAGAGATCCAGTTTTGCTAGCACCATTTGTTGAAGATCCTGTTCTTTTTCCATTGGATTTTTTGGGCCCTTTTCTCAAATATCAAATGGCTGTAGTTGTGTGGACTTATATCTGGGTCTTCAACTCTTATCCATTGATCTGTGTGTCTATTTTGGAACCAATACCAGGCTGTTTTTATAACTATGGATTCGTAATATAGACTAAGGTTTGATATGGTGATACCTCCAGCTGTGTTTTTGTTACTCAGGATTGTTTTTGCAATCCTAGGTCTTTTGTGCCTCCATATGAATTTTGAGATTGTTTGATCAACCTCTTTAAAGAATTGCTTTGGGATTTTAATTGGTATAGCATTGAATCTGTATATTGCCTTTGGTAGGATGGTCATTTTTACGATGTTGATTCTGCCAATCTAGGAACATGGGAAGTCTTTCCACCATCTAGTGTCTTCTGCAATTTCTTTCTTTAGGGTTTTAAAGTTTTCATTATAAAGGTCTCTTACTTCCGTGATTAGGTTTACACAAAGGTATTTCATTTTTTTAGGGACTATAGTAAATGGGATTGTTTCTCTCAGGGCTTTTTCACTTCTTTCATTCTGAGCATATAGGAAGGCCACTGATTTTTGTACATTTATTTTGTATCCTGCCACCCTGCTGAACTTCTGTATTAGTTCCAGGAGCTTCCTGGTGGAGTTTTTGGGATCACTCAGGTATAAAATCATGTCATCAGCAAATAGAGATAACTTGACTTCTTCCTTGCCAATTTGAATCCATTTTATGTCCCTTTCTTGTCTTATGGCTTCAGCTAAGACTTCAAGTACAATATTGAATAGAAGTGGTGAGAGTGGACAGCCTTGTCTAGTTCCTGATCGAAGTGGGAATGCTTCAAGTTTTTCCCCATTGAGTATAATCCTTGCTGTGGGCTTGTTGTATACAGCTTTTATTATATTGATAAAGGTTCCTTCCATTCCAACCTTCTCTAGGGTTTTGATCATAAAGGGCTTTTGGATCTTGTCAAAAGCTTTTTCTGCATCTATCAAGAGTATCATGTGGTCTTGAACTTTAGACTGGCTTATATGGTGAATTACATTTATTAATTTGCATATGTTGAACCAACCTTGTGTGCCAGGGATAAAGCTTACTTGATCCCCATGGATGATCTTTTTCATATGTTTTTGAATTTGATTTGCTAAGACTTTGTTGAGAATCTTTGCATCTGTGTTCATCAGAGAGATTGGCCTATACTTTTCTTTTTTAAGTGTATCTTTATTAGGTTTTGGGATTAAGGCAATATTAGCTTCATAGTTAGAATTCCTTCCTTTGCTATTTGATGGAACAGTTTAAGGAGTATTGGTGTTATTAGCTCCTTAAATGTCTGGTAGAACTCTGTGCTGAATCCATCTGGTCCAGGACATTTTTTGGTGGGAAGTTTCGAGATTACTTCCTCAATTTCCTCATATGTTATAGGACTATTTAAATAATTCGCAACTTCCTGATTCAATTTAGGTAAGTTGTGTTTACTTAGAAATTCATTCATCTCTTTTGTGTTGTCAAACTTCACAGAGTATAAGTTTTTGAAATATGATATTATAATTCTCTGGATTTCTTGGGTATCAGTAGTGATGCCTCCATTTTCATTTCTAATTTTGTTAATTTGGGTTTTCTCTCTCTTGCTTTTGGTTAATTTAGCTAGGGGTGTATCAGTCTTATTGATTTTTTCAGAAAACTAGCTTTTTGACTGGTTGGTATTCTGTATCATTTTCCTAATCTCGATTTCAAATATTTCTCCCCTTATTTTGCTAATCTCCTCCCTTCTACTGCTTTTGGGATCGGATTGCTCTAGTGTTTCTAAAGCTTTTGGCTACATTGTTAAGTTATTTATTTCTCATGTTTCCATTTTTTTTTTTTTTTTGATGTAGGCATTAAGAGCTATGAACTAATCTCTTAAGACAGCTTTCATTGTGTCCCAGAGATTTTGGTAAGTTGCATTTTCCTTATTGTTCACTTTCAGGAAATCTTGAATTTTCTTTGTAATTTCTTCCTGAATCCAGTTCTCATTCAGCATCATAGTGTTAAGTTTCCAGGAGTTAGTGTATTTTCTGTTGCTTCTTGTGTTGTGGATGTTGTGTTCCTCTGATAAGGTACAGGCTAGAATTTCAACTTTCCTGTATATGTAGAGATTCATTTTGTGGCCGAATATGTGATCTATTTTGGAGAAAGTTCCATGTGCTGCTGAGAAAAATGTGAATTCTTTGGTGCGTGGATGAAAAGTTCAATAGAGAGCTGTAAGGTCCATTTCTTTAAGGGTTTGATTTAAGCTCCAAAGTGTCTCTGTTAAGTTTTTTACCTGTTGATCTATCCCATGTTGAGAGGGCAGTGTTGAAATCCCCAAGAATTATCGCTTTTGGGATTGATTTCTCACTTTAGACATTGTAGTGTTTGCCTAATGAATATGGGGGGGCCCCATATTGGGTGCATAAATGTTCAGTATTATGAAGTCTTCGTGGTGAATTGTACCTGTGACTAAAATGTAGTATCCATCTGTGTCTCTTAGAATTTTTTTTTGGTTTGAAGTCTACTTTGTCCGATAACATAGTGGCTATCCCTGCCTGTTTTCTGGTTCCATTAGCTTGCAGAATTTTTGACCAGCCTTTCATTTTTAGGATGTGCCTATCTTTTGTGGTGAGATGGGTTTCCTGCAGGCAGCATATTGATGGATTGTGATTTTTAATCCAAGTTTGTAATCTGTGTCTCTTGATCGGTGAGTTAATTCCATTAACATTTAATGTTATAACGGAGAAACTATTTTTAATTCCAGACATTTATTATGTTTAGTGGCTTTTTTAAGTGTATTGTTTTGCTTTTAGGTTTTGGTAGTATTATACTTCCCTTCTGTTCTCCTGGATATGCCTGTTTTTTTCTTCAAGCTTGAGTATCATTTCTAGCATTTTTTGAAGGCCTGGTTTGGTGGACATGTATCCCTTCAAGTTGTCTTTGTGCTGGAAAATTTTTCTTCTCCCTTGATCATGATGGATAGTTTTGCAGGGTAAATCAGCCTGGGTTGACATTTTTGCTCATTCAATACATGAAGTACGTCTCTCCAAGCTCTTCTTGCTTTTACTGCTTCCATTGAGAAGTCATTTGTTATTTTAATAGGTTTACCTTTAAGAGTGACTTTTTTTTATTCTCTTGAAGCTCTCAACACCATTTCTTTATCTTGAATGTGGAGTGTTTCAACTATTATTTGCTGTGGCGAGTTTCTATTTTGGTCATATCTGTTTGGGGTGCAGAATGCCTCTTGTATATGGATGGGCCTCTCTCTTTTTAGATGAGGAAAGTTTTCCTTGATGATAGTTTGAAAATTTTCCTCAGGTGTAGTATTTTGGGATTCTTCCTCTGGTATTCATTCCATGAATACACGTTAGGCTTCTTCAGGGTGTCCCATAACTCTTGCATATTTCTCTCGAGTATCTTTTTGACTTTAACAATCTCTTCCATTGAACTGGTTAATACTCCCACTTTGTCTTCAAGGTCTGAAATTCTATTTTCTGCTTCGTTAGTTCTGCTGATAAGACTCTCTATTGAGTTCTGGGTTGAAGATAACTTGTCTTTTAGTTCAGTTTTAAATTCTGCTTGAGTCTGTTTTAACTGCTCTATGCCTGTTTTTGTTTCTTGAACTGTTTTTCTCAACTCTTCCAAGTGTCTGTTGTGTTCCTCTTCAAAGTGAGTGATGTGGTTATTTAATTCCTCCCAGATTTCTTCTTTCATAGTATTGATCATGGTAATGATCATGTTTTGAAAGTCATTGTCTTGGGTCAGGCTTTCTTGGCTATTTTCCATGGGTTTGTTCCGGTTGGAGTCTATCATTATGGGATTAATTCCTTCAGTGGGAGATTTGTTTTCTTGGGTGTTGTTTCTCATGGATTTGCACTTTGACTTGGGCATTGTCGTGTTAACTCTTAAGACCTTCTTTCAATTTCTGTGTGTTTTTCACTGAACTGAATTATTTGTACTGGAGGAGCTCCTGCTCCAGCTGACTGGTGGGAGGAGCTGGGACCAGTGGGCTGCCTGGGGCTTGGGGGTGTGTGGGGGAGCTTACCTAGGTCGCTGTGGGTCCTGGCTGGACTGCGCGCATCCCGGACAGGTGAGAAAGGGCTTAGTCAGATTGTTAAAGATACTTGATATTCAATCCATAGACTGTGGTAATAATTTAATTATTTGAAAATACTAATATACTAAAATTACCTTTAGTACATAACTGGTATTTAATCTACAAGATGAGGAATAAAACTGTGAGACATGAGGCCATAAAGACTAGGAAGACAATAACATGGCTTTTTAAAAATTTTTACTTTCTCTTTAAATAAGACAATTGTAGGGGGAGGAGAAAAAGTCAAATTTGAAACACAGTAACACTTATTGAACATGGCTTTTAAACAGTCTTATAGTATGTTAGTCTTTTCAAAGAGTGGTGTCTAAGAGACACAGGACCAATTATGAAGTTATTTCAATGTGATGTTAAACATAAATCTGAATCATTTTGCTTACATTTCTTTTAGCTTCTTTTAAATAATATTTTATTTTATTATTCATCTGAGAGTGAGAGAGAAAGAGAGAGAGATACTGTCCACCACATCACATCGTGCATGTAAAGGTAAGAAGACAATTTTTAGAAAACGGTTCTCTTTGTCCACCATGTGGACTTCAGAGATCAAAACTCAGGCGACCAGGTTTGTACACTGACTCCTTTACCTGCTGAGCCATCTAGCTGGTCCCACTGGTTTTCATTTCAAAGACAGCAACACACAACATCACATACATTCCAGTCCCCATCTTCTCGGCAGCTGTATCCTTGGGGAATTCCATAACCTCGTCATGGCTGACTTCTCTCAGCTGTAACATGAAGACAGTAATAACAGATGCACGTGCAAATGGTTTTGAGAAGTCAGCAAGTGAACACTTGTTGAGATGATTCAATGGAATCCAACATGTAGACACTCACACACACACACACACACACACACACACACACACTATAAGCACCTGTTAGTCATTATCTTTGGCTTCTCTTATTCTGTGGTTCCAATGACAAGTAAATTCAAGAATCTTCCTGTCTGCCATGTCTCTTTCAATACTCCCCTCATCCATTCACTTCATTATTTTTCTCTGAAGTCAGGGAGAGGGGGAGGATTCCTTATTTCATCATTATACTCTGGTTTGCTTTGTCACTTTTTTCGGCCCCCTTTAGCTTCATCTTCAAAGCTCAGGAAATTAATGTTTCTCCTTTCCAGGCAGTGTTCTGGATGCAAGACCACACAAGATCATCTCCCTCATAGGCTTTAAAGTCTTTCCTTTCTGTGGCACTACCGATTCAGGGAGGCCTTAGCCCGGGCTCCTGGATACGGACATGCCCCAGACATGTCCCAATAGAGGAACCATACAGGCGGAAGGGCGAACAACCAATGGGAAGCGGCCATCTAACCTGCCCCTGAGATGGTCACCTAGTAAATAGTTAAATGATTGGTGGCTGTCCCTGAGCTAGAGGGATGGCAACACCCGATTGGACCCCGACCCTATATAAGCCCAAACACTTCCTGATTAAAGCTGCAGTCTGCAGCCAACTCGTCCTCTGCCTGCTGGTTCTCTCCTGACTCCCAGGGTCTGGGTGGTGGTGACCCCGCCCCGGCTCACCCATTTGCCTTGAGCCCACGAGGCCCCTGCCATTTCCCCTCCCCCCCTCCCGGGCCCACCCGGTGGGGATTCGGCAACACCTTTCAATCTCTCTAGCATGTTTGCATCAGCCTTTCCCATTTCTTCTTCTTCTCACAGAGTCTGCTTCACATCATCCCTACACCTTGCTTCATTGAATTAGGCCCATTTTTTACAACCACCCAGTTATGTTTCTGGAAACTTCCTCTGACAGAGCAGAAGCTGGAGGAACTTTATGATGGACCAAATTAACCAACGGGATAGTTGGATTTTCAGAGACTCAGAGCAAATTTCTTGCAGGGACTGGGTCTTTCCACCACTCTTATAAACAATAATGAATCCATTTAAATTTTTACATTTCCTCATTATAACTTCAATCAGCTATGTGGAGAAGCAAAGAAAGGGGTATTTTATTATCTTGTCACATTATTGGTTTTTCTGAGCTTTCTCTCAAAAGGACCATTCAGCTGAGGATGCATTCTGCTTGCATCTGCCAGGCTAATGGGCTGTTACAAACTTTCACCTTTGGCTCAACATCCAAAAAATATATGCAATTCACTTTGTACAAAAGTCTGTGCCATGGTAAATCCTCCTCCCTGCAGATATCTCTATTACTGACTATCTTCTCCCTTCCCCCTCCAGTATCTGATTCCTTGTATCTGAAATGTTACATATTAACATTTTGCTGCCATCTCCTAACCACTCACACCCACCAGAGTTTTTAATAATTAGAAGTGTCAATAAATAAAGATGGGTTGAATAAAGAAATGTTTTCCCTCCAAGTGATACTAATCATGGTCCATCCGTTCTTGTCTCCATATGCTTTTCTGGTATGGTATGTCTGCTGGAAGGAAATTCTATGAAATTAATTATGGACATGGGAATTTTCTGTATTTTCAATGGATTGGATGCAAGCTGTATAACAAACGCAGTTCTAAAATTGCCATATTGAGCCATTAATCCCTTCTATTTAGTTTTCCTTGAGTTTCAACAGTCTTCAATTTTATTTTGTTTAATACAATGAGAGTAAAATACGACTTAATTTTTTAAGAAAGTACTTTTCTAATTTTATTTATTTATTTATTTAGTGTGTGTGTGTGTGTGTGTTGGGGGGGGTGTATCAGAGGGTATTGTATGTCCCTGTGGAGGACCAAGGGTGTCTTCAGAAATCATCCTGGATTGCTTCTACCTCCTTTTTGGTTCCCTCTGGGATTTCCCAGGCTCCATCCACCAGGGCCAGAAATGCAGGCCTCCACTATTTCTGCCTGGCATTTTTTCCTATGGGACCTATGATCCAAACTCAGTACCTTCTGCTAGGAGCAAAGTCTTAACCCCTGAGCCATCTCTCCAGCCCACACACATAGTTTTTAATGAAATGCATTGCAAACTCCTCCCAACCCTCACACAGAACTTGCAGGCATAGTTCCTTTCACGGTTTTGCACTGCATTCTTCTTCTACCACTTACTTTTCTGACTCTGAAGTAGTATGCATCACTCCCTAGGAAACAGATCCTGAAAGAGAGATTACCGTCAGAAATTTCACCTGGGACTGCTTTAAGACTATAGAGGCAGGGCCTGGGGAGATGATTCAGTGGTAAAGTGGTTGTCTTACAAGCACTTGGCCTGAGTTCAGTCTCTTAGCACCAAAATAAAATAACAGGTGTAAAGTGATGTGCCTGCAATCCCAACACTTCCTAGAAAGAGACAGAAGGACTCCTGGAGGCCCTGGTCCACCAGCCTGGCCAAACTCCAGCATCAATGAAGAACCTCTGTCTGAAAATCGAAGTGAAAGAAATTGAGGAAGACACACACTGAGGTATAGATATGCTCACACAAACACATGAGCACTGCATGAATACACACAACATATGAAACAAGAGATGAAGATGTGAGCCTTAAATCTGATCACAAAAATTGGAAGCATGCACATAAGGATATAGTCAGTAAGAAAAAAATACTCAAACAAATAAATATACAAATAATAAAAATACTAAAAATGAAACTCACAAAAAGCATGAGGGCAAAAAAAATTAGAATAATACAAAAGATCTCAGAATCAATGGTAATACAATTAGTTCTTCTTATTACAAATCAACTCCCTGTGGGCAAATATATTTAAGTGCTTCTTCTATAATGTTTTCATACATAGATGTCAGCTTGACAGTTTCAGGCCGAGCGTTGGCACAGTTGTGAAGAATTGACAGGTATGCCCTTGAGCAAGTCTGCAGGAGACTGTCTAATTGATTTGGAAATGGGCGGGACTTTCCAGTAAGGGACCAGACAAGTAAGCAAGCTGAACGCATTGCAGTGCGCTGGTGGTACTGAATGTGTTAATTTGTTCATGATGTTATCATGCAGAATGTGCACAGATTCACTGCATCACACACCTTGACCGTTTTGAAACACTCATTTTTCAATTAAGTCACTTTGAAAGAACAAAAATGCAAATTTTTCAGGGAGACCCAGAAGCTACATAATAAAGTCAGAGCACAAATATGAGGCAAATTCATTTTACATGAATTTTAAAGGGCCTAAATATTTTATATATTCTGACAAAAAGAACTCCTTTGTACCACAGACTTTTAAAGCATCTGCTTTCAAGTGGAATGCGTAATGGTTATTGATACAAAATTTCATATCAATCTTTCTTAATCATCCATCCTTGGGCTTGTAATGAGCATATTTACATAGTGGGAATATGAAACATGTTTTTATGGATCTTTTTAACCTTCAGAACTGAGTATAGGCAGAGCTTGGCAGAATTGATTGTGTTCACCCATCAGCTGTAAATAAACTCACATGAGGAAAGAAACAACACAATGTGGAAGGGAATGGGAAACACACAAAAATATTGAGACCTTTTTGTTCCAAATATTCAGGTGACAGAGGCTATCAACAATTAAAGGATCAAAACTACATGGAAAAACTATCTTTAAGAGAAGCAAAGTGATTTAAATTTGAAAGAAGGAAGAGGGCCAGGAGATGGCTCAGGAGTTAAGCCTCTCTGCCTCACAAGCAGAAGATCCTGATTTGGATCCCTGATCCCATGTAAAAACACCAGGGCGAGATGGGAGCCAACACTTCTGGTCCTGGAAAGTGAAGCCTGGGAAACTCTAAAGCAAAGCAAATAAGAGGTAGAGGAAATCCAGGGCGATTCCTGAAGTTACCCTTGGGTCTCCACAGGCACAGGCATCACCCAAAGGCAGAGAAAGAGAGAGAAGTAAGGGAGACTCAGCATTCTAGGCACATTTGTTAAGTATTGTGGTTGAGTTAAGCACAGAATAAGCCTGCAGGAGATTACCTAATTGATAGGGAGGCTCAACCCAGAGTGGGTGGAGTTAATCCCTGGACAGGTGAATAAAATGAAGGGAGTTGGCTAGGGAAGTTGACATCCTTTGGTGTACTTGGCCAGGCATGCTGGTCTGGCAAAAAAAAAAAAAAAAAGGATTGTACCTCATTCAGCAGTCCTGAGGATACAGTAAGGTCAGTTACCTCTGCCCCTGGTGTTCATATGGACTCTCCTGCCAAACTGGATTAAGAACTGTTAATGGGACAATTGTAAGTCAAAATGAAACCCCTCAATTCCCCTATAAGCAGTTTCATCATGAATTTTACAGCAACATGCAGGCTAACTGCTATACTTTGAATACCCATTCCACAGGAGAATGAGAGGCAAAGAACACTGTGTTCTCCAAGGAAGTCATCTGAGACTTCACTGGAATGTAACTAACCACCTGAGAGCTTCTCCATACAGAGTGGAAAGGCTCTGCTTTTCTATAACCTCTAATTGCTGTGTGTCAGATCTGATGCTAGAAAATTATTGTTAGTCAATTAAAAACGACAACATCCACATACTTGGGATCTACACGAATGCAAATCTGTAGAAAACAGCTGACAAAATATGCAAATCCAACTGCAGAAGAAGGTCAGTAGGTTCTGTACTTCCTTCTAGAAATTCATAATCAAGTTGACAGTGATGAGAAATGTATTCAGTATCTACTAAAGGAAGGGATTTATGAGACATGAAAAATAAATTATCTACGTAAGAAGGGCTTCAGAACTCAGGAAGAGAGGAACAAGAGAGGAGCCATTTACAAAGCTTGGATGATGAAATATTTAAACTATGCTTTGTAGGCCAAGGAGAAAAACAAAGACGAGAACTTTCTTATCAAGAGAAATATCTAGAAAAAGACAAATTTTCTTCTACTTAGTTTTTTCTATTGTTTTGGAGTTTCATACAGGAAAAGACAAATTTTTTATGTTGCATTTTTTAAAATTCAGATCAATTCTTGAGTAGGCTCCCTACTGGCTGAGGACCCAATGTAATGTCACATAATGTAACATAATGTAATGTGATGCAATAAAGGCTTTCCAATTTAAAAACAAATTCTGAAAAGGAGACATACCAATGAAACAATAAATTATTACTCTTCGAAGAAATTAAAATCAAAAAACCTCAGTGTAAAAGAAAATCTCCTTCAATTCTCAAGATAAACTCTATCACTGAAAGTTCACATAAATTCAGGTCATGTTTTTTGACATCATTGTCATGTATTGAAATAACCCTGTAGGAAATGAGCATTGCATGTCCCCTGATGTCTGGAACCCAGTTGTAAATATTTTAAGATGTTTCAAAGAACTACTATCTGAAAGTTAGGGTATAGGTGCAGAAAGGAAGGCACACCACCCTTACAATCTTCTAAGTCACTGAGGATTGTATGGTGCCCAGTGTGTGGACCAGAGCATCTATCTACTGGTACTGGGTTGTTCACAGAGAGCCTCAGGGCATATTCATGGTATACCAACTGTATTCACACAGTCATTTTTCATCTGAGATTTATTCACACAGATCAGTAATGAAACCATGAATGAAATGAGGTTTCCTTCCTCCAAAATCAGATGACGAGATAAAGAAAGACCAAACATGCATGACAACATGTGATGGACAATTTCACCTTTTTTTTTTTTTTTTTATTAAAAATTTAATTATACATTTTAAAATTTTTTACCAGTTCCCTCCCTCCCCCCTCCCCTTCCCCCAGTGTCTCCCCCCCAATTCCCAGAGAGTCCTTTATTGTGTGCGCCTAACTCTCCACTGGGTCCTCCTCTCCGATGACATATAAGGACCCAGTGGCATTTCCATAAGCCCTTTCTCTTGTTCCCCTTAATCATAAGATTACTACTATGGCTGTCAATCCCTTGCCTCCAGGGGTCTCGGTGCCCTTAACAGATGCTAGACTTTATGAGGGCAACAGTGCGCTGGACATTGCGCAGGGCATGCAAAGTTCCATTATGATTGCTTTGGCCCCAACTATTGTTGAGAATCTTGCAAATCGTTGCTCCTCCCATCCTTTTGCTCTTACAATCTTACCGCCCCCTCTTCCGCAAATGTCCCTGAGCTCCAGGATGGGGAGAGATTAGGCTGTCCTAGTTCTATGTGATTGATATAGAGTCTCTGAAGTTCTGGATTGTGGTTTGTTGATTTTCTTTTGCAGTTTTTCTGCTCCTGCAATTCCCTTCACTCCATTCTGCTGGGCACTGTATGTCACCCCCTGGCCAGAGACAAAAAGCTGTTAAACTGGAGTCTTGTTGTAATAGCACATTCAAGGGTAGATGTAATAAGAGTAGGAAACCTCACTGAGGGCGGGGTCCATTACCCATTTGCACAATGATTACTTTTTATCTGCTAGACTATATGCCCTCCCCTTCTGGTGAGATCAGGAAAGAACGTCTGTGAACTTAACCAGGTTTCTCATTACTTACTTGCAGACCTTGATGGAGGCCTATTTTCTCTGCTGTAACATGGTCTCCTCCCTCCTTGTTTCTGGTGTGGCCCTCCTAACCCATCTCTCTTGTTCATAATCCTTGCAATTACTGTGTTACATAGGTTTACTTTTGAGTGTCCCAATGTGGGCTGGGCGAGTTTGGTACTAGGAGCCACCTATTAGGGAGTACATACGGCGCTTAATTTTCTGGGTTTGGGATACTTCACTTAATATAATTCTTTCTAATGACATCCATTTCCCAGCAAATTCCAGTAATTCATCATTTTTGATGGCTGAGTAGTACTCCATTGTATAGATGTACCACAGTTTCCTTATCCACTCGTCAACTGTTGGACATTTAGGTTGATTCCATGACTTTGCTATTGTAAACAGTGCTGCTATGAACATGGTCGAGCTTGTGCTATCGAGGCGAACCTCTGCTGCTTGGGGGGTTATTCCCAAAAGTGGGATAGCAGGGTCATACGGCATTTCAATCTTTAATTTCTTTAAGAATCTCCAGACGGCTCGCCAGAGTGGCTGTATGAGCCTGCATTCCCACCAACAATGTAGGAGAGTTCCCCTCTCCCCACATCCTCTCCAGCATTTGTCGTTGTTTGTACTGTGGATTTTTGCCATCCTGACCGGGGTGAGATGATATCTCAGGGAAGTTTTGATTTGCATTTCCCTGATGGCGAAGGAAGTGGAGCATTTTTTAAGATAATTGTTAGACATTTTAATTTCATCCCTGGTAAAGTTTCTTTGAAGTTCCAGGGCCCATTTTTTAATTGGGCCAGTGTTTTCCTTGGAGTTTAATTTTCTAAGTTCTTTGTGCACTCTGGACAGTAGAGCTCTGTCAGATATGTGGTTAGTGAAGATTTTCTCCCATTCTGTGGGTTGCCTTTGAGCTCGTGCGACAATCTCTTTATCTGAACAGAAGCTCTTTAATTTCACAAGATCCCAACTGTTGAGAGTTGGTAGCAGTGACTGTGCCATTGGATGTCTGTTTAGGAAGTGTTGGCCTAGCCCAATCAGCTCGAGGGAGTTCCCTATCCTTTCAACTATGGCTTTTAAAGTCTCTGGCCTGATATCAAGGTCCTTGATCCATTTGGAATTAAGTCTTGTACATGGTGACAAGTACGGGTCCAGCTTTAATCTTCTGCATGTGGAGATCCAGTTTTGCCAACACCATTTGTTGAAGATGCTGTTCTTTTTCCATTGGATTCTTTGGGCCCCTTTGTCAAAGACCAAATGGCTGTAACTTTGTGGGCTTATATCTGGGTCTTCAATCCTTATCCATTGATCTGTGTGTCTATTTTGGAGCCAGTACCAGGCTGTCTTTATAACTATGGATTTGTAGTATAGACTTAGGTTTGGTATGGTAATACCTCCAGCTGTGTTTTTGTTACTCAGGATTGTTTTTGCTATCCTGGGTCTTTTGTGCCTCCATATGAACTTTGAGATTGTTTGGTCAACTTCTTTGAAGAATTGCTTTGGGATTTTGATTGGTATAGCATTGAATCTGTATATTGCCTTTGGTAGGATGGTCATTTTTACAATGTTGATTCTGCCAATCCAGGAACAAGGGAGGTCTTTCCACCTTCTGGTGTCTTCTGCAATTTCTTTCTTTAGGGTTTTAAAGTTTTCATTGTAAAGGTCTTTTACCTCCTTAGTTAGGTTTATACCAAGGTATTTCATTTTTTTAGGGGTTATAGTAAATGGCATGGTTTCTCTCAAGGCTTTTTCACTTCTTTCATTCTGGGCATATAGGAAGGCCTCTGATTTTTGCACATTTATTTTGTATCCTGCCACCCTGCTGAACTTCTCAATTAGTTCCAGGAGCTTCCTGGTGGAGTTTTTGGGATCACTCAGGTATAAGATCATGTCATCTGCAAATAGAGATAGCTTGACTTCTTCCTTGCCAATTTGAATCCCTCTTATGTCCCTTTCTTGTCTTATGGCTTCGGCTAAGACTTCAAGTACAATATTGAATAGAAGTGGTGAGAGTGGACAGCCTTGTCTTGTTCCTGATCGAAGTGGGAATGCTTCCAATTGTTCCCCATTGAGCATAATCCTTGCTGTGGGCTTGTTGTATACAGCTTTTATTATATTGATAAAAGTTCCTTCCATTCCTACTGTCTCTAGCGTTTTGATCATAAAAGGCTGTTGGATCTTGTCAAAAGCTTTTTCTGCATCTATCGAGAGTATCATGTGGTCTTGGACTTTGGACTGGTTTACATGATGAATTACATTTATTGATTTGCGTATGTTGAACCAACCTTGTGTGCCGGGGATGAAGCCTACTTGGTCCCCATGAATGATCTTTTTAATATGTTTTTGAATCCGATTTGCTAAGACTTTGTTGAGAATCTTTGCATCTGTGTTCATCAGGGAGATCGGCCTATAGTTTTCTTTTTTAAGTGAATCTTTATTAGGTTTTGGGATTAAAACGATATTAGCTTCATAGAAGGAATTTGGTAGTGTTCCTTCCTTTGCTATTTGATGGAACAGTTTAAGGAGTATTGGTGTTATTAACTCCTTAAATGTCTTGTAGAACTCTGTGCTGAATCCATCTGGTCCAGGACATTTTTTGGTGGAAGATTCGAGATTACTTCCTCAATTTCCTTATATGTTATAGGACTATTTAAGTAATTCACAACTTCCTGATTCAATTTAGGTAAGTTGTGTTTACTTAGAAATTCATCCATCTCTTTTGTGTTGTCAAACTTCACAGAGTATAAGTTTTTGAAATATGATGTTATAATTCTCTGGATTTCTTGGGTATCCGTAGTGATAACTCCATGTTCATTTCTAATTTTGTTAATTTGGGTTTTCTCTCTCTTGCTTTTGGTTAGTTTAGCTAGGGGTGTATCAATCTTGTTGATTTTTTCAAAGAACCAGCTTTTCGATTTGTTGATTTTTTCTATCGTTTCTTAGTCTCGATTTCAGATATTTCTCCCCTTATTTTGCTAATCTCTTCTCTTCTACTGCTTTTGGGATCAGATTGCTCTAGTTTCTCTAAAGCTTTAAGCTGCATTGTTAAGTTGTTTATTTCTGATGTTTCCATTTTTTGATGTGGGCATTAAGAGCTATGAACTTACCTCTTAGAACAGCTTTCATTGTGTCCCAGAGATTTTGGTAAGTTGTATTTTCGTTATCATTCACTTTCAGGAAATCTTGAATTTCCTTTTTAATTTCTTCCTGAATCCAGTTCTCATTCAGCATCATAGTGTTAAGTTTCCAGGAGTTAGTGTATTTTCTCTTGTTTGATGTGTTGTGGATGTCCAGCTTTAGGCCGTGGTGGTCTGATAGGGCACAGGTTAGAATTTCAACTTTCTTGTACATGTGTAGATTCATTTTGTGGCCCAATATGTGATCTATTTTGGAGAAAGTTCCGTGTGCTGCTGAGAAAAATGTGTATTCTTTGGTGCGTGGGTGAAAAGTTCGATAGAGATCTGTGAGGTCCATTTCTTTCAGGGTTTGATTAAGTTCCAAAGTGTCTCTGTTAAGCTTTTGACCTGTTGATCTATCCCATGTAGAGAGGGCGGTGTTGAAGTCCCCAAGAATTATCGTTTGGGGGTTGATTTCTTGCTTTAGACGCTGTAGGGTTTTCTTAATGAATGTGGAGGGGCCCGTATTGGGTGCATATATGTTCAGTATTGTGAAGTCTTCCTGGTGAATTGTACCTCTGACTAAAATGTAGTATCCATCCGTGTCTCTTATAATTTTTTTTGGTTTGAAATCCACTTTGTCTGATAGCATAATGGCTACCCCTGCCTGTTTTCTGCTTCCATTTGCTTGTAGAATTGTTGACCAGCCTTTTATTTTTAGAGCGTGCCTATCTTTTGTGGTGAGATGGGTTTCCTGCAGGCAGCAGATTGATGGATTGTGATTTTTAATCCAAGTTTGTAATCTGTGTCTCTTGATCGGTGAATTAAGTCCATTAACATTTAGTGTTATAATGGAGAAACTATTGTTAATTCCAGACATTTATTATGTTTAGTAGCTTTTATAAGTATATTGCTTCGCTTTTAATGGTGTTATATTTGCCTTCTGTTCTCCTGGATATGCCTGTTTTTTTCTTCACGCTTGAGTATCATTTCTAGCAGTTTTTGAAGGCCTGGTTTGGTGGCCATGTATCCCTTAAAGTTGTCTTTGTGCTGGAAAATTTTTCTTTCTCCCTCGATCATGACTGATAGTTTTGCAGGGTAAATCAGCCTGGGTTGACATTTTTGCTCATTCAATACTTGAAGTATGTCTCTCCAAGCTCTTCTTGCTTTTACTGTTTCGACTGAGAAGTCATTTGTTATTTTAATAGGTTTGCCTTTAAAAGTGACTTGTTTTTTCTCCCTTGAAGCTCTCAGCACCAGTTCTTTATCTTGAATGTGGAGTGTTTTAACTATTATTTGCCGCGGTGTGCTTCTAGTTTGGTCGTATCTGTTTGGGGTGCGGAATGCCTCTTGTATATGAATGGGACTCTCTTTCTTTAGATGAGGAAAGTTTTCCTTGATGATCGTTTGAAAAATTTCCTCAGGGGTGGTATTTTGAGATTCTTGCTCCGGTATTCCATGAATACGCATGTTAGGCTTCTTCAGGGTGTCCCATATCTCTTGGATATTTCTCTCAAGTATCTTTTTGGCTTTAACAACCTCTTCCATTGAGCTGGCTAGTACTCCCACTTTATCTTCAAGGTCTGAAATTCTGTTTTCTGCTTCATTAGTTCTGTTGATAAGACTCTCTGTGGCGTTCTGGGTTGAAGATAACTTGTCTTTTAGCTCAGTTTTAAACTCTGCTTGAGTTTGTTTTAACTGTTCTATGCCACTTTTTGTTTCTTGCACTGTTTTTCTCAACTCCTCCAGATGTCTGTTGTGTTCCTCTTCAAAGCGATTGATTCGATTATGTAATTCCTCCCGGATTTCCTCTTTCATAGTATTGAACATGGTAATGATCATATTTTGAAAGTCGTTATCCTGGGTCAGGCTTTCTTGGCCTTTTTCCGCGGGTTTGTTCTTTTTGGAGTCTAACATTATGGGATTAATTTCTTCAGTGGGAGATTTGTTTACTTGAGTGTTGCTTCTCATGGATTTGCACTTTGACTTTGGCATTGTCATTTTAACTCTTAAGATCTCTCAATTTCACTAAACTGAATTATTTGGCCTGGGGTACTGGTGGGCGGGGCCTGAACGGGGACTTACCTAGGGAGCGGGGTGAGGCCCGGGTGGACCGCGTGCGTGTCCTGACTGGCGGAGCGGGGTGGGGCGAAAAGGGAGGATGGGCGCAGGGGGAGGTGCTCCTCGTTCCCTGGGCCCCCGCGCGGCTCCGGCTGGATGGCGGGAGTCGGAGCCGGGTCCCCGTGGGCTGACCTGGGGTCCTAGAGCGCGCGTTGAGGCCCGGCTGGATCTCGCCTACGCGTCCCGACCGGCGGAGCGGGGGTGGGGCGAAACGACAATTTCACCTTTATATCATATATTTGGGGCTGATTTTCTTCAAGGGTGAAAATGGTGGCCTACAGAATGATGGGGACTCTTCCCTGCTGTCTCTGCAAGGAGGTCCTAAGCAGGCACCCCATTTGCCAGTCTCTTTCCACTGTTCCTCACCATGATCAGCAATGAGAGTTGCTCTTTGAGATGGTTCTAGGGTATTTTCCTTTTAACAGTCAGAGAAGTATACAGAGATTGTGGTTGATGATGTTAGAAAGGTAGTAGGTGGTATGACATTAAAAATTTCTTTTGAAATGAAACTTGCATGATGAAATTAACTTTTTTTCTTGGACCAAAGGTCTCCTGCATGGTATATTACTTCCTCTTTTAGTTTTGCTAATTTTTAGATAGGGTCTCATTGAAGAGTCCAGGCTAGCCTCAAACTCTTGAGCTTCCTGCCTCAGCTTCTCAATAAATCAGTTGACAGTTTACCACACTAGACTCAGTTTAAAATTAACTCTTTTAAATGAATCCCGTTTTGTGTCAGTCAGCACATCAATAGGTAATAGGTACCCCTGTCCTAAGTCTAAGTCACTGAGGATTGTATGGTACAACCATTTCTTCTTCCTCACTCAAAATACTCATCGACTCAAAAGAAAACCAATTAAGCAATTAATTTCCATTAACCACTCCTCATCCTAACCTGATAACCACTAATTTATAGTCTTGATATCATGGTTTTACATATTTCCACTATTTTTATATGAGTGGAATTACCTTTTGTGCCTGTCTCATCAATTTAAAATGTTATCAAAGTTCATCATGCTGTAGAAATGTGTTAATATGCCCTTACTCTTTATGCTTAAATGGTATTCCATTACTACTACATATATCACACTTTGTTTATACACTTATCCACTAGTGGACATTCAGATATTTTTACATATTGGCTGTGTAAACAGTGCTGTATATTCAGACAAGCATTTTAATATCTTTAAATATTCTTTGGTGCATATTTCTAGGGTTAGAATTTCAGGGCTAAGTAGTAATTACATATTTCTCTCTCTTTTTCTCTCTTTCTCTGTTTATCTCTCTCTCTCTAGCAATTCTGGATCTCTTGGGAATTCCACATAGGTTTTAGAATCAACAAAAAAAATCAGCTGAGATACCAGTGCTAACTGCAATCATTCTACAGAACACCTTGGGAAGCATTGACATTTTAATGTTAAGTTTTCAAAATCAACAAACCATAATTCAGAAAATCAGAGACTCTATATCGACCACCTGGAATCAGGCCTGCCTAATCTCTCCCCATCCTGAAGCTCAGGGAAATTTGCAGAAGAGGGGGCCATAAGATTGTAAGAGCTCAAGGATGGGAGGAGTCATGATATGCAAGATACTCCACACAAGTTAGGGCCGAAGCAATTATAACAGGACTCTGCATGATCTGCGCAATGACCAACATATCGTTGACCCCTCAAATTCTAGCATGGACTAAAGGCACTAGGATCCTTAGAAGCAAGGGATTAACAATCACAATAGTGTTCCTATACTTAAGGGGAACACAAGAAAGAGTTCTAGGAAATGCCACTGAGTCCTTACACCTCGACCCAGAGGAAAGTTTGATATACACATTAAAGGATGCTTCAGAGATGGGGGGAGGGGGCGCTGGGAGAAAGGGAGGGAGGGGGGAAAGAAAGGGGGAAAGGGGGGAGGGAGCAGGGAGGTTCAGGGAGGGGTGAAGGGAGGGAGGGGACAGGGGTACCTATTACATTTGTATGAGCAGAAAAATAAATAAAAAAATGTTAAGTTTTCATTTACTTAAAGCATATTTAATTTCTTCTAACAATACCTTGTAGGCTTCTAGATGTATGTTTTACATTTCTTAGTCCTATTATATTCTTTTTGATTGTATTAGTTACTTTCCTTGTTATTGTAAACAAATATCCAGCAGAAGCAACTTCAGGGATGAGGGGTTAATTTGTACATAGTATAAGGATCCCCAGTTCCTCATGGTGGGCAAGGAATGAGTGGCTGGGTCCATGGAGACTTGAGTTTTTGGCAATTTGGTACATCTCAGCCAAAAATGGTATACCCAGGGCAAGAGCAAGAACTAGCCTAGACCTCTTGTACTCCTCACCAGTGGCTCTAAGTCTGCCAACTAAGCCACGTGTCCAAAAGGTTCCACAACCTCCAACGCATCACCACGAGCTGAAGGCTGAGAATCCAAACACATGAGCCTCTGGGGATTTTTCACACTCAAATCATGATGCTATTGTAGGCACACAAAAAAAATTGTCTTAATTTCATTTTCTGATTTTTATCATTTCAAGTATATAGAGATACAGCTAATTTTTGTACATTGAGTTTGTATCCTGTGATTGCATTTAACTTATTTATTAGTTCCAGTAATTTTAATAGATTCTTTAGGATTTTCTACAGATGAGATCATATCAAGCCAGGCTTGGTGACACATGCCCATAATCCCAGTTAACTCAGGAGTTTGAGATTGGAGAATCACAAGTCAAGATCATTCTGGACAACTTATCGAATTTGTATCCCCAAATAAAATATATTTTTAAAGGGCTTAGGATGTAACTGTGTAGAGTAACTGTGTAGCATGTGTGAGACCCTCATTCAAACCCAGTGGGCCAGATACTGAAAAAGACATGACAGAAAGAGGGAGACTGGCTGGAAAAGAGAAAGTGTGAAGTAGAACAGGATGGATGGATGGGATTGGGTAGTAAGAGGTCAAAAACCATAAATTCATTGAATTTATGTATGAAAATGTCAAAGAATAAAATTAAAGACAAAATACGTTCAAACAGTTCTAGGGGGGAAAAAAGTCATTTGTGAGCAGAGATACCATTTCTTCTTTTTCTATCCTGAGTATTATTTATTTCTGTTCCTTTCTGGTCTTTCAGATCAGCTGTGTCTTGACACTGGAGCTAGACACTGGAGAATTCTTAGCTTTGCTCTCTGCCAGAGATGAAAGCTTGCCGACTTCTCTGATCTCCTCCACATGTGCATCCTGCCCTGAACTTCCTGTGTGCTTTTCTGAGTTCCCGGACACACGTGGGTGACTTCTCTTTTGTCAGTGTCCCTGGAAATGTTTCCTGTATCTTTCACCTTGGGGGATTATTTGTGTCAGCTGTCATCTTTGGTCCCAGATGGCAATGAGTTAGTCATGTGCCTCAAAATATTTTCAAAAAAAAATGCCTTATGCCTATGTGCTCTCTTGTCAAGGAGCTGTTGGTAGCAGCTAGATACAGGTACCTGTCAACTTAACAATAGAGAGCTAAGATAGGAGCACATTCCTGAAGAATTAGCAGCTAAAAGACAAGTTTTTTTAGCAAGCCCCAGGAGATTGTCCAATTGATGTAGGAAGACCCAGCCCACAGTGGGTACAACCATTCCCTGGGGAGGTTATTAGGAGACACAGCTGATTAAGGAAGTTGGCATACTTCTGTGTATTTTGCTAAATTCACAGTGTGGAGGGGAAGGTTCCTGCCTCCTCCCAGGAATTCCTATGGCTATGTTCATGGTTGGTTCTCTTAGCTCCTGGTGTTGGTATAAACCAATCTTGTAAGCAAGAACAAAGTCCCTCGTTCCCTTAAGATGAGTCCTGCAGCCATAATCAGCAACACACTAACAAATTGCCACACCGTCCAAGTTAGGCTGAGCAAAGTCTCTGATTTGCATCCATCCTTTATACTATCCATGGGCAGGTCAGAACAAACAGAAATCTTTACTTTACAATTAACAAGATCTGTTTCACTTTCTCCCAAGTTAGGGACCAAGAGATCATATTAGGAATAATTCTGTTTTCAAAACCACTGAGCTGGGAATGACAGAGGAGTGGGGGTGAGGGCAAAGGTTACCAGACTTCCAATGGATGTTATGCTACCGTTTTTCAGATTCAAGCCTCACATGCAACCAAGTAGATGGTTGATGCTCGTAGATGCTGCTAGTTTCTCAGTGCTCATGGTAGGGACAGGCCTTTGGAGCTATCCACTCATCCTAACTTTAACTCAGAAGTGACAGGCTCACCCCAGCTTTGCTTTTGCCTTCCAACAGAGTGGTGTTTTCAGTAAGATTACCTGGCATGAATCTCAGCTCTGCCCTTTGCTGGTATTGCATCTCCAATAAGTCACTCTATGAACCTTTCATAAGTGGAGGAATGATTAACTCTGAAACTCTGTTGAGCTTCGAGGGAGGGTTCTGGGCTCAAAGAGAAACAAGACATTTGAAAACCTTTTTAAAACTACAGCACGATAAAAATAGCAATTTCTGACAAAAGGGGGAAAAAAGACTGTATTTTACCCTCTGTGTTCTTTGATGTTACACAGAAATCTTCCCAAGTATTTGACCTTTCTGGGTTTTCCTGTCAATTTCTTCTGTCAGTCTCTTTGAAGATTATGGTACTTACCTATGAAAATGTTTTAGCAAGGCTATATTTTTGATATGAGAAGTCGAAAACATGAGTTTAAATCATGAACTGGAATAACGTTATCATATTGATTATTCTATCTCAAGCATAAATCAATTAGACTGAAATGATAACATTATTGAGGGGGAGGATATCGAGCATTAGTCACAGTATTTGTTATTATTATTTTATTATTGTCAAAGACAATGAAACAAAGTAACATCTTCTGCTACTGCAGAAACACTACTGATCCTTTGTTCTGTTCAGTTTTGAGAGTGTGGGGTTTCACTGTCAACACCACACAGAAGAATCACTTTTGGAGGATTTCTTTTCTTTTTAAACTGCAGGTCCCTTCTGAATTTGGAAAATGAGAAGTGAAACATTTGGATTTTTAAAAAGCTCCATAGGATATTGTGACAAGTATCCATGCAAGAGCGTCAGCCATCCGTAGCAATGCGGAGTAGTAATAACTGGACAGGCAGGCCCCATGGTGTACAGGTCTTGCATCTGCACACGGTACGAGCATACCTGGAATCTACCAAGAACAATGTCACAGGTAAGGCAATATGCCCACTGGACCATGGAACTCAGCCCAGGGGCAACAAGTGATCTAAAACCAAGAGAAAGAGTAGAACTTATCATACCGTGTTAGGCTCGGTTCTGGATCCTCAGCTCCCAGAAAAGTATCTCTGCTCTTGTTTCCCCAAAACAGTCTTCTCTCATCCAGCACTTGTGGCTGACACTCTTTGGAAACTTATGGCTGTGAAATAATCTGTATTTGGAGCCGTGTTCTAGTCACGGGCTTCTATTAGCCAGTTCCAAGGCTGTGAACTAACACAGCGAAAGTTCCCTCACCATCCTTGATGGTTCTGGCTCTTTGTTTCTAGATGATTCCTGTCCTACTGGGAGCAATGCAGTCTTTCCCGCCATGCTGTCTCTCTGGGTGTCTGCAGTCTGTAAGAGCAAACCATCCATCACATGAGTTGCTGTTTTTATTTTCTATCCCTCCCCGGAACCTGTATCCACCCCCACTCCTCTGTGCCTGGCACTTCAAAATCACTTACTTCCAAATTCACTTTGGTCTCACTTTCCAACTCACATGTCACCAATCATCACACATCACTCACCATTTCATCCAGTAGTGCTACTGAAATGGTCCAACCAAGAGTCCTCCCACCCTCCATTATCCAAATCCAATGACTGTATACCAATGCTGGCCTTATTTGAACTCACAGCAGAAATTAATGCCAAGCTGTTTGCTTTGAGCTAAAATGCTTTCAGTCCTGTATGCTATTATAGAGGTTGTCGCATTTCCTTCTGAGTGGTTTTGCCATCTTCTTTTCTTGTTTTCAAGTTTCTCATCTTCCATAGTGTAATGAGACTTTCCCAAAATTCTCTCAGGATTTCTCCTAGATCTCTTCTTCCTCTGCGTGCCCCTCTTAGAAAAACCTCCCACATCTTTAACTCCCAAACTTGCCACATATAAAATCTGTGCGTGTTATCAATTGTAGGGATTTGGGAACTGATCAGGGAAAAGTGTGTCCAGGCAAGAGCGTTCACTTAGAATGTGTGGATGGCTTCACACACCGTGAGACTCATAGGAAGGCGACAAGGAAGGCTTCTTAGGGAAGCAGGGCAGGTACAGTATAATTTTTTATTTATTTTTCTTTTGCATGTATGTGTGTGTGTGCACGTGCATGTGTGCACGCGCATATACAGAGGTATACTTGAGTGTGCGTGATGGTGGAGGCCCAAGAGTGACATTGGGAATCATCCTAGGTTGCTCTTCTACCTTATTACTTTGCTCTGGAGCCTGCTTCCGAGGCTCTGCCTTCCAGGGATAGAATTACAGGCTGCTGCCATTTCTGCCCGGCCCAGCCCAGCATTTTAACACTGGATCTTGTGATCTGAACTCAGGTCCTTTTGCTTGAAAGGCAAAGGCTTTAATCAGCACGTCATCTCTCCAGCCCAAAAGAGTCTGATTTCTAAGTGATGACAACATGAATGCAGAAGGAAGCGTCTGAACGAAAGTGCTCCAAGGCCCGACAGTAGCTTGAGATACTAATATCCTAAACCCACCTAACAGATGTTAGGTTGATTTGGTGACTATACCAGATAGACACAGGAACTACTTGACAATCGGAGGCTGGGCCTTCGAACACTATCAAGGCAAACCCAGAACAAGCACGCAAGAGATTATATGATTGATGTGGGAAGACCCAGCCCACAGTGAGTTAGGACCATTCCCCGGGCAGATGGAGACGATGAGAGCTGACTCTCTATGTCGCCAGGTATACAGATATTCTAGCAAATGAGAAAGTACTCGACTCTGTGTGGATACACTGTGGTCAGTTCCCCATCTTCCAATGTCGGTATGAGCTCTCTGCCATGTTGGCAAAAATGTTGGCAAATGTAACTGAAAATCATAAGCAACAATAAACACCTGGTTCTATTAAGTTGTGTTGGTCATGTGCTCATGTCAGTAACATAAACTACAAGCATGGTGCATGCAAAAATAGGTAGGTTCTAAATGCTTAAAACTGTGTGTCTGAACAATTTTTAAAACAACCGAATATGTACAAAATAAAATTGTTAAGTACTGGCAGACTTTTGAATTAATCAGTCTCAGCCGTGAAGATAACCTGAAAGGCATCCTTGACTCAACAGATTTCTGCATGGAACCTTAGGAACCTGAAGATTTTGCCAATGTCTTCTAGTAAGTAGAGTTTTATTTTCTTCCATTCCATCAATATGAAGGAAACAAAAGCTTGTATCATTGAAGATCAAGTGTCTCTTCTTCTCAACATGAAGGTGCTCTAATCCTTGTGCTCTCTTTACACATTTTCAAATATTTGTTTAATTTTTAATTTTTTTAAAAAATGTGTGTGTATATGCATATGGGGGGTATGCATCTGTATGTGCTCACAAGCATGCATCTGCAAATGTGTGTATGTGTGTCTGTGTGTGTCTGTGTGTGCATAGAGTGCCACCTAGTAGAAAGAAGCATAGTACACTGCCTGTTTAGAAAAGAAAATTTTGTTTCCTGACGAAAAGGCATAAAGGCTGAGAAATAGATCACAAGATTTTCATGGAAAATGGTCCACATGCTGGTCTGACTCACAGAATTTTCTGGAGCCCATTAAAGATTAAGGTCACAGCCTGAGACCCAAGAGATTTGCATCTATATTGGAGATGTCTCATGTGTAGACTGTTTCTGGCTGGCACTAAATTTCAGGAATGCTGATTTTCCTGATATCTCGGGCTGGTCCATCTGAAACGTAGCTGAAAACTAGGAAAACTCTGTCATTTCCCTATTTCTCTTTCCAACAAATCAGAGGTCTTACGCCTGAATTTCCATAGTAATCCCTGTCTCCCTGATTTCATGACTGTACAAATAAAATTTGGCAGAAGTCCAGTGGTCTTTCACTATTCTTCTTCCAGGAGGACCATAAATCTCCCCACCTGTTTTTACCCAACTTCAGCCCCATTTCATGCATCCTTGTGATTTTTTGCTTTTCTGATTTTTTATTTCCTAGCCCTAGGACAAACTTCATGGGTCACTATGCTTAGACATGGTATACTTTGAGAAATTTAAGAGATACTAGTATGAGTCCCCTTTGTGTGTGTATGTGTATGTGTGTGTGTGCACACGTGTGTGTGATACATGCATACATGCTCACGAGTGTGAACATGAATGCATGAGTGTATGAGGAATAGGCTTGTATATGTGCTCATGAGTATGCACACGCATGTGTGAGAGTATGTGTGTAGTATATGTATTGCGTATGTGTGCACATGCATGTGTGAGGGTATGTGTGGAGTATATGCATGTGTATATGTGTGCACATGCATGTGTGATGGAATGTATGTGTTCACATGGGTATGCTCATGAACGTGCATGTATAAGGAAGGGTGCATATTCACTTGTGAATGACCATGCATGTTTGGAAGTATGTGTGCACATGTGGGGGTCAGAAGTTAAGGTTGGTGTCTTTTCTTCTGTTACTCTCCACCTTCGTTTTGGAGACAGGGTCCCTCCCTCACCTAGAGCTCACTGACTCAGTACCAGTAAACTGTCCAGTAAGCACCAGGGATCCCCCTGCTTCTGAGCATTCCCTCCCCCAGTGCTGGGTTACAGGCACACAACACCATGCCTGGTTTTCACGTCGGTCCTGGAGATTTGAACCCAAGTCCTCATGTTTGCCTGGCAAGTACTTCACAAATTAAGTCCTGTCTTCATATCTTAATCCATTGTTTGCTCCATTTCTATCATAGTTGCTTTAGATCATGGTTCTCAGTCATTGCCAAAGTCTCTCCTAATCCTAGTCTCTCTCCTCTCCCGCTATGGTCTGGTATATCTTCTGTTCTAGCAGCAGGATAATTTTTCTAACACTCATATATGATATTATTTGCTTGATTGAAACTCTTTTATTTAACTCTCCTTGGTGTTGAATGAGAATTGGTAAACTATGCTCTACAAGCCAAACCCAAACCTTTACTTTGATTTACAAATAAAATTTTAATGAAACCCAAATGCTTTTATATGTCCACATATTGTCTATGGCTATTTTTATGCTACAACAGTTAAATCTAATAGCTGTGGAGAAGACCAGATGTTTTCACAAAGTCAAAATTATTTATCATCTAGCCACTTATATTGAAACTCTGTCAAGCTCTGTGGAGCTCAGAAGCTTGGCTGGAATGAGGGGCTGTTTATAAGGGGTCACTTTGCATCTAGCATTTTCCTTATCCCATATTTACTTGAAATGGTAGCCATAGGAAAACACTCTTTCTGAAGCCTAGTCATCCACTTTGTGTGTGTGTGTGTGTGTGTGTGTGTGTGTGTGTGTGTGTGTATGTGTGTGTGTGTGTACTTGTACCTTGTTATTGCTTTGTTCTGGGGTTTTCCAGAGTCTGGGAAACCTGACCTAGCATTTTTTATGTGGGATCTGAGGATCTAAACTCAGGTACTTTTGCGTTTGAGGCCAAAATTTTAACTATTGAGCCTTCTCCCCAGCCCTTTAGTCATCCATTTCTTAATTTCCAACTCATTTTCTAGATCCAAGGACTAAGTAATCTATGAAGCGTTTCTAGCCAGTTCTTCCAAGGCAGCATTGATTGATTTCTTTTTCATTTCATAGACTTAGGTTAAAGCACCAATCACCATTTTTGTTTCATTTTTTTAATGTGTGTGTGTGTGTGTGTGTGTGTGTGTATGTACAAGAAGGCACTTGAGTATGTGTGTCTATGGAGACTCAAGGGTAGCATCGGGAATCATTCTGGATTGCTCTACCTCCTCACTGCTTTGCTCTGGGATTTCCCAGGCTCTACTTTTCAGGGCTGGAATTGAAGACTACCATTGTATCTACCCAAATTTTTTTATTCGATCTGGGATAAAAACTCAGATCCTTTTACTTACAAGGGAAAAAACTTTAACCCTGAAGCATTTCTCCATCCCTTGTTTCATTATATTAGAAATGTTAGTCTGCTTATTCTTAGGTGATAGTCTGTGAGTATCTGCCTTCATTTTCTACATGTGAAATCACGTTCTCTCAAATTTAGAACCATTTTGGCATTGCTTCTGAGGCATCTGGTGCTATCTGTTTCTTGATACTCTGCATACAACTATCTTTGTAACCTTTCTAACATCACTGGATCCCTAGCAAGTTTTAAGTTGGAGCATTATATTTAAAGTATTTTTCATTTTGGTTTACAGAAAAATTATAATTGGATGGAAAATAAGGAGTATTCCCCTGCCTTCCTATAGTTCCTCCACTCCAACACATGTTTTCTCCTATTATGATGCTGATTTTGTATTAGTGGGGTTCATTTGATATAAATAAAGAAACAGTATTAATGTTTTATTATTGGCTGAAGCCAACTCATTTTGTGGCCCACATTCTACAGGTTTTAACATATATGTTATTTATTCACTGTATTGATTGCTCTTTGTGTTGCTGTGAGAGAACATCCAAAGTCAAGCAGCTTAAAGGGAGAAAGGGAGATTTATTCAGCTTATGGTTCTAGAGAGGAGATACAGTCTTTCATGGCAGAAGCAGCATGGCTGGCGGCAGAAGCTAGAGGAGTCTAGGTCACACCCATCCAGAAAGCTGAGAGCTGCCACACTGCCAACTGCAAGAGCAGACCTCTCCCAAAAGTAAGGTGAGGCTAGACCACCTCAAGTCCCATCCCCTGTGACTGCCTTCCTCCTACAAGGCTCTACCTCCTAAAGGTGCTATGATCTTCCTAAACACATGAGACTGTGGGGTGACACATTTCAAACCATGACATTCACCATCGTGTTATTTTGCACAATAGCTTCTCTGACTTCTGTATCCTCTATACTCCATGTCTTCACCCTGCCTTATTCCCAGTCCCAACAGCCACTGACCTTTGCACTGTGCATCTATCTTTACCTTTTCTAGAACATTCCTTCAGTTACAGTATTTACCATGGGCTCTTTTCACTTAGCAATATACACTTTCGTTTTCTGGCTTCAAATCTTGTTTCTGTTGATCCTGGGACAACCTTTCATTATCTTGACTTATCACAGGGCTTTTTTTTCCCAATCATTCACCTATTGAATGGCCAGCATCTGATCCATCCCAAGGTTGGGCAGTTACGGATAAAGATGCTACAAAATGTGTGTGGGCTCACACACCGAAGCAGAGTGGAGCTAAGATAATGGATTCAATGGACGACTACTTGGGTCCCCATGGCCACAGGCACAGTAGGACCCACCATTGGGAGCTAGAGAAACAGAGACTCAAAAGGTCCTGGATGATAGACTCAACCTGATACCCCAACAAGTAAAGATGTGGTTCAAGCAATACCAGAACTCTCAGAAGCTGAGTATCCTGAGTGCTTACACAGCACGTGACTCAGCATCCTATCACACATGTACTGCATGGGTAGGATGCCCAAAGAGACATGTAACAGCCCAGCAGAGTGGGACAGCATGGACAACTCCCTACAACCCTTACAAGGCCCCGCAGGACAGGCACTTCTGTGCTCTCTGTACTGCCAGACCCCAAGAGGAGGAGGATACTCCCTAGAGATGGTCAGAAGGCCGATTCTTCCTGAGATCCACTGAGCAAACCCAAACCAGGGAAGCTTCCAGAGCTTCTCAGTCTCTGCTCTATCTGAGCATGTGTGCACATGTGAGAGGGTATAGACGTACATTTGAGTAGAAACATGTGCATGTGTGTAGACTATGCATGCATATGCTCACGTGTGAGGAGTCTCTGTGTACATCTCTCTATGTGTGTGCTAATCCATGTGTGAAGACGTAGAAGCCAAAAGCTAATGACAACTGTCTTCCTGTATCCTTCTCCACTTTACGTTTTTGGGATATGGTCTGTCACTGAACCTCAAGCCTGCTGTTTTGACTAGATTGGCTGTCCAATGAGCCCCCAGGGTTCACCTATCCTCCCGCTCTCCTCACTGGGGTTTCAGCCATGCACCACTGCAAGCAGTTTTTACGTGGGCTCTTAGAATCCAAATTCAGCTCCTCGTGCATGCACAGAAAACACTCTTCCACTGAGCCTGCTCTCCAGCCCTGAGTCACTGCTTCCTATCTCATTCAGCTTCTTTGGATTATGTCCACGAGATGACGAAACAGGTTCAGAGATAGTAGTCACACAAAATGCATGCACAGTACTGGGGTTGTGCGTGTGAATTTAAAGTCATGACTTTTGGGTTCCTCCATCCAGCCTGCTTAAGTCATTGCCTCTGTTCCTCAGAAACTGTTAGAATGTGTGAGCTAAAAATGAGTGACAAAGAGTGTTCTCTAATTCCCCAATACGTCACTTCTCCTGTAGCCAGGCTCATAATGCAGTCATTCACCACCATACCCTGTCACATATCTCACCAGCATGTGTCAATGGGGGACCCATGTTCTGTTGATCTGTTCCATAGTCTATCCAAAGATATAGAACAATCTCTAAGGTCCCATCTCCTGGATCATGTGTCTCCCTGGAAGAAAAGCCATGCCTAATACATCACTCTATATATAGCACACTCGGTGTGAAGCCCATAATGAATGCTGACTGCCTCGCAGATGCTCAAGATGTTTATTAAAACGCTGAACTGAACTATTCAGGCCAATAATTCAAGGACACTGAGTTGCACCCAGTCTGAAGTCAATAATAATAGAAACAATGACTGGAACACATACCCTGGGTTTAAGTGGCACCTAATTCAGGGAGGGCTTTAAGGAATGTTTCTAATACCTGTTCTCATTATTGCCTCCTCCAGCCAGCCAGTCAGCAAATCAGAAAATACTGAGGAAATGGACATCATATGGAACTGACCAAAATTATAGTTCTATGCCACAAATTCAGAGCCATGATGTGTATTTCTTTGAATATTTTTTGGTTTAACAAATGAAACTTTATCACACTGACATTAGTCGGCATTAACAGAAAAGGGAAGAATTCATGCAAGCTTACTTCATTTTACCTTACATACTGATGAATATTAATAAGAGAAAGAAGAGCTCGCAGCTTTATCTCAAAATCCAAAAAATAAATACTTCCCTAAGTATGCCCATGCTACAAATATAACCATAATCTGAATTGTCCTTCTACATGACAAACTGAGTTGTTAGAAAGCATCAGCTAAAAGACAAATAGCTCTGTCCTGATTTAACTTTTTTATTTGATAATAATTCTTAAAATTATCATCAATGTGTGATTTAATTGCAAATTTCAAGAATGTACATAGAAATGCCTATAAGCGAAAGGTCTAATAAAGCTTTAGCATGTGCTCAATTCTTAGTCATCTTTCACATCAGAGCAACAGGAAGAAACAGGCTACAAAGAGAATATGACATCATGCCAGGATTTTTATGTACAGTACAAATAGTTGGTGCAGAATTATGTCAATAGTGGCATTTTAAATCAATAGGTTAATATTTTAAAAGCTTTTATTTGAAATGAAGAAATATTTTGGCCAAGATATTGTCATTTGGAAGGAGAAAACTGACTCCCATTAATTGTCCTCAGACCTTCATGTGCACTGTGACACATCCATGTTGCACACGCACATACACTCATATAAATAGATAAATAAATAAAATTCAGTACTTATTTTATAATTTAATAGATGTCATCATTCATTTCTCAAATCACTATAAATGGTCTTAAATCCATGGCCATTTTAAAGACTTCCATCTATGAAGCTGTCTGGGGAAGTGAACATCTAGACTACTCATTTTCAAGAAAACACTTCCCACCCTTTATCTCTGCCAGGAATGAGAGGACAACATAATTGCCTGTCTCTGAAACACTTATTTGTCTTGTACAACAGCTTGTCTGTCTATTATGTCTGAGATGTGCTGCCCAGTGTAAGCTGCTCTGAGCTTATCAAATACTGATGGAGCCACTGCATCCTTATCGCAGGTGTGGGGGCCAGCAGAGCCCTCGCCTTATGCTTATATCTGCTTCTCCTATGGCTGCTCTGAGCAGAGCCATGAGCTACAGCCAACCAGGATCCTATTGCCGGAACTAATAATAATGACAACTTAGAATGCCAACTAAGAAATTAGAGAACCTACCAGAACCTAAACTATCTATCTTGGAAGCTCAGTGAGATTGGACAAGCTCTCATAAATTCATTGGGAATTTGCATCTCATATTTTATCAATTGCCTGATTGTAACTTACTAATTTTCCATTGAGTTCAGGGATAAGACTTAAAAGTTCATCTCATAACAGATTTTACAACAGCATATGTATGTTTGTTTCAAACATTGTTTTAGGATATATGAATTCTTCTGTGATCAAATGTATCAATAATTCACCTATATTTTCAGCCTTCAGGTTTGTGTATATATAAATATGTTTGTGTGTCTGTGTGTGTGTGTATATATATCTGTGTGTCTGTGTGTGTCTGTGTCTATGTGTATATTTGAGTGTATGTCCTATAGAGGTCCAAGGGTGACTCTGGAAATCATCCTGGCTTGCTCTACCTCTTTCTGGCTTTGCTCTGGGGTTTCCCAGGCTCTGCCTTCCAAGGCCAGAAGTGCTGCCCACCACCATATCCACCCAGCATTTTTATGTGGGATCTGGGATAAAAACACAAGTCCTTCTGCTTTTGAGGCAGAGGCTTGATCCCTGATTCATCTTTCCAGCCTCAGTCTTTGGTTTTAAGCTTTCAAAGGCCTTTGCTACAAAAAAAGACATAAATAAATAGATCTATGTTTCATATCAAGTTGACTAGCCAATGAGAATTTGCAGTGATACAAAACAGTATTCCACATATTCCAGAGTTTTCAGAATTCAGAAACACAAGATGTCGCCAGATTTATTTATAAAAAACAATTAGCGTTTTGTTTTGCATCATATATTTACATATAGTTTTTTATTCAATTTGTTGTTAGGAGAGATATGAAAGGAAAACAAAAGAGAGGTCAGGTCAACTGCTTCTTGTCTCATCAAAAAGTGTTTTTCTACTTCACACAAAGAAAATGACGGGGAAGAACTAGAAGGAGGTGGTTTCAGAACAAATGTGTCCCCGTAAAAACTGTATGTTGGCATTTAACCTTCAATACAGCAGAACTAGGAAGTGGAATCTTTAGGAGGTTAGCTCTGGAGAATGGGGCCCTTGGGAATGGAATTGGCACCCCCAACGAAAGAGGCCTTACACACTTCCTTACCCACTGTGTGAGGATGCAGTCAAAAGACAGTCATCATTGAAACATAAAGTGGACCTTCATCATTACCAAACTTGTCAACACCTTGATCTTGGACCTCCCCCTTCCTTGAGAACCATGCCAAATAAGTTTCTCTTGCTCAGAAAACACCCAGCCTTTGGAGTTTATTATAGGAGTCACAATAAGGAGCAAACAGTTAGCTAAATAGATCCAGCACTTTACAGGATACTACAGTTGCATGATATGCTTGAAGGAGGCCCTGAGTCTTCTGGGAAGAGCTTCACGCAGCCAGTGCAGGCAGCACATGAGCCTGGGGCACAGTGCAGGGGGCATGATGTGGCACCCTTGTTCCCCATTTCAATGCACAGAAAGGGAACCCAAACTATGCTTATTCCAAGCATATTTGCAATCTCTGTTCCTACTATAGTTTAAACTGTTCTTTGAGGAAATTATTTTATGCCTGGATGATGGAGCAAATGATTATTCTCCCCCTTGCCTTTCTACCCTGAGTCTGTCAGGAGACACAGAGAAAGCCAGGTCAACATAATAGTCCTGTCCAAAGAGGTTTGGATCAAATGAAAACACCTGCCCTCAAGGTACACGGGCGACTGGAAACCAGAAGCACAGACGGGACAGGTGGCCAAAAGAACAGTGCTATTCCATATCATCAGAGAAAGGCGGAATCAGTGAGGCCATAAGCAACACCTAGAAGCTTGCTTCTGGGCCAGTCATTCCACAACAGTCACATAAGTTGAACCAAAGGATGCTGTGGAAATGCAAGGAGCCCACCTCTCCCATCACAAGATCATATCATCTGTCCCTCCCTCCATTTTGCTAGGGTAGAGAGGCAAGAGGGAGAACAATCATTTACCCAATCATCCAGGCATAAAATAATTTCCTCAAACAGGCAGTTTAAACTATAGGAAGGAGCAGAGATTGCAAACTTGGAATAAACATAGTTACTCCTTTTCTCTACTCTCTCTCCCACCCACTAGCGCGGGGAGCGAACAGGCGCTCAGGCGGAAAATCAGGACAGTTAGGAAAGAATAAACACCGAAATGCTTTACAGAGCCCAGTTAATAGACCAAACCTATTGTTCTAATCTAAGCACATACACACACACAGACACATACACACACGTACACATGTATGTGCATATATGTACACGCATGTACATGCGCACATGCATAGACTCTCTCACACATACTTTCCCTTTCTTTTCAGTCTGCGGAGGTTTTGTAATGATAACAGATTATCTTGGGCCAAGAACCATTCATTTTTGAAAGCTTAAAACTAGTGGTCTTGAAAGTTTCCAAGCAACTATGCATTCCAACACTTTCCAGGGGTAGCTGCAAAATTTTACTTAAAACACTGCTCCTCTGTCTGTTTTATTCACAATCTCCCCCACAAGTCTAGGGGGAACAGGTAAGTATTCTTGCCTCTTATGCCAACCTTATTTATAATTCATAGCTAAGTTTTTTTTCAAATTTTCCATCTGAAAATTGTATTTCAGAAATGAACTGGACAAAAGAAGCAAGGTCTAAACATTTGCCTCACACCTAGATATGATCTAAAACTATTTTCTAAGAGAATGTATAAGCATGATTATGGAAATTGACAGCTAAAACTTAACACATTATTTTAAGAGATTGCTAATAATACAAAGCAAACATTAGCAGGTTCCTTTTGAGTCATTCCTTTATGTGTTTACTTCGCCTTGAATGAAGCTCAAAGTTGTCCTCAGATATAAATAAGAACAAAAAAAGGAGGGGTTAAAAAGGAAACACCTACATTCATTAAATACTGACTATGTCAAAGACAAGTGCCCCATGGGACTTAAGACTTCTGCCAGACCTTAAAGGAGGTGCTATAGCTATTCAGATTATAACAGACTAACCAAGTAGAACTTCAGAAAGGTAAACTGGCCAAATTGACCCAATTGGCTTATGGCTGCAGAAGTAGTAGGTCTAAGAATCAGTCCTGACTTTCCTGAAGCCGGAAGCTGTATTTTCCCTTCCACTATTATTTGGAAGACATCTGAGTTTTCGTAGCAAGAAGAGCAAAGTCCAAGTGCTATGTGATTGTAAACCTCTGTTCACATCCTGCCTTTGCCTGTGATGCAAGCAAGGAGTCACAGGCTTCGAGACACAAGGACTATGGTGAAGATTGAATGACCCTCACTCTCCTCTTCCATTAACAGTGTCTATGTCACAGAGACCTGAGGGTTCCACTAGGTCATATACAGACTGCATAGACTGTGCACTTTCCAGTCGCAGTCAGGTCCTTGCCAATGGTGGCAATTGGTACTCATTGTACATGTTTGTATATTTAAATTATTTTGTCTTTTTTAAACCACTATCTAGGTTGGAACTGCACAGGTGACAAGAAACAAGTGCAGGAGATCCCAAGCAGAAGACTCTATTCCACCCCTCCAATGCCACTTCCAGAAGTTTCCTAATATGCCTGTTCCACCACACCAGTCTTGGCACTACGGGGGCAGCAGTGGCCCAAGGCAAGGATGCCAGGCTGGAGACACCCTTTATCTACAGTTCACTGTAAGAATTTAAGAGACCACAAATACACACACACACACACACACACACACACACACACACGTGAAAAGAACCTTCACAATTCTTGCTATTCTAAACATCTTCTTGACACTTCAGATCAGCTTCTCCTTTGAACTTTCTGGAACTCCACCCCTCACATTAACAGTGCCCAGTTCTCCATCACTGCTCTGCTTAAACTCAGAATCTACATGTTTGGAGACTTTTGCAACTCAACTCCTAAAGTTCTGATATATAAACCTAGTCCACAGGGTGGCAATCAGGTGGGGTCTTGTAAGAGATCTCTAGGTCACTGGGGAAGGGTGGCAGGACAGCCCCATCTTCTCACTTTCTGCTTCCTGGGTTTGTGATATGAACACTGGCTCTATCATATGCTGCTGCTGTGATCTGCTTTGCCTGCCCAGATGTTCAAACCAATGGGAGCACCTCACTTTAAACTGACCCTCCAAGCTGTAAGTTAACTAAATCTTTTCCTTTAAAGAAGAAAAGAAGAATCCCATCTAGAGTTGTGAATAGGCATTTCTTCATATCTCCTGCAGAGATGGTCTCATTTACTACTCCCCCACACACATACTCGCCTTATTAAAGTAGAAAGATTTTTATCTCTCCCTCAGCCAAAGCTAAGCACAAGCCTGAATCAAAAACCTTGCTATCTAGAGCCCTTAGAAAGTCCACGATAACTCAAAAGGAGGGCATAGCCGAACTCCACCTTTCAGGGCTGGGAATCAATTATCTATGCCTTTGCCATGGTAAATGTCTGCCTTAGTGGAGAAAGGAATGGAGAGATTCATTCTTAGAGTTTAGTCTCACCCCCACCCCGTGCCTCTCTCCCTCTGGAATGGTTAAACTCACTGTTAACTTGCTGAGAATCAGCTAGGAGGCATACTGTGGAAGGCACACATCTCAGAGGGGCTGCTAGATTAAGCTTAACCTCTGAGCATGTCTAAGAAGGATCATCTTGTTGAATAAACTGAGGCAGGAAGATCTGCCCATTGTGGTCGATACCTTTCCTGGTCTGGGATCCTGAACTGTGTGAAAAGGAGACAGGGAATTAAGCACAAGCCTCTCTCTCTCTCTCTCTCTCTCTCTCTCTCTGTGTGTGTGCGTGCGTGTGTGCGCTTTCTGATCATGAATATGAAGCAACCAGCTGTTTCAAGCTCCTGCCATCTTGACTTCCTTACCACCACGACAGAATATGCCTTTCAGCTATGAGCCAAAATAAACCCTGTCTCCCTGGAGTTGCTTTTGTGGATGTATTTTATTACAGCACGGGAAAGGAAACTAAGACACACCATCTATGGAAGGCCATATGTATAGCAAGATTCCTTCACAGGTAGTTTTAAAATTAGCTCTCTCATTAACAAGTCCAAAGCTTTTACATGCGAATACTGGGTAAGAATTTATCATTGTCTTCTATGAGCTTAGAAACCTTTTTGGTGTTACTTTATTGCTCTAGGCTTCAGTTCCTCACTTTAAAACCACAATTAACATCTTCATGGGAACTATGGGGAAGGGGACATGAATCAGCCAGCACGCAGCCCCGTCCAGGAGCACGCAGCCCCCTCCAGGAACTCAGAAGGAAACTCAATGAAGGGAAACTGTTGTATTCTCAACATCTCCTCAATGGCCTGCAATCCCAAATGAGAGACAGAGGGCAAAATTGAATCCCAAGTGGTGAGGGCTTTGTCATTTAAAGACTATCTAAATTGGATTGACTCAGTGGGAAAAAATCTCCCAGTTTCGGACTGAAGAAAAAGAAAGCCGGCTAAGCAGTAGTATTCACTGCTCTCTACTTCTTGATTGTGATCAACTACTTCTCGTTCCTGTCACCAAATCTTCCTCACTGTAATGGACTGTACCCCTAGAACTGTAGCCCAATATACGTCTTTCCTTCCTTAAGTTGTTTTGGTTAGCTTTTTCATTGCAACAATAAGTCGCTAATACACCTGTTTCCTCTCCTAGATCCCCAAATTTTGACCACAAATAAATCACACTTCTCCCCTGACACTTGAACCATTGCCTCCTCATTTTTCAGTTTGTCTTGAAAGGAATGATTTAAATATTGTGTTTTTTAAAATAACGCATGTTTCAAGGAGGGTCTAGTACATGTATCATGGGAGCTAATCTAAAGATTTGAACCTCGGTGATGGGAAATGAAGTGAAGGGAATCAGTTAATAAACTTCTTGCCACAATCGCATCTAGGTGTGTTGGCTCTGTGGGAATTTCCTGAAAAAGTCCTTCACCCAATGCCAGTCACTGTGTCTGTGGTGACAGACCTAAGGGCAGTGTCCTGCATGGTGGGACACGGATGACATCCCACTGCTTTCTACCTCAGCTAGGTCTCTGACCTAAGATATGGTGCACATATATGCCACCATCTAGTGAGGACCAGAGTCAGCCTCCTCCACTCAAGCTGTCAGAAGCCCCAGAGCCGGAGCCAGGGAAACTGACTTAGAATCACTTCAGTGGCTTCTCGTCACTTGAATAAGAAAGCAGAGCTGGAAAGTGAAGTGTTTAGATTTCCTAATATAACTAGTGGGCTGCTACAGCCAGTTCCCATCTATGCCTAAGGCCAGTTCCCACCTACGCCTAAGGTCAGTTCCTGTTTAAGTCTAGGACAGTTCTCACTTATGCCCAGGGGCAGTTCTGAAGGTCTCTTTCCCAACTCTTGATTCAGAGAAGTCACACTAATCACTGGAAATAGCCATGATGAGTCCATTGTACACCATGGAAATTAGCAAATGCTACACATGAGGAGATTTGTTTCTGGTGCCGTATTTTGGTTTCCTTTTCTTCCCAGAGATGCGAGTCATTGTATCTGACATTTGACACTTGAGCCGATGCCTCCTAATCCAGAGAGTCCATGTTTAAAACACTGATCACACTCCACTGGCTTGAAGTAAGATTCCGTTCACCCAGAGCATGCTGAGAGCTGTGAAGACGTGAGCAGCCAGAGTCTAGGCATTTCTCAGACGAGCTCTTCAGAAGGCACGCTGTGTCATAGAATAATGACTGCAGAGATGATGGTAAATAATCTTTAATCAATAGCTTTGTGGCTGTCTCAGAAGCCCTATGTATTCCATCACGGAAATGCAGCAAATATGAAGCAAAATTAGAATTGGCTCAGATCATCATTGGCAGAATGATTAGCCCAAGGCGGATCAATAGCTGGCTGTGGCCTGCAGGCTGCCCTAGTAGTTTATGAAGGCAATGAATCATATGCAGATTAGATACAAGAGTGAGAATTCACATACCCAGAGGTGAGAAAGGATGCTCCTTATGACTTAGACCCTCCAGTTTCCCCTGGACCTGCACTGGTATTAGTAAAAGGAGAAAGAGAAAGAGAGAGAGAGAAGGAGAGAAAGAAAGAGAGAGAGAGAAAGAAAGAAAGAAGAAAGAAAGAAAGAAAGAAAAAGAAAGAAAGAAAGAAAGAAGAAAGAGAAGAGAAAGAGAAAGAAAGAAAGAGAGAAAGAGAGTGAGAGAAAAGAGAGTGAAGAGAAGAGAAGAGGAAGAGAGAACGAAGGACGGAAGAAGAGAAGGAAGGAGGACGAAGAGGAAGGAAGGAAGAAATTAGCAAGGTAAGGACATTGACTTCAAAATCGAATAACATTTAACTTCATAGTTCAAAAGTATTTTTCATAAAATAGAAGACTATTTCAACCTTGACTTAGAAAGAACTACAGTCACTGGAAAAAATTGCCCAAAGTGACAACTCTAGGACATCCCTTGGTAAAATTATCTTAACCTTTTAAAATACAGAGGATATTATAAGCTTATAGCAAAGATTATTCTCCCAAATGCCAAGTTTCCCACAACCTGACTGAAAGGCACAAGTATAGCATTCAGGTTCTTTCCTGTTCCGCCGGCTCAGCCTTGTAACACCAAGACCATGGCTTACAATGCCTGTCCTCAGCTGTAGAGAAGCAAGAGGACCATTTTTCTTTTTAATGCTTCACAATTTGGGCCTTTTCAAACGTATAACTACTCAAAGAAAATAAACCACTCATATTCAAAATTGAACGAATGTATCAAACCATTTTACAGTATTCCTGAGGCTCACATTTTCAAATTTAAAATGATTTTGAAATGCCTGGAGTCTCAAAATAAATTTTCCTTATTTAACACAATTAAAATATCCAATCATCCAATCAGTAGCAATGTGAAATGATGGTGATGTTAGCTATCTTGAATGTGGTAATCATTATATCATTATATAGGATATACATATATATGTAATTATCACATTGTATTCCTCAAATATATACAATCTTCATCAGTCAATTATATCTCACTCGAGCAGCAAAAAGGTGAAAAAGTTATCCAATCAGCAAAACAGAAATCCTTTTTTTAAATACACACATGGAACAGGCTTGTATATTATACAGGCATGCTCTGTATATTATAAGAAGCATACCTGATACATATATGCATGGCATGTAACAGACAATGGATCTACTCCATCAAAGGTTGCAAATACACTTAAACATTTTCTCATTGTGGAAACTTAATATCCACAAGTAAAACTTTGTCAATTGTTGCCATTGAAACACATTAAATTCTAAGCAACTGCTATGCTCCTGCTATTTAAAAAAAAAAAAAGTATCACAGATCGGCTCATCCCAGATAACTCAAAATCCATTTTCCCCTGGTACCCTGCAGTATGAACTAACAAGTCCTATTGTATTTCACACTGGGAGAGGCTTTGCTACACACCATTAGTTAAGCGATTTGTGCTCCTTTGAGATTTGACATAAACATTAGTATAGCTATTATCACAACCATAAGGTGCATATATGATTTAGTTGCTTTTTATCTTTCAAAAAATGCTATGCACCCTCTTGACTAACATGATATTAAGATGTGTACTGAATTTTAATCATATCTGGAGAACAGTCATATTTAGATCTATGATGTACACAGAAACTGGATGCTTAGGTTTGAAATAGTAAATAAAGGCTTGAATACAGCCAGACATAGAACTCTGCATAGTAATGGAGAGGGTGGATTTCTTTGACTTTCTAGATGCTACAAGACAGCACAAGAGGGTGCTCTGTTTTCCTATGTCAACAATACCTGCGAAGCACCAGAAAAAGCCTTGTTTGTCTATCATGGGGAGTCTGTTGTCTGGAAGTTGATCTCCTACACCAGAACTTGGAAAAACCTCAACAATAGAAGGAGGTTTCCACGGGGCAAGATTTCAGATCTGAAAGAGACAGCAACTGAAATGGAAGCTTGGTTGGTAAATTGTATAGAATCCATCCAATTAATACCTGTCTTGCCAGTTTCCAAATCTTTAGTTATTCCGTTCTGAAGAGTGGAATGTCAGTGATATAAGTAAAACAAGAAGTAGAAATGCTGCTTATTTGCAGAAGATGATATCATTCTGACATTAAGTGTACGGGGGACCTCAATACCTGCCTTGTTCTTCACACACCCTTCCCATCCCACATACACAAGTCAAATATATCCCTCAGACATTTTTACTTCTGTCCTCTACTCTCTATCCTCCCCCTGCCTCCTGAGAACTTAGAGAATCCTATTCATTTTTTGACAGAGAGAGCATAAGGTTATATTTGCACTCCCCTGTTCATGACAAACTCTTACAACTGCCAAAAAGTAGGAAAAATGGTGTCTTCCAAAACTTAAGCAAATAAAATACAAAAGATACATTTATACCTACAAGTGTTCAAATAATATAAATAATCCTAGTTCAGTCTAGATGTTTTATTTCTGGTCAAAATGGATCTTGTTCCCATTCCAATTGCATAAAGGCCCCTGGGAGGAGCTGTGTGGTTTCCCATTACCCTTTCTGGGACCACGTTGTCTTACTCTCCCTGACCTCCCACATCACTCTGGTGCTCCTGAACTTCAGCCTTTGCCTGGACAGCTGCCTTCCACTAAACTTCACCATGACTGACAGATATCAGTATAAGAGTTTCCATCCTCTCGCCAGAACATGACCTCTTTCTTTCTTTCTTTCTTTCTTTCTTTCTTTCTTTCTTTCTTTCTTTCTTTCTTTCTTTCTTTCTTTCTTTCTTTTTCTTTCTTTCTTTCGTTCTTCTTTTCTTTCTTTTTCTTTCTTTCTTTTCCTTTTTCTCTTTCCTCTTCTTCTTTTCTTCTTTTCTTTTTCTTTTTTTCTTTCTTTACTTTTCTTTTTTTTTCCTTCTTCTTTCTTCTTCTCCCTCCTTCCTTCCTTCCTTCTTCCTTCCTTCCTTCTTTTCCTTCCTTCCTTCCTTCCTTTCTCTTCCTCTTCCTTGTCCTTCCTTCCTTCTTCTTTTTCCTTCCTTCCTTTCTTCTTTTTTTGTGTAGGTGAAGTATGCACATTTTTTTTGTTTGTGTGTGTGTGTGTGTGTGTGTGTGTGTGTGTGTGTGTGTGTAGAGGAGGGTACTGTGCACGCCTCTGGAGGCCAAAAGGTGATTTTGGGAATCAACCTGGATTGTTCTACCTCCTTCTTGCTTTGCTTAGGGATTTCCCAGGCTCCACCTTCCATGGCCAAAAGTATAAGCTATCACCACCATTGCTATCCAGCATTTTTTCTTGGGATCTGGACATTTGAACTCAGGTCCTTTTGCTTGCCAGTAAAAGTTTAACTCCTGAGCTATATTTCTAGTTGCCCACTTGGTTCTTATGTTCTCTGCACATGGATCTTTTGCATTTCTCTGCAAAATGCCATTAATGACATGGCAGCCATTCCTCATTATTAGACCACAGCGTCATCTCAATATTTGCTTCAGCAATAGATAAGTGCTTACCCTAAGAACTGTGCATAAGACACACATAACATCTAACACAGGGCTCTTGTCCTACGCAGAACATTCTGGCTATACATAGTGAGGTGTATTACTTCCTCAGTTTCAAACCAAGAAGCTCATTATTTCTTATATTTGACTTTCACTGTCACCAGAGCATGCTCAAGGCCTAACCGCCAGTCCTGCCCAATCACTAAGCCTGCGCAGCACACCACACCTCCTGCTTAGAGGACAAACTTGGATCATGTCCTTTCAGAATCCTTTTCTCAGACACCAGGCCTTTGCTGTGATTGCCCACAGCCTCCTCAATCAACACGCTGTCTGCACGGAGACCAGGTGAGCTCTTCTCCTGCTTCCTCTCCTGGTCAAGCTGTTTATAATGAAACCCAAGGGAAAGGTGCGTGGCGAGGCTGGCAGCCAGGAAATGCCAGGAGTCTCTGCTTTTCTCTAATGCCATGGGACTCTGCCTGCAGGCTGCTGTTTGATCTGGCAGCTGCTTTGTCTTAATGTAGGAGCCTCACCTATAAACAAAGACCCATATCTCAACGTGCAACAGTAGTGTTCTCCTGTTCAGATCAGATCTTTTCCTTGGGCGAATATAAATTTGATATTTTCTGCACATAGTCATTGACATGGGGGAGGGGAGGGAATCAGTTGCTAAGATAAAAAATTGAAAGCCCCATAGTTTAGTCAAACACAATGCATCTGGAGATTATTTTTGCTATCTCTCTTCAATAAAATATTCACCTCTTCCCGACTGGGTTTCCTCATTCATAAAATGAGTAATATTATTTTTAATCTCCTGCCAAACATTTTAAGGAAACAAAGACAGAAATGGTTGTAAGATTCTGGGACTAAACAGTTTAATAAAAGAAAATGGCTTGCAAGAAACGATAACCACATCCTTTATAGAGGACAGACTTGTTTTGAACACTAAAAATCCCAAGGGGCAACCAAGAACAGTGTCAAAGGTCACTGTTTGGAAGGCTTGTGAGACTTCTATGACCAACAACTTACTAGGAGGTATCATGTACCTGCTACTTGGAATATTGTTTAACTGCCTATAAGTTTTGGTTAGAGTAACGTAGGGCATTTTCTGTTTTGCCCCTATCTTCCTTTCTGTTTTCCCTGTGTAGATATGTGTGTCCTCACTCTTTTGCTTAACAATTTTTTTAATGCAAACAAAATTCCAAAGTTCCTTTTGGATACAGTAAAGACACTTGAAAGAAGGAATGAAACATATCCAGATACATCCGATGGAGAACACCGGGTGAGCACCGAACCCCCTTTCCCTAAAGATACACTCAACCCTATGGTCTGAGCTGTGCCCAGGGGAGCTGTGGGACCAGATCAGAGAAGGCGCTACACACACTGAAAAATCTTAACAAACTGGATAGCTGCCCCCCTCTGCTGTGCAGGGAGCAAATACTAAATCATACTTGAATATCTCAGTAAGAACTGAGGCTCAACCATTACTGAACTTCAAAGTGTGAAAGAAAGGAACCCTCTCTGATATGGGTTGGTGAAATGCTTTGGTGTGAGGTAAAAAGATTCGTGAGACAGCGGAGCTATGCTGAGGGCTGCAATGTTGAAGAGCCTACAGGGGCCCAAGGGCTCCAAGCCAGATCCCTAAAGGCTGAGACCAGAGAGGATGGAGTCAGGCACTCACAGACACCTGTGATGGCCTGGGCAGGAACTGTTGCCTCTGGACGTCTAGGTGGCATGAAGTGGACTCCACCTACCCTGCTGTTCCCATTAAGCAGGCGAACAGGGTAGTGGGCTCGGACCCTCAGTCCTCACGAGCGAAGGTCTCTTGTTCTGGTCGGCCCTATCATCCCCTGCTTCCTGTGCTTTCTGGTGCAGCTCCTGGGTCTGTGCCTCAGACAGTCTGGTTTCTCCTTTCTGGAAGGGCTGGTGCATCTCCCACACCAGCTGGATGTGATTCCTGGCTGGGCTAGAGGTCTGGTATGCTCCAGTTTGGTACGTAGCTTCTGCAGCCATCTCTGAGAGGCTAACTGCCATCATCCAAGTGGTCTCCAGCTTCAAACAGTCTTCTTGTTTCAAACTCATCTCAACTCTGGCATCTATGATCGCCTGCCCCACTTCTCCCTCCTCCTGTGAACTCATCTTCTCCAGTAAACTTGTATACTGTCAGTATAGAGAAACTAATGGGTAAACAGCCTTGGTGCACTCAGCAATTGCTTTAACCAATGCATATGTGGTTTGGGAGAGAAAAGTAGAAACAGCCCTCCTTATTAACGCTAGGTTCTGAAGAGTATAAGGCTCCAATTTCTGAGCAGTAGAAACCACCACACACAGTATCACCTGGAATCCAGCCAACATAGTTTTGCACCATGGTCTTTTCAATTCTGAGAAAGTGTATCTTGTAGTTAGCCAGGACAGGAACACTGTCTGCATCCAAACAGGGAAGACACACTCCAAGACACCCAACTCTGCAGAGTTGTCATCCTGCAACAGACAGACACCGGATGCAGAGGCAGAAAGTGACCTCACTCTTTTTCTTAAAATGAAAATTTTGATATATTGATAATATAGGATTAAGAATATTTGGTTGCATCTCACCCCTTAATGCTATTTGCTAGGTCTTCAGTCCTTTATGTACCGTATCCCATGATCAAACAGACCTACTCTGTTTAGTCCAGAAACTGACAGTTAGACCCCATTGCTGAATAAACAACACAGAGTGGGTCATAGAACATGGACAAAAACTGATCTGGAAGTTTCTTCCTTGATAATCAACACTCATAGTACTAGAAAGTACTACATGAGTTGCTAGGGAAGAAAAGCAATTAACAGTCTTATCAAACTGCAAAAGCTGCAATAGCAGCTACCATGTCAAGAGTAATAGTGGCATAAAGGGGAGAATGTCAAGAGAGCAACCAACGACTTTCTGATCGGATTTAAGGCCCACTCTGTAAAACAGGACTTGAGCCTATAAAAGGGGACAACACAGCCCTATGTGGGGGACACAAACTATTGAAGTTTTGGCATTTCTACCAGTTTGCATGAAATTGCATTTCTTATGGATCAACAATGGTAGCTATTCTTTTCTTTATAAGAATACTAATACGTCAGTTATGAATACAGTGTGCAGTGACCAAAGTAGAGAATTCATCAGCCCACATCCTTGTCATTGCTCTGTCTGGAGCTTCTGTTTGCTCCTCTCTATTTCTTCATTAAACACATAATCAGGGACTGCAAATTACATGCCTTAATATGAAAATACAGGCATCCCCCTCCACTCTGAGGGATATTACTAGTAAAGTAGGGTTCCGTGTTCAAAGTTAAGTAAATGCTACATTTTTAAGGAAACTTTTGAATTATTCTGAATTATTTCTTTGCAAAAACTTTTCAGAGCTTTTTAATGGTCTAAGCAAGTTCTTTTCAGTTTAAAAAACATATGCTACAACATGTAAGCATGCTACATTAGTTATTTTCTCATTGTTGTGATTAACTATCACTGAGAGAGGTAACTTAAAGGGAAAGAATTTATTTTTGGAGATCTAAAGGAGATGAAGTTCATCGTAGCAGGAAAGGCATGGTGGCTGGTCATACTCAGGAGAAAGGCATGGGATGGGGACACAGGAAGTAGAATTACACTATCAAGGAGGTCTGCATATACTTCCTCCAGAAAGGCTCCAGGTCCTAAAAGTTTCATAACTTTTACAAACAGCATCACCAGCTGGGGCCAAGTGTTCAAAGATAAGAGCCAACAAGGGATATTTCACATTCAGCTCACAACTCAAGTAAATCATTGTGCTTGTATACAGTGGTACAGTAGATCAGGAAAGTTAGAATGTATTCGCAAGTGAGTGTTGTTTTTTTTTAAGGTTTTAATTCAAATTTACATTTTATATTTCAGCAAAAAATATACCAGCTTATTTTTATCAGTAGAACATTAATAATTCCATTTCCTCCTGCAGTCTTATTCATTGACTTCCATTTTTCTAATAGCTGCCAGTTGCATAAGAGAAAGGTAATATCTCATGGCTTCCATTTGTAAATTTTCAGTGTGTATGTTGGGGGGGCATTCAGAAGTACTTAAATGCTTTCTCATTCTTCAATTGGTTCAGCTGGATTCAGAAAACTCTTTATATCCTAAAGAAGTCAATTCTTTTTCTGTGGATATTAATTTCTTGCCTATTTTGCCATTTCAATTTGAACATTGTTCATGAGGTTTGTTCTTGCTCATAAATGTTAATATGAATGCAGTGAAGTTTAGCAATCATTGTTTCATGTATTCTAAGCTTCGTGCCATGCTTTAAAAGAGCTATTCCACTCTAAATTGTATTTTAAGAGTCACTAAACTGCTAAATGTGTAAAAGTAAATTCTATACAACTGTCCAAAAACATTAAGATTCATTTATGTGTTATTGCAGAATAGGTCCCTAAATAAATTAAGGGGTTTTTTTTTGAGTCTTGTATTATTTCATTGAGTTCTTGTAAAGTTCTATAAAGCTGGCATTGTATTTCTCCACTATTTTAACAAAAAAAAGCTCAATTACAAAGAAGTTAAGTGTCTTTTCATTTGGAATTTAAAAACAAACAAAGGGGCCAGGATGAACGACTCAAAAGTTCATTATTAATCAAATTATCTGGACCTATATTAGTCCATGTTCACTGCTATAGCAAAACACCTGAGACAGGTTCACTTTTTAAAGAAAAGAGATTTACTTAGCTTGCAGTTTGGAAGACCAAAAGTAAAGAGCATATTGGCAGTTCTGATGAGAGCTTTGCAGCACATAGTAGATGAGGGGGTGGAGAAATGTGAAAGGACCCAATACTAGCTAGAAGGGAAAGTTAAAGAGCTGAGTGAGCCCAACTCAAATATTTATAACAGCCCTGTCCAGAGCTATGAACGAGTCCCTTCCAAGACCGCAGGACTTCTCACTAGACTCCGCTTTTGAAATGTTCCACAAGGTGCCAGGACGGCATGCTGGGGACCAAACTCCCTGCACAGCAACCTATGACGGGTCGAATAAGATCCAAATCGCCTGTGGAACACCAGGGCGCTGGTGCAGATTTTCCTGTTCTGCACCAGAAATTAGCAACTGGAAACAAGCTGAAGAAACTGATTTCTTCTGAAGACGTTTTTGGTTTTTTGTTCCCCACCCATCCCATGCCAAATCACCAGAATAACTGGTAATTTTATAATGATTTAAAATCCATTCGATCCTAGAAAAACTTTCCTTTAAAAGGAAAGTTCAGCATAAATTACTCTCCAAACTTTTTTGAATCAGAAAGATAGCATTTCACTCTAAGAATAATGTGGGGCCAGGAAAGTAAAGATGATAGCATGGGGAAAGTTCACCGAGATGCTAAGGCAGAGTTAGGGGATATAAAAATTGGGGTTACTTTGAACAATAGGGTGACTATAGATAGGTGCTAGTCAGATGAAGGTATCAACACGACAACTGAATGCTGGATTCTGTGAAGAATTGACAGTTGAGGCAAGTCTGCAGGATACTGTCATTAATATGGGAAGGCCAGCCCATATTGAGTGGGACTATTCCCTGGGCAGACAGATAATTTGAAAAGAGCTGGCTCCATTGTGTAGTATACTTTAGGCAGCCTCAAAATCTGGAAAGTGAGATTTGATGCACTCTCAGAAATTTCCATGGATGTAGTCTGGCCAGCTCCCTAAGCTCCTGGTGTTATGAACTTTCCTGCCAAGTTGGGACTATAAACCGTAACCAAAATCATAAGCAAGAATAAAATCCCTTTCCTCTTATGCTGTTTGGTGGTGAATTTGTCAGCAACTTGATGATAAAGAGGAATAGATAACAGCATTGCACAAATTTTAAAAAAGTTAAAAAATGATTAGAAAAGTTTTCACAGAAAATAAGTGATAAATGCAAAGGCACATCTATCTCCCTGATTTAAACATTACATACACACACGTATGGAAACATTGCATAGTACCCATAAGCATGCGTAATTTGTATATGTCAGTTAGAGGTAGACAAATAAATAAAAAGAATTTTGGGCAAGCGACAAAAACCGTGGCATCTTCTTTCCCAGTTTCCTACACTTTGCTGGTCTCCATATCGCAACACTCACTTATATACTGCTGAGGGCATAATATTCATTTTTAATTAATTCTTGGCCTTGGTCCTTTTGGCCAGTTCTGCAATGCAAAAGGTTTGGTTGTTACTCTAATTTACTTTCTGAAATGAATTAAAGGAGGACCTGGCTTTTCATAACATTTTGATCTAAGCAGTTAAGATAGTAGGCCCTCCCCAGTTTAAGCAATGCAGGCTGCAGGGAAGGCTATTGCCCTTATTTTAAATGGTCTGTGTCTGTTATTCTTGCATGTTGCTGTGAGCAAGTGACTCTGTGCTCCCTGTAACTTTCTGCCTAGTCCTACACACACACACACACACACAGACACACACACGCACACACACACAAAGAAAACCTCACATACATCAACTAGTGCAGAACCGTTAGCACCCACGAAATCTAGAATAGGAACTAATTTTGAGGGAAGTTTTCTCCCAGACCAATCTGAACATCTACTAAAAAAAGAAGTCCATTAGTAGTTTATGAATGTACAATCTTTGAAGGCCTTAGTGAATGACTTATTCATGGGTGCTGATTGAGCCTCATATAATCAGAATCAGCTCAGAGCCATAAAGCACAGTATTATGTTTCTACAGAAACATTGGTGGGTTTTTTTTTTTTTTTTTGGTAACATCCCATTCACTTCCTTTTTTTTCTAGTTTTACAACCATAATGAATGGTTGTCCCTGTCTCCCCCTTCCTTTCTTCCCTCCTTCTTACTCCCACTTCCTCTCCCACCCTTCCCTCCCTTCATCAATCCATCACACTCCCTCCCACCCTTCTGTCTGTCTGCTTCCTTGAGTCCCAGGGTTCCCTTTGGATTGTCTGCGCTAGTGGAGTCTCAGGCCTCTGTGGCAAATTAAATGACTCTTCCTTGGGTAGACTCACTAATTGGGGTACTACACTTCATCTATTTATGCCTAGCCCCTAAGATTCCTACTGCATGTAATTATTTCTTCTGTGTTCCTCGCTAGTCTAATGGGAAATGTTGACATGTCTGCCATTGTGCAGGTCTGGGGAGGGTAAGTTTCATTGCAGTGAGTTCCTGGATGTAGCAGCCCTGACTTGAATGGAATGTCTTGACCAGTGGTGTATCCCCCTGTCTTGAGATCATACAATCTTACCACTCCCTCTTCCACAAGGTTCCCCGGGCCTTGGATAGGAAGAGATTTGGTTGGCCTGATTCCAGCTGCACATTTCAGGGCCATGGGTACTATGCATTCTGGTTGGTTGCTATTATCTATTTCACTGCTCTTCCACTGCACTAGACTGCCTCTTGCTTGGGTGTTGAGATCTTTTCATATCTAAAGAAAAAATAAGAGCTGTTTAGATGCAAGTTTACTGTCAGGTGTTTGTGATTAGAACTGAGGCATCTGATCCTGTATACTGTCAGTTTTCTCCCCCACCACTGGTCAAGATTGTTTAGTTTACTGGTTTGCATTGCTAGGCTTGTGTCCCTATCATAGGGGGGGAGGTAGATGCGTGGTTAGTGAAGATGCTCTTCCATTCTGTAGGTTGCCTTTGTGCTCCATTAATAGTCTCTTTTACTGAGAAAAAGCTTTTTAAGTTCTTATAGCCCCACTTCTTTAGCGTTGGATTTATTCTCTGTGCCTTTGGGTCCTATTGAAGAAATGCTGGCTGAGGTCAATCAATTTAAAAGTATTTTTTCTTCTAGAAGTTTTACAGTGTCTGGTCTAACATTGAGGTCTTTGATGCATTTGGAGTTGATTTTTGTGCAGAGAGACAAATAAGGGTTCAGTTTCATTCTTCTGCATGTAGATATTCAGTTTTTCCAGCACTATCTGTTGAAGATGTCCTTTGTCCAATGCATTTTTTGGACACCAAAGTCAAAGATCAGTCGGTGAGTGTGCTTATATTTTAGTTTTCAATTTCAATCCATTGGTCTATATCTCTTTTTTTTAAGCCAGCGCCATGCTGTTTTTATTACTATGACTTTATAGTTTAAGGTCTGGTAAGGTTATACCTCCTGTGGAGTTTTTATTACTCAGGATTGCTTTTGCTATCTTGGGTCTTTTATGTTTCCATATAAAATTTATGAGATGGTTTTACAAATTTCAGTAAAAAATTGACTTAGAATTTTGATTGGCATTGCATTGAATCTATATAATGCTTTCGCTAGAATGATCATTTTAACAATTTTCATTTTGCCGAGCCAGGATCATGGGAGGTCTTTCCATCTTCTAGTATCATCTGTAATCTCTTTCTTGGATTTTGAAATTTTTCATTGTATAGATATTTCAAGTCACTGGTTAGGTTTATTCCAAGGTAGTTCAATTTTTGAGGAGCAATGGTAAATGACATTGTTTCTCTCCCAGGTCTTTCTTGCTTTGTTTATCCTTAGTGTATAGAAAAACCACTAATATTTGAACACTAATTTTGTATCCTGTGACTCTGCTGAACTTATTTATTAGTTCCAGGAATTTCCTGGATAATTCCTTAGAATCCTTGAGGGATAGGATCATGTCATCTGTGAAAAGGGATAACTTGATTTATTCTTTTCCAAGTTGTATCCCTTTTATCTCTTTTAGCTCTAGCTAAGATTTCAGGTACAATGTTGAATAGAAGTGGTGAGAGTGGGCAGCCTTGACTGATTCCCAAACTGAGTAGGAATGTTTCCAGTTTTTCACCATTTAGGATGATTTTTGCCATAGGCTTGTTGTATATGGGCTTTATTATGTTGATAATTGTTCCAACCCTATTTTCTCCAGGTTTTTTTTATCATAAATGGATGTTGGATTTTGTCAAAAGCTTTTTCAGCATCAAGTGAGAGAATCATGTAGTTTTTGTCTGGTGTATTATATTTATAGATTTATGTATATCAAACCAACCTTGTGTTTCTGGAATAAACCCAGCCTGGTCAAATGAATGATCTTTTTGATATGTTTTTGAATCCGGTTTGCTAGAATTTTGTTAAGGATCTTTGCCTCTTTGAGTTTATTGATGAGATTAACCTATAGTTTTCTTATTTGTTATGGCTTTATTTCATTTTCAAATCAGAGTGATGTTACCGTCATAGAAGGAGTTTGAAAATTCCATCCTTTTTCCTATTTTGTGCAATAATTTAAGGAGTATTGGTGCTAATTATTCCTTGAATATCTGGTAGACTTCTGCACTGAATCCATCTGGCCCCAAGCTTTTTTGGTAGGGAGATTTGTAATTACTGTTTCAATTTTGTGCCTTGTTATAGGACTATTTAAATAATTTGATTCACTGTGGTTTAACATTGCTGTGACGTATGTGTTTAGAAATGCATCCATTTTTCTTTGCGATTGTCAAACTTGGTGGTGTATAAATTTTTTAAGTATGCCCTTAGGATATTCTCAATTTCCTTGATATCTGCTGTGACATCTCTATTTTCATCTCTAATTTTATTAATTTGGTTTTTTCTCTCTTTTGGTTTTGGTTAATTTGGCTAAGGGTTGATCAATTTTACTAAGTTTTTCAAATAACCAGGTTTTTGTTTGATTGATTCTTTGTATTGTTTTCCTTGTCTCAATTTCAGTTATTTCTCCTCTGACCTTGTTAATCTCTGCATGTCTATTTCTTTTAGGGTTGGTTTATTCTTATGTCTCTAAAGCTTTAAGCTACATCATTAGGTTATTTGCTTGTGCTATTTCCATTTTTTTGGAAGTAGGCGTTGAATGCTAGGAATTTTCCTTTTTAGACCGCCTTCATCAAATCCTAGAAGCTTTTATATGGTGTGTTTTCAGTATCATTGAGTTCTGGGAATTTTAGAATTTCCATTTTTACTTCTGTCCAGACCCATTCCTCATTCAGTAGCATATTGTTAAGCTTCCAAGAACTTGTGTACTTTCTGGTGTTTGTTTTGTTCTGGATATATCTTTATTCCCTGTGGTTGGATACGAGTTGTGATTTCAATTTTCTTGTATTTGTGGAGGCTTGTTTTGTGGCCTAGAATATCATCTATTTTGGAGAAAGATTCATGGGCTCTGAAAAGCATGGTGTTAGGATAGAATGTTTGGTAGATGTCAGTCAGGTCCATTTCGTTCGTCCATTCAGTTTTTGGCCTGGTAACCTATCTATTGGTGAGAGTGGAGTGTTGAAATACCCTACTATTATTGTGTTAGGGTTGATTTGTTCTTTTAAATGTTGTAGTATTTATTTAATGAATGTGAGTGAGACTATGTTTGGAGCATATATGTTTAGAATTATGAATTCTTCTTGATGTATTTTTTATGAGTTTGTAGTATCCTTCTATATCTTTTATGATTTTCTCTGGTTTGAAGTCCATTTTGTTGGACGTTAGGCTAGCAACTCTTGCTTGTCTCCTAGTTGCCTTTGCTGGGAATATCTTCAACTATCTTTTGACCCTGAGATTATGCCTATCTTTCAAAGTGAGGTGTGTTTCTTGGAGGTAGCATATTGATGGGTTGTAGTTTTTAATCCATGCTGTTAGCCTATGTCTTCTGATTGGAGAATTCATCCCATTGATGTCTAAAGTTATAAATGAGAAGTTTTTGTTGATCCTTTAATTTTTTTGAGCTTAATTGTTTTTGTGTGTGTGTTTTGGCAGTTCTTGGCCTGGTAGTTGTTATTGGCATTATTTTTCCCTTTTATTTTTTTCCTTTTATGCTCTTGAGAATACTGATCAATTTCATTTGTCTTGAGAATTTTTTCTCTGAAGGCCTGGTTTAGTAGATAAAAAGGACTTTAGTTTATTTTTATCAAGAAATATTTTTCTTTCACATTCAAGCATGGCTGATAGTTTGGCTGGATACAGCAGTATGGGATGGCATTTGTGATCTTTCATAACTTGAAGTTATGTCTGTGTTTTGTGGTTTTTAACACATATATTTTTTTGTTTGGACATTGTGTTGGTATTATTTCCTGTCTGTCCTCTTGGACGTGTTTGTCCTTTTCTTAGCATCTTCTGTAAGCCTGATTTGGTGGTCAAGAAGGCCTTCAGTTTGTCCTTATGGTAGAAAATGTTTCTTTCACCTTCAATCAAGACTGATAGTTTTGATGAGTATATTAGCTGGGGTTGGCATTTGTGCTCATTCAAGGGATACAACTTGGAAAAGAAGAAATCAAGTTATCCCTTTTCACAGAAGTCTTTCCAACCCTCCCTTCCCTCCACTCTGCCACCCGGGACACGTGAGCACGCAGTCCAGCCAGGTCCCATCGTGCGACTTAGGTAAGCTCCATCAACGCCCACCCCCAGAACCCCAGGCCACCCAAGGGATCCAGCTCCTCCCACCATCCAGCCGGAGCCACCGCGCAGGCCTGTGGGAGGAGGAGGACACCCCTCTGTGCCCGGCCCCGCCCCCAGGTCCCCCAGGTTAAATAGCCCCCGCTGACACCCCATCCTCCCTTTCCCCACTCTGACACCCAGGATGCGCAGGGTCCAGCCTGGACTCACCTCGACTGAGGTAAGCTCCGTCTCCGCCCACCCCCAAAACCCCAGGCCAAATAATTCAGTTTAGTGAAAAACGCACAGAAATTGAAAGATCTTAAGAGTTAAAACAATGCCAAAGTCAAAGTGCAAATCCATGAGAAACAACACTCAAGTAAACAAATCTCCCACTGAAGGAATTAATCCCATAACGTTAGACTCCAACAAGAACAAACCCATGGAAAATGGCCAAGAAAGCCTGACCCAGGATAACGACCTTCAAAATATGATCATTACCATGTTCAATACTATGAAAGAGGAAATCCGGGAGGAATTAAATAATCGAATCAATCGCTTTGAGGAGGAACACAACAGACACATGGAGGAGTTGAGAAAAACAGTTCAAGAAACAAAAACTGGCAAAGAGCAGTTAAAACAGACTCAAGCAGAGTTTAAAACTGAGCGAAAAGACAAATTATCTTCAACCCAGAACTCCACAGAGAGTCTTATCAGTAGAACTAACGAAGCAGAAAACAAAATTTCAGACCTTGAAGATAAAGTGGGAGTATTAACCAGCTCAATGTAAGAGGTTGTTAAAGCCAAAAAGATACTTGAGAGAAATATTCAGGAGATATGGGACACCCTGAAGAAGCCTAACATGCACATTCATGGAATACCAGAGCAAGAATCTCAATACCACCCCTGAGGAAATTTTTCAAATGATAATCAAGGAAAACTTTCCTCATCTAAAAAAAGAGAGGCCCATCCATATACAAGAGGCATTCCAGCACCTCAAAGAGATATAACCAAAACAGAAGCACGCCACGGCAAATAATAGTCAAAACACTCCACATTCAAGATAAAGAACTGGTGCTGAGAGCTTCAAGGGAGAAAAAACAAGTCACTTTTAAAAGTAAACCTATTAAAATAACAAATGACTTTTCAGTAGAAACAGTAAAAGCAAGAAGAGCTTGGAGAGACATACTTCAAGTATTGAATGAGCAAAAATGTCGACCCAGGCTGATTTACCCTGCAAAACTATCAGTCATGATTGAGGGAGAAAGAAAAATCTTCCAGCACAAAGACAATGTGAAGGGATACATGTCCACCAAACCAGGCCTTCAAAAAATGCTAGAAATGATACTCAAGCGTGAAGAAAAAAACAGGCATATCCAGGAGAACAGAAGGCAAGTATAACACCATTAAAAGCGAAGCAATATACTTATAAAAACTACTAAACATAATAAATGTCTGGAATTAAAAATAGTTTCACCATTATAACACTAAATGTTAATGGCATTAACTCACGGAATCAAGAGACACAGATTTCAAATTTGGATTAAAAATCACAACCCATCAATCTGCTGCCTGCAGAAAACCCATCTCACCACAAGATAGGCATGCCCTAAAAATAAAAGGCTGGTCAACAATTCTACAAGCTAATGGAAGCAGAAAACAGGCAGAGGCAGCCATTATGATATAAGACAAAGTAGACTTCAAACCAAAGAAAATTATAAGAGACACGGATGGATACTACATTTTAGTCACAGGTACAATTCACCAGGAAGACTTCACAATACTGAACATATATGCACCCAATATGGGCCCCTCCACATTCCTTAAGAAAATCCTACAGCGTCTAAAGCAAGAAATCAACCCCCAAACGATAATTCTTGGGGACTTCAACACCGCTCTCTCAACATGGGATAGATCTACAGGTCAAAAGCTTAACAGAGACACTTTGGAACTTAATCAAACCCTGAAAGAAATGGACCTTACATATCTCTATCGAACTTTTCACCCACGCACCAAAGAATACACATTTTTCTCAGCAGCACACAGAACTTTCTCCAAAATAGATCACATATTGGGCCACAAAACGAATCTACACATATACAAAAAAGTTGAAATTCTAACCTGTGCCGTATCAGACCACCACGGCCTAAAGCTGGACATCCACACACAACAAACAAGAGAAAATACACTAACTCCTGGAAATTTAACAATATGATGCTGAATGAGAACTGGATTCAGGAAGAAATTAAAAAGGAAATTCAAGATTTCCTGAAAGTGAACGATAATGAAAATACATGAAAGCTGTCCTACGAGGTAAGTTCATAGCTCTTAATGCCTACATCAGAAAATTGGAAACATCAGAAATAAATAATTTAACGATGCAGCTTAAGGCTTTGAGAAACTTGAGCAATCTGATCCCAAAAGTAAGTAAAGAGAAGAGATTAGCAAAATAAGGGGAGAAATATCTGAAATCGAGATTAAGAAAACGATAGAAAAAATCAACCAGTCAAAAAAGCTGGTTCTTTGAAAAAATGAATAAGATTGATACACCCCTAGCTAAATTAACCAAAAGCAAGAGAGAGAAAACCCAAATTAACAAAATTAGAAATGAACATGGAGTTATCACTACGGATACCCAAGAAATCCAGAGAATTATAACATCATATTTCAAAAACTTATACTCTGTGAAGTTTGACAACACAAAAGAGATGGATGAATTTCTAAGTAAACACAACCTACCTAAATTGAATCAGGAAGTTGTGAATTATTTAAATAGTCCTATAACATACAAGGAAATTGAAGAAGTAATCTCGAATCTTCCCACCAAAAAATGTCCTGGACCAGATGGATTCAGCACAGAGTTCTACCAGACATTTAAGGAGTTAATAAAACCAATACTCCTTAAACTGTGCCATCAAATAGCAAAGGAAGGAGCACTACTAAATTCCTTCTATGAAGCTAATATCATCTTAATCCCAAAACCTAATAAAGATGCACTTAAAAAAGAAAACTATAGGCCAGATCTCCTGATGAACTACAGAGCACAAGATTCTCAACAAAGTCTTAGCAAATCAGATTCAAAAACATATCAAAAAGATCATTCACGGAGACCAAGTAGGCTTCATCCCTGGCACACAAGGTTGGTTCAACATACGCAAATCAATAAATGTAATTCATCATGTAAACCAGTCCAAAGTCCAAGACCACATGATACTCTCCATAGATGCAGAAAAAGCCTTTGACAAGATCCAACAGCCTTTTATGATCAAAACGCTAGAGACAGTAGGAATGGAAGGAAGCCTTTATCAATATAATAAAAGCTGTATACAACAAGCCTACAGCAAGGATTATGTTCAATGGGGAACAATTGGAAGCATTCCCACTTCGAATCAGGAACTAGACAAGGCTGTCCACTCTCATCCACTTCTATTCAATATTGTACTTGAAGTCTTAGCTGAAGCCATAAGACAAGAAAGGGACATAAGAGGGATTCAAATCGGCAAGGAAGAAGTCAAGCTATCCCTATTTGCAGATGACATGATCTTATACCTGAGTGATCCCAAAAACTCCATCCAGGAAGCTACTGGAACTAATTGAGAAGTTCAGCAGGCTGGCAGGATACAAAATAAATGTGCAAAAATCAGAGGCCTTCCTATATGCCCAGAATGAAAGAAGTGAAAAAGCCTCGAGAGAAACAATCCCATTTACCTATAACCCTAAAAAAATGAAATACCTTGGTATAAACCTAACCAAGGAGGTAAAAGACCTTATACAATGAAAACTTTAAAACCCTAAAGAAAGAAATAGCAGAAGACACCAGAAGGTGGAAAGACCTCCCATGTTCCTGGATTGGTAGAATCAACATCGTAAAAATGACCATCCTACCAAAGCAATATACAAATTCAATGCTATACCAATTAAAATCCCAAAGCAATTCTTCAAAGAAGTTGACCAAACAATCTCAAAGTTCATATGGAGGCACAAAAGACCCAGGATAGCAAAGACAATCCTGAGTAACAAAAACACTGCTGGAGGTATTACCATACCAAATCTAAGTCTATACTACAAATCCATAGTTATAAAAACAGCCTGGTACTGGCTCCAAAATAGACACACAGATCAATGGATAAGCATTGAAGACCCAGATATAAGCCCACAAAATTACAGCCAATTGGTCTTTGACAAAGGAGCCCAAAGAATCCAATGGAAAAAGAACAGCATCTTCAACAAATGGTGCTGCCAAAACTGGATCTCCACATGCAGAAGATTAAAGCTGGACCCGTACTTGTCACCATGTACAAGACTTAACTCCAAATGGATCAAGGACCTTGATATCAGGCCAGAGACTATAAAAACCACAGTTGAAAGCATAGGGAACTCCCTCGAGCTGATTGGGCTAGGCCAACATTTCCTAAACAGACATCCAATGGCACAGTCACTGCTACCAACTCTCAACATTTGGGATCTTGTGAAATCAAAGAGCTTCTGTTCAGATAAAAAGATTGTAAAATGAGCTCAAAGGCAACCCACAGAATGGTAGAAAATCTTCACTGACCACACATCTGATAGAGCTCTGCTGTCCAGAGTGCACAAAGAACTTAGAAAACTAAACACCAAGGAAACCAATGGCCCAATTAAAAAATGGGCCCTGGAACTTAAAAGAAACTTTACCAGGGATGAAATTAAAATGTCTAACAAATATCTTAAAAAATGCTCCACTTCCTTAGCCATCAGGGAAATGCAAATCAAAACTTCCCTGAGATATCATCTCACCCCGATCAGGATGGCAAAACTCCACAATACAAACTACACCAAATTCTGGAGAGGATGTGGAGAGAGGGGAACTCTCCTACATTGCTGGTGGGAATGCAGGCTCATACAGCCACTCTGGTGAGCTGTCTGGAGATTCTTAAAGAAAGTAAAGATTGAAATGCCATATGACCCTGCTATTCCACTTTTGGGAATAACCCCCCATACAGCAAAAATTCACCTCGATAGCACAAGCACGACCATGTTCATAGCAGCATTGTTTACAATAGCAAAGTCATGGAATCAACCCAAATGTCCAACAGTTGACGAGTGGATAAAGAAACTGTGGTCCATCTATACAATGGAGTACTACTCAGCTATCAAAAAGGATGAATTACTGGAATTTGCCGGGAAATGGATGTCATTAGAAACAATTATATTAAGTGAAGTATCCCAAACCCAGAAAAAAATGTACTCCCTAATAGGTGGCTCCTAGTACCAAACCCACCTGGCCCACCTTGAGACACTCATAGCTAAATCTATGTATTATCTACAGTAATTGCAAGGATTATGAACAGGAGGGATGGGGTTGGAGGGCCACACCTGAAACAAGCGGAGAAGTGACCATGTTACAGTAGAGAAAATAGGCCTCCATCAAGGACTGCAAGTAAGTAATGTGACACCTGGTTAAGTTCACAGATGTTAGTTCCTGATCATTTACAACTAAGGGGGTACCATCTCAACAGAAGGGGAGGGCATATAGACTGGCAGATAAAAAGTAACCATTTTGCAAATGGGTGACTGACCCACTCCCTCACTGAGGTTTCCTACTTTTATTTCATCTATCCTTGAATGTGCTCTTATAATAAGACTCCAGTTTAACAGCTTTTTGTCTCTGGCCACGGGGTGACATACAGTGCCCAGCAGGATGGAGTGAAGGACATTGCAGGAGCAGCAAAACTGCAAAAGAAAATCAACAAACCACAATCCAGAACTTCAGAGACTCTATATCAACCACCTAGAACTAGGCCAGACTAATCTCTCCCCATCCTGAAGCTCAAGAACATTTGCAGAAGAGGGGGGAGTAAGAGTGTAAGAGCAAAAGGATGGGAGGAGTAATGATTTGCAAGATACTCCACACAAGTTAGGCCCGAAGCAATCATAATTGGACTTTGCATGTCCTGCGCAATGTCCAACACACTATTGACCTCACAAAGTCTAGCATCTGCTAAAGGCACCAAGATCCTTGGAGGCAAGGGATTGGCAGCCACAGTAGTGTTCCTATGCTTAAGGTGAACACGGGAAAGGGTTCAGGGAAATGCCACTGGGTCCATGTATGTCATCGGAGAGGAGGGCCCAGAGTAGAGTCAGGCATGCACAAGAAAGGACTCTCTGGGAATTGGGGCGGGAGGCACTGGGGGATGGGGAGGGAGGAGTGAGGGGAGGGGAAGCAGGGGTTTGGGGGGAGGAGAAGGGAGGGAGGGAACTGGTGTACCTGTTAAGTTTGTATGAGCTGAAATAATAATAAAAAATGTATTAAATTTAAAAAAAGAAGTCTTTCCAAATTCTTCTGGCTTTTACTATTTCCATTGAAAAAATCAGTTGTTATTCTAATAGGCTTGCTTTTCAATATGACTTGGTTTTTCTCTCTTGCAGCACTCAGAACATTCTTTTTGTCCTGTATCTGAGATTTTGCTACTATTATTTGCCTTGTTGTACTCCTCCTGTTTTGGATGATGTGTGATATGCATCTTGTACTTGGATGGAGTGCTCTTTCCATAGGTGTAGGAAGTTTTCATTCATTATTGACTGAAAGATCTGAGCTAGAATGTCTTCTTGGGTTTCTTGTTCTGGGAGCCATGAAAACATAGGTTTGACTTCTTCATGACATCTCATAGCTCTTGAGTATTCCTTTCATTTTTTTAGACTTTTCAGGTTCTTTAATTGAATGATCTGGTTCTGTCAGTTTTTCTTCCAGATCTGATATTCTACCTTCTGCTTGATCTATTTTGTGTTTGATACCATCTGTTGGGTTTTCAATTTCAGTTAGTTTAGCTTTGAATTCCAGCTGAATTTCATTTTGGTGGGTTTTTTTTTCTCACTTGTTATAAACTTGTTCTTGCTTCCTCTCATTCCTTTTTCATCTCAGATGATTTTCAATTATTTTCCTGTTCATATAAGGTCATATGCTTACCCATTTCCTCTTAGAGTTCTTTTTTTTTTAGAACAACTCAGCAAAATAAAATTCCGGTTTATTGGTGGACATTGTTTCACACATACATCAAACAGGCCAAAAAAATAAATAAATAAATAAATAAATAAATAAACAGCAACTTCATAGACAAAAAAAAAAAAAAAAAGGAAAAAAAGAAACCTTTTATCTTTGGCCTTTTTAACCATCTCATACAAACCAACTACTTATAGTACAGCTAGGTACATACGCAAAAAAAGTTACTGGAATGCTCGGATAAGATTGTTTTTTTGTTGTTGTTTTTGTTTTTTTTTTACAAGGTTTTTTTTCTCCTTTGAGATTATAATGAACATGGTCACACCACAAGTAAAGTCAGAAGCAGGACAGAGAACGCTCCAAAAGCTGGTTTGGTCACCCATTATCATTAAAAATGGCTGACCCTTAACAATATGTACAAAAATATAAAATGTAAATAAAAAATACAAACAAATTTTCCTTTTAAAGTACTTTTAAGAAAAAAAGCAGGGCCTTGGAAGTTTTGGTTCTTTTTCTCCCCTGTTGCAGATTCACGTTGCGGTTTTGGTGGGGTGGTGGAGAGCGCATGTCATCTGGGTGGCACTGCCCGCGGTGGGCGGGCGGGGCTGCCTCTCTACTCGAAGGTGACCACGTTTAGATTCTGAGACGGGAAGTGAGGGGTGAATAGGTCACGGCGGCCTCTTTCAACTTCTTTTCTGCCGTCTATTCATCCTCATCGGTCTTCTGCTTCTTGGTGTCGACATCATCATCCTCATCATCTTCAGCTGCCCGCTTGGCCGTAGCTGCCTCAGCCTCTTCATCTTCATCTCCTTCCTCCTCCTCCTCTTCCTCCCCACCTTCTTCCTCTTCTTCATCTACCTCATTATCAGCCTCCTGCTCCCCATTTTCCTCATTAGCATTGCCATTGGCAGGGGCTTCTCTTCCGTTCTCGGCCTCCTCCACGACTTCCTTCTTCTCCTTCAAATCCTTGGTGGTGATCTCGGAGCTGGTGTCCACGGCCGCGTCTGACATGGTGGGGCTCGCCGGCGATCTGATGCAGCGAAAGAACAGACTCGAGTGCGAGGACTCTGGCCAGAAAGCTGCCGGAGTCCGCGGCAGAGGCGGCGGGAGGCGAAGGCGTCTGCAGCGAGCGAGGAGCCGGACCCGGGAGCAATGCAAAGATGGCTTTTCGGAGCAGCCAGTGGGGGGACTCTTAGAGTTCTTTACTTTCCTTTTATCATTCTTCATGTTCCTTTTGTAATCCTCAAAGTTTGCCTATCATGTCAATAATCTTTCTTTGGAGGACACCTTGGAGAACATTATCCTCAGAATTTCTTTCCTACTGATATCATGTTTTTCTGAATCTACACTAAGTGGGTTGGTATTTTTGTAGGAGACATGGTTTCCTGGTATCTAGTGCATTTTGTGGGGTTTTTTTAACATTTTTTTATTATTACTTCTGCTCATACAAACTTAGTAGGTACACCGGTTCCCTCCCTCCCTCCTTCTCCCCCTGACCCCCCTGCTGCCCCTCCCCTCACCCCAACTTCCCCATCCCCCAGTGCCTCCCCCCCAATCCCCAGAGAATCCTTTAATGTGCATGCCAGACTCTCCTCTGGGCCCTCCTCTCCGATGACGTACAAGGACCCAGTGGCATTTCCCTGAACCCTTTCCTGTGCTCCCCTTAAGCATAAGAAGACTACTGTGGCTGCCAATCCCTTGCCCCCAAGGATCTTGGTACCTTTAGAAAATGCTAGACTTGGTGGGGTCAATAGTGTGTTGGACATTGCACAGGGCATGCAAGTCCAATTATGATTGCTTCGGCCCTAACTTGTGTGGAGTATCTTACAAAGCATTGCCCTAACTTGTGTGGAGTATCTTACAAAGCATTGCTCCTCCCATCCTTGTGATCTTATAATCTTACCGCCCCGTCTTCCACAAATTTCCCTGAGCTTCAGGATGGGGAAAGATTAGTGTGGCCTAGTTCTAGGTGGTTGATATAGAGTCTCTGAAGTTCTGGATTGTGGGTTGTTGATTCTCTTTTGCAGTTTTGCTGCTCCTGCAATGCCCTTCACTCCATCCTGATGGGCATTGTATGTCACCCTTTGCAGTCATTGATGGAGGCCTATTTTTTCTGCTGTAACATGGTCCCCTCTCTCCTTGTTTCTGATGTGGCCCTCCAACCCCATCTCTCCTGTTCATAATCCTTGCAATTACTGTAGGTATTACAGAGATTTATCTTTGAGTGTCTCTAGGTGGGCCGGATGGGTTTGGTACTAGAGGCCACCTATTAGGGAGTACATACAGCACTTAATTATCTGGGTCTGAGATATTTCACATAATATAATTGTTTCTAATGACATCCATTTCCCAGCAAATTCCAGTAATTCATCACTTTTGATGGCTGAGTAGTACTCCATTGTATAGACGTACTACTTTTCCTTATCCACTTGTCAACTGTTGGACATTTAGGCTGATTCCATGACTTTGCTATTGTAAATGTGCTGCTATGAACATGGTCATGTTTGTGCTATCGAGGTGAATTTTTGCTGTATGGGGGGTTATTCTCAAAAGTAGAATAGCAAGGGTCATATGGCATTTCAATCTTTAATTTATTTAAGTATCTCCAGATGGCTTGCCAGAGCGGCTATATGAGCCTGCATTCCCACCAGCAATGTAGGAGAGTTCCCCTCTCTCCACATCCTCTCCAGCATTTGGTGGTGTTTTCTATTGTGGAGTTTTGCCATCCTGACTGGGGTGATGATATCTCAGGGAAGTTTTAATTTGCATTTCCCTGATGGCGAAGGAAGTGGAGCATTTTTTAAGATATTTGTTAGACATTTTAATTTCATCCCTGGTAAAGTTTCTTTTAAGTTCCAGGGCCCATTTTTTAATTGGGCCATTGGTTTCCTTGGTGTTTAGTTTTCTAAGTACTTTGTGCACTCTGGATAGTAGAGCTCTATCAGATATGTGGTTAGTGAAGATTTTCTCCCATTCTGTGGGTTGCCTTTGAGCTCATTTTACAATCTCTTTGTCTGAACAGAAGCTCTTTAATTTCACCAGATCCCAACTGTTGAGAGATAGTAGCAGTGACTGTGCCATTGGATGTCTGTTTAGGAACTGTTGACCTAGCCCAATCAGCTCGAGAGAGTTCCATATCCTTTCAACTATGGTTTTTATAGTCTCTGGCCTGATATCAAGGTCCTTGATCCATTTGGAATTAAGTCTTGTACATGGTGACAAGTACAGGTTTAATCTTCTTCATGTGGAGATCCAGTTTTGCCAGCACCATTTGTTGAAGATACTATTCTTTTTCCATTGGATTCTTTGGGCTCCTTTGTCAAAGACCAAATGGCTGGAATTTTGTGGGTTATATCTGGGTCTTCAACCCTTATCCATTGATCTGTATGTCTATTTTGGAGCCAGTACCAGGATGTTTTTATAACTATGGATTTATAGTATAGACTAAGGTTTGGCATGATGATACCACCAGCAGTGTTTTTGTTACTCAGGATTGTCTTTGCTATCCTGGTTCTTCTGTGCCTCCATATGAATTTTGGGATTGTTTGGTCAACCTCTTTAAAGAATTGCTTTGGGATTTTAATTGGTATAGCATTGAATTTGTATATTGCCTTTGGCAGGATGGTCATTTTTACAATGTTGATTCTATCAATCCAGGAACATGGGAGGTCTTTCCACCTTCTGGTGTCTTCTGCAATTTCTTTCTTTAGGGTTTTAAAGTTTTCATTGTAAAGGTCTTTTACTTCCTTGGTTAGGTTTATACCAAGGTATTTCATTTTTTTAGGGGTTATAGTAAATGGGATTGTTTCTCTCAGGGCTTTTTCACTCCTTTCATTCTGGGCATATAGGAAGGCCTCTGATTTTTGCACATTTATTTTGTATCCTGCCACACTGCTGAACTTCTCAATTAGTTCCAGGAGCTTCCTGATGGAGTTTTTGAGATCACTCAGGTATAAGATCATGTAATCTGCAAATAGGGATTGCTTGACTTCTTCCTTGACGATTTGAATCACTTTTATGTCCCTTTCTTGTCTTATGGCTTCAGCTAAGACTTCAAGTACAATATTGAATAGAAGTGGTGAGAGTGGATAGCCTTGTCTAGTTCCTGATCGAAGTGGGATTGCTTCCAGTTTTTCCCCATTGAGCATAATCCTTGCTGTGGGCTTGTTGTATAAAGCTTTTATTATATTGATAAAGGTTCCTTCCATTCCTACTGTCTCTAGTGTTTTGATCATAAAAGGCTGTTGGATCTTGTCAGAAGCTTTTTCTGCATCTATCAAGAGTATCATGTGGTCTTGGACTTTGGACTGGTTTACATGATGAATTACATTTATTGATTTGCATATGTTGAACCAACCTTGTGTGCCGGGGATGGAGCCTACTTGGTCCCCATGAATGATCTTTTTAATATGTTTTTGAATCCGATTCGCTAGGACTTTGTTGAGAATCTTTTGTCTGTGTTCATCAGAGACTTTGGCGTACAGTTTTCTTTTTTAAGTGAATCTTTATTAGGTTTTGGGATTAAAACAATATTATATTCATAGAAGGAATTTGGTAGTGTTCCTTTCTCTGCTATTTGATGGAACAGTTTAAGGAGTATTGGTGTTATTAACTCCTTAAATGTCTGGTAGAACTCTGTGCTGAATCCATCTGGTCCAGGACATTTTTTGGTGGGAAGTTTCAAGATTACTTCCTCAATTACCTCACATGTTATAGGACTATTTAAATAATTCACAACTTCCTGATTCAATTTAGGTAAGTTGTGTTTACTTAGGAATTCATTCATCTCTTTTGTGTTGTCAAATTTCACAGAGTATAAGTTTTTGAAATATGAAGTAATAATTCTCTGGATTTCTTGGGTATCAGTAGTGATAACTCCATGTTCATTTCTAATTTTGTTAATTTGGGTTTTCTCTCTCTTGCTTTTGGTTAATTTAGCTAGGGGTGTATCAATCTTATTGATTTTTTCAAAGAACCAGTTTTTTGACTGGTTGATTTTTTTATTGTTTTCTTAATCTTGATTTCAGATATTTCTCCCCTTATTTTGCTAATCTCCTCTCTTCTATTACTTTTGGGATCAGATTGCTCTAGTTTCTCTAAAGCTTTAAGCTGCATTGTTAAGTTGTTTATTTCTGATGTTTCCATTTTTTTGATGTAGGCATTAAGAGCTATGAACTTACCTCTTAGGACAGCTTTCATTATGTCCCAGAGATTTTGGTAAGTTGTATTTTCATCATCCTTCACTTTCAGGAAATCTTGCATTTCCTTTTTAATTTCTTCCTGAATCCAGTTCTCATTCAGCATCATATTGTTAAATTTCCAGGAGTTAGTGTATTTTTTCTTATTTGTTGTGTTGTGGATGTCCAGCTTTAGGCCGAGGTGGTCTGATAGGGCACAGGCTAGAATTTCAACTTTTTTGTATATGTGTAGATTCGTTTTGTGGCCCAATATGTGATCTATTTTGGAGAAAGTTCCGTGTGCTGCTGAAAAAAATGTGTATTATTTGGTGCGTGGATGAAAAGTTTGCTACAGATCTGTAAGGTGCATTTCTTTAAGGGTTTGATTAAGTTCCAAAGTGTCTCTGTTAAGCTTTTGACCTGTAGATCTATCCCATGTTGAGAGAGCGGTGTTGAAGTCCCCAAGAATTATTGTTTGGGGGTTGATTTCTCGCTTTAGATGCTGTAGGATTTTCTTAATGAATGTGGAGGTGCCCGTATTGGGTGCATAAATGTTCAGTATTGTGAAGTCTTCCTGGTGAATTGTACCTGTGACTAAAATGTAGTATCCATCTGTGTCTCTTACGATTTTTTTGGGTTTGAAGTCCACTTTGTCCGACAGCATAATGGCTACCCCTTCCTGTTTCCTGGTTCCATTAACTTGCAGAATTTTGGACCAGCCTTTCATTTTTAGGATGTGCCTATCTTTTGTGGTGAGATGAGTTTCCTGAAGGCAGCAGATTGATGGGTTGTGATTTTTAATCCAAATTTGTAATCTGTGTCTCTTAATCAGTGAGTTAATACCATTAACATTTAATGTTATAATGGAGAAATTATTTTTAATTCTGGAAATTTTTTATATTTAGTGATTTTTGTAAGCTTATTATTTGACATTTATGTTTTTGTGATATTATTCTACCCTTCTGTCTGCCTGGATTCGGTTGTTTTTTTCTTCAAGCTTGAGTATCATTTCTAGCATTTTTTGAAGGCCTGGTTTGGTGGACATGTATCCCTTCAAGTTGTCTTTATGCTGGAAAATTTTTCTTTCTCCCTCGATCATGACAGATAGTTTTGCCGGGTATATCAGTCTGGGTTGACATTTTTGCTCATTTAATACATAAAGTACCTCTCTCCAAGCTCTTCTTGCTTTTACTGTTTCCATTGAGAAGTCATTTGTTATTTTAATTGGTTTGCCTTTAAAAGTGACTTGCTTTTTTTCTCTTGAAGCTCTCAGGACCTTTTCTTTGTCTTGAATGTGGAGTGTTTTAACTAATATTTACCATGGCAATTTTCTATTTTGGTCATATCTGTTTGGAGTGCAAAATGCCTCTTGTATTTGGATGGCCCTCACATTCTTCAGTTGAGGGAAGTTTTCATTTATGATAATTTGAAAAATTTCCTCAGGTGTGGTATTTTGAGATTCTTGTTCTGGTATTCCATGAATGCGCATGTTAGGCTTCTTCAGGGTGTCCCATATATCTTGAATGTTCCTCTCAAGTATCTTTTGGCTTTAACAACCTCTTCCATTGAGCTGGTTAATTCTCCCACTTTGTCTTCAAGATCTAAAATTCTATTTTCTGCTTTGTTAGTTCTGCTGATAAGACTCTGTTGAGCTTTGTTTTGAAGATAACTTGTTTTTTAGTTCAATTTTAAACTCTGCCTGCCACTGTTTTAACTGCTCTATGCCTATTTTTGCTTCTTAAACTGTTTTTCTGAACTCCTCCAAATGCCTGTTGTGTTCCCATTCAAAGTGGTTGATGCGGATGTTTAACTCCTCTTGGATTTTCTCTTTCATAGTATTAATCATGGTAATGATCATACTTTGAAAGTCATTGTCTTGGGTCTGGCTTTCTTGGCTGTTTTCTGTGAATTTGTTTTGGTTGGAATCTATCCTTAAGGGGTTAATTCTTTCAGTGGGAGATTGGTCTCCTTGGATTTTGTTTCTCATGTATCTGCACTTTGACTTGGGCATTGTTGTTTTGTCTTCTAGGGGTTTTCAGTTTCTGTGTGTTTTTTCACTGAACTGATTTAGTTGGCATTACTACACTTGGGTAGTTATTATTAGTGCTTACCTTGGTTAGTAGGTTAGTAGACGGGGGTGAATATTAGTATGGTAGTGCACTTTTACGATGTAGTATTTTGGTGATATGTGAGAGTGAATGGTGTACTCCCTGTAGTTGTATATGTTTTTGGGGTGGCTATATGAAAAAGTTAATCTACAGTGATTAATATTAGAAATGAACAGTAAGGTGAAAAAAAAGGAGGTTTACTTATCTTTGGGCTGGATGTGAAGAATCTCTCCCATGTGATAGAATGATTGTAGAGGTTTTCAGATGTATGGCCTTTATCCCTTAGAACTTTGCTTGAGTTTTCTTTGGATTCTATTGAATTCTGAATAGCAAGCAGTGTGTCTTCTGTAGACCACGTGCGTGGGTCCCCAGGGGGCCAGAATGGCAGAGGGGTTGATGTTGATGGCAGAATTCTTCACCTGGGACCTGGGACTTGGCTTAGTGTCCCTCCCAAGCCCCGGGGATGTAGGAATGTAAGCAAGTCCTGTCCAGTTGGGTGGACAGGCGGGCGGGAGGAAGAAAGGGGCTGGGGCCCGGTGCCGCTGGGACATGGGGCGACCTGGGGGTCTGGGGCGAGGAGGACTCACCTGGGGATGGTGGACGGGGAGGCGCGCGGGAGGGAGATAGCCATTTTGTGGTTTTATGATGTGACTTGGGCATTTTCTGCTAAGTCTGTGACTGCTATCTTTGGTAGATGTTTTTGACTCTCCTGAGTGAGATGATTTTGGCTGTTGTTGGGAAACCTTCTCTGGATTGGACAGGATCTACTAGTTGTGTGATATCTCTGTCCCCAAGATAGGGGGTCAGTTGGGTGAAATGGATGGGTTGTATGCAGCAGGGCAGTCCCTCCCCTGGTTGCATGCAATTCTTACCTAACAAAGTTGGTCAATCACCAAATACAATACTTTATTTACCAATTAACAGTTGTATGAAATTACCTTTGGATTGTGCTTATAAGGTGAGGCATAAATGAAATTTGCATATAGACTTGTACCTCACCCCAAGATGTCTCATTATGTAGACAAAAGTAATATAAGATCCAATTTCTTTGATAGGAGATAGCCCATAATAGTGTTAGTGATTCCAAAAACAAGTGCAGTTTTAAAACCATGATGTGTATTTCTTTCTTAAAATATTATTTACACTGGGTAAAGTACTTATTGCACAAATATGAGAACCTGAATTCAGATCCCTAGCATCCTTGTAAAAAAGCAGGTGTAGTAGAAGACGCCTGTTACCACAGCCTTGGTCTGGTAGAGAGAGATGGAGCCCAGGTACTCTCTGACCATCCAATTAAGCCTAAATAGTAAGCTCTGGGTTCAGTGAAAGACCTTGTCTCAAAAATTAAGGTAGAGAGAAAGAGAGGAAGATATCCAACATTTTGATCATCTCTGACCTTCACACGAGCATGCATAGGCAAGTACAACCATATGCACACACACACATACGCATATGCACACATATATGTGTGCACTTATACACACACATGTGCACATACATTCAACATACATACACACACACACACATACACCAAAGAAAATACTACTACACAGTAAGCCTTGGGAATTTTTTAAATTGTAATAAACAAGATAACTTCTTTTTCCAAAGGAAGCTTTAGCACCTAATGGGGCCCAAAAGACCATAAGTACATCGCAGGCTGTGTCCTTATCTGAAATGCTTGTCAAGAGGAATGTTGAAGCTGTGGAACTTTGCTGGATTTCAGATTACTTTTATCTACATAATGAAATATCTTGGGGATGAGAGCCAAGTTGAAATACAGAATTTATTTATGTCTCACTTTATATGCATAGCTCAAAGGTAATTTTATATAATAACTTTAGGGTTCCTGACCTTTAACTGCAAACTACCCCAAGAGGACAGGGATGAATTTCTCTACTTGTCAAATCTTGTCAATGTTCAAAAAGTTTGGGATTTTCAATTTCAGACTTTTGGACTAAGAATTTTGTCCTTTCTTCTTCTTTTTTTTTCAGTTTTCATGTGTATGTGTGTACTCTGTGTGTGTATGTGTGTGTGTGAGTGAGTGCACATTCATGTGTTTTGCATGTGGATGGGAGCACATGTGTGCTTGTGCATGTGGAGACGTAAAGCAGATTTTAGTAATCATCTTCTTCCCCTTCTTCCACTTTACTGTTTTGAGACGGGGTCTCAAATTAAATCCAGAGCTCACATCAGGGCTCAGTTTGGCTCTCCAGCTTGCACTGAGAATTCCCAGACTCCACCTTCTGCAGATGGAATTAGTGGTGGGCTGCCACGTTTGCACAGCATCTTACATACAATCTCAGGATCTAAGCTCTAGTCCTTTTTCTCGCTCAGTAAGCGCTTTAACTGCTCAGCCTTCTGCCTAGCCCTGGATGAGGGAGTTTTATGCAGTATTACAATACAGGACAATAAGCTTGCTCATTAAGCTATTAAAGCAAAGTCCATGGAACTTCAAGAAATAGAAGGGAGCATGGGAAAATCTTCTATGAATCGCACAGTCCATGATAAGGAACTGAGCAAAAAAAAAATTTTTTTTCAGACTGTAAGCAAGGTTTTTCCCCCCAACAACTTTACTTCAGTCTTTTCCATTCATTCAGTTTCAGAGTTAGGTTTCAGTGCTTCTGTGACAGATTCTGAGCTCAATGCATGTGGCCACATACGCCATGCAACTTAAACCTGAAGACTTTGCACTATTTGCCCACATTTTCATATGAGAAGTCTTGTACTCATGGAGATTGGTTTTCTCCATGACTACATAGTTGGAAATAGTAAGATTACCATTTAAAGCTGACGTTCTTGCCAAGGTTGCTTTAACATCTTCTGTAGGGATGTCCTCAGGTGCTGGACTACATTTGAAGAAACCCTCAAGGGCTATTTTCTTCCATACCGACATGGTATTAGCAATTCCTTTTATTAGGCAAAATCATATGTTTATTACTTTATTCTAGTATAGGTAAAATAACTCAATGTTGTGAGCTGGGTATATTTCAAAGATAGCTGACTTTCCCAAATGCCAAAAAATTTTAGTTACTAATTGAAATATTAATCACTGAGGTTCCTCCATGTCTTAACTTATTTCAATTTCTACTACACAAGCCTCATTCCTGACCCTAGGCCTCAGACCATACAGTGGAGATAAGGAGCCCCCTATGTTTTGCTTTAAATATTCTACTTCCACTGGCCATGCCAATTTGTTGAGCATGAAGAAATGCCCGTGTTCAGATATCTCTATTAAAGTTTCACAAGGTAAAGGGAGCTAATGAAAACCATACTCAAAGACAAATGAACCACTTTGAGAAATGACCCCTTCTAAAGTGGTTTAGCAGGTGTCCAAGATTATCCTGGCATGTCTCTAAATCCAAACAAGACCTTAAAGAAACAAAACTCTAACGCAACTGACTAGACTGCAGCAATAATGATCATTATTATGATTTATCAAATCTCCATGCTGTTTTAATTATCTATTACCGTGTGACAAATTATCCCAGGGTGTTAAGCTGTAAACAATCAGTAGCCATTACCTTACTGTTTCCGAAGGGCAGAAATTTCAGCAGCTTCCTTATGAGGTCTCCTGAGATCCCAATCAGGGTGTCAGCCAGGGCCACACCCACCTGAAGGCTGTAACAGAACTGTAGGCTCCACTTCTAGATGTCACACTGACTTGTCAATTGTATGGTCCTCTCCTTAGAGGTTACCGAACAAGCTCTAGCTTCTTCCTAATTAACCCAGAAAACAAGTTCAAAAATAAGAGGTCTTTTATGATCTGGACTCAGGAGTCACCACCTCCTGTCATATCTGTACCCATTAGACTAGGTTCAGGCACTCTAAAAGGAGATCAATGTAAGGACAGAAATACCAGGATATGGCCCATTGGGGTCTCCATGCCACTACCTACTATTTACACTTAGCACTTCAAAGCAACTACTTTCTTCAGTCTCATTAAAACCTCATGGAATAGGATGTTACATTGATACTTATTTACGGGTAGACGATTCCCATTTATAGATGTGAAAATTAACATTTAGGCTTTGATAATGAACCCCAAACCAGCAGACATCATGCTGGAACCGCTCAACCAAAGATTCTGCTCTGAGCATTTAACTATGGACTTCTGACCATAAAGGCCTGGAATGTTTTACTGATGAGAAGCTGAAATCTACTCCTTGGGGTCGCAGAATAATCCTGGCATCTATGCATACATGAAGGTGGGATGGGAGAGAACGACAGTGCAAGGACAGACAAAGTAGTCCGTGCTGTGGTTTTCACCAGTGGAAGAATCTGGGCCACACGGTCCCATCCACTACCTGGTTTCCCAGGCAAAGCTACATTTCAGAAGCCAATACTGGTCTTAAGTGCTCTGAAATCCATTGACGGCAATAGTCAACAAATGCATCAAGATCCAATCTACACATTTTTCTCTTACTGTTGGCTACACTGCATGAATACACCTGAAGAGGTGACCTTGGTGGTTGCCTGCCCACGCGAATCCAGATTTCTTAGGGGGACGCATGTGTTCTGGAGCCGAAGGTTGAAACCAGAACATATAGAGAGGTTAGGGCAGGATTTATTGAAAATGAGAGAAAAGGGAAGAAACTCTTGGATGCTCAGTCTGAGGAAGGCAAAGAGGAACTGTAGCCTTAAGGTGGGAAAGCATCAGAGCAGAGGAGACTAGCTCAAAGTCATCAAGAATGGGGAGATCCATCATAAACAAATGGCCAGAGGACAGCGCAACCATGACATGACGGAATGGTGGGATAGAAGAAGGAAAGAGAATGTAGGCAGACCTACAATCCTTTATAATTGGCTGTTGCTAGGAATGACACATGAGCTCTAGGGAAGTAAGGTAGTAAAGACTAGAGGGGTAGTGGGTGTGGTCCTACAGGACCAGATTTCCTAGCTAAGCTAGCTGTCCAATAGAAATTATCCTATTCCAAAGGCTTTCTCGAAATCAGTCGGATTTGAAAATAAGAACAGCCAGCTTTAGAAACAATTGCTCACATTCTGTGTTTTATAACTGTCCCTCCAAAGTGATATTTCCAACTTCACAGAGCAAAGGTACCCAAAGGCCAAAACATGATGGTCATAATCAGTGATTGTACAGAATGTTCCTTCCGAAAACCAAGTTAGCATCCTCCCAGGAGTGATTCACCCTTATGTGGGCTTATTAAAGGAAGTTTACTTTTGAAAAGTACTCCTAACCTCCAGCACCAAATCCAGCTTCACTCTGAAACCTCACATCTGCTATTTTATAAATCATAGCCAAAGGAGTAATACAAATGCAAATTAAATGACAGGAAGGCCTGGGCTGAAGGGGAAGCAATCCCAGGAGAACTGCTTTATCTCCTCGGTAATGAAGATGACAGACTGGCTTGCATATGAGTTTGTTCTCTCCCAAGGTATGGGCAGAGACACAATGAGAGGTGAGGGCCACTGCTCTTTAGTGCATCCTGCAGTCTCTTTGGGCACCCAGGGTCATTCCCCAGCCTTCTCACAATCTTGTTTGGTTTGCTCCAGTAACCAATGACTGTTTTTGTTTATATTCTCCACAAATGCTGCTACAGGATGCAAAGCCTCAGCTCAGGACTGCTAATAATCTTTAATGTCTAACCATTCATTTCCATAAGCATGAAACCAAAGTCCCAGCCACTGGGTCCAGAAGAGCAGGTGTGAGCAGCAGCATCTGTCTGAACCTTAGCAGTGGTCAAATGGGGAGACCCAGATGTTCACAAGGTTCAATATTCAATGTTCAAAAACAAAATTATGAAAATGCTCCACATCCTTAGCCATCAGGGAAATACAAATCAAAACCTCCCTGAGATATCATCTCACCCCGGTCAGGATGGCAAAAATCCACAATATAAACACCACCAAATGCTGGAGAGGATGTGGAGAGAGGGGAACTCTCCTACATTGTTGGTGGGAATGCAGGCTCATACAGCCACTCTGGCAAGCCGTCTGGAGATTCTTAAAGAAATTAAAGATTGAAATGCCATGTGACCCTTGCTATTCCACTTTTGGGAATAACCCCCCATACAGCAAAAATTCACCTCGATAGCACAAGCACGACCATGTTCATAGCAGCACTGTTTACAATAGCAAAGTCATGGAATCAACCCAAATGTCCAACAGTGGACGAGTGGATAAGTAAACTGTGGTACATCTATACAATGGAGTACTACTCAGCCATCAAAAATGATAAATTAAAGCAATTTGCTGGGAAATGGATGGAATTAGAAACAATTATATTGAGTGAAGTATCCCAGACCTAGAAAATTAAGTGCCGTATGTACTCCCTAATAGGTGAATCCTAGTACCAAACCCCCCTATAGGCACTCAAGGATACATCTCTGTAATACCTACAGTAATTGCAAGGATTATGAACAGGAGGGATGGGGTAGGAGGGCCACACCAGAAACAAGGAGAGAGGGGACCACGTTACAGCAGAGAAAATAGGCCACAATCAAGGACTGCAAGTAAGTAATGAGACATCTGGTTAAGTTCACAGACTTTCCTTCCTAATCATTTACAACTGAGGGGGTGTGATCTCACCAGAAGGGGAGGGCATATAATCTGGCAGATAAAAAATAACCATTTTACAAATGGGTGATTGACCCCTCTCTCACCACCAGTTTCCTACTTTTATTACATCCAGCTTTGAATATACTCTTATAACAAGACTCTAGTTTAACAGCTTTTTATCTCTGGCCAGGGGGTGACATCCAATACCCATCAGGATGGAGTGAAGGGCATTGCAGGACCAGAAAACTAGAAACAAATATCAACAAACCATAATCCAGAACATCAGAGACTCTATATCAACCACCTGGAACTAGGCCAGCTTAATCTCTCCCCATCCTGAAGCTCAGGGAAATTTGCAGAAGAGGGGGAGGTAAGATTGTAAGAGCATAAGGATGGGAGGAATAATGATATGCAAAATACTCTACACAAGTTAGGGCCAAAGCAATCATAATTGAACTTTGCATGCCCTGCGCAATGTCCAACACATTATTGACCCCTCAAAGTCTAGCATGACTAAAGGCACTAAGATCCTTGGAGGCAAGGGATTGACAAGCCACAGTAATGTTCCTGTGCTTAAAAGGAACACAGGAAAGGGTTCTGGGAAATGCCACTGAGTCCTTGCACCTCATCAGAGAGGAGGACCCAGAGGAGAGTTTGGTATGCATATTAAAGGATGCTCCGGGAATGGGAGGGGGAGGCACTGGGGGATGGGGAGGGAAGGGGAAGGGGAGGGGGGCACAGGGCGGTGGGAGGTTGGAGGGAGGGAGGGGACCAGTGTACCTGTTAAGTTTGTATGAGTGGAAATAAAAAAAATAAATTAAAAAAATTATGAACTTGTGTTAACCACAACCAGGCCATTGTATTAAATCTCCTCCACCCAGCTGGAAACCACTCCAGGAGGCATCCTAATCCACTTCTGACTATCTTCCTGGTCCTCTGACCTCCTGCCCAGCCAAGCGGCCTTGAGAAAGGACCATCTTTTCCTGGTGTTCTTTTGCTCTCTACTCTGCACTGCTCTCTTCCCCAGCAGTGCGCGCTCTCTCTCTCTCTCTCTCTCTCTCTCTCTCTCTCTCTCTCTCTCTCTCTCTCTCTCTCTCTCTTTTCCACCCATGGCTTTCTTCAGACTTTCTCATGCTATGTCATCTGTGGTGGCTCTCTGCCTCTCTCCCTGTCCTCTCTGACTTTAAGTGATCTCTTCTGCTCTAATGCCCTCCCATCTTAAAGGCTATAAACTAGTTTTCTTGGCCACCAGACCCTCAGCTCTAATAAAGCTCCTTAAGTCTCTCCACCCAGTTAGTTTTTCTATATTAGTAGACCTCCAGGTTGACCTCATACATTATTAGACTCACTCTCCATTCCTCTCCTCTGCCCACCTAACATTTAGTACTTCCTACATCCTCAAAAAGACTTTGCTTAAGGGTGTGCAATAGATCAATTACAGTACATCTTAGAAAGAAAATATTAACATCAATATAGGTCAACAGCGTGTGACCACTTTTGGGGGGGTGGAGAGGGTGGAGAGCAACTGCTACCATGCATGAGATCCCTGAAAGTCCATGGATAAAGAAAAGTCAACCCAAGAGAGAAACTTAGAAATAGGGCCTGCTGGCCAGGGGAACCACGGTTTAGCCTTAAGGTGGGAAAATATTAGAGTAGATGAGATAGCTTCAAGTCAAAGGAAATGGGGGTACCTAGTGGACAGTGTGACAGAAGGAAATCTGAAGAAAAACTCCTGGGCAGGGGACTGTGTAAAGGGAGGATGGGAGGGTCCATCTTTTGTAGTTTCCAGACTTTGTTAAGGAGTTGCTAGGGAAATAAGGTAGTGCGTGGTGAGGAGTGGAATAATGTCATATAAAAGAGAGTCCTCAAGGCATTAGAATGGGAGTCAGGGATTTAGGCTGCATGGCCAATTCCCCGATTCACCACATTCCAGCCAGGGTGGTTAAGGGTAACAGAGAGCATCTTCACTCACCTACACACTGCTCTGCTCCCATGGATTTGGCAAGGACAGTGACGGTGTGGAATGATCTTTTTCCCCTCTTTGCTCTTCTTCCCCACATCTAATAAAACCTTTCATATTAAAAAAAAAAATCCCTGTGGCTCAGTGAGTGCCTGAAATATCTTTTCTTGTATACCCTCACAGATTAAATGGACGCTGGACACTAATTCAATGACTTTCCCCTTCATTATGCCTCTTATATCCAGTGTTACTGGCAAAAAGAAATCTAAGATCCTGCAGGAATCCCACAAAAGACTGATGATTTCTTATTGCAAGCGTGTGCACGCACACACACGAAACAAAGATGCTAAAAAGGTTTCTATTGCTTTATACTTTTGCGTTTTTTAAAAAATGTCTGACTTAAAAAAAGACATCTGTTCTCACATTCAGACTATAGCGCTATCACGTGGCTCCCCTATGGAGAGTTCCACTGAACGCTCATGACCTAATGACAATAAGAGGCAAATACATCCATACAGCCACCATGGTAAACATGTTGGATTCTCCCCACTCCCTGGAACAGTCTTGAGGAACCCCAAGACTCCCCGGATCATATTCGGAGAAGCACTGGCAGGTTTTTAAGCGGGCCATTGAAGTGAATGAGAGAAGGGAATAGCCCTTATGTAACTAAAGTTTTACAGCAAAAGTCCTAGCTTCACCCACCCCAACAAACTAGGCTCAGCACCTGCCCAAAACTGCCAATCAAAAAATGGATAATAGCGCTCCAGGAGATTGCTCAGTAGACAAAGAGAACTTTGCTGCATATGCGTGAAGACCCAACTTCAAACTTGCTTAAAAGACACAGCCATGCACTCACTCCTGTAATCCCAGTGCTGTGGGGCTGTAGAGACAGGAACATAGCTGAAGCTTCCTGGCTGTCAGCTCGCTCCAGGTTCAGAGGCAGAATTCATTCAAGGGATTAAAGTGGAAAGTGATACGTAGAGCAGGACAAAGGTCCCAAACTATGATTTGTCTCTACCTTGAGCCTTGAAAGGGATGAGATAGGTAAGGTAGACAGGGACCCCTGAGAGATTCTCATGCCTGTGCAGGGTCAAGCAGGAGTCTGACTCAACTAAAGCAGAGAGAACTGGAGGTAGAGATGGATCGCAGCCTGCTTACGTTTCTCGTGGGCCCCAGTGAGGAGTAATGTTCTTTTCAGCAAGAGTAATTTCTAGATGCTTGTTATACTTAAGCATATGAAATGCTATCAGTTCAAGCTTGTTTATATCAAAAGAAAAAAACTAAAATTATTATGGAACGATTTATTGATGTGTTTTAAAACTCTCAAAAGTTTGGCCATTAAATTTATTAATCACACTGGGGAGAAACCTTCTAGCAGCAAGATCTTTAACACTCAGATTATAGTTTTGGAAGAGCATTTTCCCCGAAGAAAATTCATAAGCAGTCTGTAGTCCAAAGTCTGGTCTGCAGGTAAAACAGGCACCCTGAGTCCAGACTTGTCAGACTTGAGGAAGTTGTTGAGCTGTCCAGAGGGACTGGAAAGAAAGTAAGAGACAAAGGGTGGGGAAGAGTCTCCAGAGGATACCTTCTGTGTGTGACAGGGTCTTGACACCCATGCATTCACCACAGCTGTGTTTACCTTTACAGGGCTGTGCTGGTCAACATTTCATCACAGGTAAGAGTTAAGAGTTCATCAGGGAAATTTGCAGAAGAGGGGGCGGTAAGATTGTAAGAGTCTAAAAATAGGGAGGAGCAACAATATGCAAGATACTCCACACAAGTTAGAGCTGAAGTAACCATAATAGGACTTTGCATGACCTATGCAATAACTGACATATCATTGATTCCCCCAAAGTCTAGCATGGATCACAGTAACTAGGATCCTCAGAGGCAAGAGAGGCAAGAGACTAACAGCCACAATAGTATTCCTATACTAAAAGGGAATACAAGAAAGAGCTCTAAGCAATGCTACTGAGTCCTTACACCTCATTAGAATGGAGGACCCAGAGGGAAGCTTGACATTCACACTAAAAGATGCTCCAGGGAGGGGGAAAGATGGGGCAATGGGAAAAAGGGAGGGAGGGGGGAAAGGAAGGGGAGAAGGGGGAAGGGATCAAAGGGGTCTGGGGAGGGGCGGAGGGAGGAAGGGGACCGGGGTATCTATTAAGTTTGTATGAGTGGAAAAAGATAATTAATTAATTTAAAAAATTAAAATAATTTAAAAATTTTAAAAAAAGAGTTAAGAACTCATGAGGCACCACCCCTCCCTGAGGAACTATTGAAGGAAGGGCAGCATTTTCTTCAGTAGTGTAACCACTGATATGTCACCCATGGTGTAACAAGTGCCCAGGCACACGCTAATGCAGGAAACCCTTATTAAACTCAGTGGGTTGGTCACACACGAAAAGACATGAACATAAGAGGGAGACTGGTCAGAAAAGTGTAAGGTGTTCAGTGAGAAGAGGAGGGAAAATGAAACCAGGTAATATGGGGTGAAAATGATTGGAGTTCATTATATACATACATGAAAATTTCAAGGAATGAAACTCATTAAATTAATATTTTTATGTTAAAGTAAAAGGAAAGTTACGGAAAATCTATTACTGAAGCTTCCTCCCACTTATTCATATATTAGAGTTTCAACATCAATAAAAGTAGCAACTCCAGTGGGTTAAAATTTATGAAGAGCACTTAAATATTGCATAGTGTATTAGTAGTGATTATGACAGGTCAACACTGGAGAACGATGTGAGCCAACTTCTCCTTTGAAATGCAGCCAATAGATGGAAACTAAAGCATTAACCTCCTACCTTTCATAAGACCTGCACCAAATGGATCATCTGGGTAGGAAAGGAAATTTCTCACTGTGGAAGTATTCCATCTGATAAGTGAAGGATGATAGAATTCCTTGAAAATGGTGAAATTCTCAGCGAGTAGTTACTCTACTTGCCTATCATTATTTCGTGTCTCCCATGGAAAATGGTAGACCCACCTGTAAAATAAAACTCCAAAATCAGAGGAATCCTCTACATTTGACCATTTATTTCTTAAGTTGTAAGGAAATACTTATTTCATAGAGTGAAAACCCTTTAAAACTTAAGTAATTATTCCCAAAGAACACATACCCTGTGAATTCATGATCCCAAACTTGCTTATCATAATAATCCTAAACAATCGACTCATCTGACAAACTCTCCCACTAACTAAATTATTCACATTCAGTGTACAGTAAATTGGCCATTAATAGCCATAAGGGAATTTGATCAATTTTTGTGTTTTCTCTTTTCAGGGAAAATCTCTCTGGGAGAGACAAAACCATAGGCAGGTGCTCAACCATTTTCTTTCTTACATCCACCCAGATAAGAGGACACATGAAAAAGGTCACAGAAAAATAGCAAGTGAATCGAAAGGTCACAGTAGAGAAGAGACAAGTGGACCAAAATGTAGATGTCAAAATGACGTGCTGCGGATAATCACAAAATAATGTGAAAACTGACTGACTACTTAGTAATGCTTTGGAAAAGAAGGAAAACCTGGGCAGCTCTGCTATGTGCTGTGTTTGGTCTCTGTGAGAACCAGCATGTGACAGAAGAAATAGTGTATTACTTCAACGTTGTGCTATAAAAGACAGTGACTTCTATCTGGGTTGAATCTTTATCTCCTTTTCTTCTTTCTTTCCTCCCTTCCTCTTTATCTGGCTCTTTCCTTCTATACACACACACACACACACACACACACACACAAATACACACACGCAGTGGTTTATGTTTCTTCTCTATTATGTATTCCGAGCAGCTTTTTTCTTTTTTGCCTGTGTAGGGGTGTGTGTGTGCGTGCATGCGTGTGTGTGTGTGTGTGTGCGTGTACAAGTAAGCACTTCAGTGTGTGTGCCTATGGAGGCCCAAGGGTGACTTCAGGGATCAACCTGACTTTCTCTCCCTCCTTATTGCTTTGCTATAGGGTTTCCCAAAGCAAGAAGCATGAAAGCTGCTATCATTTCCTCCCAGCTTTTTTACATGATATCTGGGATTCAAAATCAAGTCCTTTTGCTTGTGAGGTAAAGGTTCTAACCCCTGAGTCATCTCTGAACAGAGGCCCACTCAACAAAGTAATCAAAGCCTCCAGACAAAGCCCAGTGTGAAATGAAGGTTTGCCAGCAAAGCACAGGAATGGGCCAGGAACCAGATTGTCCAGGCTGTTGCATCTTGAGCATAACTACAGTCTTGACTAACAGATGGTCTTCAACCTTGAGAGAGACTATGAGACAGAACTCCTTACATAAGTTGATCTAAGGACGCAAGACCAATCGTTACTTGCTATGTTAGTTAGCCTGCTAAATTGGGAGATAATATTTTTATGCAGCAATTAAAAAAAAACGATTATAGTTTGGTATGAAAAACAGGATATGTCATAACAGAAAACTGAAATATAGAAGAGGAATGCATAGATTAAAGATTAGCTCAGTCAGTAAAGTGTTTGTTGTATAAGCATGAGGACTTGTGTTTGGATTCTCATATCCCATGCAAAAGCTAGATGTGGGGGGAACACATCTGTAAGGCTAGCACTGTGGGGCAGAGAAAAGAGAATCCCATGGTTTTAGTAACCAGCAGTTTAGCTAAAATAAAAAGCTTCAGGCTTGATGAAAGACCCTTTTTAAATAAATAAATAATGTAGGGATTGAGGACAGACATCCTGACCTTAGTCTCTGACATCCACAGGCAAATATACCTCCATATACAGAGAAAGCGAGAGAGAGAGAGAGAGAGAGAGAGAGAGAGAGAATGAGAGAAATCACAAATAAAAAGTCTAAATTGTCTGTATTAGATTATTGGCATAATCTGGACTTTAAGGCTGTCAATGGAAACCTAAAGGAAAATCTTACAGGAATGGGAAGAAAGGGTGTCCTTATTACGTGGTTGAGGTGGGCACTAGAGGTGATGTGGAAAATGATGTTAGAAAAAGCACTTGGTGAACTAGATGCTCCAAAGGAGTTTTCCAGTCAAGATGGTGAAATGCCACCCAAAACTGTTTACATAGTTTACATGTAACGTAACATTACATAAACATAAGAGAGTGACTAAAGAAAGGACTGTAAACAAAAACACCAGCCCTTTCAAGTTTTCTACTTTCTCAGCCTTTTAAATAGCAAGCAACACTAAAGTTAAGAAATGACCAGGAGCAGATCCCAGGCATGCTCAAGAAATCATAGTTCAAATGTGATACAGAGAGAATATCATAGTTTATCTTTATTGTTGTGGAAAAAAATTCATGACCAAACAGCTTATGGGAACAAGGGGTTTTATTCTGGCTCATAATTGTCCAGTTACATTTCTCAATCTAGCTTAGCAGGAGAAATCCACACCAATATCAAGGGCTGAGGAAACTGGCCATACCATATCCACAGGACTATTAAGAAAGCTTCCCTTGCTAGAGAATATGTCTCTCTGAATATGTTGAAGAATGTCGACTTACTTAACCAGCTCCCTCCACTTTATCCATCTGCCCAAAGCATATCCCACTTACACTGGATCTCTACCCCAACACCAATCAATTAGACAATCTCCTGAAAGTTTGCTTAGGTTCAACTCAACTATTAATCTTTATTGATGTATTCAGAGTTCCAATCTTCAATTGCCAAGTTGATACCAGTAACTATCTACCACAGGGTAAGAGCAAGAAAACTCCTTCGGGACTTTGGACAACCAATGGTAGCACCTCAGAGTGTCAACCAGTCAGACAAAAGAAGAAAACCAGAAAAGAAAAACTGGTCTCTCTTAGAGTTTTAAAAAGGTGACACTCGGATCCCTCAAATCAAGTCACAGTGTTTCTAAGGATTTCAAGTGTTATTTCTCAATGGGAGACCAGACTAGAAATGTTCTTATCTTGAAAAGAAGTGTAGCTGTACACGTGTTTAGGGAGTGATGCAATGAAGTGCACAGGAGACCCACAACATTTTTAAGAGAATTCCATACATAGAAACATTACCACTTAAGGGAACAAGGTCTGCCTTAAATGAAAAAAGATTGTAAGATCCCAAAATCTACAAGTAGGAGACAGACTGGTAAAGTTATTGAGGTTTTGTTAAGTGGACTAAGGTTGCTGTGACAAACACCAGAGGTAATAAAGAGAAAAACTTATTGTAGGGGAAAATAGTTTACTTTGGTTCCAGTCCAGGGATTGGCCCTTGCTGATTTTAGGACTGTGATGAGGTGAAGTATCATGATAGAAATATGAAACACCGCAAAACCAGTCACTGTGTGGCCAGGAAGCAAAAGAAACTGGGGAGAAGAAAATGTCCAGCATTACACAGTCCCCTTCAAGAGTACATTCCTAATGCTTGTTATAACACTTACTCTGCATTGTTGTTAAGGGAACAAAGGTTTGGGGTTTTTTTTTTTTGTTTGGTTGGTTGGTTGGTTGGTTTATGATTCTTGGTTATAGTTCCTTGTCCGGCTTCGCAGAAGAACTCGCAACAACACCAGGAATCCAGAGAACTGGTCATACCATATCCACATATCCACTGCTGAGAGGGGAGCAATCTTTACTTGCCAGACCAGTATGTTTGATAAAGTACATCGAAGAATGCCAACTTCTTTAACAAGTTCCCTCCACTTTATCCACCTGCCAAGGGACTAGCCTCACCCATCATGGGTGGGCCTCCCTCTCAATCAGATAATCTCTTACAGGCTTAGTCTAGGCTTAACTAAGCTACCAGTTCTTCACAAATGTGCCCAGAGCTCTAAGCTTTCAATTGTCAAGTTGATACCTGTATCTAACTATGACAATCTAGAACTTCCTCTTGGTTCTACCTCTTTAATTTCTACCAGTTTGTGAATCAAGCTTTTAAGATATGGACTACTGGAGAACATTCATGATCCAAACTATGGCAGCTACTAGCATGAGAGTCACCTTTTATAAAAACGAAGGATAGCTCAGAGAGCAGGTTTGGCATTCATGGAGAGTAACTACTGAGCAGAAGGAAGCAGAAGTTCCTAATCAAGGAACTCCAAATGATTGCCCAACTAGATTTCCCAATTACTATGGTCCACCAATTCTAACTCCAGTTTTCTCCTCTTCAAAACAAGAATGTCAGCAGAAGTTATCCCATGTCAGAAATTATCACCCTGTGTTTTTTTTCATAGAGCAAGAGGAATCTTACTCAAGAGTAGATATGATCTCACAAGGTGAGATTCTGGGCTGATGTTCTTACATGAATGTGGAAAAATAGCCTTTGTGTATCTACACTAAAGACACATTTGAAGGAAAAAAAAATCAAACTTGGTAAAATGAGATGTTAATTCCTTACAACTTTTATTATCCTACTCTGTTGTAAAGAAACTCACATAGGAACATAAGTAGGTTTGTATAAAGGTGTGTATTGACATATTAGTCATTATAGCAAATGTATAAGCAATCTGGATACCGTTACTAGAATGATAAGTGAGTAAAACACCCAGTAGATCTTCATCTGGTGACAAAACATAGCAATCAGGAAAATCCAGAAATTTACAAGCACTGACATTAATAAATCCTTATTTTTTTAAAAAAATAGGATTCAGTAAATCAATGAGACAAAATGAGTTCTGTGAGACAGTACAAGTATATAAATTAAAAAGACACATTTGTGAAAAAAAACTTTGTTTCCACTGAGCCAAAAAATTAAATGTTATATAACAGGTATCTACAGTGAGTAGTGAAATGAGGCTGAAGTTGTGTGTGGCTTAGTGGATGGGAACTTTCCTAAAATGCTCAAAGCTTTAAGTCCAAATTCTCAGCACTATGGATTGAATACACATACAGGCAACAAAGGAGAAAAAGATATAATAGATCCCATGCTGAGGTAGCCCATCACTACAACTCTTAATGTGTGAGGTCCACTAAATTAAAAAAAAAAGAAAGAAAAGTAAGAAACCACCAATAAAAGTCAAAAGCATATTAGAAGGACAAATTAACTAGGAAGTGTACAAAACCTTTAGCTAAAGCCTTTGAGAGTTGGGGTGTGGCATTGGAAACCATAGACCCTAGATAACTTCTTCTCTGACTGACACTTTACACTGACTTTCTTTCAGATCTTCTTATCTTCTCTGCCATGAGAAAACTGTCAGGAATTACAAGTAGCTCATTCTGAAGAAAAGATCCAAAGCTGTTGTGCTTGCTAGTCTCCTGCCCCATGCTTGGAGGGGTGTAGAGATGTGAAGAACTGGAAGGGAAAGAAACTTACAACTTTACAACCCAATCGAGTTTCCAGATTTAAGGTGGTCTTGAGGCTCCTGGGAAACCGAGCAATCTGGGTCCTCTGGTTCCTAGATCCTTTCTAAAGCATCCCGTTCTCTTTGAAAATAGAACCAAGAGCATTTTGAAAGCTACTAATTAAGTAAGATTCGTGTCACATTCTGAAATCGTGTTTCATTAGTGCAAGAAAAGAATGCTGCTATTAGCCACATTTATGTCTTATTAACAGTATGAAAGCATTAAGGTGACTTGCTTGGGCAGCAGTGATCCTGATAGCCTCTTTGCGGCCCACATTAATTAGGAAGTCATCCTTGAAAGGCCAGCATGATACGGTTAGCTGAAAATGAATAGAAATATGGGGTTAGGTTTTTCTATCTCTCTTATTCCATTCTCCACTGAAATCTGGATGGTGCTTGGGTAAATGATATTCAAGGGTCTCCATTGCTAATACCTTTAATGAGCCTATTAAAACCAGGAAGAGAGAAACCATTGTGCACCACAAAAAAAAAAAAAGCAGGCCGGGAGAAATGGCTCATGCCCAATGAAAACCAAATATTCATGGCTCGTGCAAGAAGCCAGGTGCAAGAAAGGAATTCAGTATCCATCTGGACACTTAAACCTTAAAATAATATGGAGGGGATAATTCACAGAATTGAAAATGAAGAGTAGAGCAGCAGATGCAAGACTGGGGAGAGAGTGTAGGTTAAGACTGTCTATATGAGACTCAGATAATGAAAAGATAACTTCATCAAAATATGAGGAGGTGAAACAGAGAGTGACCAGTTCTGCCCGGCACAGGTGCTAATTGCGCCTATTTTAATGGCTCTTGAAACATTCCCATTTGTGCATGTCAGAAACAGGCCATCTTTGCATTGTTCTATTTCTATCTGAAGGGATGGACCCTTGTATTTTAAACTGATAAGAACAGATACTACACTTGATCTTGGCCAAAAGGACCCATGCATTTCAGAGCTCATCAAGGATAACACGGGAAACTCCTAAGAAAGGGAACAGCATGCATTTGAGGAGCAAATAATAAGTCTCATTCATCTAAGTTCTATTCTTTGGAATGAAAGCCAGCTGTCACAAAAAACGTAAACCTTTGGTGAAGATATCATGACATTGTTCTAATTTATCTATTCATCCCAAACTGCAGAGCTTTCAAGAGAGTAGAAGAGTGACCTTAGGAAGATTTCTTATCTTACACTGGGGTAAGCGATGTCAGACTAGGACTGTGCCTATTATGATAAGCAAATTCAGAGCAATTTAATAGCACAATAAACACCAACAAATAAAACTGTCCCTTTGAAAAACAGATCCAGCTAAGTATAGCAATACAGGACTATTATCTGAACATTCCAGAGGAAAAGGCAGGAGGATCAGGAGTTCTATGCATTCCTCAGCTCCACAGCGTGACCAGTCTAGAGAGACTCTATCTCAAAAGCAAAACAAAGCAGAACACAGTGTAGAGAGATATATATTCTTTATATTGCTGAAAAGCACAGCTTTTGTCTTTTCTGGGAGAAGTCCAATTTTTATCCACATAAAGATAGGATAAGAATTGCCAGAATAGGGCTGCGGAGGTGGCTCAGGGGTTAAGCCTCTGCCTTGCAGGTGGAAGGTCCTGAGTTTGGATCTCAGATCCCACGTATAGACGCCAGGTGGAAGCCGGGGCGGCCTGCGTTTCTGATCCTGGTAGGGCGGAGCCTGTGAATCCCGGGGCAGAGTAAACAAGGAGGAGGCGGTCCATGGTGGTTCCCGAATTCGCCCGTGGTTCTACACACACACACACACACACACACACACACACACACACACACAGACACACACATACACGCAATTGAATAAATAAAAAAAATTTAAAAAAAAAAAGAATTGCCAGAATAAATGGAATGGACCAGGATGAAAGCATTCAGTCCAAGGAACTGAATGTGAAAGGTCAGTAAAGGATGCTCCACTGTCATGGGCAGATGGCACTTTCCTCAATGCCAACAAATATAAAAGTCACTAAAATCCCCTCTCTCCCCCAGAGAAGCCTCTGCCGGGGCGTGTACAGGACCAGGGGAGCAAGCAGATGCTTTCAATATGCATCCCCCGTGTGTGGCGGGGACAAAACACATAAGGAGTCAGAACCACGCACCAGAGGTGATTAAGAAATCCATCATGAGCAGATGGATGCATGCGTCCAGTGAGGCAAAGGGCAAAGAAGCAGATTTGCACAGACATGAGGAAGAAGCTCCACCAGTAGTCCACGGCTCTGATCCTAGATGCGTGCAAGTTCCCAGACCATGGGGTGTTCGGGCCTTCGGGAGTTAAGGCATCTGTAGGAGGCAGTCTGGATTGGAGGCTGATGCATGCGCTGCTGGGCCCCTGGACCTAAACGGCTTGAATTATTTTCTTGCAATTTGTTTAAATGATGCTAAACCTCAGCTTTCTCCTCTGCAGATAATGATACTATTGGCAAATAACCAAGGCAATGTAGGAGCAAGGTCTGATAACCAGGATCTGATAGTCGGCAAGCCTGTGCTATTAGTATTCTAACTGTCACAGACTCCAAGTATTCATGTGCTGATGTGCTTATAAAATTCTGGACGAGAGTTCTCAGAAGTCACTGCTTATGATTTGAGGAATGTGCTTTCAAAATGCAAACTTGGTAATATCTGTAATATTTCAGAAGAGTATTTATGCTTTGGGATAATATCATTTCATATTTGAAATGGCCTTAAGACAAAACTGCCAACACCAGACTAAAGGAAACAAAATCTGAGCATAATATCTTCAGTAAAAGAATGAACTGTGAATATCACTGATACATCTCAAGTTTCCAAATTAACCTAGAGGGCTAGTGAATCACCACAGAATAAAGTCCATCTAAAAAGCAATTCTCTTGACATATATATGTGCAACTTCTGTGGCGGGTCCCAAGGATAAGGCTATGTGCAGTGTGAGTATCTACAAGGTTGAGCAAGTGAAACTCTGGAGGCAGGCAGAAGAGCAATACATAAACAAAGCTAGAAAGCACAAAGTAAATACACAATACTAAAAATGTCTCTAAAACAAAAGAAAGGACACACATTCCTACTAGAGCCTTCTTGGTGGAATCCCCCTGAATATAGAAGCATCTGCCTCTATAGGTTTTCGTTTACTTTATTGTTTCATTTTTCTTTACCGACGAATTTTGCCTGTGGGCAGTTTCATGAGTGTATACAAAACATTGCATTTACTCTTCCCTTTCTTTCTCATTTTCTTCTCCACTACCCTATCATTATCATCCCTCCCCCTCCTTTTGAAGTCTTCCTTTCATATTTATGTTCTTTTCCTCCTGTTTTGTGTGTGCTGGGTTCAAACAGAACCTCCTGTGTGATTCATGGGTTGGGATCCCCTAGTTAAGTCTAACAGACTCCTCCACGGGCACGTCCTCCACGGGCACGTCCCCAGCCCCACATCAGCTGCCCACTGTTGATCGGTACCTTGCAGGGCCCCATGGGTTTCTCTCAGTTCACAGCTGTTTGTTCACTGACCATGTGGGTCCTCTGTGGACTTAGCATCATCAGTCATCTCTCTTGTGAGTTGTGACTGCCATGGTTGTGTCGTTTTTGAAGGATGACATTCCACAACCCTTTTCTCTGTCTCCGAGCTCTCCCGTTCCTTCCTCCCTCTCTTCCACAGAGGTCTTTGCTTATAGGCCAGGCTGAAGGCTGAGTGCTCTTTAACATCTTGGGCAGCTGTGCTTCTCTACATTCACCTCCAGCTCTGATGAGGAGAAGGTCCTCTACTTAAGGCTTAGGGGAATCTTTGTACTCTTTCTACTCCCTCCTCTGTGATGGTTTCCAATCCTTGAGGTAAAAAGGCTAGATGCTCACCCCCCTTACCCCTGGGACCACATGTTTCCAATCATCTATCCACTGTCAATCACTGAAAGCATCTTTGGAGATAAAGGTTAAAGACTGCACAAATTACTGTCATTGCATTAAAAGATTACTGTTTAGAAGGCAATTTGACATTGTGTCTTGTTAGCAAAACAATATTAGTACGTTTTCTCCCTAGGAATTATGACTTTTCTGTCCATAGGTTTTTAGCTTGGTTCATAGTAGCAGGTGTGAGTACCCTCCTATGTAGCAGACCTTGGATCCAATTAGAGAGTGATCGGTTACTTCTGTAACTCTCATACTATTATTGCACTGATGTGCATACGTTGTCGGGCTGGTTCTTGTTGTAGTTCACAAGATTCCTTGCTGGGTGCACTAGATTGAGTTCCAAGCACATTTGTGAGGAATTAGTGGTCAAAGTACACTTTTGAGGCTTGACGATTGACTGATGGATGTAGAAAGACCCAGCCCATGGTGGGTGGGATTCCCTGGGGAGGTAGATAGGATGGTGGGAGTTGGTTCAGAGTGACACTTGTCCCTCTCTCAGCAAGCCTGTGGCTCCTGTGTGGCCAGTTTTCTCACTTCCTGGTTGGTATGAGTTCTCTTTCCAAGCTGGACTAAGAACTGTAACTGAGAATTTTAAGAAAGGACAAAAGCTCTCTGTTCATGATTTATTGGCAACATGCAGACGAATTGCAACCCTGAGTGAGACTGTTCATGGGTTTGTTCCCCAGCAATCTTCACAGTATTATTTCATAAAAGTGAGCCAGCTGGGAGGAAGCGTCCAGATCACTTCCATCTTGATTTCTACATTCCCTGTGACCAAAGTGTGCATTCTCTTCAGCAATAGGGTCTTAGCATCGAGTTCTGGAGGAAAACCAAGAGCAATGGCAGCAGTCTACACTAATGTGGGGTCTTTGGGACCTCTGTGACCAACAGTTCATACGAAGGTATCACCACCTAGTTCTGGGAGTTTGTTTTGAATCTTCTGTGACTTCTGGGGAGGTAGATTTTGAAACAGTTTCTGCTATACATTTCCCCCCTCCTTGTACCTCTGTGCAGAATACCCCTCATACAACTTTCTGTATCACTGTATTTTTTAAAAATGTAATGAGATCGTAGGTTCCCATATGACTTTCTCTATATCCTTGTTTTTTATCCCTCTCCTGCCTCTCCCCTAACCTGTTCTCACACTCTTTCTTCCTTCAACCTCCTTCCCATGATTCCATCTTCATACAACCCACTGGCTTCTACTGCCCCTCCCTTAAAGTCCTGCCTCACTTCCTCAAAAGTCCCTTATAATTTCCTGACTTTTAAAGCTGTCAAAATTAAGCATACAGACCTAAAGGGTCAAAGCTAGGATCCTCATGTAAGCGAGAACATACGGCATAGGAGACAATACGCGATTTATTTTGCTTGTGGTTCCAGAGGGGATGTGATTCCTTATGGCAGGAATGAAGGAGGAAGAAGCAAGGAGGTGATTCCGGTCACCACCATCATCATGGAGGCAGAAAGAGCAAGAGCAACCTGTGGAAGCAGGACCAGGGCACCGACCCTCAAGGCCCGCCCCCTGTAACATCCTGTCCTCTAGCAAAGCTCCACCTCTCAAAAGCATCACAACTTTCTCAGATATTACCATAAACTAAGAATTCAAACCCATGAGCCTGTGGGGGAACAATTCATATTCAAACCATGACACTAGTCTTCTGTCAATTGTATAGCTGGCAAAGACTTTCACCCATTCTGCAGGCTGCTGCCTTGCTCAATTAACAGGTCTTTTTGTTGAATGTAAGCTTTTAAAATTCATGAGGTCCCATGGGTGAACAGTTGACCTGAATTACTATGAGACAGGATTCTATTCAGAAAGTCCTTAGCTAAGACCGTCTCTTGAGAGTACTCCCTACTTTTTCCTCTAAAAGTTTCCTGATTTTAGGTTGTGCGCTAAGGTTCTTGATCCACTTGAAATTGCTTTGTGTGCAGGATAAGAGACACCAGGACCTACTTTCATTCTCCTGTATGTGGATATCCACCCTCCCCAGCACAATTTGTTGAAATGCTCTTTTCTCCAATGTGCTGGGGATTGCTGTCCTTGTTGATGCTGTTGTTTGGTACCTCCGTTAAAAATCAGGTGGCTAAATATACCTATAGGTAGGAAGATAATACATCAAACTGCTGTTGGCTGTTACTATACCCATAGAATGGGCACTTACAGAGAAAAACTTTAGGTCTAAACTTGGATGAGTGAGGGAAATGCACATATCAGTGGGGTGGCCTGAAGAGAAGTAACTTGATATACCTTGGAGGTCTGAGCACCCGCAGTAGTAGACAAGCCAGAGTAGACAAGCCAGAGTGAACCCTGGGATCCATAAAAGCAAACAGGTGGAAGGGTGGGAGGAAGTGGGAAGAAACAGTGAAAGGAAGGGAAGGGATGGAAGGGAAAGGGAGAGAGGGAAGCTGGGATGAATACTCAATATGCTTGTAAAAGTAGAGAAATAAATTTAAAAAAATGAGGTGGCTAAAGGTCTGTCACTTTTTTCTTACAAGATTCTGATTCTTCTTATTCTCATTTCACACATGAAGGAATGGAACTAGCACAAGCAGAGGCTTAGCTTTGGATTGCTCCAAAGAATATGGCTTAGGATTGAAGTTGGAACTCTCTGGCCAACTCCTTCACCCACTCCCTACTGTACCTCACTCTCTACCCTCAGAGGAGCAATGGAATCCCTCTCTTGGGAATTCCAAGAATAGTGTTCATCGTTCAGAGAGGCAAATCTCTCGAGGAGGAAGAATTAATGATCTCTTTCCCTTGTGAGGCTCCTTCTAACTTTTGATTTCTCTGCATTCTTCTTTCTAGAGCCTGGGCTACTGGTTGACCTACTTTGGGAGCTGAAGAAAAGGCTCCTTGGAAGACAGGAAGAAGTCAGCTCAGAAATGTCATCGATGCTTCTGAGTTTTAATGAGGCAGACATAAATCCAAACTTTTAAAAATGATGACAACATCACACCACACTGCCAGGGGGCTTATGAAACATGCAGACTGATTGACAGTGTTGTCAAAAACAAACTCAGAATAGAAAGCTTATACCTATATGTCAATAACAGCTTGAAACAGCCTGGATCTTGGTGTACAGATCCAGCTTGGGAGATAGCTTGACCCATAATTAATTCTTCTTAAGTATCTCAGGGAATTAAGAAACTACATACAATGTGGTGATCTGTGTCAATACGTCAATAACAGCTTTGAAACAGACTGGATCTTGGTGTACAGATCCAGCTTGGAAGATAGCTTGATCCATATTAGTTCTTCTTAAGTATCTCTGGGAATTAAGTAACTATACACAATGTAGTGATCTGTGTGATTGTCTGTCCTTTATATCTGCCTGATTTCAAATTCAGTGTCTGCTACTTTTTAACCTCACTCTTCCCTCATTTCTCCGTCTACAATGTAATATCAATACACTCTGACCCATGAGATAGTTTCAAGGATAAATCATGCAAATATAGTGTACTATTTAATATGATTTTATATATATATATATATATATATATATATATATATATATATATATATATATATAATATTTACCACTAAGTGTTAACCATCAGTTGTTCTTAAGGGTTTCTTTTCTAGGTTTCCTAGTCTCTCTTCAGCAACTTGTATGAACACTTGACAAACAATTTAAGTAAGTAAAGGGGAGGTTGGATATATATTCTCAGATCTAGGACACAATCCACTATGGCAAGAGAATTAATTTAGCATCAGGAACCAAGGGAACTGGTCAAATCATATTCGCAGGAAAAGTTGAGAGAGATGGGCCTCCTTTCTATCTTATCTGCCAAAATACCAACTCACCTCTCTTCGTTTTTATCTGCCTAAAGGAATCATACTACCCACCATGGCTAGGTCTTCCCTCATCAGTTAGATATTTTCTTTCAGGCTTACCCAAAGGGCTGTCATAATTGAATAATTCTTCACAGTTGAACCTATACATTTGGCTCACAATTGTCAAGCTGACATGCAAAACTGTCATACACCCTAAAATTTTGCCTCTGCCTTCAGTTTAATTATTTCATGCCTCTCCTACCAGATCAATCAGGTTCCAGGTACCATGAGCAAACCCAGCCACACGCGCCCATTGTTCTTACCCTTGAAATTGGTTCACTTGCTTCTGGTTCATATACTGCCAGCTGTGTTTTCTAGTGCTGCCCTGATGATATAGTCTAAACCTGGTGGCTTCAAACAACAGGAACTCGTTATCTCACAGTGGAGAGGATAGAAATCTGAATGCAAGATATCAGCAGAACTATGTTACCTTAAGACTAGAAGTAGAGTCCTTTCTTCTACTTACTTTCTGAATATAGCCATTGGTTCCTCCCCCCTTTTTTTGGCTTAGTGAATATATCATTCTAATCTCTCTCTCTCTCTCTCTCTCTCTCTCTCTCTCTCTCTCTCTCTCTCACACACACACACACACACACACACATCTTTCCACAGCTCCCACATTGGATAATGGTCTGCTCTAATAACCTCTATAACACCTACACACAACCCATTTCCAAACAAGGTCACATTCATAGGCTCTAAGAACTTGGGATTCAACCTATCTTTCAAAGGGACCCAATTCAACTTGCAACCCCAAGTTTCTGTTTTGCTTATATATTCATGCAGCTTACTTTTCCCTTATCATGTGTTGGGAAAATATAGCTGTAAACAAGGTAGATTCTGGTCCTTACAGTCATGAAACTAACAGTCCACAGAGATAGATTCAAGAAATAACTAAAAAGTCAGTAGCTACTGTGACAGAATTGAGTGGCAGAGAACAGAAAGTCTTCACCTAGAACTCAAAGAGGAAGGGCTACTCTCACAACTGGAAATGAGCAGGCGCTAGCTACCAGGTGGGGTGGAGCTAAAAATCAACCTAGGAAGTAGAAGGAGTATGGACAGAGTTCCCAAGAGTATAAGAGGAGCTAGAAATTTGGAAGAAATTTAATCCTGTCCGGGGATGTAATGAGGTCAGAGAGAACCTGTTTTCAGTGGGTTGAATCCTCAGTATAAAACAGTGTTATTGGAAGCAATAGATGAGGCCACAGCAAGTAGCCAAAATGGCTACATCCATAGTAGAGAAGGTTGTTTCCAGACAGTATTTCTGTCAGGTGAGGTCACCACTGGACCTTCCTTGCAGAAACATTTTTGGGGCTCCTAGTGAAAGTTCTTTGTCATCCACATTGTGCCTGATATCGTCTCAGTCTCTGTATTAGACTGTTTTCTCTCTGTGCATGTTCATCCTCCTTAGTCAAATTCCAGTCACCAGGATATTACCTGGACCTCAGGCAGGGGAGGCAAAGAAAGTCTTTCCTTTTCCACGTCGTTGACCTTAGGGAAGATGATGCAAATGAAAACGCACTAAACAAAACTGGGAGAACTGTGCATGAGGCATGCTATGTAAGTATGTGGTATATGTAACTATGCTATAGATAGATATAGATATTTAACCATTCTTCCTTCTATATGGGCTCCACATCTCTTCACTCAGTCATTTTCAGACCAAAAATACTAAAAGTGGGGGCTGACAAGACGGATCAGCAGTAAAAGGCATTTGTCACACAAACCTGAAAATCCATATGTGCATATGTGATCTCCACATGTATATTATGACATTATCTCTGTCTCTCTCTCACTCTCTTTCTCTGTCTCTCTCTCTCTCTTCTCTTCTCTCTCTCCCTCCTTTTCTTTCTCTTCTCTTCTCCTCTTTCTCTCTGTTTCTGTCTCTGTCCTTTTCTCATATAGACACATACATACACACACACACACACACACACACACACACACACATACACAACATCTTAGGGTCATTCCTTTAGCAGAGTATGAGTGATAAAATATAAAGAATTAGAGAAGTTATGTCAAACCCCATGGTTGATCAAGACAAACTCTCTTTACATGCCTAGAAATATCACAGAACCCTCCTTGTAAATTCTATAAAAACTGACTTTTTTATCAGATTTCACAATCTGACAGCACTAAGTAAGGATTCATGCTGCGATGCCTGTTTTTCTTAAACGTTTATTTTTATTGACTTGGAGACCTAACAGAGTGAAATCAGAGGTGATTGTGAGATCAATGAAAGCGAAACTTGCTCCATACTGAGATTAGTTAAATATTTCTAGTACAGTGGGGTTATATTCAAGTCTAGGCTCCAAAGAAACACATATTATTTTATTCTGCTCTGCAGCCTCGTGCACAGTAGTTCTTATTAAAACAGGAATCATACATAGCAAGGATTTAGACCTTGAGACCCAATGCCTCTGGGATTAATGCCGCCTGGCATTAGACAGGAATATTAAATTAAGGAAAACGCCCGTCTTGTAGCTCTACTAAATGTAATTTATAGTTTAACCATCATATTAAATCCTTAATTGAAATTTGTAAAACAAACGGCAGGATTCGTAATTCCTTTATCAGCTCCCAGTTCTCTGCTGACTTCCCAGCAGCCTCTAACCCAAGGGAAATACAGCTCCCGAAAGCAATCCTAAAACTCGGGGAAGCGTCATTGGCTCTTCATGTGGCTAACCTTTGCGTTCACTATCCCTGTAAGATAACACGCTCTCATTTATCATACAAATGTGCTCATTCGCTTTTAGTGCAATGAGTGCATATGAACGGGAGCTTTTCAGATTAACATTATCGGGGCTTCCGGCTGAGGCTGTAATTAGACATTAGGAAGAACGAGAGTTCAAACAGAACAGGGAACAGAAAAACCACCAAAACAGTAATGGAAGTGTTGGCAAATCAAAAACCAAATGAGAAAACCATGGCTCCACTGTGGAATAAGAGAAACAGACTAAGACAAAGAAAAAGATTTAAAAAAAAAAATGAGACTATTATTTTCTCCAACACATTGTTGACTTTAAAACCAGTTTTCTCTTTTTCATAACTAATGCTTTCCAAATAAATGTATCCTAGATGTTCTTTCCTACTAAGTGTCTGTATATTCGGAAATCTCTTCTTATCCAGAACAGAGAAAAGCATAAGTGAGGTAGAGCCTCCATAGAGGCTTAAAGATAAGCACATCTTTCTGCATCGAGACCAGAGGCCAAGCATGTCTGCTGATGCTGCTATCAGAGCTAGGGAGAGATCAGACTGTAGGGAGTCTTCCAGTGAGCTCCACTGAGACCTACCAGCTTGAAGGAGTGAGGCAGCAGCTGGGGAAGTAGAGTCAGGAAATAAGCAGGTGTGGATTTGATCACAATCCATACAAGGTTTCTAGGACTTGAACCAAAGTCCAGGAGTGTCCACGTGGAGGATCAGGGTGGGCTCTGTCTAGACCACACTGTACGATCCCTTCACTTGAAGTGGAGTGCTCAGCACCCTGTAGCTTCTCACAAGGGACGCTCCAACTAAGAAAGAGCTGCTAGTCCAGGCACGAGACAATCAAGATGTCTGTCGAAGATGCCTGCCGGCTGTCGATCCCTGTTACACAGCCCATGACAAACGCGTGAAACAACTTCCTGCTTCACGGACAGGAACCCACCAAATCTACATGGCACGTCTTCCGTTGCCTTGCTCTACCCCAATCACAGCCTTTTCTTCCATGCTGAAAGCACCCTGTCCAAGAGCACTGTCAAAACTATTTCTGTGGAATTAGGAGCCACCGACAGCTTTCACCGCTTCAGAACCCCTGCGTAGAAGCAGATTCTGTGTCTCAACCAAGGTTTTCCCAGATTCGGAGCCAGTATTTTCTGCAGTTTCACTGCCGTCAATAGTCCAGGGTGTTCAGCTTCTCCACACAGTCCTGGGAGTCATTCTCATCTGTATTAGCCAAAGCTCAGTCACGAGGACCTGCCTTCAAGCAAGAAGCATGAACCCATTGCTAGGAGGATATAGATATTAAGACAAGGGGCTGGGGGGGGGGATCCTTCTGCTTCCTTTAGAAAGGAACTCCAGAAGTATTCTGAGCTTGCTTTCTCTCTTTCTTTCTTTCTTATTTCTTTCTTTCTTTCTTTCTTTCTTTCTTTCTTTCTTTCTTTCTTTCTTTCTCTCTCTCTCTCTCTCTCTCTCTCTCTCTTTCTTTCTTTCTTTCTTTCTTTCTTTCTTCTTTCTCTTAAGTCATCTGGTTCCACTGCAGCAAATCTTGGATCTCAAGGCTTCTTCCCTAGCTAAGAGCATATTAAACTTTTTTGGTTGCTTCAATAGAGTCAAAGGAACAGGAAACCAAGGCTTGTCCTTGTTATGCTGATTTTCTACCTTACTCGCTCATGGTCTTTGTATGGATAGAGTGTTTCTCCCAAAAGGAAAGCACTGTGGCTTACTAGATCATCCTCACTTCTCTAAATAGCAGAAGGCAAGCTTACAATTTCTTACTGAAGCAATGTAAGCTAGTTTATTAGAGAATATTTGATGATCCCCAGCAAGGAGACCTCGAAAAACCATTCCTCAGCTCTATTCATAATAGTGAGAAAATGGAATCAGTCGACATGCCCATCAACAGAGGAATAGGTAATGAAATGTGGTACATATACACAACGGATACATTTCAGCCATCAGAATGGATGAGATTGTGGAATTTACCAGAAATGGATGGAATTGGAAAATGTAAGATTGAGTGAGGAATCTCAGACACAGACAAATGTTGCATGTTCTCGCTCACATGTGGTGATCTCCTGACCAAAGTATTTGACTTGGGATGACTTTAATAGTCACAAAATTCAAAGGGAATCAATGAATGGGAAGGTGGGAAGGGACAGTTAGGGTGAAACTTTTGGAGAGGGAGATATAAGATACCATGGCAAGCAATATGAGGGAGGGAATAATGGGAAAAAATACTTAGAAGAGGGGTAGGGAGATGGAATACTAGAGGGGTGAAAGGGCTTAAAGAGAACTCCAAAGTGTATGGATGAAACCTTATAGGAACCTACAATGTATTAATGTGTCAAAAATATTTCTTTTGAAAAAGGAACAAGAATGGACAGTCCCTGTGCAGAGGAGCACAGAGAGAGAAAGACAGACAAAACAAATTTTAAAAAATGTCCTGAGCTGGTCCTCCTAAAACCCAGTGACAATTAAAACTATACTAGAAGCAACAGGAATGTGATACTTCCTGATAAGTTATTAGTCAGAGATCTCAAAGACCTCCCAAATAGTATAGACTTTTGCCATGCTCTTGGTTGCCCTCCAAAAAACTGACAGTAAGATCCTATTACTGAAGATGCACTACAGGTGGATCATAGGACGCAGGCAAAATACACCAACTGGAAGTGATTTGAGATTTTCCGCCTTGCTGGATAGCTTACGCAGTACCACGGAATTCTGTAGAAGCTACTAGGGGAGAAAATTAATCAAAGGTCTTATTGACCTGTAAAATCTGCAAACTACAATAAAAATCACCATGGCAACAAGTGGCTGCCAGTATAATAGTGACATGAATATCAAGGAGACAACTAACAGCTTCCTGATTATATTTAAGGCCTGCTTGTCAGAATGGAACACATCCTGTTACTATAAACTAGAACAAGAACCTATGAAAGGGAAGGAAATAGGTCACAAGGAAAGAACATATTATGAATCTTTAGCTAGGAAGACAGTACAACAAACTGTTCTGAAAATACCTGTTATTATACCCATAGATTAAAAGAACACTCAATACTCAACTTAGAAGCCTTCTTCTACAACAGAAAGTGTTTATTACTGAAAAGTGCAATTTGCCAAAATACAGAAAATAAATGTTTGTGGTTTGCTTGTCCCTAAACAGGACATGTAAGCCTTACCCACCCCAAGACTCAGGGAACAATGCAGAAGAGGGGGTGACAAGATTGTAAGAGCCTGAAGTGGAAAGGTGGTAGGCCATGCACTATTTCCTGAACATGACATAGTCGTGATATACAAGCTTTCATGACAGATAGGTCACAAGAATACATGAGGGAGGCTGGAGAGGTGGCTCAGGGGTTAAGCCTCTGCCTTGCAGGCGGAAGGTCCTGAGTTCAGATCCTAGACCCCATGTATAGACGCCGGGTGGAAGCAGGGGTGGCCTGCATTTCTGATCCTGGTAAGGTGGAGTCTGTGAATCCCTGGGGCAGAGTAAACAAGGAGGAGGTGGAAGCAGTCCATGGTGGTTCCCGAATTCGTCCGTGGTTCTACACACACACATACATACACGCACACACACATATGCATACATGCACAATTGAATAAATAATAAATAATTAAAAATTAAAAAAAGGAATAGCATGGGAACTGTCTTACCAACATTTCACCATCTCATCAGAAAGATCTCAAAAAGCTCCACACCTCTCTAATGCTGATGGGGAAGAAAAGGAGGATGCTTGCCTCGATGGTGTATCTCCTGATCTAGGATGCCTGCTGAGCATGAATCAGGTCAGACATAAGTCATCACAGACTAGATGAAACACAGTGAACGGCACAAACAAAAAGATTTGAAAAGAAGAAGGAATCTGGTGGGAGAAGTGAAGTGTAGGAAAAAGGAGGAGCGGTGGGATTTGGGACTAAGGATTGAAAATACTGTAAAGCCTCCATATTTATATTTGCAACATTAAAAAATAAACAAAAACAAAACAATAAAAAAATGCCTCCCTGCCACAATTGACAACTGCATTTTAAGTGAAACACAAGAACTTTTTTTCATGAGCCAGCCATGAACTTTTTCAGGGAATGGTGAAGATCCAAAGATCACCAGCCAGTCAGAGTTCTCAAGAGCCCTTTGCAGATCTGGCAAAAGCAGATGCATTTGCTTGCTCCATTTACTAGATTAAGAAAGCAAAGGAAAAAGGAGAAAAGTTCAATTACCCCAGGGCAAGGGTTATGGCCAATCAGACTTCTTTCTGGTTTTGTTCTTGCTGTTCCATCTCTTTACCTTCTCCCTGTTGACATCGTTTTATACCAAGAAGACAGGAATCATCACTGTTCTGGAGTTTTCCATACTCTGGACCTTTCCCAGAATTTCTTACTTCCTCACGATGCCCCACAAGTCATCTCGAGTAGGTATACTAAAATCGTGCAGCAGTTTCCCTGACCTGACATCACAAGGGGTGGAGTCAGAATCCGAAGGGAAGTCTTCCCTTTCCATCCAAAAGGCCTTCCTTCTCACCGCACCCTCTCCTAAAAGCTTTGACCTACTGTGGTTCTTCATTCAGCACATGGATCAGTCACAGTCAAGTTCGGGAGGATGAGCTACAGACAGCCCACAGCTACCGCCCCTGTCAGGAAACCTCAATGTTTCTTGTCTCAGCCACTCACCAACTATCCAATCTTCATCAGTCCATGTGGTCCGCCTGCTCCTTCCATAATTTTTTTATCTCAGTAACTGAATTATTTCTGAAGCCTTTTAGAATCTCACATCCTAAGATCCCTCTATGTACGTAGATGAAACTCTTTGAATAAGTTAATATATTGGAAATCAAGACACAATTCTTTCTGTAGTTTCCCATGATATCACCACCCCCCCACATGCACACACCCCTGTCAGTGAACTCAATTTCCAGACACGAGCATGCTCATCATCCCCGCAGACATTACTGCTCTCACAATACCATCTCATCCCACCTTTAGAATTTAAAAATCATCCACCACAGATGCATTGCAAAAAAAAAAATCACTGGTAGGCAAAGGTTAGAAAGTGGCCGCTGCATGCAATGAATTTCTGAAGAAGATTCAGTCCTGTCCCTCTCATTCAGATGCCACTTCTCCACAATAAAGGAATGAGAATAATTGAAAGCAGAAAATCTGAAGACATACACCTCGCATTCATCCTTCAGCGTGGCAGTCATTCTGTAGAAACTGAACAAGAGCCTTTTCATGTGGAAAGGAAACTCATTTAGCCTCTCTGATCAGATTTGATCTTAAGGAAAGGAAACGATTAGTGCCCATTTAGGGCCAGCCAGACCCTTCCCCTGCTCGCCCATTGCTAAGGTGTGTGGGCAGGAACCTGAAAAGGAACCAGGGAATTTGTGAAGCAGCTGTTTGTCTTTAATCTGTCTGGGAAACTTAAGCCGTTTCCAATTTTCTGAGTTTCTATGGTATTAGCATCTTCCATCCTTGAATTCATTATCATCCCTGAAAAACATTTCCAGAATGTTTCACTATAATTCCAGCAGAATTTTACCTGAAAGAAACCTTTTAAGGCCACTGACATCCGAAATGGTACACTGGGGTAGAGGGCTAGCTTAAACGTGATAGAATTGATATTAAACACATATTAACAACAACATCCTATAGTTTATAATATCATTTATGAATACTCACTGAAACACAGTGGGAAGAGATAAAATAGACTAGCAAATGTGGTTATCTGAGACGCAGCTTAGGGTCCCAAGTAGAGGTTATGGGGTGGGTGAGGGATATTTCAGAAAAGGATTTTAACCTGGCTGAAAAGAGCTGTACACTTTTCCTAAAAAGAATAAAATAAAATCGGGGCTGGGGAGATGGATCAGTGGTTGAAGCCTTTGCCTCAAAATCAAAAGGACCTGAATCTGGATCCCCAGGCCCTATTGAAAAACACTTGACAGATATGGTGGCAACCTGTAATTCCAGCCCTGGAAGTCAAATTCAAAGCCTGGGAAATCTCAGAGAAAAGCAATAAGGAAGTAGAACAATCCAGAATGATTCCCAATGTCATCCTTGGGCCTCCACAGGCATATACACTCAAGTGTCCTCTTGAACACACACTCAGACATACATGTACACCTACCCACATACAAAACATGCACATAGGAGCTTGCACACATGCATGCACATGTTAAAAAAAGAAAAAAGCATATTCGTAAAATTCTAAACAAAATAAGCTTAAAGACAATGCAGAGCAAGCACCCGAGTCTATCTACTTTCCCTCTGTGGTTGGGATGGTTCTCTGATTTCAGCAGCTGTGATTGCCATTTCCAAATTTGCTCAGTTGCCTGAATTTGGGGAACCTAGGATCATCTGCTTTCCATTCTCTATCATGAAAGTCAGATTGGAAACCCCCAAAGAAAGTTCCATGGCAATTTTCCTTCACATTTGACAAAAGAAAATATAAAGAGGATCAATTTAGAATCTGCTTTGGGCAGAGGGAGTAAGGGCATTCCTTCAGTCTCTCAATTCACTGAACATCAATGAACTTCCTGTCCCAGAATTGGGGTTCTTGCAACCCTGATGGAGTGGGTGAGAAGGGTCAGCAGTACTCATGTATGCCTCTTGCCCCCAGTGATCCCCACACCTCACATCCTGTGAAGGTCTCATCAACGCTCTGCCCTGCATGACACCCTCCCTCTTCCATCTTGTATGACTCTGCAGATCCTCCCAATTCAGAGTGTCAGTAGCATTTAAAAGCTTACACTGTTGTAGGAGTTGCTCTGGAATAATTCTCAGACACAAATTAGGGTGGAAAAGAGGAGTTTAATATCAGTAGTCTAGAACTGAAACTGAGAAAAACTCCAGCCCTGGGCTTAGTTTATAATTCTGTTTTATACTGAAGCAGGGCAGGGTGGAACAAAGACAAGACTTTACAAAGCAAATGCAATGGTTAATAGTATCCGTGGATGGATGTAACAGACAGGCACATGATCTTTGATTCCTATTGGATAGAAAGTGAGCCAGTGCCAACGCAGCAGTGCCTTGTAGATGCTGGCACAGGATGTGGTGGTGGGTTAGAATCTCAGAAATGTCCTGACTTGGCTGTCTTTGGAATTTCAGTAATTTTCTGTCTTAACTGGTGCTCACAGTAACCCAACAGTTCATATTTTTCTATCTCAATGCAATAAAAAGTTTAGGCACACATCTTTGGTAATGAGGAACTGCTGAATATATTCCCTTTGAGGTCAGGAAGATGACTGTGTGGCCAGCCCATTCTGTGGCCAAGACTATTCCAAAGGGTCCTAGAGTCACAGCCCACATGGTCAGATGAATATAAAAGTTAAACCATAAAGACAGAGAAGATATAAACAAACCTATCATGATCATGATGATAGAGTATTATGTATTAAAAATTCACAATAATCTATAGACAAATTATCAGCATTCAACAGATAGGAATGACATAGAAGTGCGCTGCATTTTATACAGCAAAAATGGTATATACTTTAAAGTAAATTTTATATTAACACCTGAAACTATGAAACAACTAGGTGAAAAAAATCACTCAAATTTTCTTAAATCCAAAAAACTAAAATATGGACTATTCCATGAGCTATGGAACTGTTGCAGATATTCAACACTTAAAGAGGTTTCAGAAGTAACAATAAGAATGTTATTGGTCACAATGTATAATGATAAAATACATTATTTGATAACAAAAATGTTGCTGAAATCAACTACCTACAAAATTTGATACCGTGATTTGCATGCATACATAAAATTTTCAAAAGGAAAAAAATACCGCATGCTTCAAATAGATTGTAGACAATCAATAGAAATGATGATGTATGTGAAATCAAAAGTAAACTAAGTAAACCAGATACCAAGCATTACCATAGTACTGCAGATTTGTCAACTTTTGAGACAAAAATGAATCTATAAGAACAAAACAGCACAGATAAAGAAATCTGGATCTATGGTGTACCTGTTAAGTTTGTATGAGTGGAAATAATAATAATAATAGAAATCTGGATCTGAACATGGTTTCTGTTTCTTCTGTGAAGAATAACCCACTACTGCACAACCATCACAGACACGCGTGGAGCCTCTGGAAACAGGGCCAAAGCCCCTTACTGCATTTGTCAATCATTCTTTTTGTGTCACTGACAGAAGGGTTTCTCCAGCTGATCCCACACATCCTGAAGTCATTGGTGGCTTCCACATTTTGGTGTATTCATACTTTCTCTTTCAAGCTGTGTTCAATGTGGAGGCTTTTAAATACGCATGCCAATGCAGGTTCTTTTCTCAGTGATCTAACAGGGGTAATGAAATATATCCATCATAAAACTGCACAACCATGAGCTGGAGAGCTCAGGAGTTAAGCCTTTGCCTAGCAAGCAAAAGGATATGAGTTTAGATCCAGGCTCCCATGTGTAAACTCTGGGTGGAAATGGCAGTAGCCTGCACTTCTAACCCTGGAGGGCATAGCTTGGGAAATCCTGAAGAGAAGCAATAATGAGGTAGAACAATTCAGGATGATTCTGAAGTCATCTTTGGGCATCCACAGATGCACACACAGTGCCCTCTTCTATGTCAATGCTCTTGTATACACACACACACACACACACACACACACACACACACATACTTGCTCCTATACACAGGAAGAAAAAGGAAGAAGAGGAGGAGGAGGAGGAGGAGGAGAATGAGGAGAAGGAGGAGGAGGAGGAGGAGGAAGAAGAGGAGAAGAAGGAGAAGAAGAAGAAGAAGAAGAAGAAGAAATTATACTGCTCTAACCTTGTAACAGGAAGCAAGTAATATTGTGAGGATCCACACATGGGCTGGTGGATGATTTAATGCATAGAGGCAGTTGTTATGATTGATTACCTGAACCCAATTCCTGTAAGCCACATGGTGCAAGGAGAGAACCATTTCCTGCAAGTTCTCCTCTGACCTGCACAGGTATGTCATGGCTAGCAAACCTCCCAATCCACATATAAAGATTAAATTAGAATTAAAAACACATATTAACAAAGATTGAGAAAAAACAATCACACATACAAATATTAAGTAAGTATTTAGAAACATATATAACAGAGAAAGAAAAGAAAAATCAATTGACAAATGAGATACAAAAGATTCTTTACACGGAGTCCAAATATGCCATTTTAACTTTAGTTTAGAAAAGTGTTTGGGACTGTTTCAATAAAACAAGTGATGAATTACAGAGTCCTGAATCACAATCACGTACTGTGTAACTCCAGTCATTTTAAAATTCATATTTTAACAGAAAGGAAATTTTCATTAAAAAATAATGTGGTATACAAAAAGGTGATAGAGATGAGTGATGACATCAATAAAAAATTATTCTGACATCTAGAATAGCAAGGAATGGCAAAAAGTTACACTATACCAAGAGCAGTGAATGACTGAGAGAAAGACATAAATTTCAGATTAAAAGGGAATGGATTCATGGGCAGCTTGAAAATGTAGCTAACAAACTCATGAACTATCTGAACACATCAATAAAGTTTGAATTTCCAGCCAATTTGACACAAAATGTTAACTAAGGTAATATAAAAGTAATTATGTGCCAAGGCAACCTGAACATCAACAATAAACTGGTTAATGGAGGGTCATTAATTGAAAGAGGGTTTAATGTAACTCAGGGCTAAAGATCTTTAAATCTGGTGAAATTTTATAGTTTCTTTAGGAAAGAAATTTAGGAGATGATTTCTCAAATTTGGTAACGATCCTACAAATGTGCATATTACTGGTGTGGGCTATAAATCTTAAAGGATATTTTGTTTTTCTAAGACACAAATGATAAAACAAATCTCTACAACACACACTACTAACCAAATCACCTTTATGTTTTCTGCATCGAAAGCTACATTGCCAAGTCATTATCACATAAAGAAGCTGTCAAAAAGCAAAATGAAATATCACTTTCCTGAATTCTGTGTTTTTTGTCAACCTTATTAATATGGGTTGAGTTTTCTCTTCAAAGTGAATATTCGTGGTTGTGGAAAAATCATGATTGTGCAAAACTGTACAAAATTTCATTCTGTACTTTTCCCCTTAGTGAGCTCCCCATTGCAAACATCAGCCCCTGCTACTCAAGGGAGCAAAGGGCTGGAAGTGATCTTCGGTTTAACCCCTTTCTTGCTGGACATTCAGTCAGCTCTTTATAGTCCCCCGTGAACAAGACTGGCTCCTGGTTCACTCTTACTTTGATGCTATGAATTTTGGGGTGGAGGTGCTGGTTTTCTGGGGAATGTTCTCTTTTCGGACTTCACAACATAAGCTGGAATTTTCTCTTCTTTACCAAGCAAGTGTTCCAAATGACAAATGTAGCACAAATGGTGTGGTAACTGCCAACGGATGGGGGACCCCTGAAAGTCACCACTTTCACTGAGATTTGGCCTAGCAGATCTTTAAGTATCTTGGTATTCTTGTGCAATTTAAAGATTTCATGAGCATTTTTAGCCAGAAATTTGGGGTTGTTTGAAAAGGAATGCTCTGGCCAGGGAGATGGTTCTTCAAGAGTTAAGGACTTAGCCTCATAAACAAAAGGATCTGAATGCAGATCCCTAGGTCCCCAATAAAAGTTCCAGGAGGAAATGAATGTGACCTGCAATTCTGGTCCTGGAAGGTGGGGTCTGGGAAACCCCAGAACAAAGCAATAAGGAGGAAGAGCAATCCAGGGTGAGTCCTGAAGCCACCTTTGGGTGTCTGCAGTCACATATACTCAAGTGCTTTCCTGTATACACACACACAATTAATTAATTAATTAATTAATTAATTACCTAAAATGAAAATTTTAGAAAAGGAAATAGTCAATCTGAATGATTAGCTATCAATAGTCCTGGACATAAACCCTTATTCATGCATTTTATACGAAAGTCAGAAGCTTTAGGCTCTAGCAGGTATGTTCTTGCTCGTTTGTAAAAGAAAAGTTTAGATTGCACAGAAAAATTATTTTTAGTTTTCACTATTATTGCCATGAACAATTTATTTGTAATTTTTATTATATTCTTTTGAGGATTTTTATACTTGAATACAAGGAATTCATGTTTCACGCCTTATTATTAAAAGGGGAAAAACAAACCTTCATAGATCCATTTTTTTCAGTGGTGGTAGCCAATAATACATTGTCCACACCCCAGCAAGTCCCCAGATACATGCTAATGAAGGCCGCACTGAGGAAACAGTCACACAGACAGAGAGAGACAGGGAAAGAGAAAGAGACAGAAGACATAAAAGTAAGAGGGAGACTTGTTAGAAAGATGAAGTTTTTCAATGAGATAAGCAGGTAAAGAGATAATATGGAGCAAAAAATGGCTTAAAATCACTCTACGTGTATGAAACTGACAAAGAATAAAATAAATGAAAACAAAATAGTTGACAACTCCAGAACAATAAAAGCTCAACTTAAAAATGAGCAAATACTTCAATAGACCTTTGTCTAAAGTAGATATAAAAATGCCTACTAAGTACCCGAAAGGTACGTAACTTTAGAACTAAGGGAATTGCCAACAAGAGTTAATGCCCATTAGTGTGGCTGTTTCCTTCTCCAAACAGAAAATAACAAATCTTGGTGAAGATGTGGAGAACTGGGCAGCACTGCTTCTTGCTGGTGGGAAGAACAGTATGGCCAGCCCTCGGAACAAGAATTGCCACATGATCACGCTGACTCTACGTCATGATGCAAACTCAGAAACTGAAATCAAGCACTGAAGCCAATGTGCACAGCACAGCAGTGCTCATGACAAAGACATTGATAACGGACAACAGGGAGAAGCTACCCAAGAGCCCATGGATGGACGAACCAATAAATTGCCACTAAATATGACTCAGCCTTAAAAATAATGGAATTCTGTCACATGCTACGATATGGATGAAATCTAAAAACCATTATGATTCTGAAATAAGCAAGACCATGAAAGATGAGTGTGGAGTATGAGAGTTGTATTCAGAGAGATGGAAATAGATGGCAGGTATTCCAGAAGAGTGTGGGTGGGAGATGGCAAAGGAATTTGTGATTATCAGTGCAGAGTTTCAGTCTGGGATGATGAAAAAGTCTAAAAGACAACAAATGATCATTACACAGCAATGTGAGTGTACTTTGTGTCACTGAGTTACATAATAAAAATGAACAAGTTGGGGCATTTGAGTAGCTCAGGAGGCAAAGGCACTTAAGTCACAATCCAGGGGACCTGAGTTCAATCCCTGGAAGCCCACATGGTAGAAAGAGAAGCTGTCCTTTGACTTCCACCCATGCACCATGCTCGCATACTCTCTCTCTCTCTTTGTCCCCTCATAAATAAATAAATTATTTAAAATGAGCAAAATGAAAAACCAACTTCTTCATTATAGTACGCACATAGAGTGCCCTTATACACCATCCTCGTTCTGTGATGTCCCTATTCTTCAGTTCCTTGACTTTTTGTAAGCGAGAGAGAAATGCATGCGCCACACATGGAATTCAGAGAACAATTTTTTTTCTTTGAAAGTTAGATCTGTCTTTCCACCATGTAGAAGGGAAGAAGAGAAGAAAGACAGAGAGAGACAGAGAGAAGAGAGAGAGAGAAAAACAACATGTATGGAAGACAGAGGATAGTATTTTGGGGTGAGATTAGTTCTCTTTCCACTCCAAAGACTGAACTCAGGTCACCAGGTTTGCTAGCAAGTGCTTTTCTGAGCTGAATTGTCTCATGGGATTGATTTTTTTTCCATTCATAAAGTCCTAGGCTTTTAACATTTTGAACTTTGCTTTCAGGTTTGCTTTTGTTCTCCGCGTTTTATCATCAGCACTTTCTCACATCATTAAAAGTGCTTAATGAACATTTCAGTTGGTTGCACAATAAAAGAATATGTGCTGCTCTAAATTATATGGTAATAATGCCTACGATTTAGTTCATTAAAGAACGGAGCATCTGAGAATAATAAAGTATGCATATGTTGCACCTAGACATCCCATTGCATAGAGTTCAACTCCACGGTACCTTCACTGAACCAGTAAGAGCCTTGGCTTGGGACAGCTCTTCTACTCCTTCCCATTCATATTTCAGGGCAGCTCTCCACTGCGTTTCCATTTACTGAAGCCTGAGTGCTTGGATTAAGCTGGTTTTGAGAGTACAATCAACAAAAAGCCAAAACAGGGAGTCAAAAGCAACCAGAGCTCAGTGTGTCCTTGGAGAATTTTGCATATGAGGAATATCTGGGAATTGATAACAACTCTGGGTTTATTTTGTTATTCTTCTTTTGTCATTTATATGGTATAGCACATTCGCATGTGACTGACCACATAACAAGAAGTGAGTCAGGATTCAGGCTACCTCAGATCTACATTCAAAGAAAGATTTGCAGTTCCCATGGCAAGGCTGGAAACTCCAAGGGACTTGCAGACATTTGCAGACACTGAGCTCAGATACTGCATTGCTCACTTCTGCTCAATGGCCAAGCGATTTTCACACCTGTGCCTCATTAACAAATAAAGACAATTACTGTTTCCTACCTACCCTTACCTGTTGCCAAAGCAGTAGAAATAAGTGTAATATTCAAAGAGTAAAACTTACCACAGCTTCCATTATCTGGACTATCTGTGTTCTAAAACCTGGACATTACAGATGGATCACCAGTAGCCTTGGAGAAGCATTGAGCTAAGATGATTCTGTAAAGAGCTGTACTGTGTATGGTGTCACCATGACAACCTGAACCAAGCTATCTTTGACCTTATTTTGTAAGAAAGAGAACTAAATAATCTCTGGCTTTTAATATGTTTTATGTTGTGTTTTCTGCTTATAGACAATCATCCCAAAATGCCAACAAACTAGAATGAATTTAGGAAAGAATTGAAAGGATACAAACTAACACTTCTGAGAGTTTTCCATATCAATAAGCAAGAAATGGGAGCGAAACTACGAAGAAATTTTTATTTCTATGTTATGTTGGAAAATATTTTACTATTTCATATGAAGACAAGCAAAAATGAGGGGTAGAACAGAAGAGAGAAAAAAATGAAGTCCTAGCCTGAATAAGCAAGAAGAGAAGGGACCCTATGTTCAGCTGGTCACATGGTATTTAGAGGTGCATTTACTTTTGTTTAGAGAGTTATTTGTACCCACATGAAATGAACTTCTTGGGAGAAAAATAAAACAGCCATGTTAAAGATTCTGCAAGGATTGCTTACTGAGTGGAATTGCTTGACTGTGGAGAGTTAGAATGTTACAGTTACAAAGCCAAATCATCTTGAGCTATCCTTATCCCCTTAAAGAGTCATTCATTGTCCACCTAAGTCTGCCCTAACATTTGTGACTATCAGGTAAGTCAGTTTAGAATGTATTAATGTACCCCTACCACTAGCATTCTCCAACGAAAAGCTAAACCTCTTATCAGATAGCATCTGAAACCTACACCAAAGACTTCCCTTGACTCACCAAAACCCATCCACCCAAGGTTTTCACCAATGTATTTGAAAAGTGCCTTGATTTATAGTTTTCCTTCTCCTTTAGCCATAAAAACTTCATGTTTCAACATTGCAAATTATTTGGGACAATCTGAATCTGGGTACTGGGGACATGGGCCCATTTATTTGGTTCTTTTTCCTTCAAGATGAAATCTGTGTCACATCAACACCTATTACAATGCCTATACTACTTAAAAATTCCATGAATTTTTTTCTGCATGTTTTCAGGTACCATCTAGATTTTGCAAGTGTAAATGATACTTGAAACTTTTGCAGACCCTAAATTTGTTCTCTCTTCAATGTTTCACATTTGCAAGTGGGAAACTAAAAGGAGGGTTTGAACTGCTTGGGATTCATGAGCAAGCAAAAGAACTAGCTCACGGCTGACATAAACCCTCTTGTAAGTAATAATGTAAGGCACAGAAAGCTAATAAAGGAAATAAGACAATAATCTTATTTTTTTCAAGTCCCCTTTTAAAGTGGAAATTTTTAAGCCCGCAGATTTTCAGAGGAACTAAAAATACATTTTCTTTTTTGATGGAATTGCTATAATTCCAAATATATACATTTACCCACACAACTAATTAATGTTTAAAAAGTGTTCTCCCTCTAGTATAAGTAATATAGTGTTTCACCTGAATAAGACATAGCTTGATTTCTTCTGTGTTCTAGTATGTAGGAACCCACTAGAAACAGATTTGGGGAAAAAAATCAGGAATTATATTAAACTGTGAGATGCCATCAGACATCCCAATTGGCAATGATAAGTAAGGAGCTGGGAATAAATGTCAACAGTGCATAGACAAGCACAGCCTTTAATAGGTATAAAGCTATGTGACAGAAGAGATCAGCCACCTGATTTTTGACAAAGCTACCAAAAGTGTATATCAGAGAAAAAAAAAAAAAAAAAACCAGCATCCTCAATGACTGGTACTGGGGAAACTGGATACCTACATGTAGAAGAATGAAATTAGATGCCCCTCCCCATCACCTTGAAAAAAAATCAGCTTCAAATGGCTCTAAGATATTAATGTAAGAGCTGAATCTTTGAAACTCACACTGGAAAAGTAAGGAAACGATTCAAGACACAGGCTGAGACAAGACCTCCCTCCCCCATCACCCAGGAACTAATAGCAACAATTGATAAATGAGATTTCATAAAACTGAAAGGCTCCTGTGCAATAAAGAAAATGACAGAATGAAAATACCTGCTGCAAGGGATTGACAGCCACAGTAGTGTTCCTATGCTTAAGGGGAACACGAGAAAGGGTTCAGGGAAATGCCACTGGGTCCTTGTACGTCATCGGAGAGGAGGACCCAGAGGAGAGTTAGGCATACACAATAAAGGACTCTCTGGGAATTGGGGGGGAGGCGCTGGGGGATGGGGAGGGAGGGAAGGGAAGCAGGGGGTTCAGGGGGAGGGGGGGGGAGGGAACTGGTCTACCTATTAAGTGTATGAGCAGAAATAATAATAAAAAATGTTAAAAAAATTAAAAAAAAAAGAAAATACCTGCTGCAGAAGGAGGGGAAGGAAGCATGTACTAATTAAATATATCTGATAGAGGATTAATTTTAGAATATAGGAATATTCTAAGTATAGAATATAGGAAAAAACTTTTAAAATGTAAACTAGAAACCAGGTGGACTCATGAAATGAATACACAGCTCTTTGAAGAAGAAGCATAAATGACCATTGAAGATGTGAAAAAAAAAAAAAGTTCAGCCTCACTATCAAAAAAATGCAAATCAAAACTACGCGGAGATTCCAGCTCTTCCCAATGGTAGTCATTAAGAAAACAACAGCGAAGATGGAAGGATGTGGAGAATAGGGAACCATACATTACTGGTGGGAATGTAAATTAGCCCAGTCACTATGGAAGTCGGTGTGGAGGCTGCATATAAAACTAAACACAGACCACCCACATGACTCAACTACAGAACCCTAAGGACCAGAAGCCAACACAACACAGAAGTACTTACCATCCATGGGCATTGCAACACTATTCCACAGCTGTGGAAATGGTCTAGAGCCCAACAATAGAGGAGTGGATGAAAAATATGGTGTATGCAATGGAATTATTTCCAGCTATAAAGGACAGTCACATCATTCCCAGGAATACAGATGCAACTGGAGATAATCACATTACGTGAACTAAGCCAATCTCAGAGAGACAAGTGTATGTATTCTCTCATGTTTGGTTCCTATGGTTTATAGAGAGGAATAGAAATATGTGTGTATATATGACATGAAGTAGAAGCAAAACTGCCCAGGGGACTTATAGGAGAAGGAGTGGGAAGAAAAGAGAAAGTATAGTGCTGTGTCAAAGATAAATTTTCCAAAATATACTAACACATGCTTGAAAATGTTCTTACAAACCCCAGCACCACATGCAACAAACATATGCTAATTAAAAACATTAGTAGTAGTAGTAGTAGTAGTAGTAGTAGTAGTAGTAGTAGTAGTAGTATAAAAAAGACAAAGAAGTGCAGTGGGAGTTGTGGGGGGGCTTGAAGTTGCTATTTAGAAGGAGACATGATTTGGAGATAATATAGATAATTGTTACAACAGTAAATGCAGAGGGAAGGAACAGGACATGATTGCTTCATAAGAACTGTAGGTGGCAACAGTCTGTGGTACCAATCATACTTGTATGTATTTAAATCACCAAGAGTTATTAGGAGTAGCATTGTGACTATGAACAAGAAATCAATATTTTCATGATATGGTCAGATAGTCTCAGAAGACTGTCTCATGGTTGAGTTTTGATTGGCTAATTGTGTATATAACAGGAGGTGTGGAACTCAAGATTTGCAATGAAAAAGCAGAGGGGGGGCTGGAGAGATGGCTCAGGGGTTAAGCCTCTGCCTTGCAGGCGGAGGGTCCTGAGATCGGATCCTAGACCCCACGTATAGACGCCGGGCGGAAGCGGGGGTGGCCTGCGCTTCCGGTCCTGGCAGGGCAGAGCCTGTGAATCCCAGGGCATAAGGAGGTGGTGGCGTCCATGGTGGTTCCCGAATTCGTCCGTGGTTCTACACACACACACATACACACACGCACACACATGCATACACCCACAATTGAATAAATAATAATAAAAGAAAAAGCAAGAGGGAGTGATGGGAAAACACAAGGAGGATCAGGAAGGACTCCCTGCCACCTCTGAGACAGTGGACCTGGAACTAACTAGCAGATCAGCCATTAGACATTTGAAGCAATTATCTGGATTAGTACATTCATGGTACAGTAACCCACTCTAAATGTGGGTGGCATCTTCCAGTAAGAGACCAGATAAAGGAAGTGCAAGAAAGAATCTCTCCTCTCTCTCTCTCTTTCTTCCCCCCACCTCCCACTAGCAAGTTCATCTTTCCTGCTGCTGCCGTTCTTAGCTGACATTAGAACCCAGATTCTTCCACCTTCCAATGTGACTGGAGACCAAAGACGCCTCAGGAATCCTCTGGACCTTCAATACCAGACTGGAACTGCTGAGAATTCAGATCCTGAACTGAGCAGCTACTGGCAGTCACTATTAACTACCTAGGACTTATCTCATAAGCTGATCTAATAAATTGTGTGTGTGTGTGTGTGTGTGTGTGTGTGTGTGTGTGTGTGTGTTCTATGTTCCTTCTATAGATTCTGTTCCTCTAGAGAACCTTGTCTAACACAGACTTTCTCACTGACCTTGAGCTAGGATAGAGGTCAGCAGACCCTAGTGAATCTTCTGTCTACTTCCTTCAATACTGGGGTTGCAGGACAGTGCCAGCTTTTCACATGTGTGCTGGGAAATCAAACTCAGGTCTTCACACTTGCACAGCAATCGCTCTGCCTTACTGAGCCATCTCCCAGTCCTTGAGTATTTTTAATATTTCCCATTTCGTTCTGCCATTAGCTTTGAGCCGTCCTATGGAATTATTCATTCTATTTGACACCAGGAAAGAAGACAAAACCAGAAGTCAAACAATCGTATGATTTTTTTTATCATCGAGATTTTAAGATAGCTCCAAATTGCAAAAAAGTTAAAATAGGAAAACATGCATCTTATGTGTATGAAATACATATTGGCCGACCCGTTGTGCACTGTGGAAAAGAAAAAAAAAAAAAAAGGACTTTTTCCAAAAAATGTTGAAACTTAAGCAAACTGAGTGTCAGCATTTTGGGGGTTGCTGGAAACACTCACCCACAGCTACTTATGGAAAAGCAGGAGTGTGTTGTAGCTGACCTTCACCTGACACACAGCCACTGCCTACTAATTGGCTGCTGTCAGGCCATAGCTTCTCATTGCTCAGAATGCCTAATTAATAGCCACAGATCAATTTACTCATCATTTGTGTCTCTGTGTACTATGTTATTTGTGGTTAACGACTCACATCCGATAACTATGGGAAATGACTTAGAATCACCCCCCGTTACCAATTTAACCCCCATCACTAATGAAAATGGCCACAGCAATAAAAAAAAACCCAAAGCAACAGTCTGTGCCAAATTAGCAGTTTTATATCTGTGAGCCCCTTTTTCCCATGACATGTCAAACTGGCATTTCTATTCCTCGGTGGTTCATAACCCCGGAAAACCTTACAGTGCTTTTCAAAAATAGTTACTCCCAGACACTCTCCTAGACCCATGAAATCAAATTCTCCAGCACTGAATTCTGGCTTCAGTATATTAGAAACTTCCAGATAAGTCAAATGTGCCAACAAAATTACAGAGTAGGATTGCTTGGTAGCTAGCTCCTTAATAAGTAATAAACGTTGGCATGTTCAGATCAGTTTATCTAGAAATGGACCTTTTACTGTGTAAGTCGTGTAGTGATGGAGACTGAGGATCAGAAATGAATATGAAATTGTGTCAGAGGGGCTAAAGAGATGGCTCAGGCTTTTAAAGTCTTTGCCTAAAAACCCAAAGGACCTGAGTTCAGATCCCCAGACCACCCATAATTTCAACCATAGAAGATGGAACCTTGAAAACCCCAAAGCAAAGTATAAGGAGGTAGAGCAATCCAGTATAATTCCCATTGTCACCCTTGGATTTCCACAGGCACATGAGCACACAAAAGAAATATTGTATTAAAAAGCGGCTGACAATATGTTACTAAAATGATCACTAAGTACTGCCTTAATTAAAATCTATTGTATCCCATACACAAGATACTCCACAAGTTAGGGCCACAGCAGCCATAATCAGATTTTGCATGACTGACACATGACTTTGCACAATGACTGACATGTCAACGACCCCCCAAAGTCTAGCATGGATCACAGGCACTAGGATCCTTAGAGGCAAGAGATTAACAGTGATAATAGTGTTTCCATACTAAAGGGGAGCCCAAAAAAAGGCTCTGGGCAATGCCACTGAGTCCTTACACTTCACTAGAGTGGAGGACTCAGAGGGAAGTTTGGCATTCACACAAAAGGATGCTCCAAGGAATGGGAGGGGGGAAGGGGAGCACTGGAAGAAGGGGAGAGAGGCATGAAAGGAAGGGGAAAAGGGGGGAGGGTGCAAGGAGGACCCGGGAGGGGTAGAGAGAGGGAGGGGACTGGAGTACCTATTGAGCTCCCCTCCCTCCCTCCACCCCTTTTGTGCGAATGCCAAACTTCCCTCTGAGTATCCACACATTTTTGTGAAACTATGATTAACATATGCACATTGATTCATTTATAATTTTCTTCTCCATATACCACTTATTTCCGGTTATTGAGCCTTATCTGATCACTTGAAACACACTTCTGAATGATCCACTGTGGAAATACCACCCTCTCACTAATGACAACACACATATTACTATGTACTTGTATATTTAGTATGCGTGGATATATATGTCTATATGCTGATGCTGAAAGAATACAAAAAATGTATAAAGACTTCCAAGTCACTTCCCAACCCAGGGCTCAAGGAGCATGGAGAAAGAAGGGATGGTGAGAATGTAAGAGAACGAAGGCAGGGAAGGGCGTGGCCAGGCAGTGTCTGCTGGACATGACAGAAACTGAAGCATCCATGAACACGCTATATCTGTGTCTCCTTCCATGAGACCCGCGCAAGACTTGGCCTATCAACATTTCACCCTGGAAAGGGAAAGATCTCAAGTCCCCATGCCTCCCTCAAAGAGGGAGGTTAATGCTGGATGGGGGGAAAGGGAAGCTACTCTCCACTGTACTTTGCCTGCCAGAATATCATCCTTGCTCCAGACACATGACATCAACAGCAACCCAGATGGAGCTTGGTGGACCACACACAGAGAAGAACATAAGAGCAGGAATGGGACTGTTGGGGAAAAGAAAGTTTGCAATGGGAAGAAGTAGACCAGCATTGGGAGATAATGGTGGAAATGATGCAAATTCATTATATTCATTTAGGGAGCCCTGAAAGAATGTGAATAAAAAGTAATGATGATTAAAAAGGAAACTGCAAATGCGCAAGTACAGGTTATTTGTAATCTTTTACTTTCTGTTGTCCTTGTTTTCTATATTGTAGATGCTTTTTATTTGTGATTTTAAAAGAAGTTTAAATAGAACAGTCAAAGAGAAAATGATGGGAGACAAATGATATGAAGACAGATGGGCATTTACCAGAGGGTAATCTTGGTGGGCTCCACGGAAGTACATACAACTTCAGTTGAGTTTATGAGAGCTACATCCTGTCATGTCCAGAAGAAACTGGTCAGAGGGAGGCTGGGTCCCAGGGGGACAGAGTTAGCAGAAGGAAAAACATGAACAAAGTACCAATAGTACCTATACATAAAGATGTCACAATGTGACCCATCACTTTCTATGCTAATTCCAAATTTTAATTATGAAAACTTCTAGAAAGCACTATCTATTTATTAGAGAAAGTCTGGAAAATTTATGAAAGCATTAATAAGAAAATTAAAATGATTCAGGATTTAACCTATTTTTTCTTCCAACAAAAACTTATCCTGTCATTAAAATATTCAAAACACAAAACATTCTTAATGCATTTCACAGGATGAGCCATGTTGTGTGGATATATCATAATTTGTTCACCCAAATTTTTACTATTTAATTTTTAAGTTGTTTTCAATTATAATGTAAATGTGTATTTTATATAATGCGTTATTATATCTAAATATTAAATGCATTCTTAAATTCTGAATTAGTTCATTCTTCACAGTTTCGTTGCTATAAGTATTACCTGAATATGGGCAATTATGTGTGTGTGTGTGTGTGTGTGTGTGTGTGTGTGTGTGTGTGTGGTGTGTCATAGCATAAGAAGGTATGGCAGAGAAAATGCAAAGCAAGAGAGATTCAAGGGTGAGACTTGCTCTTTTAATCAAACTCTGTCTACACTGAGGCCTGTTCAGAGATACGCTAGCATCCTTTGAGATCGAGGCCCCACAAATCTAATTACCCCCTCCAGAAGTTTCTCCTGCCTGAATCCTACTACACTGAGCACTAAGCTAATACACAAATCTTTGAGGGATATAGACTCTTTTCAAACTCTAGTAGTCCCAAAGAAAATGTTTGAATGAATTCCTAAAGTTGGACTTCTTTTTGCTTTTTTTTAATCAAAGATTGACAGGTTTAAAGCTTTTCACAGGAACTGTTTGCCTGCCTTTTTGAGATACTCCAGAACTTTCTCATCAATCAGAAGGTATGATCATTTTATTGTAGTCAACACTTGATGTCCTATTTCTACATATTTATGACTATAGCTACTTTGAATAAATGCTAGCATTTGGAAATTTGGGCAATAGCAAACACTTATACACAGTGAAGATTGAAAATGACCTATACTTGAAGTTTTTATTCTTTTTTTTCTTTTTGTTTACTGATAATTCACCTATCAGTCTTCTTTGTTTATTTCTATATTTTTTAGAAAGTTGCACTGCTATTAAGGGTGATATTTGCATTATGAAAATACAGAAAAGTATCCTTAATCTCTCCTCATCTTTGTTTTGCTTTGTTTGTTTGCTTTTTGAGACAACCTCATGTCATCATTCAAGCTGACACATCGACTGATGTGACCAAGGCTATTCTTGAATTCCCATTCCTTCTTCCTCCATCTCCTGAGTGCTGAGACCACATATTTGGGACACTACACCTTGGCACACTTACATACAAACTGAACAATTCACCAGTGAAGATTCATGACTGATGAATCAGTCTCAAGTAATGCTGATCATTCATTAATATTCATATTTACACACACGTGCACACACACACATGCATGCACATACACGTGCACGCGCATTCACCAATATATTTATAGGAAGTCAATAAAATGAAGATATGTGGCAAAATATTGACATCTGGGAAATCCAAATAAACATTATACAGATGTTGATTGTGAAATTCCTGCAGTTTTTCAGTTCACATTTTTTCCCAATTAAAAGCAAAGAATAAACATCAGACCCCTATTTGTTGGCAGCCCTCCATCCTCTGTACTTCACATTCACACCTAGTATTTAGATTTTCTTGGAGTCCCCCTTTCCGCTCTATAAGCAGTGCTGTGCCCCCAAAGAACAAAATCCTCCTTCTCATTTCTGTTTTTAAAATACATTTTGGGGCTCATGGGTGGGGTAGTCTTATTTTAAGGCAAAAATTGTTCTTTTTTCAAAAAAAAGTTTAACTTATTTATTTAAGAGACAGAATGGGAGAAAGAAAAAGAGGGAACACCATTAACACAAAGGTGGTGGTCAGTGTCCTTCTTCTGCTAGGAAGACTTCGGGGATTCAACTCAGGTCATGAGGTTTTAGAGCAAGTACCTTATCCAGTGGCATAGTTAGGTACGGATATCAAATTGATGGTAGTGGGTTCGAGCTCTGGACACATTTGTAGATTAATTGGTACTTTAATTAAGTCTAGAGTGAACCTGCAGGAGATTGTTTAGTGAATGTGGAAGGCCTAGTCCATGGTGTAGGACTAGTCCCCAGGGCAGGGGACTAAAATGGAGGGAACTGTTTGAGAGAAGAGACACCTTTCGTATACTTGGACAGACATGCTGGTTTGGCAAGTAAGGATCGCCCTTCTCTCGGTCATTATATGGCTTTGGAGGGGCCAGTTCCTTTGGCCTTTGATGATGGTACATGGTCTCCTGCCAAGCTGGACTAAGAACTGCAATCAAGAATTGTAAGGGAATAAATCCCTTGTTCTCTTAAGCAGCCTTGTCATGATTTTATCAACAACAATGCAGCTGAGCTGCAACACCCATTGAGCTATCTTGCTAGTCCTTAAGGTTAAAACCCTTCAATAGATGCTATGGTGAGATGGTAGATTTCTAAGCTGGGTTAGGGCTTTAGTTCTGATGCCAGGCCAATGAAGGCACCCCAGAAAAGGCTGTATTTCAGAAACAAATACCACAGCTTCCAGACACGTGGCTTCCAGACATGTAGCTTCATCTCTTTGCCATTTACACTCTATCCCTTTCTGAAAAGATGGTAGCCCCAAGTCCTTTGTGCATATTTTCCTCTTTACTTGGAAACCTTCAGCAATCCTTGCAGTGAGCTATCACAAATTCATTACTCATGATCAAGGGGAAAATCATCCTTGGGTCACCATAGACACACAGTACCATCTGGTACACACAAATATATACACAGAACTACACACACACACACACACACACACACACACACAAATGCAAAAAAAAATTGGATGAAAATAGGGGTTGTCTATTTTTATTGTTATTTCTCATATGTCTTGGATTGCTGGGGAATGCCCAGAAAGTAACCTTTGAATAAATGAAGTAAAGAAATGTATGGAGCAAGAACAACTCAGTCAAAATGACATTTGTGGAAGCGGCTCCTACAGAGCCAATGAACTTTATCTGTTTCCCATGTAGGTTATATTATTGTAGGAAAAAGGTGTGGCTTACCATTGACCCACAGAAGTGCCTGGACAGTAAAGTCAGCTAGGTCTAAGTCCTTCTAAAGAGGAAAAAAAAATCCTTAGATACTCAGAGGGAATCTCAGAGCCCATAGAAGCTGAAGTTCTGGAGGGTAGGAGGGAGAAGGCAGCAAAACACCAAGAGATGGGAGGGAAGGAGAGAGAGGTGGGATGGGGAATGGAAAGGGGAGGAGAGGGAGGAAGGGAAAAGGAGGAGGGGGACAAGGGTACCTACCTAATTGTGCTTGATTGTGTGTGCTTGTGGTGGCCCACAGATGATATCAGGAATCATCCTCAATCTCTCTTCCACTTTGTTGTTGCCTCTAATTAAGCCCAGAGAACAACCTAAGGACTAGTTTGCCTGTCCAGCTTGCTCTGGGAATCCCAGACTCTGCCTTCCTGGGCTATAATTACAATGGACCACCACACCCACCAGGTATTTGTTCATGGGATCTAGGGATGTGAACTCAGGTCTCTTTGCCCCAAGACAAAGACTTTAACCACTGAACAATCTCCCCAGCCCCAGATTCTCTTTCTCAAGTTTACTTACTTACTATGTGTAGTAAGTATTTTCCTTGAGTGCAACTCCTACTAGTTTTATCTTAGGTCAGGTTTTGGAGTAGCTCACACATTCTTGATGGCTTTCCTCTACCTAGTGTGGCCCCTTCTGTAATACACCTCTCTCTTTACTTGGGTCTTGGCTGAGCACATTCTATCTCAGTTCAACTCTGCTTCTGAACTCTAGGTACAGACTCATTTCTGGGCTTGTTCCTTCTTATTGAATTTCCGTTATTTAATTTACGAATTCTCCCAAAAATTGAATATAGTTTCATATCTCCCACATTCAGCCAATACATGGACTGTTTTTCAGAAGGAGCCAAAGTTGCATTCTAACTACTACTTGGTAGATATCCATTTGGTCTAATTAAAAAATTATCTCAATGATTAACAGGTTATGAAATACAGAAAAAAAAATCCCCTTGAGATAAAAGTGGTCAAGAGTACAACTTGGTTAGGAACAAAGAAGAACAACTTGGTATTTATTTTCCTTCATGATGCTAAAGAAATAAAGAAGACTTTATTAATCTATGTATTTTATTTCCATGGTGTGTATTTTAACAAATAAGTAACTTAGAAACAGGAGACTTGTTCACTTTCTGCCAGAATAACCTATTGTGTGGATTCTTTTGTGTTTATCCATTATTACAGTACACAAGAAATGTCAGATATTCAAATTACATTTCTAAAATTACACAAGGCACTTGTACTACATTTGTTTGCTTCCATTATTTTTTAGCATGACTCAAAATCACATGCTTCTGGTTAACATTTTCCTAGTGAATGTCATTAAGATTTCATTGCAAATAGCTTCCTAGGGCTCAGGGATGTTTTCCTCTCTGCTTTTGACCCCCAGGATTAAATTTCAGATACAACCTCTCTTTGGAGAATCAGTAATGTATTGGACAAAACATTCATGGTAACAAGTAGATTTGGTATTTTCTTAAATATTAAACAGCAAGCAATCTTTTGATAAAGGGAACATGAAACCACTAGATTGCATGCCTCCTATATATTTCTAGTCCACATAGCAGGCTTTTAATCCCCTCCTGGGTTAGCCACAATATCCACATGCCGATTAATACACATACATCAATGATTGATGACACTAAGCCCACTCGGCTCAGAGTCTAATACGCTCAGATGTTTGCCAAGCAGCCAGCATCTGCAAAATGTCCGTCTCATTGCTCAATTGATTCCCTGCCTTCCAGGCTTTCCCTCATGTGATGGACCATGTGTAAACATTAAAGTCATCTTTCTGGGGCTGGAGAGATGGCTCAGGGATTAAGACTTTGCCTTGCAGGCAGAAGGTCCTGAGTTTGGATCCCTGGTCGCATATAAAAACAACAGAAGAACCGGCAGTAGCCATCACTTCCAGTTCTGGTGGGCAGAGCTTGGGAAATCCCAGCACTAAGCAAAAAAGAGGTAGAAGCAATCTAGGATAATTCCCAATGTCACCCTTGATCTGACAGTGGGACACACAGTACCCTCCGATACAAACATGTGCACTCACAAATACACACACACACACACTAAATAAAGTTTTAAAGAAAGATGAATAGAGCCATCTTTCTGGAGACCCATATTTAGCACATCAAGCCTCTGTTTAAAAATATGCAACTGAGCTTTCTGTGCGTGCCAGGCTGTGTCCCTAGGCATGCACAAACAGAGCATGGACTCCAGCTCTCATCTCACAGCTGTGTCCCAAGGCCTTCGAGCTAGCAGCCTCCATTCCTCCCCCCCCATCATTAAAAAAAAAAAACCTCCAAGAATTTAAAAGAATCCACAGAAACTACAAACCAGGGACCAGTGAACCAACACCATACAACTGAGGTTCTTTACATCTAACAGAAGAGAATTTTCTCATCCATAACTGTGAGTAACCCATTTTATTTTGTTTTCAATTTCAATCGGTAAACACTACAATTTAAGATTTCTATATAGGACACCAAAAGCCCTATACACTCACCCCTCATAATTTTAACCATTCACCCTCACACACTTCTAAGGAACTAAAAGCAGACATATCATACTTATCTCTAATCCCTGCACTGAACCCACCTACTTTATAATCTAAAAGATGCTTTGATACTTAACCTAAACCTCACATAACAAATGTTGATACCCTGTATTAAACCTCTCAGTCAAAACTGGACCAAAACTATATCACCCCCTTAACTGGGGCAGGGCTTAACACACTTTTTAAGTATTATAATAACCCTATCCATACAACAGCACCAAGGAATCTCAGACTGACACTTTTAATACAGCAAACAATTGAACAACTGCCCAAGTGTGGTAATTCTGACTGACTCAAAAAAGTCAAAATACACACCTTAGAAAGATATTAGAGATCAAATACAAAATCCCAACTCACTCCATAAATCCACAAGATACAACAAAACTAAGACAAAAAAATCCTATAAAAATTTAGACCCCATAATGACAGATTCCAACTATAACTACTTGATTATTAGCCAAGAATCCAACAACCAAGTTAATGATTTTCTTTTTAAAAAAAACTATTTATTTTTTCCACTCATACAAACTTGATAGGTACCCCATTCCCCTCTTTCCCTCCACAAGTTAATGATTTTCAAAGTTTGATTATTGCAATGAAAGAGGAAATCTGACAGGAGTTAAATAACCAAAAATGTAATATGAACAGAAATACAACAGGCACATGGATGACATGAAAAAGGTAGTTGAAGAAATAAAACTAGGCCTACAGCAGTTGAAAAAAAAATCTCATGCAGAGATTAAACTTGAAATTAAAAGCAAGTTAAATGCAATCCAAAACTCAACAAAGAGTCTTAGCAACAGAATGAATGAAACAGAAAACAGAATATCAGAGCTAGAAGACAAAATAGTAAAACAAATTTGTTCAATCAAAGAGGTTGAAAAAGCTAAAAAAGCACTTGAGAGGAATATTCAAGCACTATGGGACTAGCTGAAGAAGAAAAACCTGCACATTCATGGAATCCCAGAATCAGAAACCCAAAAAGCCACACCAGAAGAGATTTTTCACATTATCATTAATAAAAAATAGACACATTATCAGAGTAAAAGGTTGGTCAAAGGTACTCCAAGTTAATGGGACCAGGAAACGAGTGGGAGGAGAAATTCTAGTATCAGACAAAATAGGCTTCAAACCAAAAGACATCATAAGAAACAGAGAAGGATATTACATATTAGTCAAAGGTACACTTCATTGGGAAGACTTTACAATATTGAAATATATACACCTAATATGGGCTCATCTACTACCCAAAAAAGAGATTCCTGTGCTGAGTCTTCATCCTCAGCTGGTGGCACAGATGAGAGATGATTGAATCATGACATTGCTTTTTTCAGTGAGTACACAACAAAGTGTCTGTTAAAAGCTAGGGCCTGGTAGGAAGAAATCAGTAAACTCAGGGTAGAGGGACATTACTTGGAAGGACATATCTTGTCCTGGTCTCTTCTGCCTCCACCTTGCCCCTGTCTCTCTTTTTCTTCTGTCACATTCTTTCCGGATGTCGGCATTCATACCCCATGCCCTTTCTTTCACCATGATTGTCATGGTTTAGAATGTGTGTTGTCCCCCACAGACTCATGTGTTTGAATCTTTGGCTGTTTGGGAAGGTCATGGCACCTTTAAGGTGGAGCCTTGCTGGAGGATGTCAATCATGGGGGGGTGGGGCTTGAGGTGAATTAGCCCCATCCTACTTCCCAGAGAGGTCTGCTCTTACAGCTTGTAGTTTTGCAGCTCTCAGCCTGTTTGATGGATGTGACTTAGGCTTCCTCCAGCTTCTGCCAGCCAGCCATGCCTTTTCTGCCCTGATGGACTCTGGAACTATAAGCTGAATAAATCTCCCCTTTTCCCCTTAAGTGACTGCACTTTGAGTGGTGTCTCACAGCAACAAAAGAAGAATAACTAGCACAGTGACGTTTCTACCTTGTCACAGGACTAAAAGCAATGGGAACAGCTGACCAAAACATGAAGTCTCTGAACCCATGGACCAAAAGTAAACCTTTTGCCTTTAAGTTGTTTTTCCCAAGCATTTTGTTCTAGTCACAGAAAATGACAGACAACCCCTTCCCCCCCTTTGCCCAGGTAGCTTCTGCTAATTCCTGCAAGACTTCCAAGTTCAGCTTTAACATTCTTTCCGCCTATCAAAGCCCTTGCTTGATCTGTTAGACCCACCAAATCGTCTCTGCTTCTGGCCTCCTGAATAGCTTAGTCTTTATTATCTGTAATAGGGGGAGTAGCATGCTCCTCAAAGATACCAGGGCTTACTGTGTAGGACCTGTAAATTTTACCTCCAAAGGCAAAAACTTCTTTGTAGATATAATTAAAGATCTGGAGATGGGCCCTGTAGGCGCCCCATATCTCAGTAAAAAAGTCAGAAGGAAAAGCCATATAGACAAAAGAAAGGGGCTGGAGTGGTGGCTCAGGGGTTAAGCCTCTGCCTTGCAGGCGGAAGGTCCTGAGTTCAGATCCTAGGCCCCATGTATAGATGCTGGGCAGAAGCAGGGGCGGCCTGAGTTTCTGGTCCTGGTAGGGCAAAACCTGTGAATCCTGAGGCAGAGTAAATAGGGAGGAGCTGGAGGCGGTCCATGGTGGTTCCCGAATTCATCCGTGGTTCTACACACACACACACACACACACACACACACACACACGCACGCACACGCACACGCACGCATACATGCACAATTGAATAAGTAATAAAAAAATTAGACAAAAGAAAAAATATAGACACCTAAAACTGATTAGAAAATGGGGGCAGAGACCAGACTCATGCCAAATGCAGCAGCCAACTAGAACCCAGAAAAGGCAAGAAGCATATTTGCCCTTGACATTTCCCAAGGAAGCACAGCCCTATAACACCCAGATTACCACGCGGGACACTTGCTTCAGACTTACACCATTCAGAAACCTAGTGGGACAAATCTCTGTTGTCTCGAGCATCACCTTCAGAATCTCGACTTGTTGCCGCAGGCTTGGGAAGCAACAGGATCAACCACAGACTGGACAGCAAACAGGACAGATAATCAGCGTTAGATGGAGCTACTGCCACAGGCCATGGCTTAGGACAGCAAGATGCCAGTACTCACTTTCTAAAGGGAAGGGAACAGCTAGGTGGCAGATCTCAAAGAAGAGCTGTGGAGAGCAGGATCTCAACATGAGCCAACAGGAAGAAAGTTATGAGACTAAGTATCTCAGATTCATCCTTGCTCCACTCTCTGACCTCCTTAAAAGCTCCCCTCAAAAAGTACACACTCTGCTCAGAGGACTTTTCATACATTCCATTGGGGGGGGGTTGGTGATGAGTGAATTTAGAGAAAAAAGCAGGGTGAGGTGGGATCCACACCACACATTATCCTATGTAACCATAGTGACGCCTCTGACCATCTGAATCTTCCCCTTTGCCTTAAGAGCTCAGCCATCCCATCTGGTCTCATTTCTAGGAACCCCACCATCTGGCATGCTTTCAGCCACAGACAAAGAACTTTGCAAATGTTTATTGGCCAAAATTAATAAAATAATTCACAGAACAAGTAGACACTCTTCAAAGCTGTTTAGTTCTACGTGATTTCCCTTTATGAGCCTTCTGCTGGAGGCCAGAATGGAGGGGTTAATGGTTCCCAAGCAGGCCTTACTCTTTCCCACCTGTATGGCTCTTGTTTGGACTTCCCCTGCAGCCATCACACTTCATTGCTAGGTTTTGTTGATACATGTGCACATGTTGCAATTGAACTTGAATTTAATTTCCTTATGTGCCGCCTCTGTCTCGCAGAATTAATAGCTTAAACTAGAATTGAGCCAGGGCCTTTCAAAATAAGTTCATAACAAACACTATCAACCAAACTGTAACCTGTTAGTTAATTTGCATACTTCATGGGCATTTATTTAGCCTATTTAGTCTCTCTTTGGTGTTGCTTTCAAAAGATAGGAGAATCCTCTTTGAATGTCTTTCAATAACAGGATGCTGCAAATTACCTGAGTGTTGTCAAAAAATTCACAACCAAAGAGCTTAGGGGAACAAAGGGGTTTTATTTTTTCTTACATTTCTTAGATACAGTTTTTAGTCATAACAACACGAGGAGCTGAGGATTCTGCCCATACCATGTCCACAGGGATTGCAGAGAGGGGCAAGCCTCAATTGCCAGCAGTAAGACTGTCAATATATGCTGAAGTATGCCATGCAGCAACCAGCTCCCCCATCTTTCTACCTGATCAGGGAATGGTCTCACCCACTATGGGCTGGGTTTTCCACCATTAATTAAACAGTCTCCTATAGGTTTGCTCAGGGGTTACCTTAACTGCTAATTCTTCACAAATGTGTCTAGAGCTCAGCCTTCAATTGTTATGTTGACACACTACATCTAACTAACACACAGTGGTTTCCATATCTAATAAGCAACACAATAAAAGGCTTTCAAAATCTGGAGCAAGTAAGGATGTCTCAGTTGGTAAGACTACTTGTACAGAAAGCAGGAGGGTGTAAATTCCAATTCCTAGCAGCCAGATAAAATTCCCAAGCATGATCGCACATGCCTGTAACTCCTAATTCTGGAGGTCAGAAATAGGTGGATCCTGAAAGCTTGCTAGTCAGGTAGCCTAGCTAAAACTATGAGTCTCAAGTTCAGTGAGACACCTTGCCTCAAAACTACAAGGTAGAGATTAAGAAAGAGGAAAACACTCTTGGGCCCTGTCATTATTAGGCACAAGTGTCAACTTGATGGTTGAGGGTTTGAGCTCTGGGCACATTTCTGGAGGATTAGTGGCTGGGTTAAGCCCAGAGCAAACCTACAGGACATTGTCTGCTGATGAGGAAGGCCCAGCCTATGGTGGGTGGGACTAGGCCCTGAACAGATGAATAAAATACTGAGAGCTGGTTGAGGAAGGCACATCCTTCTGTTCACTTGGACAGACATGCTGGTCTGGCAAGTAAGGACTGTCCATCTCTCAGCTGTTATGTGATGATGGTGTGGCCAGTTCCCTTGGCCCTGGTGTTGGTGCTTGCCCTCCCGTCAAGCTGGACTGAGAATTGTAACCAGACTGTCATAGGGAAATAAATCCCTTGTTCCCTTAAGCCATTTGATGGTCCCTTATCAGGAACCATGCAGGCAAACTGCAACAGAATTTGGTCCCAGAAGTAGGGTGTTGCTAATAAGTCTGATTATGTGGAATTTGTGGCTTTTGAATGGTTTCACTGGACAACGTTGGAAATGCTTGAAGATTTTCACTTTGTGGATTACAAATACTGTTCTTCAGAGTTTAATGGGTCATTTGGAAAATGAGAATGGTGATATAGTTGTGGATTTTCGGGGCCCAGTTTGTGATAAGGGAAATGAGGACTGAATTGGGAGCCTTGAAGATTTTCATGAGGAAAGGGCAAGCAGCTGAAAACTGCCATAGTTGGAGAAATGAGCATCAGCGAAGGAAAACGTAGTGACTTGCACTGGGACAGTGGAAAATATGAATACCACCACATGGCGATTTTGTGAGTTGAAAACCCAGATTCCTTCAGGGGCTGAAAGCCCAGATTGAAGGAATTTCTTGCCCTTTGGAAGTTTTGGCTGCCTAGAAGGGGCTTTTCCAGAGTCAGCAAGCTAAAGTTGGTACAGCTGTGGCTGGAGTGGACCAAGTTACATACCAACCTTGCTATGGGTTCTGCCAGCGTCCCCCAGGTGATACTGGTTTTGGTGTATGGTTACAGGGTTCGTGGAGAGCAGCAAAAGCTTGGCACCAAGTGGCGGGCATACAGTTCCTGCAAGGAAAGGTGAAGCTTATAGCTGCAGAGGCGAACCCAGAGTGTTGGAGATGCCAGAACTGAGGGATGTATGCTGAGGACTGCTGCGAGTGGAGATTCAGCCTGGGTCAGAAGAACTCTGCTTCTACAACTTTGAGCTGCAAACAGAGACTGGGAATGCCTAGAATCTTTGAGCCACCGTGACTATGTGATGAGCAGCAGATGGACATTGAAATACAGTCATTGATTTGCTAACTTGATTTTAATGCAATGTCTTCTTATTGTATTATAATACTTCTGTTTGATATTTTGTCTTGTTTAAGTATTTAATATATTTTGATTTGATAGATCTGAGACTTTTTTAAAACTCTTAGCTCCAGCATTTTAATAACTGAACATTTAATGACTGACATTTTAAACTGAATTATAGAAATTTTTAGTTTTGGACTTTTAGAATTAATAAAATTAAATGTATTTAAGATAACTTTTAACACCTATGGGAACAAGGCTTGAAGGTGACAGTTTAAAAGTACTATGTTTTTATGTCAAGTTGACAAGGGGTGGAGTGTCATAGTTAGGCACAGGTGTCAACTTGATGGTTGAGGGTTTGAGCTCTGGGCACATTTCTGGAGGATTAGTGGCCGGGTTAAGCCCAGAGCAAACCTACAGGACATTGTCTGCTGATGGAGAAAGCCCAGCCTAGGATGGGTGGGACCAGGCCCTGAATAGGTGAATAAAACATTGAGAGCTGGTTGAGGAAGGCAATATCCTTCTGTAGACTTGGACAGACATGCTGGTCTGGCAAGTAAGGACTGTCCATCTCTCAGCTGTTATGTGATGATGGTGTGGCCAGTTCTCTTGGCCCTGGTGTTGGTGTGTGCCCTCCCATCAAGCTTGACTGAAAACTGTAACCAGACTGTCATAAGGAAATAAATCCCTTGTTCCCTTAAGCTATTTGATTGTCATTTAACAGCAGCCATGCAGGCAAACTGCAACAGGCCCCTTTGCATTGTGTGTGGTTATGGGTGTGCACAACTACGCATACAATCACCACATACATACACCAAACACCACACACATCACACACACCAAACACACGCACATGCACGTGTGCACATCCATATACACACACTAAACATACATTAGAAAAAAGATGAAGTTCGGGTTCTCATTCTTGACCTACATGATTAGCAATGCAGGGTGTGCTATGTGTTGTGTATTAGCACAAAATCAGAAAGAAATTAGCCAGTGGCCGATAAGGATGAGAGGCATAGACACAGGCCTCTAAGAATACCTCTGGCATAAGTGAAATTTGTCTTCAGACAAGAATTAATCACTCTTAGGGACTGGAGCACTCTTAGGGGTTTAGAGAAGTTAAAACTGCATTGTAATTCAGCTACATAGAAGGAAATGGTAAGGGCATGTCCGCCAAACAGGTTGTGCAACATTTTGGTGAAAGTCATGTTAGAGGGACATGTGCCGGACTCAAAAGACTAACCTGACATGTTCAGCTGTAACATGATGTGCCTCTTAACATGAGAATAATCATGCAAAACACTCCCTGCTCATGGCGACTAGGGATACTTAGCCACACTTGTGATAGTTTTTGAAATTTATGGCTAGCAGAACCTTAAAGGAGAAAAAATGAGCTGATACTATCCCCCAACACTGCCCCCCCTGCATCCTGGCCTCATAGAAGGGATGGTTTGAAGGCCTAACATATTGCCTTTATTGCCGTCAGAAGTAAACACTTTCCTATACAAAAGCTCTGTGATTTGGTAACTATATTTTGCAAATGGCTGTAGGACCATAACGACATCCCAGAAAGAAGCCATCGATGAATGCTTTTGGAGACGTTAGAACTCTCTAATATTTGAATTGCTTATAAATGTCTGTCTGCATTATGCTTTTCCTCCCAACCTTACCCAGCTCGCTTCACTGCAAGGCATAAGTCAATATTTGCATATGGATGTGAGTAAACACAGCTTTATGGCACATTCATTTGGATGCAATGGACAGAATAAAATGTATTTTTTTCTAAAGGAGCAGATCCTCTCAGCTGTTCACTTAGGACTCAAAAGTAAATGAACATTCCGCATCTCACATCCATTTATATCAATGGGAACTTAACAGCTAACTTCCTGGAAGGGGGGCTGTTGAAAGATGAAGAATCCTGTGAATTCCTAGAACTGAAGCAGTATGGCATGTACACATGGATCATGCCCTCCGATTTGAGAATCACTGATGTATAACAGGGCCTCTATTGTCCAGCAGACAAGTAAGGCATTTGGTTAGGTCTCCATGTAACCTATATAGGTCAAAGTTGTTGCTAGCTAGTACTAACTAAAGTCATCAAATTGTCTGGGAGAGATACTGGAATGAAACATTTGAAAGTCATTCATTTACAGATTTACAGATTATCAACACCATCTCCCTAATTGTCTTGGTTGTAATATAAATTCAGTTGTTTGTATGTTGCAGACTGTCCTGGTTCTTTCATCTAATCTCATTCTTTTGATCTGTGTGTGTGGGGGGAGGTCCTGTTATCATTAACCAACCTGAACACTAGGCTAGCTGTCCTGCCAGCCTCCAGGTGAGTCGCCTGTCTCTACCCTCCGTCTCACCCTAGAGGCACTGGGATTACAGACAGTTCTGCCACTCCCATTCTTTTACATGGATTCTGGGGAGTCTCACTTAAGTTCTCACACTTGCCGGGTAAACACCTTATGCGCTCTTTTGCTGCATTCCACATTGCAACTTGACCCATGTGACTTAGGGGGAAAGGCTTTACTGGCTCACAATTCCAGGTGACAATCACTGCAGGGAAGTACCAGCGGCAAGAGCTTGAATCAGCTGGTCACATCACATCCATAGCATGAGCAGAGAGCAGTGCATCCATGCAGACTTGCTTGCTTGCCAGTTCCCATTAAGCTCTATCTTCATAGAGCCTCTGTCCACCCTTCTAGGGAATGGTCCCACTCACACAATGAATTGGGTCTTCCTTTATCAGTTATTTAATCAAGACAATCCCTTGCAATCATGCCCAGAGACAAGTCTTCTTTTTAATATTTTTTATTATTATTTCCGCTCATACAAACTTAATAGGTACACCAGTTCCCTCCCTCCCTCTTCCTCCCCCTGACTCCCCTGCTACCCCTCCCCTCACTCCTCCTTCCCCATCCCCCATTGCCTCCCCCCCCAAACCCCAGAGAATCCTTTAATGTGCATGCCAGACTCTCCTCTGGGTCCTCCTCTCCGATGACATACAAGGACCCAGTGGCATTTCCCTGAACCCTTTCCTATGTTCCCCTTAAGCATAGGAACACTACTATCGCTGTCAATTCCTTGCCTCCAAGGATCTTGGTGCCTTTAGCAAATGCTAGACTTTGCGGGGTCAATAGTGTGTGGGACATTGAGCAGGGCATGCAAAGTCCAATTATGATTGCTTCGGCCTTAACTTGTGTGGAGTACCTTGCATATCATTGCTCCTCCCATCCTCGTGCTCTTACAATCTTACCACCCCCTCTTCCGCAAATTTCCCTGAGCTTCTGGATGGGGAGAGATTAGTCTGGCCTAGTTCTAGGTGGTTGATATAGAGTCTCTGAAGTTCTGGATTATGGTTCGTTGATTTTCTTTTGCAGTTTTGCTGCTCCTACAATGCCCTTCACTCCATCCTGATGGGTATTGGATTTCACCCTCTGGCCAGAGATAAAAAGCTGTTAAATTAGAGTCTTGTTATAAGAGTATATTCAAAGGTAGACGTAATAAAAGTAGGAAACCACAGTAAGGGAGGGGTCAATCACCATTTGCAAAATGGTTACTTCTTATCTGCCAGACTATATGCCCTCCCCTTCTGGTGAGATCATACCCCCTCAGTTGTAAATGATCAGGAACAAAAGTCTGTGAACTTAACCAGATGCAGAGACCAGTCTTAATCCACAGATCTCAGAAGGGTCTAGAGACCTGCCCCCCATGTGTCAGGTAAACATTTAACACTAACCATCACACACTGTTGTGTGGTGTTTTTTTCCCTCCTAGCATAACATGATATTATCTTGGACTGGTCCCCCTGTAGCCATGGGAACCAGAGCAGAAAAGTCAGCCCTTGAATGCCAGCCCAAGAGGCACTGGGCTCTGTCTCTGTTATACAGCAATTTAAAGGGAATTAATAAACCCCCAAGAAGTTCCTGAAACTAACAAGAAACACAAGACCTTTCCCCTTCTCTCCCCCACACCCATCCAAAGTTATGGAAGCAGAAAACAACTGTTAGTGGAAGAGACTCTCTGACTAGCTCAGCTATCTGCTGAGAGTTTCTGGGGTGCAGTTTCTATGAGCTGTCACTCAGTCTGGTTTTTCAGTCGTCCCTGTTCCCATAAGTAAACCTTACCTGTACTCCTGTAAGTAGCCCCAGTAAACGCATTGATTTGCCAAATTGGACTTTGGTGTGACTATTACTGTAATTTGTCATTTGGTCCCTATCTTGGCTGAATAGACTTTTGCAGGGCATTTTCTCAGGTAAAGGGTCACACAACACATCCTAAGACATTTATTCTGCTCTTTCATCTTCTTTCTGAAGACTGCAAATTGCTTAACTGCTAATTCCTACTGGCACTTGTAAGCCCAGCATTTGGGAGGCTGAGGCAGGAGGATCATGAGCTTGAAAAAAGGTTGGTGTCACCAGGAGACCTAAAACACAAACAGCAACTGTCTGATATTTGAAAACAAAATTTTAAAACAAAATAATAATGATACAAGGGATTAACAGAGATATCCCAAAAATAATTAACTTTATAAAATAAATGAGCCAGAGATGGGAATATGGATCAGGGGTTAAAGCTTTTGCCTCACAAGCAAAAGGATCTGAGTTCAGATCTGTAGATCCCATATTTATAAAAATGTTGGGCAATATGACAGTGACCTAAACTTCCGGGTCTGGAAGGCAGAACCCCCAGAAGAAAGCAATAAGGAAATAGAACAATCCAGGATGATTTCTGATGTCACCCTTGGAACTCCATAGGCACACACACTCAAGTGTTCTCTTTTACACATACATATATACATGCTCATGTGCAAATAAATGAATTCAAACACTCATATCTGTCATTTTATAATAATACCAGTCTCCTTGTCACAAAAAAGAGAAGTGAATATTTCCAACATTTCCAGCATAGCCTCATAATCCTCACCACTGGTGTTAATATTAAACTTCAGGATTAATAATGCTAGTTCAAAGTACACTGCTCACTCAGAAACTCTCCGCCCACTGGTGGAAACAACCCCTGAACACAAGCTACTAATCGGTGTCCAGTTAGAGTTGCAGTTCATGGGGGAGGGGAAAGGTGCAGCAATGCTTCATCAAGAGGTAGCCTGGGAGTACAGAAAGTGCTAGGGCGGATACGCAAGACAGAAGATTATGTTGCACAGAGTGTGAACATCATAGTAAAAGTAATGATGGTCATAGTGTAATTATTATGCTTCCATTTACAAACTCAGATGTGCAATGATTATTTTCTTCATTTGCCATAAATCAACTTCTAACTCCAACCTCCTTTGCTAACCTAGTGGAAAATGCTGCCTCAATCCCTCCTGAGCCCATAGCCCTTGCACCCCAGGCTTTTGTAAGATTATGAGGCACAACACTTCCAGAGAGTTGGAGAAACCTCCTTGCATAGGTCCCTCCTGACTTTCGTTGTACACTTAGTGTCTGAGAATGTCTATTTGGAGGTTGTCATTCTGTTGTTTTCTTCTATACTTTTGACACAATCTCTGCCTGTTTTTGTGGAGCCGGGGATTGAAGTCAGGGAATGCACATGCTTGGCAAGTGATCTAAATCTCCAGCCCTTGATATAATTTCTGAAGAAGCTGGAATCGACCTGTCTATGGAGGATTCACCTTTTTCTCCAAGGCTTACCAACCTGCAGGCATTACCAAAGTGAACATATTCTCTCTCTCTCTCTCTCTCTCTCTCTCTCTCTCTCTCTCTCTCTCTCTCTCTCATTTTCTCTCTCTCTCGCTCCAACTTGACTAACATAAGGTAACTGGCCTTTCCAGTCATGATGCCATGTCTCACAATAGAACTATGATCAATCAGTAAGTTAAGGATTATGGTCTAAAATCTGAAGAATGACAATGAAACAAAAAAAAAATACTTTCAGAAAAATTGGTGTTGGGAGTGGTGGCATCACTATGATAACCCGATATCGTGGCTCATAAACCCAGACCTGGGTTACAGGAGGAATCTAAGCCATAGGCTAGAGAAGGCTCAGAGTGCTTTAAGCTTAGCCAGTGGGTGGTTCCAGTGTAGAAAATCTGAATGACAGTAGGTACACCAACAGTGAAGACTGTTCTCATAAGGTGTCATTCAGGAACAGAGCTTTCCTGGGAGCTTACTAGATGCCATGCAATATTCTGGCTAAGAACTTCCCTGCACTTCGTCTATGTGGAAGACTTTGTGGAAGCCTGAATTTAAAATTGATGGGCTCATTTTCCCATTACAAAAATATTTTAGACCCATTCAATATTCTGTCATATGGATATTGTGGTTGGTTTTAGTCAAGTTTAGGTGAAAATTGTGAAAAACCTGAGTGGAAAGGTATGGAAAACTTAGAAGTTTTCCCAGAAAAAAAAGAAAGAGGATCCAAACTTGAAGCCAAGGAGAGTATGACTCCTGAAGAGAACAGTCATTTTAAAGACAATCAACATTTTGTGTCAGGACAGTAAGAAATCTTGAATGTATCCTGGGAATTGGCTAGACTCTATCTGTTACAAGTTCAAGGATGCCAAAGTTTTAGATCACGTGAAGGATTTTTCTTTGAGAAGGTAACACCAGGGCTTTGCCACACATGATACACTAAGAAAGTGTTCCCCTGTGTTGAGCCATCTAGACACTTAAAGGATGTTGCAAGCAATTGTTCAGAGATCTGGGTACTGCTCACCATGGTGGCAGATCGTGGTGTCATCCCCATGGTTCTGGCTTTGCAAGTATGTAGGGGGCAGTGGCCGCACAGTCGTGCAGGCTTGCATCAAGATTTCAAAGGCAGGGCTGGGAGGAAATGTGTGGTACGGTCAGAATGGCTGCAGACGACTCCTGAGAGGGCAATACAGGAATCTGTGAGAGTGAAGGCAGAGCCTCAGTGGAGTCCCTGAGAAGCCCCTACCAGACTGGGCGGTGCCATCCTCCCCCTCCCCCTCTCTTCTTGGCTTCTATCAAGGGAGCATCCTCTATCATATGTTTTCACCACCATGGTGCTCTGGTTCACTTAGAGCTGATACTCAGTAAAAGTAAAGATTATTGGCTAAAACCTTTAGAATGATGATTCAAAGTAAATCTTCCCTAAAATTGCATATGCCAGACATTTTGTCAGTGACAGAAAGCCTGACTTCCGACTAACCCAGTACTTACTTTGCATTTAATGGCATTCTGCTGAAGATTTCTAGGAGCACGGAAGTGATGTATGTCTTCCAAAGGTTAGCGTGGCAGGTAGTGCACAGTAATGATGGAGGAGGGAGAGGGAGAAGAAAGCAAGATTCCTCTGTGATTGATCTCTGAGTGGTCCATGTAGCAGAGAGCAAGAGGCTGATGAGGCCAAGTCCTCGGGGTGGAGGGAGGGAAGAGAGACTGATGGTGTTACTGCAATGAGACTCACAGGGTGGGGCATCATTTGGAGCCACCACGTAAAAATGAAGATGAGACAGAAATTAGCAGGGGACAAAGATCCCAGGGAATTAGAAAGGGGGATGGGGGGTATCCTGAGGAGAAGCCTGGGCAACAAGGAAGCAAAGTGAAGAAGAATCCAGCACCAGTCCACATTTATCATAGGGCGCATTCTGCAAACACCATACTTAGGACTCTGGTGGGATAGGCATGTATCGCTTCTACAATACACAGATGAGGGATTTGGCAAATGTGTTTGAACAATTGCCTAACAGGCAATGATCTTCCACTTGGATTTGCAGCTAGCCTACTGGAAATAGCAAGCGGTGCTCCAGGGGAACCAACTCCTCAGCCTTGGAGGGAGAAAATTGGCCAAATCAATCATTTTATATATATATATATATATATATATATATATATATATATATATATATATATATATCTCAAGAAGCAGTGCTCAGGGAGAAAGAGGGGCTTGGATTTTTAAATCAAATGCATGGGTATCACATTTAGTTTCTTCTCATAACGACTTGAACCTAGAAGCTATTCTCTCTTGTGCTTTTTTCTTATTCAGAATAGGAATTCTAATATGGACCTCATATAACAAACGGTGTATTCTATATGAAGGGTCTTTGTAAAGTTCTGTGCAATAGAGAAGAACATCAAGTTATTTCTACTCCAGAGAATAAGAACCCATAATTACATGTAGAGTCTAGAAAATAAGCTTTTAAAGTGCCACACTTGGGCTAGAAAGATGGCTCAGGGATTAAAGACTTTGTCTCTGGAATCCAGATACCAGATCTTATATAAAAATGCTGGGCAGATAGTGTGGTGTGTGACTCAGACCCTGAAAGGCAGATCCTGGGAAACCCCAGAGCAAAATAGAAGGAAGTAAAGCAATCCCCAAGGATTCCTGATGTCACCCTTGAGTTTCCACAGGCACACACAGTGAGCGCCCTCTTCTACATAACCCACACACACTATCTACACATACCCACACACATGCACACCCACACATACACATGTTAAAAAAAAAGGAAATATCAAACTCACCAAAACAATTTCAAACTGCCAAATTCATTATGCACATTTGTGCAGCTTTGTCTGATCCTGAGCCCCTCCTTTGCAAACAAAATAATGAAAGAAATCATTCCCAACTAACAGTCTAATGTCCAGGGTCAGAGGTCAGTGGCTATCTATCTATATTTGGGGAATTTGGAGGAATTTCTGAGAGGCCCAAGGACAGTTGTTGAAATAACAGTCCCTTATTCCTCCAATAAAAGACTATTTTAAAATATGAGGAATTTGGATTCTGGTTCTAAATTAGCACCCAGAAACCAGCACTGAAAATGGCTGTTGTGATTCCTAACACATTCTCTTGGTTCCTTCAACATGCAAGCATGGGCAATCCCATAGGAAATCTGTTTTTGACAGCAAAGTGGGTTTCTGGTAAATGAAAGAATTATAGACATGGAAACATGTAGCTATGGAAACCAGATACAAAGATTAAGGTCTCTCCCTAACCCCAGAAGTGAAATAAAGTCCTACTACCTGTTTGGAACTCGTTTCCCTGGTAACCCTCCCATGACCTCTCACCTCTGTCTTCCTGCATCTCTTAGACGTGTTGAATTATCGACAGACATAGCTATCGACGCATCGCTCAAAACCAAAGGACTAGGCAATGACACACAATTTCATAACTTAACATAATGAAACAATGCACACTGCTTACTGACGAGCTCAGTAGGAGACATAAGTAGTTTAGGAGGGTCTTGGCCATAGCAGCTTTTCTCTCCCAGATGTCTCCCATACTTCTAGCATGAGCCCATAACAGTGATGTGATCCTGAAAAGGAAGATGAAATACGCACAGAAGCACCTTTGCAAAGCTCAGCTTTAACCAAAGTTGCAAATTCTTACTTGGCATACCTCCCTAAGGCTGAAAATACTAACTTGTTCTCCTCTGAAACCTGCATCCTTGAACCATATTTATCTTTCACTTGGGATATTACATGCTTATATACATGTCATTTCATAGCTTATTTTATCCTTTATCAGTATATAATCAATATATTCATTACAACAAAATATTTCTCTATAGTGTACATCAAATGCTACCCCTCAATGTCTCTATAGAGCCTATGAGCTAAAAATCATCTCTCAACTTTGAAATCATCAAGTTTTTTTTTAATTGTTATTTTGAGTGTAAGAAAACTGTGTGTGTTGGGCCTGCCCAGGGATAACAGTCTGGGAGGGAGTGAGCAGGGCATAGCTTAGCACATGGGACCAAAGATGGTGCTGGGAACTAGTGTCCTAGGCGTAACCCTGATCACGTTACAGAGAGCCCTAATTGGCTTATAGGAGCCAACATAGATTTATGTTTAGTCTGACCTATGCAGAGTATGTGCTGTGCTGACCATTAAGGTAATTGGCTGCCTGTTTCGCACTCTCTAGTTCTTTGTCTACTGATTTGTTACCCCCAATAAACCGAGATCTTACTCTGACAAACTCCCCGTCTGTTGCCGAGTCTCTGGAGGGCTGAGGCGGAGGTGCAGGTGGTCAGGCTTTACTTATCTTCGTCATTACAGCCAGCAGCTGTGTAACTGAGTGAGTGAATAAGTCTCGCCTTGACAGACTCCCTGCTGTGTCCAGAGTCCCCTGAATTTGGGTGAGGGGGTGAAGGACCTGCAGCACGTTCGCCTCCCCCCCCCCGACAGCCTAGAATCTATAATTGTCACAGTGTGTGCATGGGAAAATCAGCCCCCCCAGTGTGAAATTCAAACTTCAGACTTCATAAATCACTTTGATTGGAACGTGGCTATGTGCATTTATGTGTCCATGGTGTATGTGTGTTCTCCTGTTACAGTAGCAGAAATAAATCATGGCAGGAAAAAAACTACATGACCCCAAAACCTGAAAAGCTCTCTGCCTGGCCCTGTATGGAAAATGGTTGGCCAACAAGAATTTAGTAGTGTGATTTTTAAAGACTGACAACAGCTGTGATTGTTTTTCCATGTATGCATGTGAGGCTATAATATCCAGAAGAGGAGCTGGGAACACCAAAGGCAAGAGAGCATGCTCAGTATTTAAGATTACAGATTGACTCTCTGGAATGGAAACAGCAGTGCATTCATGCATTACTCCTTGCCTCAATTCTCAGAAATAGAATTGTTGAAGCAAAAGATAAAGCATGTTTTAAAGATTCTGGTCCATAACCTTTAGGATCATTTACAATACAATTTTATGTCCATTTGTTTCTGTTAAGAATGGATGTAGGGCTGAAGAGATGGCTCAGTGATTAAGCCTCTGCCTCACAAGCAAAAAGACTTGAGTTTGGATTCTGGAATCTCATGTAAAAATGCCAGGTAGAAATGGCAGTGGCCTACACTCCTGGCCCTGGAAGGCAGAGTCTGGGAAATCCCAGGGCAAAGCAATAAGGAAGTAGATCAATCCAGGATGATACCTAAAGTCATCCTTGAACCTCTACAGGCACATACAGTGCCTTCTTCTATACACACACAGGTAAGCATGCACACACACACACACACACACACACACACACAAATGTACATACAAATATACAAATGGATGTGGAAGTAATATTTGTTTTCCAATCAAGGTAATTGCATAGTTTTTCTTTTTCATTAGTGAGACAATCAAGTACTTGGGAAATGCATGTACATTGCATTTTTATTTGCTATTGTTTAATCCACCTTTTTTTTACAGGAATGCAAACTATTTATTTATTTGTTTGTTTGCTTGTTTATTTATTTATTTATATTTATTTCTTCCACTCATATAAAGTTGATAGGTACCCCATTCCCCCCTCCCTCCACCCCTTCCTGGATCTCCTTACTCCTTCCCCCTCTTTCCCCTTCCCTTCCCTCCTCCCTCCCCTTCTCCCAGTGTTCTCTCTGCCCCCATCCTGGAGCATCCTTTAGTGTACATGTCAAACTTCCCTCTGGGTCTTCCCTCTGATGAGGTGTAAGGACTCAGTGGCATTGCCTAGAGCTCTATTTTGTGTTCCCCTTTAGTATAGGAACACTATTGTGGCTGTTAATCGCTTACCCCTAAGGATCTTAGAGCCTGTGATCATGCTAGACTTTAGGGGTTCAATAAGCAAGGAGGGAAAGGGAAGGAGGGCCCCCCAGCAACAAGGAGAAAGGGGATCCTGCTATTTATCCACCTTTAAGTAAAAAAAGAAAAAGAAAACTAATCTATTAAAGAAGTTTATTCACCACAAAATGTCATTGCTGACCATCCAGATTTCACCTCTACATTCTTGAGCTGGAGAACCAGCCCTTCTTACACTTTTGTTTCTCTTGACTTCTCCCCAAGGTACACTGCTGGCCACATCAGGACTCATTCATCTGGGTAGCCCCACCATCTACGAGAAAGGTCCTCAATAGCCTGGGAATTCCTGTCACTCAACTGATCCACATTTTCGAATGCCATTGATTCCAAGTGGTACAAATGGATTCTGCTAGATTCCTCCCTGTGTATCACACTCCCCCACTCCTCCTGAATCAAAGAGTGTTCAGCCTCTCCTCTAGTGGTATTTTTTTTAATTTAACTTTTTATTCTTTAATAATTGCTAGAGGAACACAGTAACTAAGTCACTTTCCTTTCATATTAGTCTGTTCCATCTCCCCTCCTTCTCCCACTGAAAAACCTTCTCTGTGTCAATGTTTGAATGTTTGCTCAGTGGGCAAGTGACAAGAACTTGCACCCTTGGCACTCCATGCAGGAAATGTTGCAGATTAAACTAGAAAAATTTCATGAGGGTTTCTGACCTAGTGGAAGCTGCCTCCAGGGGTCCATGCAGGCTTCTAACTTCAAATTGTTTCTGGGAGAGAGAGATGCTTCATGCCCAGTCATAAGTGAATTTCATTTCTGAAGATCTAAACAAAAGGCAAAGCTATGTGAGAATGGAAACACAGGAACATGAAGAGAGTTTTGAAGGTTAACTCAGAGACTCAAAAATGGAAAAGGGGCTATGAGAGAAAAGATCACATAGGACCACCCATGACCAAGTACAAAATTAAACACCAAATGCTGAGGCATAAAGTTCTATTTTTAAAGGTAGCTATGGGCCATCTTTCAATTGTGTTCGCAGCCGCCGCTCTCCAACGCCGAGCTCCAGCCGAAGGAGAAGGGGGGTAAGTAAAGAGGTCGCTGTACCATGGCTCCTACAAAGCAGACCCCCCGCAAATCCACCAGTGGGAAAACACCCAGGAAACAACTGGCCACGAAAGCCGCTCGCAAGAGCGCACCCTCCACTGGAGGGGTGAAGAAGCCTCATCGTTGCAGGCCGGGTACTGTTGCACTTCGTGAAATTAGGCGCTACCAGAAGTCCACTGAACTTCTGATTCGCAAACTCCCTTTCCAGCGTCTGGTGCGGGAAATTGCTCAGGACTTCAAAACTGATCTGCGCTTCCAGAGAGCAGCTATTGGTGCTTTGCAGGAGGCAAGTGAGGCCTATCTGGTTGGCCTTTTTGAAGGTACCAACCTGTGTGCTATTCATGCCAAACGTAACAATTATGCCAAAACATATCCAGCTAGCGCGCCACATACGCGGAGAACGTGCTGAAGAATCCACTATGACAGGAAACATTTCATTCTCAAAAAAAAAATTATTTTTTCCTCTTCTTCCTGTTATCGGTAGTTCTGAATGTTAGATATTTTTTCCCATGGGGTCAAAAGGTACCTAAGTATATGATTGTGAGTGGAAAACTAGGGGACAGGAATCAGGTATTGGCAGTTTTTCCATTTTCATTTGTGTGTGAATTTTTAATATAAATGTGGGATGTAAAGCATTAATGCAAGTCAAATGTTTCAGCAGCTTAACTTTATAACAATTATAAATAAACCTGTTAAATTTTTCTGGACAATGCCAGCATTTGGATTTTTTTAAAATAAGTAAATTTCTTATTAATGGCAACTAAATGGTGTTTGTAGCATTTTTATCATACAGTAGATTCCATCCGTTCACTATACTTTTCTAACTAAGTTGTCTTACATGCAAGTACATGTTTTTAATGTTGTCTGTCTTCTGTGCTGTTCCTGTAAGTTTGCTATTAAAATACATTAAACTAAAAAAAAAATAAGTAAAAATAAAGGTAGCTATGGTTTTAACAAATATTATTAGTCAATCTCCAGGAAGCCTCTCATTTCTTCAGGATGAAAGATAAGAAACATAAATCAAATTTCAGTAAAAGAAGACCTGGTTTCACACAAAAACAAAACATTTGAAAAATTAAAAATAATAAGTATTTTCACAGAAAAAAGAAAGCAGAAAGCAAGGTATCGTCTCTATGCAAATTGATGAAAGAAATGGTGAGAATGGCCAGGCTACTCCAAACATATCTGTGGTATACTGATTTTTAATTTAACTTTTTATTCTTTAATAATTGTTAGATGAATACAGTAACTAAGTCACTTTCCCTTCATATTAGTCTGTTCCATCTCCCCTCCTTCTCCCACTAAAAATCGTCTGTGTCAATGTTCCATTTATTGGCTTGTCCAATTGCAAAATACTTCTCTACCATCAACTCATATTTCAAATATTTTATTCCTCTGTTCCACCCAGTCCCCTTACCCCATATTTTCTATCCAAAAATCCTGTATCCTTTAAGATATCTGTAGGCATCCTCTACATAGTTTAAATGAACAGATGTCCTTTAAATTTAGTGCCCTCTGTGAATACTATTAAGGATGAGGTAAACAGAGATAGCTACAGAAAAACACATCTGAAAGGAAGACAATGTACTCTGAAACAGAAAGAAGCTCATGCCAGGGGCCAGAAAGATGGCTCAGCAGAGGGTGACATCCAATACCCATCAGGATGGAGCCAAGGGCGGTGCAGGAGCAGTAAAACTGAAAAAAAAAAGTCAACAAACCATAATTCAGAAAATCAGAGACTCTATATTAACTACCTGGAACCAGGCCAGCCTAATCTCTCCCCATCCTAAAGCTCAGGGAAATTTGTGGAAGAGGGGGCGCTAAGATTGTAAGAGCCTAAAGATGGGGAGGAGCAACGATATGTAAGATACTCCATACAAGTTAGAGCCAAAGTAATCATATTAGGACTTTGCATGACCTGCGCAATGACCAACTAATCATTGAACCCCCAAAGTCTAGCATGGATCACAGGCACTAGGATCCTTAGAGGCAAGGGATTAATAGCCACAAAAGTGTTCTTATATTAAAGGGGAGCACAAAAAAGAGCTCTAGGCAATGCTGCTGAGTCCTTACACCTCATCAGAGAGGAGGACCCAGAGGGTAGTTTGACATGCACACTAAAGGATGTTCCAGGAATGGGGGAGGAGGGGGTACTGGGAGAATGAGAGGGAGGGGAGAAAGGAAGGGGAAAAGGGGGGGAGGGAGCAATGGGGGTCCAGGGAGGGGTGGAGGGAGGGAGGGGAATAGGGTACCTATCAAGTTTGTATGAGAGGAAATAAATTAATTAATTAATTAAAAAAAAAGAAAACTGAAATTGTAAGGCAAAATTGAGAGCCGACGTCAACTGTGGAGACAACTGTGGGTGTGACTTCCACCTGTGGAATGCTGGAGAGCTAGCTGTCTTCATAACAAAGACAGTGAGCAGAGACATAAGGTTCAATTAAACATGCCATTTGGTAAACTCCAGAAGACAGTGCTATGCATCTCGGTAAGGAATGAAGTGTCTGTCTCTGTCTTTCTTCTCATCCAGCTGCTACAACAAGCATCATACTGGACAGAGACAACAGAAACTTAGTTCTGGAGGCTGGAAGTTCAAGATCAAGTCCCCCGCAGACTCAGCATCTGCCTCGCAACAGACAAAATGAAGTAACTCTCTGGGCTCTTTTGTATAAAAGAACTAGTCAATTCCCAAAAGACTCTACCTTGTAGCAGGTTTAATATCAATGGATGCATTTAGGGGAAAGCCCAGACACTCGGTCTATGACAAATATTCAACAACAACAAAAATAAAATTTACTTCAAGATTTTATAGAGGAAAAAAATGGTTTCTTACCTTCCCGAGTGAAAATTATGTGTTTACTTATCCTTATGTGTTTAAAGAAGTTGAAAAGATAAGTACCACCTGCGAATGCACTCAGCTGCAAGTTAAGTGTGTACATTAGAACCAATTATTAGATGTGATTAGCATGTAATTGTTCTGTGTGGCAATCGAAAGCATAAGTGCTGAGTTTCTTTGAGAGACAAATAAAATAAAGAGCTCTCAAGCTCACTGTGAGGAAGCTCTGCTCCCTCTAAGGGATGCTTGTTTTAATGAGCTCACACTGGGTCTGGTTGGAAAAAATGGGAGAGAGGACATGGAACATGTAAAAACCAAGTAAGACTGTGATGTTTACTAAAGCTATCACCAAAGACCCCAAAGAAACTACACTGGTTAGTTTCAGCTCTCCACTTGACACTGGAGGTGAGCCTTTGCCCATACTAATGAAGAATCATTTAGTTAAGGCAGGCCTCTGAGCAAACCTATAGAAAATTGTCTTAATGTGAGAAAACCCAACCCATAATGGGTGGGAGACATTTCCTGGGCAGGTGGATGAAGATAGAGGAAGAGCTACTTGTCAAGACTGAGAGGCTAAGAAAGAAGTATAGAGCACAGTCCTCGCCTCTCTGCCCTTCCTGTGGATGTGATTTGGCCAATTTCCTCAGCTCCTGCTGGCATCTCTATCACCAAGGAATTATAACCTGAACAGTAAGTTAGAATAAATTCTTCTTGCTCACCAAAGTTGTATGGTTTAGGTAGTTATTATCGCAATGAAGTTATGAAACTCCAGTAATGCGGTATTGGAGAAATGGAGTATTGCTGTGAAACTAAAATATGAAGCAAGGGGCTGGAGAGATGGCTCAGAGGTTAAGCCTCTGTCTTGCAGGCAGAAGGTCCTGAGTTCAGATCCTAGACCCCATGAATAGACGCTGGGCAGAAGTGGGGGCAGCTTGCATTTCTGGTCCTGGTAGGGCGGAGCCTGTGAATCCCAGGGCAGAGTAAACAAGGAAGAGGTGGAGGCGGTCCATGGTGGTTCCCATACACATACATACACACACGGGCACACACACATACATGCACAATTGAATAAATAATAAAGAAATAAAGAAAGAAAGAGAGAGAGAGAGAGAGAGAGAGAGAGAGAGAGAGAGAGAAAGAAGAAAGAAAGAAAGAAAGAAAGAAAGAAAGAAAGAAAGAAAGAAAGAAAGAAAGAAAATAAAAATAAAAATAAAAATAAATAAAATACGAAGCAAAACCCACCTTAGTGTCTCAGGCAAAAGTTTACCAGAAATTGTCAACTGACCATCTTGCTAGCAAATTTAACATTACTGCTCCATTTTAACCATTCAAAAAAAAGTCTTTGCTTAGTGTCAACACATATCTTTTAAAATTTTTTCTAAGAGAGAGAAGGAGGGAAGAAAGGAGGGATAATGAGAGAGAGAGAAAGAGAGGGAGAGAGAGAAAAATATGAATCCCTGCAACATATCACCTGATTCATGAATCATTCTCTCTCAAATTCCTCAAAATTTTAATGCATTGAAGTTTATCTTAATGGAAATCTTTCAAAACAGTATCGAATATAAGAAAGCCATCCATATGCACAGAAATATAGTAAGAAGGACAATTGTATCATAACTTTGAGAATGTTCAAATGGATGTCATGAACACTGGCTTATGAGAAAGGAGTTCAGAGAAAGAGGATTGGGAGAGGAAAGAGAAAGGAAGCTATGGGCTCAATACGGTCAAAGTATGTTATGTGCATGTTGAGACTGTCACAATGAAATCCATTCCATACAATTAACATGCACTAATAGAAAAGAATAGAAATATAAAAGTAAAAATTGACTTAAATAGCAAGAAGAAATATTTTCAAGCTACAAATTTGCTTTTCAAGGCAATTATATAATATTGCTTAATGGAAAACAAATGCACTAGTTCTAAAAATCACTTGGATTTTCATATTGCTATAATTGGGGAAGAGGAGGGACGTAAGATAGAACAAAGAGTCACTGCTTGACTTATGTAGAAGTCCTAGGCGTGTTCAAATCTGCTTCCCCATCAGTTGATATCCAGGGAACTTAAGGCTTTGGGGATAGTAGGACTGAAAATATGGGGGGAGGAGCTGATCATATACAGTCCTGTATGTAACTGCATGGTGGGATCCCTGACTTTTTCTTTCTGCTGCTGGTTGGTTGGGAAACGTTGAGTTCCATCATATCTTTAGAGTCACTTCAAGGTCAGGCTTCAAGGTGAAGCAGCTGATGTCACATTCTGAAAAGTGACTGGTATAAAAGGAGTTAAAGCTATTTGTGAAAACACCTAGCAGGCAGCCCTGGCCTTAGGAATCACTGTCAGGGTAGGGCTTGGTTTCCAAGAAGATAAGGCAGATAAGACATGACTTGTTCTACTTGTAGCATTTTCCCTGCCACTGATTATTGGGATTCTATTCCTAGGGAGCTATCTAGGACAGAGGAATTGGACCTGCTGTATAGATTCCCTCCAAGTTGAGCCCATAAGCTTCAGTCCTCTGGGGAAGAAGCCTTCAGTGAAGAAAGTCAGTGTGTGACAAAGGCTAAGTAAGGCAGAGCTTGAAAAACAGCACTTCCTGGAACTGTATCCTGAACATACTGTGAGGAACCAGAACCGACCTGACCAAACTGGAAAAGAAAATGTACGCCCAGGGCTTCTCTCTGACCTGAGTTCTCAGAAATGGTTCACATGCTGCCTGAGGCAGGGGAACCATTTGCAAAACCTCTTGCCTTCCAGGCCTCCATCCTTGAATGGATGGAAGGTAGGAGATAAAGGTGAGAGTTCATCTTTTTGCATAGATATGACCCATTGTCTCAGCACAACTTGGTTAAAAGATTATTCTATCTTCCAAGAATCTCCTTGATGACTTCTTCAACCAAAATCAAAAATCCCACCATTTCTTTTCCTGGTCTCTTGATTCCCATACATTGACCTAAATGTCTAAATTTACATTAATATCATACTATTTAAAGAACTAGATCTATAGAACCGGTCTGAAACTGTGAAGTAAAAGTCAGTCTAATTTGTAATTTTTTTATATTTATTTATTTATTGTGAGTGTGTGTGTGTGTGTGTGTGTGTGATGTACAACTATGTATGGAGGTCAGAGAACTTATTGGAATCATTTCTCTCCCTCTGCCATGTGGGTTCTAGAGACTGAACTCAAGTTGCCCATTCTGGGAGCAAGCACCTTCACTCCAAAAGCAAACTCACTGTCCATACTCAACTTTATTGTGTGGTTTTGTTGCTGCTGCTGCTAGTGGTGGTATTCAATGCCTTTTACATTTCTATATATGTTTTTAGACATGCTGATCAATTTTCTCCCAAAAGAATAACAAAGGAGAGGGAAGAAGAAAGGAAGGCAGGAAGGAAGGAAAGAAGAAAATCAAAGGAGAGAGATAACAAAGGAGGAGGGGAAAGAGAAGAAATAACAGACATAGTCACTGATATCTTGACAGGACAGACAATGAATCCATTGATCAATTTGGAAACAACGGTCATTTTACCAAGATTATGTCTTCTGGGCTAGAAAAATGGCTCAGGCGTTAAGACTCTGCCTCACAAGCAAAAAGTCCTGAGTTCCGATCCCAGGTCCCATGTAAAATGCCAAGAAGAGACGGCAGCAACTGCACTTCTGGCTTGGTGGAAAGAGCTGGGAAATCCCAGATTAAAGTAAAAAGAAAGTAAAAACAATCTAAGATGATTCTCAAAGTCACCCTTGGTCCTCCACAGGGACACACAGTGCCCTCTGATACACACACACACACACACACACACACACACACACACACACACACACAAGATAGATTAGATAGATAGATAGAAGATAAGTAAATAAACAAAATTACTGTAAAAACATTATTGATTAGTTATAGAAAAAGTCTTTAAAAAGATTATGTCTTTTAATCTGTAAAAGCAAACTGTTTCATTATTTAAGTATTTTAAACTGTTCTCAGGAGGGTCTTGTAATCTGGGTGCATATACCTGCTTCTTTTGATGAATTTGTAGCTATGTATTTAATGCGCTTGTGTTATGGTGAATGAAATTGCATTCTTAACTTTACCTTCCTGGTGTAGCAAATTATCTGCTGCAGTTACTTTTCTTTTTGCTGCTGTGAGACAATACTCATACACAACCAGCTAAGGGGAGAAGAAGATACTTATTTGGCTTATGGTTCCAAGGGGAATGTAGTCCATTTTGGTGGAAATCACATAGCAGAACATGGGCTGGAGGCAGAAACAGAAGGCTAGTTCAGATCACCAGAGCTAGTCTGAGGCAGAGAACTAGAGCAAATTGTGAGGAAGTCTTTCCTCTGAGGCATTCATTCCTCCAGCAAAGGTCCATCTCCAGAAGGTGCCACAACCTTCTCAAACATTAATACCAGGCTAAGGATGGAAACACATCCTTAGAAAACTCACATTTACACCCTGCTTCATCTTATGACAGATCATGCAGGTGAAAGTGGAATGAAAAAATGAACTTCTTTCCCCAGTCACATAAAAGAAATAGTTCTAAATATGTTAAAGTGTCAACAGATACTATGAGTTTAAATGTGTGTGTGTGTGTGTGTGTGTGTGTAATGTGTGTTAAAAAATTCAGAGTAACCATAAAATGTTTCTAATAAAATACACAGATTTCAAATTATCAGCAACGATAACAAGGAAAAGAACAGTAATCTGTTAAGAAAATACACAACAAAGTCAAGAGAAACAAATAGCAAGAAGCGATGAGTGAATGTTTTTCCTTGACGGTCAGGAACAGAGCATCAGTCTATCATACTGAACATGCTGGCCAGGACAAGATAACAGAAAATGAAATGAAAGTCATACTGATTAGAACGAAAGAAATAAAGCTCTTTTGATTGTAAATGATACTTCATTAAAAAAAAATCCAAAGATAATGAAACCCATTACTTGTGTGCTACCTTAAAAAGTCACTTTAAAAGGAGGTAGGGAGACTGGTCAGTCTGAAAAGTGCTGACCATGTCAGCATGAGGACCTGACTTTGGTCCTCGGAACCCCTGTGAAAAATCTGACTTGGGAATGAGCAGTTGTAACAGCAACCTGGTGAAGATCGTGTCTCACCATATATTAGTCAGGGTTCTCTGAAGAAACAGAATCTATAGAATGTAGTATATGTAAATAAGTTTATTAAAATAACTCACCATAAAAATAGTGTTTTTCAAGGTAGCCACCCGTAGCAGCCTCTTTCTTGGCTAGAATGTTCCACAAAGCCAAAAGATCCGAGAAGGTCTCAAGCCTTTGCTCCTTTGGAGGGTTGAAGATTTTGGGTTCTGAAGTCGGTGAAGAACAGCTGGGCTCCTGTATCAGCTATGAACAGCGAACAGCAGTGAACAGTCTCCAAAGACAGCGGGAACAGCAACAGTGTGACGGAAAAAGTGAAGGACGGAGGCGGCAGCGGCAGCAACAAAGAAGGTCACGATGCTCTAAAAGTGAATGATGCTCGCAGAGTGGACTGCACAGCAAGTCGACACCCGATCAGGGAAGAGCAAGTCTCTTCTCCTTGCACTTCCTATTATCTGGCCCACCACTGGAAAGTACTCCCACTGTGGGCTGGGTTCTCCACAGCAATCAATCAAGTACCTCCAGGCTTGTTCAGGGGCCATTCCAACCATGAACCTTCCACAGCTGCACTCCAAGCAGTCTGCAACTGTCAAGTTGACACCAAAATGCAACCATAACACACAGAAAATAAAACTAATGTGGGTACTGACTGAGGAATGACACCTGGAGTTAACCACACACACACACACACACACACACACACACACATACACAAATGCATAAGCACCAGTGTACACATGTACATACATACATAAACACACATGAGGACACAGATACCGCATATACACATGTACTTGCACAAACACACACTAGGACACACATGCACCTGTACACACACATATGCCCACATGTTCACACATCCAAATAGATTAATTTTACATAGTAATAATTTATAATAATAAGAAAATCCCAGAGAATCTCGAAAGTATCCATGGAACTAAGCAATTAGTTTATCAAGGTTATGGGATAAAAAAATCAACATACACCAAAAAAATCCATTTCTATTTTCTAACAATAAGTATGATGAAATCAGCATTAAAAACAACCATTTATAATCCAAGAGAATAAAATGCCTAGATACACTCATAACAAAACATGTATACAATATGCTTACTAAAATTTGAAAAGTGCAGAGCAAATCAAAGACCTAAGTAGTGTATTTAAAGTAATGCTTGTCAAAATTCCAATAATGTTTATCTTTACCCCCAAAATTTTAACTTCATATTATATATAATATATATTAATTTATAAATGAGTCATATGTCTAGATAAAGGCCCAATGTCTGAGCACATAACTCAGTGGAAAAGGGTATCCTTAATATGGCCATTCCACACTCAAACAATAGAGAGCCTAGGAACAGATATCCACAGAGAAGGTGAATTGACTTTTAGTACAGGTACAATAGCAAGAGAATAGTAGAAGAAAATCTCTTTAATAAATGTTCTTGTATTTGTAAGACAAAAGTTACCAAAAACAAAAAGAAAAAAGTGAAATTCATGCTAAAACTCATATCTTTTACAAATATTAGCCCAGAGAGGATCATAGACAAATATAGGCCACAAGTAAAACTAAGAAAATTTTAATGAGAAAAAAGAAACAAAATTTTTAGTAACTTGGATCAGATAAACATTTGAGATATGATACAAAAGAAGAGACATAAAGGAAAATTAATAAATTGATCAACATTAAAATTAAAAGTGTTCACCTTCTTCATGGGAAGGAAATGAAAAAGCAACCCACAGACCTTGAGAAAATAGCTGTAAACCATCCATCTGACAAAGAACTAATGCCTAGAAAATACAAATAACCCTAAAATTGAAAAAAAATTAAAAACTCAAATTGGGACTCAAAAATGGTTCAGCAGTTAAAGCACCTGTACTGTGCAAATGGCTGCATGAAGTGTGGATCTCTCATATGTGTGGTGGGTGTAGTGGCCCACCTCTGCCTTAGAAGGCAGAGACTAGGAATCCTGAGAGCAAGGTGGTTAGCCAGACTAGCCCTACAGGTGAGCTGTGAGTTTGATGAGAGATCTTGTCTCAAAAAGAAAAAGGTGGAAGAGTGATCAAGAATAACTCTCAATATCAACCTCAGGCCCTCACCTGTATCTGCACATACACAGGAATATGAACGCACACCTGCAAAATTCCACATGTACACATACACGAAAATGGTAAAAAGAAAATGTTAAAATGAGTTTAATTAGAAAGGTTAACCTACAAGAAAATGTTCCACTACAGGAGATGAATAGATGACAAATGAACACACACAAAGAGATGTTCAGAATCAGGGGCAATTAGAGAAATCCAAATTGAGACCATGAAGTATCATCATAAACCTATCAGAATGCTTGAAATGAAAAATGATGGCAGTCCCTAAGGCTGGTAAAGATGCTAATAAACTGTTGCTGAGAACATCAAATGGTACAGACAGATCTTTTTAAAACAGTATGGACACTTCATAGAAAACTCAGCTTACTAATATGATTCTGTCCAGTAATTACACTTCTGGCCATTACCTCTGAAAAACACAAGTTTTGTTCATACAAAAATCCACATCCAAATTTCCATAACATCTCTGCTTCTAATGGTCAAAAAAAGAGAAATCTATTCAAAATGCCCTTCAATGGACAAAAGAATCAACAAACTGATAAATTCATGTGAAAAGTCACTCAGAAATTTTTAAAAAAGAAAAAAAGCTGTATGAATGAAGGGAAATGCACGTGTCAGCAGGGTCACCTGAAGAGAGGTAACTTGATATACCACGGAGACCTGAGCACCCACAGTAGACAGGTCAGACTGAACCCTGAGGTCCATAGAAGCACATAGGCAGGAGGGTAGGAGGGAGTGGGAGAGAATGGTGCAGGGAAGGGAAGGGATTGAGGGAGACGAGAGGGAGGAAAGCTGGGATGAAATTCTCAATATGCTTGTAAAAGTAGAAAAATAAATTTAAAAATGTAAAAACTGAATAATTGATGTATATGAAAAATTTTGAATATTTCCAGAAGAGCTATGTGAAGAAGAAAACTAAAAACTAAAAGATTACATGCTGAAAATTTTTCTTTGCTTAATTATTTGTATGTTTGACAGCGTGTGGTACATATTTGTGGGATACACACACAACGTGCATGAGAAGTCAGAGATCCATCTTATTCCCGTAAGAAAGTTTCTCTCACTGAACCCGAAGCTAGGTTGACTGCCAAAAAAGTGCCAGCCATCCTCCCGTCTCTACTCCCAAGGGACCCCAGCAGAGCAGAACAAAGGATGGACGGAAAAGGATGTGAGCTTTCCTCCTGTAGAAGGGTAAGGGGTAAAGAAGAATCTCATGTTCTCCCTCCACATGACACAAAGGGCAAGTGGCCAGAGCCAGGCGTTGTAAAGGGGCACCTTGAGCTGCCCTAAGGGCCCAAGAACAAAAATGCTCATATTTCTTCATCAATTTCAAAAACTACTTCACTGGATAGACCCATGTCAGTTGGTAAGTACTTTTCAGAGCTTGAAATGGATCATTCCATCCTCTTTCTGGTTAAGTTTATTCCGAGATATTGTATTTAAAGCTACTATGAATGGGATTTCTTTTCCACATTTCTTTATTGGCAAGTTCATTATTGGCATGTAAAAAAGTTATTGAATCTGTATGTTGATTTTTATCTCTGGCTACTTTGCTAGAAGCATTCATCAGTTGTAAGAGTTTTGTTAAGGGGCCTTCAAAGCGTTTTGAGCATAGAATGAGTACATCTGCAAATCGCAATAGTTTCGCTTCTTCTTTTCTTATGTGTACCCCTTTTATTTCTCTAGTTGAGACCTTGAACATGGGACTGAATGAGTGTAGAAAGAGGGTGCCCTCTTGTCTTCCTTGGCTTTAAAGGAACTGCACTCATACTTTTTTTTCTCATTAGTACATTGTTGATTATAAGTTTATCACATCTATTCATTTCTATATTAAAGTGTGTTCTCTCTATTCATAGTATTCTCAGGACTTTTATCATGAAAGGATATTGATTGATTTAAAAGTTTTTCCTACATCTTAATAGATGCAGGAATAAAAGAATGACTTAATATGACTTCTTTAAGATTATTATTAATTATTACATTGTATATGTATATATCACAAAACTAGAAAGGATATCAGAAGAGAAGAGCAAGGATCTTAAATAAGGAGTTGGATGGGAAAAGGGAAGGGAAATGAAACACGTATGACTTAAAAACAGAAGGGGAAACTACTTGAGAGGGGAAAATGGACCATCAAGAGGTGTGGGGATAAAGGAAAGGAAAGGAAAATGACACATATGTATGAAAATTCCATAAAAACTGAGTGCTTTGTATATTTAATTAAAAGAATAATTTTTAGAAATGTTATAAAAAAGTATAATAACATTGGTATCAGAAACTACATTCTGAGAACAAAGAATCAAATAGAAAATGTGATAATTTATGTAAATAAGTTTGAAGAGGAAAAAGAATACGTAAATACATTTTTGCTTCCTAGTTCCAAAATAAAGAGATCAAAAGTTGATATACAAGAAGAGAAAACAGATTTTTTTAAAAAGTCTAGCAGGAACAATCCCAACTCTCTCAGAAACCAGTTCAGCAATACCAAGAGGACTGAATAGATCAGCATATTTAGTATATATGACATAAATATACAAATTTTCATATCACACGAGGAATTTATATTCTATGCAGGCTCATATGAAATGCTGATCAAGTTATTCTCATTAGCCTTCGAAAAAACACTCATTACATTCCAGACAGCTGAAATTGTCACAATGAAAAGATGGCAATAAAATGAAAAACAACAACACTGAAATGATTGATCAAATGTGTTACTTTTCTCAGCACTGTGACTAAATCATTGACAAAAGGCAACTTAAAGCAGGAAGGGTTTGTTTTAGTTCATGGTCTATCATACATGGCAGTAAAAGCATTTCTAACCCATGGTGCTGACCAGAGTATAGGGAATGCCAATACTTGGGAGAGCTTCCTTTGTCCCCCATCCAAGAGATGGTGCTACCCTCATTCGGGGTAGGTTCTTTTCTCTTTTTTTGTATCCATTCTTTTATTTTTTAGTGTTGCATATATGAATATAGTGAATGTATGATATTTTCACATCTTAATCTCTAATCCCACCCCCCTTCCTTTTCCCCTTAAACCTTTCATTTCCCTTCCCAGACTCCCTCCTGTTTTCAAATTTTTTCATTTGTGTGACCCACTGTGCTTCATCTAGTTTGTCTTTGATGACATATGCCTGACATGATACATCTACAGCAAGCAGCATAAATCAGTGGGTACACCACTGAAGGAAGTTTCTTCTTTTTCTTCCCTATGAGCATTAGTCTTCATCAGTCTCTCAGAGAGGTGTGGAGCTTCTTGAGAGCTTTTCAAGGTTCATGGTGAGATATTTATAGGACACTTCCCAGGAGACATGGCTTCCTTTGTCAGTTACATCTCACCACCACAGATACATCCAAATGTGTTCTCCCTCTTCAGTGCCCTGGGCACATAATCAAGGTGACAACAATATTAACCATCACACTACAAAGATCTAAAACCATACTATTTCATGAAATATTAACCATCACACAAAAAGGTCTAAAATAATACTATTACATGGAAGTCATCTGACAGAATATTAAGAGCCTAAAAGGATTCATGTTGAGAGCATAAGTCACAGAGCATAAGTGAAAACAAGACCAAAGTGAAGTTCAAAGAGAAGTTTGTAGATACAAGATGTGAAGAAATGAGGTGAAGCAAATTAGCAGGGCATACAGCTTAAGATGCTGGTGAGTATCTTGCAAATCATTGCTCCTCCCATCCTTTTGCTCTTACAATCTTACCGCCCCCTCTTCCACAAGTTAGGGCCGAAGCAATCATAATTGGACTTTGCACAATGTCCAACACACTATTGACCCCACAAAGTCTAGCATTTGCTAAAGGCACCAAGATCCTTGGAGGCAAGGGATTGGCAGCCACAGTAGTGTTCCTATGCTTAAGGGGAACACAGGAGAAATGCCACTGGGTCCTTGTATGTCATCGGAGAGGAGGGCCCAGAGAAGAGTCTGGCGTGCACATTAAAGGACTCTCTGGGGATTGGAGGTGAGGCACTGGGGGATGGGGAGGAAGGGGTGAGCGGAGGGGGAGCAGGGGGATCGGGGGGGGGAGAAGGGAGGGAGGGAAGTGGTGTATCTATTAAGTTTGTATGAGTGGAAATAATAATAAAAAATGTTTAAAAAAGTTTGTAGAATTTGGTATCTATCTACTGCAATCAGTTGTATTCTATATATTACCAATGAGCAATTCAAAAAAGAAACTAACAATCTCAAACAAAATAGGAGCTAAAATAATGAAATACAGAGGGATAAATTTAGCAAAGGAATACACAATTTGTACACTGAAAACTTCAAACATTGCTGAAATTACAGAAGACTTAAATGAATTTTATTCAGTAAAAAAAAGATGCTGGTGAGTTAGCAAGAAAAAAACAATAATAGAAAAGTAGAAATTAGAAACTTAAATAGAAAATGAAAGATATAGACCTATTGATAAAACATTGAAGGGACTAAGACTATAAATTAACTTCATAATAATAATAATGGTGAAAATACACTTATAAGAAAGAAAAGTCACGGCAAGTTTTTTTAGTTGTAAAAGATGAAAAAGAATAATTTGTGATAAATTCATGATTTTATACGAAACAGATGATTTTCTTGGAAAGATAAACATTGAAAGGTTGTCAAAGAGCCAACTAAGTTTTTAAAGGCAAACGCCGATGCAGTTTCCAGCATCTGAAACTTCAAGTGCTGCTAAGCCCTTCCAGAAACCAAGGAGGGAATCAAACACTCTCTGGTTCACTCTGTGAGAGCAGCTTGACTCAGTGATCCTGAAGGAAAACTGGAACAGAAAACAAGGACGGTGAAGCAAAAGAGGAAGAGGAGTTTAAAAATTATAAACCTATAACTATAGGGTTTATCCCACAAGTAAGAGTGACACCACACAAAAATCATATTCAAGAGCAGAAAGTTATGTGGTCCCTACAGTAGTCGATCAATATTTTAATTGAAATCAATATGTTTTTATTTGTGTGGAGTGTGTGTGTGTGTGTGTATGTGTGTGTGCAAATGTTCACATGTGCATGCACATTCTTATGTCACTGTACACATGTGAATAGAGGATGAGTTTTGGGAGTCAGTTTTCTCTCCTATGTCTTTGTAGTATACTCAAGGAAAATTTCTTCCTAGGAGTTAACTGAGACCATCATATATGTACACAAGCACTTTTACAAGCTGCGCCATCTCATTGCTCCCATTGTCAATATGAAAAATTAATAAAGCAAGAATAACAGATCAAGAATAACAACTGAATCACAAAGAACTAGCCTAATTATTGTCATTAATGACATGCATAAGATAAAGACGGTAATTTCAGGAAATACAGTGAGTAAATTAAATAACAAGACAAAAAAGATATGAGATCATACTAGTATAAATGCTAAATTTGTAAAATTGAGCTCAACTTTCAGCTGGAAGAATAAACAAGTAAGAACAGACCATAGAATGCTTTCTAGTTGCAATATGAAACTTTTTAACGTTAATCATTTATTAATTAAGCCAAAATCACTGATGCAGAAAGAGACAGATCAATGAACTAGCACCTATAAATAGATCCAACTAATCTAGGCATTCTTCAGACACTAAATACATCATTTCAAATTAACAACAAATGGGGAATTGTCATTTTGATGTATGCACAAAATATGCAGGCAAAATAATAGCCAGAGCATTTCTTTTTTGAATGTTCAACAAAAGAAATTTGGGGAAGCTGGAAAGATAACTTATTTGGTAAAAGTGCTTGTCGCAATAGACACTACGACCTGAATTTGATCTGTGAACCTGTGACAGCTCACACTAAAAAAGCTAGATGCTTCAGAGAAGACTTAAGTGAATGAATAATAAAGGCAGAAACCCAATTAAACGATGGACAAAGAATCTTAATATATATTTTTTCCAGAGAATATTTACAAATGGCCAGTAAGCACATGGAAACATGCACACATTGTTAACTCACTAAGGGAATATGAATCAAAATGACATGAACACTACTTCATGCCCAGGAGGCTAACTAAGGGTTATATAGTAATAAGAAGTTTCTAGGATGTCAACTAATGGGGTAAGAGAGACCAGAGCTATCATACAACTCAGAAGTTTTATACCTAAATATTTGGACAAGAGAAATCAGAATATATGGGCATACAAAACATGCAGATGAATATGTTGGACAGTGTTTCTCATGCACTGGAATAGATACATTTCAGTGCATGTCCTCTTGTTGTTAAGAAGTCATCTTGCCAAGGGAACTCTATAGAGTCAGATAATGGTAAGAGGGGAAGGGCAGAGTGAGAGAATGCAAAGCAAAAATGTCACAAGGCTCCTTCTGAAATGAAAAAAAAAAGTAGGTTATAATGAGCTGTGCCAACAGCTGTTCATATCGCTGACTTTATTGAAAACATTAAATTATATACTTTAAATGGAAAAATGCATGATATGTGAAGGGGCGGGCAGGGGGGCAAACATGAGTCATAGCGCACATGTGCCACAGCATGTGTGTGGAGGTCAGAGGACAAGCTCAGGTGTTGGTCATTGCCATCCACCTTGCTCTAGGATGCTTGCCACGGTGTACCCCAGGAAACAGGACCAGGGGTACTCCTGCCTCTCTCATCTTGTCATAGAAGCACTGGAGTTACATGCCTGGCTTTACATGAGTTCCTTGATTAGAACTCAGCTCTCATCCCACGCACAGCAAGTCCTTTACCAACTAAGCCATCTTCTCAGCTTCTCAATAAGGCACTTTTCAAGTGTAACATTCCAGCTTTAGAAAAGACACTCTCCCCCTGTTGCTCCTATATGGAATACTAAACACACTAGTATGTATATCTGTCAGCTTACATGCCACAGAAATGCAGGGCCAGGAACAAGCAAACCTTCCGGCCCATGGAGCATAGATGAAAATGATCTTGCAGAATGTAACAGTGTGCATGGGTCATGAAGAACAGGTGCTGTGGCCAATCATGGAGAACCCCACCCTAGTCCCACCTGTAAATGTTCCCACACATCAGAACTATAATCTCCCAATGCAAGGCAGAATCTCCACCCGTCTTACCCTACATAGGCTAGAAGTTGTCACTTTCTAGTTCCTTGTCCTTTCTCGACTTGTGACAAAACAAAGTCAATGACACGGACAGCTAGCACATATCATATGCCTCCTCTGAACTCAGCATCTGGCTACGTGCTTCCCTGCATCCTACTTATTTCATTCTTATAATAGGACCACAAGATAGTAAGAGGGAGAAGCAGGGAGAAGCGCGGAATAAATCAGAGATGTACAAGCACCTGCTTTTAGGGTAGCATTTGGGGCATATCAATATCAGCCTGCTAGAAGCTGCCAGAACCTCGCTTTTGCTGACAGTGTCCTCTATCAAATGGGCAGCATCCTTTCATGTAGACAGCCGGGTACTTCCTGTTAGCCATGGTCAGGTCATTTCCATCTTGACTGGAATGTGGCAATTCCCTGATTCGACCACAGAAGCCACCCTAGTCCACTTTTAATTTATCTTCTTAGATCCTTGACCTTCTTTTGCCTGCCATCCTCTCACTCCCCACCTCCACTGGCCTGCTTCCCTAGCAACTCCTTAGAAACATCTGCAGGCCATGAAAGACAGGTGTTCCCTGTGGTCCTGGGGCTGTCTTCAGACTCCCTCCTGCCCAGCTGCTCATGGCAGCTCTCTCCCTCTTCTCTCCAGTTTGCAATCTCTTCCATTGCAATGTTCTCTCCCCTTAAGGCTAAACTATGATTCCCTTGGCCACCAGCCCTCAACTCTGACAAAACTCGTATTTCTTACATTTCTCCTCATTATTAGCTTCTCTTTATCAATGGTCTCCACGTCAACCTTGTACATTGTGGTGGAGTCTCTGTCCATTCTTTTCTCCCTCTGGTCTAACACTTTCCATCCAGACAAGACTGAAGATGTCCTTGGAATCAGTCATAAGATCTTTCCTGTCTTAAAGAAGACTAGCCTGAGCCAAGGGTGGGAGGGAGTGAACGACGGAGGATGTGACCAGAGAGGTGCGTGACCAGGACGTGGAAGAATGAAGGTCTCCTTAGTGCGGTGACCCCCCCCCCCCCAGGAGCTTACTGAGGCAATGGAGCAGTGACTGTCTCCTGAATGAGCCAAGTATTATAAGCACCAGCCGACCTACCCTTGGTCTGGCTGCTCACTGACACGCTGCACTGGTCTTGGTCACTCTCTACCCCCTTTCTTTCTGGTTCTCTCCTCCCTGCAGCTCCTAGTCACCAGTCTGCCGGCTCCATTCATCCATCCCTGGGAATGCTCCCTCTTTCCCTCTCTCTCTCTCTCTCCCTCTCTTTCACTCTTGCTCTACCGTTCATAAACTGTCCTCACCTTTTCCCACTTTGTCCATTCTTAAATTACTTTGTCAATATGCCCAAAACAGGTCCCGGCAGCAAGCTGGAGGTATCAGTAGCTTTCCCATTTACCAGCTGAAAAGTGTCTTAGACGTAGCACAACTCTATACTATCTCTTAAGCACATACTGGAGAAACGGTGAAACTGGGACTTGAATCCACATCTCTGTGCCCCCAAAATTTGAATCCTTAACCACAAGCAGCATAGTGACAAACATCCAAACTTTTTTTTAAAAAACAGGAACATGCTAAGAGCCCAAGCTAGATTGGAACCTACTATTTTCCTGCTTCCAAGATCTGGGATTACAGGCATGGACAAATGGTTCCAAACATCTTTAATGGCCATTCATTACTGTGGTCCTGGCTATGAGCATTATTTGCATCTGACTTTGGAACAGCAAATCTTATTTTAAAAAACTTTATTCTGTGTGTGTGTGTGTGTGTGTGTGTGTGTGTGTGCGTGTGTCCCTGTGGAGGACTAAAGTGACTTCAGGAATCATCCTGGATTGCTTCTACCTCCTTTTTGCTTCGCTCTGGGATCTCCCAGGTTCTACCCACCAGGGCCAGAAGTGTAGACCCCTGCTATTTCTGCCTGGCGTTTTTACATGTGATCTGGGATCTGAACTCAGGACCTTCTACTTGCGAGGCAGAGTCTTAACCCCTGAGCCACCTCTTCAATCCAAACAGCAAATCTATGAAATTAAAATAACTGTCCTGGGAATGTGTGAGCAGGTCAGTGTGGAGTAAACGGATAATGGGCATCATCTGTTTGACATCAGCATCATACTGTAATTGAGCCTTTGTTCTTTCTTCACTTAAGAGACAGGGCCAGGGAGATGGCTCTCACGTGACCAGTTAGGAGTCACTTGACTTAGTCGGTATCCACGCACATGTGCAGCTCCCTGAGTATACGGGAGACAGAGAAAGGAAGCAGAGTAGCTACTTGCTGCACTCAGAGCTCTGACTTTAAATATGAATCTGCTGAGCCCAGGGGAGAACAAAATACAACTGCTTCCTAGAGACCTGGGTGACTCCTATCTGTGTACAGACACCTCCCAACAACAGGGGGCTCACTGGGACTTCCTGGCCACTGGCCTACCTCCGAGTTCCCTGAGAGACCCATTCTCAAGGAAATATAAGATAAAAGGGTAAATGGGAAACCATAGCTTCTCCTCTGACCCCTCTACATGTGAACACACACACATGCATGCTCATGTTCTCAAAATGCATAGATACATGCATACGCATGCAAGTAATGAAATAAAAAGGCAGGACCTGCCCATCGCAAGCTCAGGAAGATCAACTTCAAATGTGTTCAAGAATTAAATAGTTTTTCTTAAAAAAAAATTAAGCAATGAAAAAATTTGAAAAAAATAAACTGATGTATTTTCAAAGCTCTGAAAATAAACAAAAGGTCATTTGCTCATCCTAACAGTATTCCAATTCTTATGCTTCTTTTGTTAACAATGAAAAATATTGGGAATTTGACCATAAAAAGATTTTTTAATGTCTCTACACAATAAGTAATAAAATTTGAACACACACAGCAGACTGATAAATGAGTTGGGCAAATGCCCGTGATAAACAGAAAGCAAACCAGCAGAGAAGAAAAAAACATTAAAAGCCATGGAATCAGCAGGAGATATGCAAACGAGAAACTTTCAACCTCACACTACCATGCTGGGAAAAGCTCAGAATCACAAGAAACACAGGAATGTAGCTGACACATTAACTACTTCTGACTTAATGACAAGCAAAACATTTTTAAAAGATGTTCTACGCTCCCACGGGATGAGGAGCTCCTGCTCTTTCTAGAAGCAATATGAACCGAGAGACGCTTCTCAAGAGAAATCTGGTAGCAAGTTTCACGGCCATTTTTTTTTTAAGATTTGCTCATGTGTCTCGTGTCTATAGTACTATAGGATTCTAAAGGGATAAGAATGTTGTTGGTCCAAATAGGCAGTATCAAAGGCTGACAGTACTGGAAGTAGGTCCAGAATGTGACATCCACTTAATATTTATAGAGCAAAATGTCACATGGGAACTTTCCAATGTTAAAACATAGGTGTGATGTGTTTGTGACTTTCATGGCAATGCCACAGAATGCTTGGCAGAAATAACTCAGGACAGATTTATTTGGCTCATGGTTTCAGAGGGTTCCAGCCTGACTTTGCAGGGAAGGCATGCAGAGTTCATGAAGGTAGGAACACGGGACCAGAACACCTCACATCCTCACGGTCCAGAAAGCAAAGAGAGCACACACAAGGCAGAGCAGGATCCAAACAGTGACCTTCAAACTCTTCCTCTCTAGACCTATTTCTGATAGTCAAGTTCTCTCCTACAAGACTGCCACCAGCTGGGGCCAAGCATTCAAATCAGGAACCTGTAGGGTCACCAGATTCCAATGTAGCATGTGTCATGCTAGCAAAAGCATGATCAGTATACATACATTTGTCATGACTGTGCACCAAGATTAATTTGAGAAACTAAATATGGAGAAGTATGATACTGGCTCTCTTTTTTTCATTATTACTATTTTTTATTAAATTAACGTTTCTATATACATGCTTCTTGCCTTCCTCATTCCCCCCTCCTTTTCTCCTCCCTTCCCTCCCGCTCTCATCCCATCCCTACCAGAGTCCAGTCTACTCCCTCCTATTCTCCTGTCTTTCAGTTTAATAGGTCTTAGGATTCCCTCTGTATCTTCTGTTTTCATGGGGGTTCAGGACTCTGTGGCATACTCTGGGACCCCTTCTTGGGCAGTCCACTGATAAAGGTACTCCCCTACCTCTTTCTGACCCCCACCCCTAAGGATCCTACTGCCTAAAACTATTTCTCCTGGGGTCCGCACCGGTCCATGGGGCATGTTGACAAGTTCACCACTGTGGAGGTCTGATGAGATCAAGCCCCATCGCCATGAGTTCCTGCTGCCCTGTCCCAGCAACAAAACTCTCCATCTTTAGGCTCTTACATTCTTACCACCCCCTCTTCTGCCAAGTTCCTGAGCCTCTGGATGGGGAGAGATTTGGCTGACCTGGTTCCAGGTGATCATTGTAGGGCTGCCACTGTTCTGTATTCAGGTTGTTTGTTGTTATGATAATGGCTCTCTTATGAACTAACTTTGGAGTCTGTCAGTGACTTGGGTCTTTTCTCTTTACTAGCATGCATGCATATGAATATATATGTGCAGTTTTACAATATTTATCAATGTTTCTCTCTAATCATTATTATAAGTTAAGGATACTTTTTGAAAGCTTTTTCTTATTAAGATTATAAAAATTAGAAATAAAGATAAGCACAAAAATAAATTATTTCAGATCTTACATCTTTATCATTCTATTTACAAATTCTTTCAGTATTAAAAGTAATAATAATAACTGATCTTTATTCATCATTTACTCCATGCCAGACTTCACCAAATATTCTTTTGTGTGTGTGTGTGTGTGTGTGTGTGTGTGTGTGTGTGTGTGCATGTGTGTTCCTAGAGGACATTTGAGTGAGCGTGTATGTCTGTGGAGGCCCAATATTGATTTCGGGAATTATTCCTGGATTTCTGTAACTCTTCATTGCTTTGCTCTAGAGTTTTCTACTCTCTGTCCTCCAGGGCCAGAATTGCAGGCCACTGCCATTTCCACCCAGCATTTTTGCATGGAAGCTGCGATCTGAACTCAAGACCCTTTGCTTGTAAAGCAAAAGCTTTGACCCCTGAGCCATCTTTCCAGCTCTGCTTCTCCATATTCTTAATGTATATGAGCATATGAACTCCTCATAAAACCCTACGAAAGAAGACCTAACATTCTGCCCATCTTGCAGATAAAAGAACTATGATAGAAATAATTAATTGTCTGAAAGTTACATAAGAATAATATGGCATACATATGTGCATCATTTCCATAGGTTTCAATGGAGTCATTCTAATGGCTTATCTGGTTTTTTAAATCCTATCCGAGTGTTGTGATCATCTCCATGTCATTATCCTTCTATATTCCAGTTCATGGCTGCACAGTAAAAGTGAAACAATGATTCATGATTCATTTGTCTAATTAGCTTCTTTGGACTATTTGTAAATTTTCCAGTTCACTACTAATTTAAAAATACTGGTATCTATTTTATATATATGCATGTTTTATAAGTGTACATGTTCAGATGTGTGTTTATGTTCAGGCACAGGTGTGTATATATGTTTGTGTGTGTGTGCAGAGGTCTGTGGTCAGTCTTGGATGCTAGTCCCCACATGTCAACCACTTTGTTATTTAAGGCCATCTCTCCCTGGGACCTAGGACTCACTTATTCAGCTCAGTTGTCTAGCCAGTGAGCCCCCCAAGGATCCACCTATCTCTGCCTCCTTAGCATTGAGATTAGAAACATACTCCACCATGCCCCATTTTGTTTTAGGTTTGTTTTTATTTGTGGGTGATGGGTAATGAAACTCAGATCCTCAGAATTACATGGCAAGCACTTGATCACCTGAGCCTTATTCCCAGCCCCAAGTATTTATACTTCTAAATTTTGGCTCATCTATACTCCATTAATCAGAATAAAATTAGACAGGAAAATAATACACGAATTTTAAAAATAATTCTAAAAGAAAATGTCAACCCAAGAAAGTTAGGAAAAGGAAAATAAAAAAAGCAACCAAGTTAAATAAATAAAAAGCAAGAACTAAAGAGGCAGGCTTAGGTCTAGCAAATAAATAATTACATGATATATAAATAGTCAAAGTATGCCAATTAAAACATCTGAGGAAGGAATTGAAAAATATGTGCTTTCTGTGAGAAGTACACTTCAAATATAATGATATGGGTATATCAGAAGTAAAAATGTCGGAAAACATACATACAAACTTTAATCAAACAAAACAAGCTGTGGTTTTATAACCATCAACTAAGTTAAAAATTCAGACCAAAGAATGTAACCAAGAGAAAAATGACTATTCTAGAATAATAAGTCATCTAGCTGCCAAGAAGACACAGAAACCCTTAATATATATTTTCTAAGGACCAAAGCTACATAGGAGTTAACAGAGCAAACTCCCCAAGCCTCTGGCTTTCTGACAGAACTGAAAGTATTACTAGAATATAAGGTGAAGTCTGAGATCCCAGTACATTGAGCTTGGCTACTCACCCTTACACACCAAAAGGTCAGTAGTGGTAACAGGCAAAGAAGGAGTCAATCAGCGTGACTACATTGGGGAAAACAGATTAATGGCAGGACTTCAATGATCCCAGCCCATGACATGAGCTACAGTTTAAGGAGATGGAGAACTGGAATGAGGGGTGAGAAGCAAGTATAATTCAGCTGTCTTGATCAATGTGTGGTATACTGGGGTATGTCAGCCCTGGTTCTGCAAGGTGGTTCGATCCAGAGACAAGCCCTGGTGAGATTTCTCCTGCAAGGGTATAAGTAGATCGCAATCAAATCACACAGTGTGATTTGTCTGCGACTGGAACCCCAGTCGACTGCAGGTTTAGGACCATGGCTGGAGGTTCTGGGTAGCCGTGGGCTGGTTCTATAACCAGATATTGTAAAGTTGACAGCACAATGCTAACCCTAATATTTATGCATCCAGCCTTGAAGGGAAATGATGAAGACTAGACATGACTGAGTGTTAGACGTTCCCTCTGAGAGGCTCATCAACCCTGAAAACGAAAGTAAGCAGGGTCTGGCCTGAAGCATTAAGACAAAAGAGACAGATTGAAATGAAGATAGAAATGCCAAACTTCCCTGCTTCCTTTATACCTTGGGGTCCAAGTAAGGAAACAATGCTTTTCAGAGAATGCAGTAATAAAGAAGCAAATGCAGAATGGGTGACTGGAGAATTCAATATACTTTTTGCAACAATTGTTCCATCAGATGAAATACAGAAATTGGTGACATTGAAAAGAAATTGAGGAAATGAATGGAAGGACTAAGGGCAGTTTGTTTTCAGTATACATATCTCATACATGTTTCAACATATTTATATCAAAGCATCAGGTGTACCTGAAATGGGATTTCTGCCACCAAGACCTCACAGTCCACTCAGGAAGAGTGGTAAGCAAATAATCACAACACATGACAAAAGGTGAGACTTAGTTGAGCTGGTCAGACTTGAAGAAATAGAGATGATCCAATTCCCTCTGCGGTTCAGGATGATGCTTAGATGGCATCTAACTTCTTCATGATGTAAAGAAGGGGAGAGGCATAGGAGGGGAAGGGAGAATCAAAATTACACCAATGCCTAAAGTCAGGAAAAGGTACTGTCACAAAGGGAGAATTCTTCTACATCTTGAGCAATTTCTACACAATATGTTGAAGATTGGATCACTTCAAACACACGCAAAAGAGACATTATCCGCCCTTCACACCCCACCCCGCTCCGCCTGTCGGGTCGCGCGCAGTCCAGCCGGGCCTCACCCCACGACCTAGGTAAGTCTCCGCCCGCCCCGCCCACCAGGACCCCAGGCCAAATAATTCAGTTTAGTGAAATTGAGAGATCTTAAGAGTTAAAATGACAATGCCAAAGTCAAAGTGCAAATCCATGAGAAGCAACACTCAAGTAAACAAATTTCCCACTGAAGAAATTAATCCCATAATGTTAGACTCCAACCAGAACAAACCCACAGAAAAAGGCCAAGAAAGCCATACCCAGGATAAAGACTTTCAAAATATGATCATTACCATGTTCAAAACTATGAAAGAGGAAATCAGGGAGGAATTACATAATCGAATCAATCGCTTTGAAGAGGAACACAACAGACATCTGGAGGAGTTGAGAAAAACAGTCCAAAAAATAAAAAGTGGCATACAGCAGTTAAAACAAACTCAAGCAGAGTTTAAAACTGAGCTAAAAGACAAGTTATCTTCAACCCAGAACGCCACAGAGAGTCTAATCAACAGAACTAACGAAGCAGAAAACAGAATTTCAGACCCTGAAGATAAAGTGGGAGTACTAACCAGCTCAATGGAAGAGGTTGTTAAAGCCGAAAAGATACTTGAGAGAAATATCCAAGAGATATGGGACACCCTGAAGAAGCCTAACATGCGTATTCATGGAATATCAGAGCAGGAATCTCAAAATACCACCCCTGAGGAAATTTTTCAAATGATCATCAAGGAAAACTTTCCTCATCTAAAAAAAGAGAGGCCCATCCATATACAAGAGGCATTCCGCACCCCAAACAGATACGACCAAAATAGAAGCACGCCACGGCAAATAATAGTTAAAACACTCCACATTCAAGATAAAGAACTGGTGCTGAGAGCTTCAAGGGAGAAAAAACAAGTCACTTTTAAAGGTAAACCTATTAAAATAACAAATGACTTCTCAGTCGAAACATTAAAAGCAAGAAGAGCTTGGAGTGACATACTTCAAGTATTGAATGAGCAAAAATGTCAACCCAGGCTGATTTACCCTGCAAAACTATCAGTCATGATTGAGGGAGGAAGGAAAGTTTTCCAGCACAAAGACAACTTTAAGGGATACATGTCTACCAAACCAGGCCTTCAAAAAATGATAGAAATGATACTCAAGCGTGAAGAAAAAAACAGGCATATCCAGGAGAACAGAAGGCAAATATAACACCATTAAAAACGAAGCAATATACTTATAAAAGCTACTAAACATAATAAATGTCTGGAATTAACAATAGTTTCTCCATTATAACACTAAATGTTAATGGAATTAATTCACCGATCAAGAGACACAGATTACAAACTTGGATTAAAAATCATAATCTATCAATCTGCTGCCTGCAGGAAAACCATCTCACCACAAAAGATAGGCACGCTCTAAAATAAAAGGCTGGTCAACAATTCTACAAGCAAATGGAAGCAGAAAACAGGCAGGGGTAGCCATTATGCTATCAGACAAAGTGGACTTCAAACCAAAGAAAATTATAAGAGACACAGATGGATACTACATTTTAGTCACAGGTACAATTCACCAGGAAGACTTCACAATACTGAACATATATGCACCCAATACGGGCCCCTCCACATTCATTAAGAAAACCCTATAGCGTCTAAAGCAAGAAATCAACCCCCAAACGATAATTCTTGGGGACTTCAACACTGCCCTCTCAACATGGGATAGATCAACAGGTCAAAAGCTTAACAGAGACACTTTGGACCTTAATCAAACCCTGAAAGAAATGGACCTTACAGACCTCTATCGAACTTTTCACCCACGCACCAAAGAATACACATTTTTCTCGGCAGCACATGGAACTTTCTCCAAAATAGATCACATATTGGGCCACAAAATGAATCTACACATATACAAGAAAGTTGAAATTCTAACCTGTGCCCTATCAGACCACCACGGCCTAAAGCTGGACATCCACAACACATCAAACAAGAGAAAATACACTAATTCCTGAAACCTTAACAATATGATGCTGAATGAGAACTGGATTCAGGAAGAAATTAAAAAGGAAATTCAAGATTTCCTGAAAGTGAATGATAACGAAAATACAACTTACCAAAATCTCTGGGACACAATGAAAGCTTTTCTAAGAGGTAAGTTCATAGCTCTTAGTGCCTACATCAAAAAAATGGAAACATCAGAAATAAACAACTTAACAATGCAGCTTAAAGCTTTAGAGAAACTAGAGCAATTTTATCCCAAAAGTAGTAGAAGAGAGGAGATTAGCAAAATAAGGGGAGAAATATCTGAAATCGAGATTAAGAAAACGATAGAAAAAATCAACCAGTCAAAAAGCTGGTTCTTTGAAAAAATCAATAAGATAGATACACCCCTAGCTAAATTAACCAAAAGCAAGAGAGAGAAAACCCAAATTAACAAAATTAGAAATGAACATGGAGTTATCACTACTGATACCCAAGAAATCCAGAGAATTATAACATCATATTTCAAAAACTTATACTCTGTGAAGTTTGACAACACAAAAGAGATGGATGAATTTCTAAGTAAACACAACTTACCTAAATTGAATCAGGAAGTTGTGAATTATTTAAATAGTCCTATAACATATAAGGAAATTGAGGAAGTAATCTCGAATCTTCCCACCAAATAATGTCCTGGACCAGATGGATTCAGCACAAAGTTCTACCAGACATTTAAGGAGTTAATAACACCAATACTCCTTAAACTGTTCCATCAAATAGCAAAGGAAGGAACACTACCAAATTCCTTCTATGAAGCTAATACCGTTTTAATCCCAAAACCTAATAAAGATTCACTTAAAAAAGAAAACTATAGGCCGATCTCCCTGATGAACACAGACGCAAAGATTCTCAACAAAGTCTTAGCAAATCGGATTCAAAAACATATCAAAAAGATCATTCACGGGGACCAAGTAGGCTTCATCCCCGGCATGCAAGGTTGGTTCAACATACGCAAATCAATAAATGTAATTCATCATGTAAACCAGTCCAAAGTCCAAGACCACATGATACTCTCGATAGATGCAAAAAAGCTTTTGACAAGTTCCAACAGCCTTTTATGATCAAAACTCTAGAGACAGTAGGAATGGAAGGAACCTTTATCAATATAATAAAAGCTGTATACAACAAGCCCACAGCAAGGATTATGCTCAATGGGGAACAATTGGAAGCATTCCCACTTCGATCAGGAACTAGACAAGGCTGTCCACTCTCACCACTTCTATTCAATATTGTACTTGAAGTCTTAGCTGAAGCCATAAAACAAGAAAGGGACATAAGAGGGATTCAAATCAGCAAGGAAGAAGTCAAGCTATCTCTATTTGCAGATGACATGATCTTATACCTGAGGGATCCCAAAAACTCCACCAGGAAGCTCCTGGAACTAATTGAGAAGTTCAGCAGGCTGGCAGGATACAAAATAAATGTACAAAAATCAGAGGCCTTCCTATATGCCCAGAATGAAAGAAGTGAAAAAGCCTTGAGAGAAACCATCCCATTCACTATAGCCCCTAAAAAAATACAATACCTTGGTATAAACCTAACCAAGGAGGTAAAAGACCTTTACAATGAAAACTTTAAAACCCTAAAGAAAGAAATAGCAGAAGACACCAGAAGGTGGAAAGACCTCCCTTGTTCCTGGATTGGCAGAATCAACATCGTGAAAATGACCATCCTACCAAAGGCAATATACAGATTCAATGCTATACCAATCAAAATCCCAAAGCAATTCTTCAAAGAAGTTGACCAAACAATCTCAAAGTTCGTATGGAGGCACAAAAGACCCAGGATAGCAAAAACAATCCTGAGTAACAAAAACACAGCTGGAGGTATTGCCATACCAAACCTTAGTCTATACTACAAATCCATAGTTGTAAAGACAGCCTGGTACTGGCTCCAAAATAGACACACAGGTCAATGCATAAGGATTGAAGACCCAGATATAAGCCCACAAAGTTACAGCCATTTGGTCTTTGACAAAGGGGCCCAAAGAATCCAATGGAAAAAGAACAGCATCTTCAACAAATGGTGCTGGCAAAACTGGATCTCCACATGCAGAAGATTAAAGCTGGACCCGTACTTGTCACCATGTACAAGACTTAATTCCAAATGGATTAAGGACCTTGATATCAGGCCAGAGACTATAAAAACCATAGTTGAAAGGATAGGGAACTCCCTCGAGCTGATTGGGCTAGGCCAACAGTTCCTAAACAGACATCCAATGGCACAGTCACTGCTACCAACTCTCAACAGTTGGGATCTTGTGAAATTAAAGAGCTTCTGTTCAGATAAAGAGATTATAACGCGAGCTCAAAGGCAACCCACAGAATGGGAGAAAATCTTCACTAACCACACATCTGATAGAACTCTGCTGTCCAGAGTGCACAAAGAACTTAGAAAACTAAACACGAAGGAAATCAATGGCCCACTTAAAAAATGGGCCCTGGAACTTAAAAGAAACTTTACCAGGATGAAATTAAAATGTCTAACAAATATCTTAAAAAATGCTCCACTTCTTTAGCCATCAGGGAAATGCAAATCAAAACTTCCCTGAGATAATCATCTCACCCCGGTCAGGATAGCAAAAATCCACAATACTAACAACGACAAATGCTGGAGAGGATGTGGAGAGAGGGGAACTCTCCTACATTGCTGGTGGGAATGCAGGCTCATACAGCCACTCTGACGAGCCGTGTGGAGATTCTTAAAGAAATTAAAGATTGAAATGCCATATGACCCTGCAATTTCACTTTTGGGAATAACCCCCCATACAGCAGAGTTTCACCTCGATAGCACAAACACGACCATGTTCATAGCAGCACTGTTTACAATAGCAAAGTCATGGAATCAGCCCAAATGTCCAACAGTTGACGAGTGGATAAGGAAACAGTGGTACATCTATACAATGGAGTACTACTCAGCCATCAAAAATGATGAATTACTGGAATTTGCCGGAAATGGATGTCATTAGAAACAATTATATTAAGTGAAGTATCCCAGACCCAGAAAATTAAGCACCGTATGTACTCCCTAATAGGTGGCTCCTAGTACCAAACCCACCCAGCCCACCTAGAGACAGGAATTCCAAGGATTATGAACAGAGGGATGGGGTAGGAGGGCCACACCAGAAACAAGGAGAGAAGGGACCATGTTACAGCAGGGAAAATAGGCCTCCACCAAGGACCCAAATAAGTAATGAGACATCTGATTAAGTTCACAGACTTTTGTTCCTGATCATTTACTACTGAGGGGGTGTGATCTCACCAGAAGAGGAGGGCATATAGTCTGGCAGATAAAAAGTAACCATTTTGCAAATGGGTGATAGACCCCTCCCTCACTGTGGTTTCCCACTTTTATTACATCTACCTTTGAATGTGCTTTTATCACAAGACTCTAACAGCTTTTTGTCTCTGGCCAGGGGGTAACATACAATGCCCACCAGGATGGAGTGAAGGGCATTGCAGGAGCAGCAAAACTGCAAAAGAAAATCAACAAACCACAATCCAGAACTTCAGAGACTCTATATCAACCACCTAGACCTAGGCCAGCTTAATCTCTCCCCATCCTGAAGCTCAGGGAAATTTGCGCAAGAGGGGGCGGTAAGAGTGTAAGAGCAAAAGGATGGGAGGAGCAATGATATGTAAGATACTCTATACTAGTTAGGGCTGAAGCAATCATAATTGGACTTTGCATACCCTGCACATTGTCCAACACACTGTTGACCTCACAAAGTCTAGCATCTGCTAAAGGCACCAAGATCCTTGGAGGCAAAGGATTGGCAGCCACAGCAGTGTTCCTATACCCAAGGGGAACATGGGAAAGGGTTCAGGGAACGGCCACTGGGTCCTTGTACGTCATCGGAGAGGAGGGCCCAGAGGAAAATCAGACATGCACAAGAAAGGACTCTCTGGGAATTAGGGTGGGAGGCACTGGGGGATGGGGAGGGAGAGGGGTGGGGAGGGGGACCAGGGGATACGGGGGGAGGAGGAGGGAGGGAGGGAACTGGTGTATCTAATAAGTTTGTATGAGCTGAAATAAAATTAATTTTTTAATAAAAAAAAAAGAGACATTATCCGGACCCAAAGGGATCGATTTCTGCAGTGCAGTGCTCGGGTGCACAGGGAATTAGAAGAAGGGCCAGCAGTGATGTGTATGACTATCTCTCTCTAGATGGGCATCTCACATCTCAGAGACCATGGACGATGACAGACACAGTACTTCTGACATCATCTCATCAGTACCTAGCCCGGAAGTCATCACAAGTGGCACATTTTATTATGCCTTTATCTTTGTTTTATGTGGAAAGCTAGGTGACTGTATACATGTGTGCACACAGTGTGTAGGATAAGTATGCCATGCTCAGCACGCAATGACTGGAGGAGGACATCAGGTATCTTACTCTAACACTTTCCACCTTATTCCCTTGAGAGACGTCTCTCACCGAACCTGAGGTTTCTCATTCTGGCTAGTGTGATCAGTAAAATTCCAGGAATCTGCCTGTCTCCAGCTGCACAATGCTGCAGTTATAGACACATACTGCTGGGCCTGGCTTTTACTTTTTAACATGGGGACTAGAGATTTGAACTAGGGTGTTCCTTGCTTGCACAGCAAGCCCTCTTGTCCACACATGGTTCTTGTTTAATTGTTTTGTCTGCCTGCATGGATGAGTATATGATTATGTTTGTATACATGCTTGCGTATGTATGTGCATGCATGTGGAACCCAAAGGTCAATGTTAGATGTCTTCCTCAATCACTATCTACCGTGTGTTTTGAGATCGGGTCTTTCATTGAATTAGAACTCACTGATTGGCTAGGCTAAGCCCTGGGATCGGCCTGTTTCACCTTCCATCTATGCCTCAGCCTCAGACACATGTCTCACTACCAGTTTTTACATAGATGTGGGAACTCAGGCTTGCACAGCAAGTGCTTCACAATCTGAGCTGTTTCCTCACCTCATTCTTCTACCTGCATTCCAATGATAAATTCGGCGAACATTTCTTTCAGTAAATACTATAAAAGATACGGTTTATTTTAGTAAAAGAATAAAAACAAGGGGCTGGAGAGGTGGCTCAGGAGTTAAACCTCTGCCTTGCAGGCAGAAGGTCCTGCGTTCGGATTCTAGACCCTACGTATAGACGCTGGGCAGGAGCGGGGGCGGCCTGCGTTTCTGGTCCTGGTAGGGCGGAGCCTGTGAATCCCAGGGGGGCAGAGTAAACAAGGAGGTGGAGGCGGTCCATGATGGTTCCTGAATTTGCCCGTGGTTCTACACAGACACAGACACACACACACACACACACACACACACACCACGCACGCACGCACGCACGCACAATTGAATAAACAATAAAAAAAGAATAAAAACAACACAAATCCCAGGACTCGAAGATAAACAAAAAATATATGGCAAGATACCCTTTAATAAAAGAAACTGAGGGCATGAAGAGAGGATTCAAAGGTTAAAGATTTGCCTCACAAGCAAAAGGACTTGAGTTCGGATCCCCAGGATCTCAGGTTAAAAATACCAGGCCAAAATGGTAGCATTTTGTACTTATAGTCCTGGAATGCAGAACCTGGGAAACCTTAGAGCAAAGCATAAGGGAGGTAGAACAATTCAGAATGATTCCTAATGTCACTCTTGGGCCTTCACAGGCACACACAGACATACAGACACAGACACATATGTGAAAGAAAGAAGAGAGAGAGAGAGAGAGAGAGGAAAGAAGGAAGGAAGGAAGGAAGGAAGGAAGGAAGGAAGGAAGGAAGGAAGGAAGGAAGGAAGGAAGGAAGGAAGGAAGGAAGGAAGGAAGGAAAGGAAGGAAGGAAGGAAGGAAGAAAGAAAGAAAAAGAAAGAAAGAAAGAAGAAAGAGAGAGAGAGAGAGAGAAAGAAGGAAGGAAGGAAGGAAGGAAGGAAGGAAGGAAGGAAGGAAGGAAGGAAGGAAAGAAAGAAAGAAAGAAAGAAAGAAAGAAAGAAAGAAAGAAAGAAAGAAAGAAAGAAAGAAAAGACTGATTTATTAGTTCTGGAAAAAAAAAAAACTAGTGCTTTCACTTACCTTATTGTTTCACTTATTCTAGACAGAGATGAGGGGTAAACTCCCAAGCACACTTGGCTTTCTCTGGCCCCTCCAGACCGCTTGTGGCCCATGGGTAAGGAGAGCCAGGGGCCCTGAGCAGAGCAGATGACAGCTTATCTCAACCCTTACTGAGGGAGATTTGTATCCAGAGCCCACGTCACCACCAGAATCACAGCTCTGCTGTAGTGCAGCTGATGTCCTTAGGCACATACAGTTCTCTCTGCCAGCTGCCATCAGCCGTGAATGCAAGCGCCCAGGTCCCTCCCTAAGGCAATGCAAACCCATGATATAGCTTTACTATGTCCAGTTCCCTAAACAAGTGACCAACATCCTGCAAGTGGACAAACGGACCAAAGAAAGAGACCCGAGGGCATTTAGATCAGTACTGTTCAGACTACATCTGAAAGTTCTGAGGCTAAAGAATAATTATGAGTCGGTTATTAAACAATGTCTATACTATTATACCAAGGCCAATTTGAGAAATAATCCAGAATATGAGTGTGTGTGCCATTCGTATTTTTTCTGAAGTTTTAGATCTTCATAAAAAGGACGAGTCCACCCTTGATGAGCCATTCTTATGTTAATCAGGATATGATCTGTCTTTGGGGTAAGCGCTGCTGTTTCCAGAACAACTGGACTTACATTGTGGTTGCTTAGGGGCTGGCCTGGCAAGGGACAATATGCTGGATTTGGGTGGTAAATTTCGCAGAAACGCCAATAGTCTTCCTCCACTCATTTTTCTCCTTCTGCTCTCTCCATCAAAGTAGCACACACATCCACTGGAGAAGAAAACTGACCTCTAGTCATCTTTCTAAGCATGTTAGAAAACTTTCTTTTCTACAAATTGAAGCACAGGGCTGGGGCAATGGCTAAAGGGCTAAAGCCTTTGCATCACAAGCAAAAGGACCCAAGTTCCAAACCCCAGATCCCATGTAAAAATGCCAGGCAGATATGGCAACGTTGTGCTCTTCCGGCCATGGAAGGCAGAGCCTGGAAACCCCTGGACAAAGGAATAAGGAGGCAAAGTATTCCAGTGGTTCACAATATCACTCTTAGGCTTCCACAGGCATATACACACTCAAGCGCCCTCATGTACACACATACACACACACACACACACACACACACACACACACACACACACACACAATTGAACTACACATTTCAAAATCTAGACCTTCGACCGCTCTACCACAGAGCTGATAATATTCAACACTGTCTCTGTACTCTGGGATTGATGAAGGGTTCGAGAAGAACCCTGGGCAGTTAACTGCTTAGTGTATTTAATCACAGAAGGGAACATTCATCAATGTTCTTTCTCCTTTATTGCTATGCCTTTAAATTCCTAGATCAATGAGCCTAGAGTATTTAATGTCTTTTTAATAAGACTTAAAGAATCGATGTGTTATAGTATGACTTGAGGCCAGGATCTCTGAATCTGAATTTCATGTCAGCTGTTGGCAAGGTAAGGCTAGTTTCAACCCTACAAATCAGTCTAACCTGTCTTCCAAACATATAGCAGCTAAACACAGAAAAAGAAGCAGGTTGACATGTTTAAGGTTTTTTTGGGGGGGGAGAGCAGGTGGTAATATGGGTTTTCTTTTAAGCCTATATGGCTTGAGAAGGATACCTATTGATTTACATAATGTGTATACAGAATAGTCAGATAATCCAATCCAGAAAAGTTAAAGAGAAAGTTGTTAACAAAAAAGAGTGACAAAATATAAGATGCAAATGCTGTTAACCATTAAGGAAAAATGTTCAGATGAGGGTACATACAAACACACACACACAAACACACACATACACATATACACATACACACACACACATACACACATATACACACACACACAACTACTTACTAAAAGATAACTTTCTGCCTCCAAAAAAATTAAAGCAGAAGAAATTTACTTCCATCTTAGTACTGACCCCTCTCTCTGACCCCACACTCAGTCAGCTAGGACCACCCAGGGGACTCATAACAGAAGAAATAGGAAAATCCATTAATCCATGATCAGTCAATGTCACTCTAGTTCTGTGACTACAATACCCCAGGCTAACTTGTCACCAACTCACATTTATATTTCAGAACTTCTCCATCTTCCTTTTATCTGAACCATAATGATGGCTAATCAGATAATGATATTCAAATAGTCAAAGAGGTCTGAATGTACATACACAGCATTTCACTTGGTATGGTTTTGGTATCTTTTATTCATGCACACTTTGGCAAATAGACAGCATCTTTTGCTATTGGCCTATGTTCTGTAAGTCATCCAATGAAGCAAGATTAGAGACAGTTCATTCATAGAATTCATACGTCATCTTAAATTAGAATTTCAATTTTGATTTCTTCATTCCAGACATGACTTTAACCTAGAGCATTGGTGTCTAGGAAAACACTGGCTACAGGGGACTGGGGAGATGGCCAAGTGGACTAGGCACTTGCCTCAACAGCGTCAACAGCTGAGTTGGAATCCGCAGAATCTACAGAACAGCCAAACAGGCATGGCAACTGTCTTAATTCTAGAATACAGGAGGAAAAGACAGGGAACCCCCAAGGCAAGCTGGCAAGTGGGAAGTTCTGGATCCAATCAAGAGACCCTGCTTTAATAATAAAAGTAGACACTGATCAAAGAAGACATTTGATGTCAGCTACTGTTCTCCACACACATGCACTTACACACACATAAGCCTGTACATGTTTACCTGCACACACGCATGCACCCACCTACACATGCACACGCACAGAAGAAAACACCTGCTACGAAGCACCCCTATTAAATGGAATCCAGGGCTGGAGAGATGGCTCAAATGTCAAGCTTTTGCCTTACAAGTAGAAGGACCTTAGTTCAGAGCCCAACGCCCAAATTAAAACCCCGGACAGAAATGGTGGTGGCCTGTACTTCCAGCCTGGGAAACTCCCGAGCAAAGCAATAAGAAAGTAGAGCAATTTAGAATAATTTTTGAAGTCACACTTGGGCCTCTACAGGCACATATACTACCCTCTGATACACACGCATACATACACGTGCACACACACACACACACACACACACACACACACAATTCGATCAATTAATTAATTAATTAAATGGAAGAAAACAGCAATGGAAAACCTAGATTCATTTTTCTTTCTATAAATGAAGGGTTGGTACAGTAAGGACAGGAGTCAGTGTGGCTTGTCTAACCTTAGCTATCTCTGACTCCTTAGCAGCAATTGCCCATGATGTTTTTCTCTTTGTGTCCTTCAATTTTCTTCTCTCTTTCATTTGTATCATTGTCTTTTTGAATAGACTTTCTTCCAGACTTTTTGTTGGAGAACTATGGATTCAAACTTTGGGAGAGAGACGCCTGTATCTGAGAAAAACTCCCTTCTTAAAAAGTTAGCATTTCCTTTGCACTGAAAGTCATTTTTAACCAGGGGCCCATCAGTTTGTCTTCATCTTGCCTCACTAACAGGCCCTTTGTGCTCGCTTTTATGGAAACTTAACTCGAGCTGTATCTCTGCCTCATAGGCTTTAGTCGTGTCATGCATTGTAAGCACAGAGAAAGAGTTGAGAGAGAGAACAATAAGCATTCTGCTTTGCCGGGATTGCCTGCCAGTTTGCATTATTGATACTTGGCTGTTCTGGAAGGGATGTAACAGAGTTAAATGCAAATCACACTTGTCAACCTGAGAAGAGGAGACAGGTCTATGACCCAGGATATGCTCAAAGTCACTTTTCTCGGGCAGTGAGACACCTGCTTAATCTCTTGGGTATGTCAGAAAGTGTGGGAAGGACCTATAAAGAGAAGCTAGCCCCTCATCCTAAAGAATCCCTTGGTCCGGGAACTCTTCTTATAGGGCTGTGATTCTCTCACCTGTGAGAGCAAAGTTGGTGTTAGTGCCTGGCACTAATGTGATCTTAATGAACTGGATAAATGGATGGAGGGATCAATTCCTCGATGGTGACTTGTTTTTGGCCAAACACTGTGCTGCACATGTCTCCCTGAATCTACAATTAATAACATGATCCATTGACTGATATTAACACCCTATCTAGATAGTTATCTAATATTTGAGTTGTATAGCCTCCCATGATAGACCTGATTGATTTTGGGTCTCCCCTCCCTCATTTTAAAGATATAGGATACAGAAGCCCAGTAGATGATCAGTGTTTTAAATTGATGCTTTTTCAAATTTAATAGGAGTATGAACCACTCATTTTACTTAATGTATATATACTAATTATATACATTAAGTAAATTATATACATTTTATATACTAATTATATACATTTTTATTAATGTATATATACTAATTATACAAAATAAAGGGCTTCGTTGTAACATTTTCATGCATGAATATAGCATACCATGATAATATTCATCTGTCTTTTATCTTCCTACTTCACTTGACCCTCATTCCCATCTTCTTCCTGAAGAAGCCCCCTTTCTATTTCCAATTAATTTTTCTGGATTCTACATGAGAGAAAACTTATGAGAGCTTTCCAAATCTGAATTCGTTTCTTTTTTTTTTTTTTTTTGTATTTAGTTGATTTTATTTACAGCTTTTTGTTTTTTTTTTTTTTTACATTTCAATGCATTTCACAATTACATTTTCTCGTTTTTCTGACCTGTAAACAGATACCTTAAATGGAAGTATTTCTTCAAAATTATCATATTTAGGTACATCCAAAATGCAACAATTACACAACATTAATTCACACAGTGTAATTTACCATCCTAAGAATTTAGGAACAGTCAGTCAGAAGAAACCTGACCAACTTTAGCAGTCAACTATTTATATACTCAAAACAAAACCTATCTAACTCCTCTACCCAAAAGTTCAAAAGTTTGTTACTGGACAGGAGAGTGAGAACTCAAACCTGTCCCGTCTCTGTAGCTTTAATCCAACACTGGGCTATTTCCCAGCCTATGTAACCAAACAGCAGGCATCTACTGTGTCACAGCAAGCAATGAGTTTGTCACATACTCAACTAGCAAACTTTTACACTAGTATATGCATCCAAAGTCTAAGTGTTCGCTAAGGAGAAATCATTAAATATCCACTGCCCCCCACACCAGGCTCACCAGCCCATACTAAACCCCAAATACACAACCTGTGTCACACAGTGACAGGCAATCATATGTGCATGTGTGTGTATACAGTACAAATGCAATTAACAGTGCCTGCAAAAAATCATTTCAGATGAGGCTATGGCTTCTATGCCTTGGGATGATTTTAGATTTCAAAACTGATTTTTAGATTTCACTTCTTAAAATAAAAATTGTATTACATGTTCAGTTTAAGCTTCTTAGTCGAAAAATGGCTGTACGGTAAGTATATAAAAAGCCAAACGAGTGCAATTCCTCTCTCCAGTTTGGCCAAGCTATTTCGTAGAAATTACCCCTATCTAGATGGGACGCTGTCACCTTTGAAAGGTCTTGCCTACCTTACTGTCCACGCTCACATTTCAAACTGAGTCAACAGAGCCCATACTTCAAGGCTCAGCTTCATTTCTTAACTCAATGCTTATTCATTTTCCTATAAATGAAATAATTTCAATCTTTGTGGCTGCATACAGTTCCATTGTGCATAAACAGACTGTTTTCTTCAACTATTTCTCTCTTGACGGACATCCGGACTAGTTCTGTATCCTGGTTGTGGTCAATAGCTCAACAACAATATGGATAGGCAGTTATCTTTATGGTTTGCTGACTTGAAGTACTATTCTTACTTTTTGAGGTGTCTCCATACTGATTTCCACAGTAGCCAAAATAATTTTTATTCCTAAGAGTGTATGGAAGAGTTCCTACCCCATCATCCAGCTCTTGCCAACATTTATTGTTCATTTGCTTGAGAACAGTCATTATGAAGAAGTAGATGGAATCTCAATACAATTTTGATTTTCGCTTCACTAATGGCTCTGTCAAAACATGTTAAAATGTTAGATGTTAAACATCTTTCAAGCATTTATTTATTTATTATCTTTATTTCTAAATTTACTGGCCATGTGTACCATTCAAGTGAGTTTCTCTGGTTCATTTTTTCGCTTATTGACTGGATTATTTGTTACTTTGCTGTATAGATTTTTGAGTTTCTTAGGCGCTCTGGAGATTAATCCTGTGTCAAGCAATACTTTCCTCAAACACTGTACGCTTCCTCTTCACTCTTTTGCTTTTGTTGTTATAGGGAAGAGTCCTAGTTTTGTACAATCCTATTTGCTAATTTTCCCCAAATTTTCTCAGCAATTGGAGTCCTTTTCAGAATACCCTCTATTTTGTCTTTAACTTGAAGTAGTTCCCATGTATTTTCTTTTCTCTGATGGTTTCAAATATTCAGATCTGAAATTACAACTTTGATTGACTTTTTTTGAGAAATAAGTTTAAATTTACTTCCCTTGGAGAGGAAAATTATAACGGTCTACAAAAGACTGTCATAAATGGGAATATTTCCTTAAAGACTTTTTTTTCTATGTTTACAAGCATATTGGGTATTCATCTCAGCTTCCCTCCCTCCCCCATCTCCCACCTTTCTTCCTTTCACCATTTTGTTCCACTCCCTCCCACTCTTCTACCTGTGTGCTTCTATGGATCTCAGATGAATTGACTTTTGTTCAGGGTTGAGAGAGAAGGATCTAGTTTAATTTTTTTCTCTACATAGATATACAGCCTCCCAGCACCATTGGAAAAGAGGTTACCTTTTCTCTTGTGTATGTTTTTTGTAAACTATGTTAAAATCCAGTGGCTGAGGCTGTGTGTGTGTTTATCTCTGGCTCTTTGTTCTATCAGTCTACATGTCTACTTTTGTGACAGTATCACACTGTTGTCTGTTCCTATGGCTACTATAATTTGAAACTGAATGTACGGACCCCTCTAGCTTTGCTTTTTTTCCCTTCAACATTCCTTTTGTCTGCTTGGGGAAGTCTTGGTCCTTCCGTATGAATATTAGATTATTTTCTATTTTTCAAAGAATGTCATTAGCATGCACAAGAAAGGACTCTCTGGGAATTGGGGTGGGAGGCACTGGGGGATGGGGAGGGAGAGGGGTGGGGAGGGGGAGCAGGGGATACGGGGGGAGGAGGAGGGAGGGAGGGAACTGGTGTACCTAATAAGTTTGTATGAGCTGAAATTAAAAAAAAAGAATGTCATTAGAATTTTGATGAAGATCGAATTGAATATACAGATCTGTTGATAAAATAGACATTTTAATGAAATTAATGCTGTGACTCAACATGGGAGGCCATCATCTGTTGTCTTTTGCAGTTTCTTTCTTCACTGTTTTATAGTTTTCTTTTTTATTAATTAATTTATTTATTTATTTCCACTCATACAAACTTAATAGGTACACCTGTCCCCTGCCTCCCTCTACCCCTCCCTGGACCCCATAGCTCCCTCCCACCTTTTCCCCTTCCTCCCCCCCCCCATCTTCCAGTGCCTCCTTCCCTCTCCCCCATACCTGGAGGGTCCCTTAATGTGTATGTCAAACTTTCCACTGGGCCCTCCTCTCTGATGAGGTGTAAGGACTCAGTGGCATTTCCTAGAACTCTTTTTTGAGTTCCCCTTAAGTATAGGAACACTATTGTGGCTATTAATCCCTAGCTTCTAAAGATCCTAGTGACTTTAGTCTATGCTAGACTTTCTGGAGTCAATATTGTATTGGTCATTGCGCAGGTTATGCAAAATCCTATTATGATTGCTTCAGCCCTAACTTGTGTATAGTATCTTGCACATCATTGCTCCTTCCCATCTTTAGGCTCTTACAATCTTACCGCCCCCTCTTCCCACAAATTTCCTGAACTTCAGGATGGGCAGAGATTAGGCTGGCCTGGTTCCAAGTGGTTGATATAGAGTCTCTGATGTTCTCAATTATAGTTTGTTGATTTTTTTTCAGTTTTGCTGCTCCTTGGCTCCATCCTGATGGGTATTGGATGCCCTGGCCAGAGATAAAAAGCTGTTAAATAAGAGTCTTATTATAAGAGTATATTCAAAGGTGGATGGAATAAAAGTAGGAGACCACAGTGAGGGGGTGGGTCAGTCTCCTATTTGCACAATGGTTACTTTCTATCTGGCAGACTATATGCCCTCCCCTTCTAGTGAGATCATACCCCATCAGTTGCAAATGATCAGGAACGAAAGTCTGTGAACTTAACCAGATGTCTCATTACTTACTTGCAGTCCTTGATGGTGGCCTATTTTCTCTGCTGTAACACAATCCCCTCTCTCCTTGTTTCTGGTGTGGCCCTCCTTACCCTTCCCTTCTGTTTATAATCTTTGCAATTACTGTAGGTATTACAGAGATTGAGTGTGTCTCTAAGTGGGTTTGGTACTAGGATCCACCGATTAGGGAGTACAAACAGTGCTTAATTTTCTGTGTCTGTGATATTTCACTCAATATAATTGTTTCTAATTCTATCCATTTCCCGGGAAATTCCATTAATTCATCATTTTTGATGGCTGAGTAGTATTCCATTGTATAGATGTACCACATTTTCCTTATCCACTCGTCAACTGTTGGACATTTGTGTTGATTCCATGACGTTGATATTGTGAACAGTGCTGCGATGAACATGGTTGTGCTTGTGCTATCGAGGTGAATTTTTGCTGTACGAGGGATTATTCCCAAAAGTGGAATAGCAAGGTCATATGGCATTTCAACCTTTAACTTCTTTAAGAATCTCCAGACGGCTCACCAGAGTGGTTGTATGACTCTGCATTCCCACCAGCAATGCAGGACAGTTCCCCTCTTTCCATATCCTCTCCAGCATTTGGTGTTGTTTGTATTGTGGCTTTTTGCCATCCTGACAAGGGTGAGATGATATCTCAGGGAAGTTTTGATTTGCATTTCCCTAAGGCTAAGGATGTGGAGCATTTTCTAAGAGATTCGTTAGACATTTTAATTTCATCCCTGGTAAAGTTTCTTTTAAGTTCCAAGGGCCATTTTTTAATTGGGCCATTTGTTTCCTTGGTGTTTAGTTTTCTGAGCTCTTTGTGCACCCTAGATAATAGAGCTCTATCAGATATGTGGTTAGTGAAGATTTTCTCCCATTTTGTGGGTTGCCGTTGTGTTCGACTTACAATCTCTTTATCTGAACAGAAGCTCTTTAATTTCACAAGATCCCATCTGTTGAGTGTTGGTTGTAGTGACTGTGCTATTGGGTGTCCATTTAGGAATTGTTGGCCTAGTTCAATCAGCTCGAGGAAGTTCCCTACCCTTTCAACCATAGTTTTTTTGGTCCCTGGACTTATATGGAGGTCCTTGATGCATTTGGAATTAATTCTTGTACATGGTGACAAGTACGGGTACAGTTTTAGTCTTCTGCATGTGGAGATCCAGTTTTGCCAGCACCATTTGTTGAAGATGCTGTTCTTTTTCCATTGGATTCTTTGGGCTCCTTTGTCAAAGATCAAATGGCTGTAGTTGTGTGGGCTTATATCTGGGTCTTCAACCCTTATGCATTGATCTGTGTGTCTATTTTGGAGCCAGTACCAAGCTATTTTTATAACTATGGATTTGTAGTATAGACTAAGGTTTGGTATGGTGATACATCCACCCGTGTTTTTGTTACTCAGGATTGTTTTTGTTATCCTGGGTCTTTTGTGCCTCCATATGAATTTTGAGATTGTTTGGTCAACTTCTTTAAAGAATTGCTTTGGGATTTTCATTGGTATGGCATTGAATCTGTATATTGCCTTTGGTAGGATGGTCATTTTTATGATGTTGATTCTGCCAATCCAGGAACATGGGAGGTCTTTCCACCTTCTGGTGTCTTCTGCAATTTCTTTCTTTAGGGTTTTAAAGTTTTCATTGTAAAGGTCTCTACTTCCTTGGTTAGGTTTATGCCAAGGTATTGTATTTTTTGAGGGGCTATAGTGAATGGGATGGTTTCTCTCAAGGCTTTGTCACTTCTTTCATTCTGGGCATGTAGGAAGGCCACTGTTTTTTGTACATTTATTTTGTATCCTGCCAGCCTGCTGAACTTCTCAATTAGTTCCAGGAGCTTCCTGGTGGAGTTTTTGGGATCACTTAGGTATAAGATCATGTCATCTGCAAATAGGGATAGCTTGACTTCTTCCTTGCCGATTTGAATCCCCTTTATCTTCTTTTCTTGTCTTATCGCCTCAGCTAAGACTTCAAGTACAATATTGAATAGAAGTGGTGAAAGTGGACAGCCTTGTCTAGTTCCTGATTAAAGTGGGAATGCTTCAAGTTTTTCCCCATTGAGTATAATCCTTGCTGTAGGCTTGTTGTATACAGCTTTTATTTTTTTTATATCTGCTCATGGCAATTTTATTTGGCCTTATTCTGTTTTCAAGGTATAAACACAGATGAAGTAAAAAAGTAAGTATGACTGAGTTTCTCATAATTATTCAACCAATAAGAAAAAATATGTTTCATTTTATCTGAGTTTAACACTATCCATGAAATTGAAGTTTGTCTTACTTATATATTTTCTTGTTTTGTACATCTTTCTTTCAAACTGCTGTCAGAGTTAGTTTTCCTGAGAAGTATATCTGACAGCATCACTTGCCTGTTTATGAATTTTTCTGGCTCAACATTACAGAAAGCAGCAAGTTCAATACTCACAGAATCTCAGACAATTTGGTGTTCTGCTGTCCTTCCCACCATGCTCCAAATGTTAGCATAAGAGTTTCCCAATATTTTCATTCATGGTTACAGCTTTTATTATATTGATAAAGGTTCCTTTCATTCCAACCTTCTCTAGGGTTTTGATCATAAAGGGCTGTTGGATCTTGCCAAAAGCTTTTTCTGCATCTATGAGAGTATCATGTGGTCTTGGGCTTTGGACTGGTTTATATGGTGAATTACATTTATTGATTTGAGTATATTGAACCAAACTTGTGTGCCTGGGATAAAGCCTACTTGATCCCCATGAATGATCTTTTTGATATGTTTCTGAATCAGATTTGCTAAGACTTTATTAAGAATCTTTGCATCTGTGTTCATCAGAGAGATTGGCCTATAATTTTCTTTTTTAAGTGTATCTTTATTAGGTTTTGGGATTAAGATGATATTAGCTTCATCGAAAGAATTTGGTAGTGTTCCTTCCGTTGCTATTTGATGGAACAGTTTAAGGAATATTGGTGTTATTAGATCATTAAGTATCTGGTAGAACTCTGTGCTGAATCCATCTGGTCCAGGACATTTTTTGGTGGGATATTCGAGATTACTTCATCGATTTCCTCGTATGTTATAGGACTATTTAAATAATTCAAAACTTCCTGATTCAATTTGGGTAAGTTGTGCTTACTTAGGAATTCATCCATTTCTTTTGTATTATCAAATTTCACAGAGTATAAGTTTTTGAAATAGCACGATATAATATTCTGAATTTCTTGGATATCAGTAGTGATAACTCCATTTTCATTTCTAATTTTGTTAATTTGTGTTTTCTCTCTCTTGTTTTTGGTTAATTTAGCTAGAGGTGTGTCAATCTTATTGATTTTTTCAAAAAACCAGCTTTTTGATTGGTTGATTTTCTGTATCGTTTTCCTTATCTCAATTTCGGATATTTCTCCCCTGATTTTGCTGATCTCCTCCCTTCTACTGCTTTTGGGAACAGATTGCTCTAGTGTCTCTAAAGCTTTAAGCTGGATTGTTAAGTTATTTATTTCTGATGTTTCCATTTTTTTTGATGTAGGCATTAAGAGCTATGAACTTACCTCTTAGGACAGCTTTCATTGTGTCCCAGAGATTTTGGTAAGTTGTATTTTCATTATCGTTCACTTCCAGGAAATCTAGGATTTCCTTTGTAATTTCTTCCTGAATCCAATTCTCATTCAGCATCATAGTATTTAGTTTCCAGGAGTTAGTGTATTTTCTGTTGTTTGTTGTGTTAACAGATATCAAGCTTTACACCATGGTGGTCTGATAGGGTACAGACTAGAATTTCAACTTTCTTGTATATGTGGAGATTCATTTTGTGGCCCAATATGTGATCTATTTTGGAGAAAGTTCAGTGTGCTGCTGAGAAAAATATATATTCTTTGGTACTTAGATGAAAAGTTTGACAGAGATCTGTAAGGTCCATTTCTTTAAGGGTTTGATTAAGTTCCAAAGTGTCTCTATTAAACTTTTGACCTGTAGATCTATCCCATGTTGAGAGGGCGGTATTGAAATCCCCAAGAATTATTGTTTTGGGGTTGATTTCTCACTTTAGACGCTGTAAAGTTTGCTTAATGAATGTGGAGGGGCCCGTATTGGGTACATATATGTTCAGTATTGTGAAGTCTTTCTGGCGAATTGTGCCTGTGACTAAAATATAGTATCCATCTGTGTCTCTTATGATTTTTTTTTGGTTTGAAGTCTACTTTGTCTGATAGCATAATGGCTATCCCTGCCTGTTTCCTGGTTCCATTTCCTTGCAGAATTTTGGACCAGACTTTTATTTTTAAGATGTGTCTATCTTTTGTGGTGAGATGAGTTTCCTTAAGGCAGCAGATTGATGGATTGTGATTTTTAATCCAAGTTTGTAATCTGTGGCTCTTGATTGGTGAGTTAATTCCATTGACATTTAATGTTATAGTGGAGAAATTATTTTTAATTCCAGACTTTTTTTTATGTTTAGTGGCTTTTGTAAGTGTATTATTTGGCTTTTAGGTTTTGGTGGTATTATACTTCCCTTCTGTCCTCCTGGATATGCTTGTTTTTTTCTTCAAGCTTGAGTACCATTTGTAGCATTTTTTGAAGTCCCGTTTGATAGACATGTAAGCTTTCAAGTTGTCTTTGTGCCGGAAAACTTTTCTTTCTCCCTCAATCATGCAGATAGTTTTGTGGGGTATATAAGCCTGGGTTGACATTTTTGCTCATTTAATACTTGAAGTACATTTCTCCAAGCTCTTCTTGCTTTTACTGTTTATATTGAGAATTCATTTGTTATTTTAATAGGTTTACCTTTAAAAGTGACTTGCTTTTTTTTCCCTTGGAGTTCTCAGCACCTTTTCTTTGTTTTGAATGTGGAGTGTTTTGACTATAATTGCCCTGGCGAGTTTCTATTTTGGTCATATCTGTTTGGGGTGTGGAATGCTTCTTGTATTTGGATGGGCCTCTCATTCTTTAGATGAGGGAAGTTTTCCTTGATGATAATTTGAAAATTTTCCTCAGGTGTGGTATTTTGGGATTCTTGTTCTGATATTCCATGAATATGCATGTTAGGCTTCTTCAGGGTGTCCCATAACTCTTGAATATTTCTCTCAAGTATCTTTTTGGCTTTAACAACCTCTTCCATTGAGCTGGTTAATACTCCCACTTTGTCTTCAAGATCTGAAATTCTATTTTCTGCTTCATTAGTTCTGCTGATAAGACTCACTGTTGAGTTCTGGGTTGAAGATAACTTGTCTTTTAGTTCAGTTTTAAACTTTGCCTGAGACTGTTTCAACTGCTCTATAACTATTTTTGTTTCTTGAACTGTTTTTCTCAACTCCTCCAAGTGTCTGTTGTGTTCCTGTTCAAAGTGGTTAATGTGGTTATTTAAGCTCCTCCCGGATTTCCTCTTTCATGATCATGGTAATGATCATGCTTTGAAAGTCGTTATCCTGGGCCTGGCTTTCTTGGTTATTTTCTGTGAATTTGTTTCAGTTTGAATCTATCATTATGGGGTTAATTCTTTTGGTGGGAGATTTGTCTTCTTGGGTTTTGTTTCTCATGGATCTGTGTTTTGACTTGGGCAGGATGGTAAAAAGGGGTTTACTTATCTTTGGGCTGGCTGTGAAGAATCTCTCCCATGTGATAGGATGACTGTAGAGGACTTCAGATGTATGGCGTTTGTCCCCTAGAGCTTTGCTTGGGTTTTCTTTGGATTCTGTTGGTTTCTGAGGAGCAGTGTGTCCTTCCTGAGAGGCAGGGTGACCTGAAACTTCCAGGGCGGCTGGGCAGGTAGACCAGCAAAGAAGCTGGTTGTGCGCTGGCTGGGCAGCTCACCTGGGATCCAGGGAGTGGCCTAGAGTTCCAACCAACCCCAGGCAGGCTGGATGCTGCTCATGCTGGCCGGTAGGAGGAGCTGGGACAGGCTGGTGGGAGTTACCTGAGACGCAGAGTGACTGGGAGCATTCCGGGCCGGGCGTGCAGGTGTACCAGCCTATAGTTTTCATCATAGAGATTTTTGCATATTTGATTAAGTTTATGCCTAGATACTTAATTTTTGAGATTAGCATGAGGTAAATTTGCTATCTTGACTTCTTTTCAATGAGTTTATTATTTATTATTGTACTAAAAGACTAAGAAACACTGAAAGTGTTTATTAGATCTAAGAGGTCTATAGGGGTCTTTAATGTATTTTAATTATATGGTCATATCTGCAAATACAGATAATGTGATTTCTTTCTTATTTTATACTTCCTTGTTGTTTATTTCCCTCCCTTTCTTTCTCTCTTCCTTCCATACTTCTTTCCTCTTCTCTTACAATCATAGCTAAGAATCAAAACAGTGTATGGAATAAGAGTGAAGAAAATAATTACTTTTGTCTCAGTCCTCACTTAAGAAGAGATGTTCTGGGCTGGAGAGGTGGCTCAGGCGGAAGGTCCTGAGTTCGGATCCCAGATCCCACGTATAGACGCCAGGCGGAAGCAGGGGCGGCCTGTGCTTCTGGTCCTGGTAGGGCGGAGCCTGTGAATCCCGGGGCAGAAGGAGGTGGAGGCGTCCATGGTGGTTCGCGAATTCGTCGGTGTTCTACACATACACAGACACACACACACACGGACACACACATGCACGCGCGCGCACATACACACGCACATGCGCACAGTTGAATAAATAATAATAATAAAAAAATAAAAAAAAAAAAGAAGAGATGTTCTTAGTTTTCTCCCACTCAGTGTAGTGGCTGTAGATGTGCCACATGTAGCCTTATTATGTTAAGGTATAATCCTTCTTTCCTTAGTTTCTTTAAGGCTAATATTACATAGGAATGTTTGGTCCTGTCAAATTTTTTATGCATTTATTGAAATGGTCATGGCAACATTTTGTCCTTGAGTTTACTTATGAGTTTTATTTTATATATAAAATGTTAGATCATATTTGCATTCCTGGAACAATGTCAACTCAAACTTGGTGCATGATTTCTTATAAATGTACTGTTGAATTTAGTTTGTAAACATTTGGTTCAAAAAAAAACTTTACGTCTATTTTCATCAAAGAAATTGGTCCATAGCTTTCTTTTATTTTGGTTCATTTTTGTCTTGTTTTAGTATGAGGGAATACAAACTTCATAGAACGAGTTTAGAATCCCATGTTCCCTTTCTGTTTAATGAAATAGTCTCAGAACATTGTTGTTAGGTTTTCACTTTTAATTTTTTAAATAATGTTTCTCATTGTATATCCCTGACTAGCCTCAAATACTCTAAGTAATTCAGGCTGACCCTGAATTCGTGATCTTCCTTGAGATCTTCATTAGATTATCTCCTTGGCTTTTTAATACAGGCACTATAATCACAAATTCAGAGTTTTTAGATAGGAACTCAAAGCCCCTAATCTAGAAGTCTAAACAAGCACATAAGGTAGAAAGAATAGCAGATATGCAAATATACTATCAGCATGAGGAGGAATTTCTAGTACACAAAAGTCTTTTTTTTAAGTCATTGATTCATTAAAAAATATTTATTGGCACAATGATACATATGGATTTTAGCTCCTTAAAGACTTCACCTTCTATATATCAAAAGCAATTTATATTATCTGTAAAAGCAAACAAATTAAGAATAACTATTTTCAATGGCTATGAAAATAAACATACCTCAATAGCACAAGCTCGACCATGTTCATAGCAGCACTGTTTACAATAGCAAAGTCATGGAATCAACCTAAATGTCCAACAGTTGACGAGTGGATAAGGAAACTGTGGTACATCTATACAATGGAGTACTACTCAGCCATCAAAAATGATGAATTACTGGAATTTGCTGGGAAATGGATGTCATTAGAAAGAATTATATTAAGTGAAGTATCCCAAACCCAGAAAATTAAGCGCCGTATGTATTCCCTAATAGGTGGCTCCTAGTACCAAATTCACCCAGCCCACATTGAGACCCTCAAAAGTAAACCTATGTAACACAGTAATTGCAAGGATTATGAACAAGAGAGATGGGGTAGGAGGGCCACACCAGAAACAAGGAGAGAGGGGACCATGTTACAGCAGGGAAAATAGGCCTCCATCAAGGTCTGCAAGTAAGTAACGAGAAACCTGGTTAAGTTCACAGACGTTCTTTCCTGATCTCACCAGAAGGGAAGGGCATATAGTCTAGCAGATAAAAAGTAATCATTTTGCAAATGGGTGATGGACCCCTCCCTCACTGAGGTTTCCTACTCTTATTACATCTACCCTTGAATGTGCTATTATAACAAGACTCCAGTTTAACAGCTTTTTGTCTCTGGCCAGAGGGTGACATACAGTGCCCAGCAGAATGGAGTGAAGGGCATTGCAGGAGCAGCAAAACTGCAAAAGAAAATCAACAAACCACAATCCAGAACTTCAGAGACTATATCAATCACATAGTACTAGGCCAGCCTAATCTCTCCCCATCCTGGAGCTCAGGGACATTTGCGGAAGAGGGGGCGGTAAGATTGTAAGAGCAAAAGGATGGGAGGAGCAACGATTTGCAAGATTCTCAACAATAGTTGGGGCCAAAGTAATCATAATGGGACTTTGCATGCCCTGCGCAATGTCCAGTGCACTGTTGCCCTCAGAAAGTCTAGTATCTGTTAAGGGCACTGAGACCCCTGGAGGCAAGGGATTGACAGCCATAGTAGTGATTTTATGCTTAAGAGGAACAAGAGAAAGGGCTTATGGAAATGCCACTGGGTCCTTATATGTCATCGGAGAGGAGGACCCAGTGGAGAGTTAGGCGTACACAATAAAGGACTCTCTGGGAATTGGGGGGGAGGCACTGGGGGATGGGGAGGGGGAGGAGGGGGTTCGGGGGGAGGAGGGGGGAGGGAGGGAACTGGTAAAAAAATTTTAAAATGTATAATTAAATTTTTAATTAAAAAAAAGGCTGAAAAAGAAAAATAAACATAATGTCTTGGGCTGCCAAGTAACTCAGTTTATGAGGTGTCAGCTTGGTGACCTGACTTCAATCCCTAGTAACCCACATGGTAGAAGGAGAGAACTGGCTTCTGAATGTTGTCCTCCGCCCTTCCCTCCCTTCTCAGACATGCATGTGTGTACCTTCTCTTCTTTTTCTCTCTGTATGTCTCTCTGTTGTTTCTCTCTGTTAAATAAATAAATAAAACATTTTAAAAGATTCTTAAAAGATAATGTCTTTATGTTTTAAACACCTTTCACAACCCATTAAATAGAAGTAAGTAATAGAGCAAAAATAGGAAATTGACAGAAACAGGCCAGAAATAAAAATAAACTTCCTATTACCACCATACCAACCTGAACGTACCTGATCTTTCCTGAAAATAAATTCCCCAATTTAAAGTGCAAGCATGGGCAAAAGTGATCATCTTTTCTAATCCTTACATGTGCATAAAACTACCATACGTGTCTACTGGATGTCACCAAGACGGATAGGGTCCATTGTAGGACAGCTGTCTTGCTTTGGGCAGGGCAGCTAAAGTACCACATTCAGGAGCAGCCTATCACTACACCAGCATCCAGTGATCCCAGCATCCAGGAGTCTGAAGCAGAAGGTCTGTGAGTATGAAAACAGCCTGCGCTAGAAAGCACAAAACAACGATGAAAAAAAATCTTAAAGAAAGAAGGTCCCTAAGGTGATCCTCCTCTTATTATTAGCTCTCGTTAGGTTATTCTGTGGCAACACAGTCTAAGTATGCTAAGAGGTACAAAATAAAGTAGATTTAATTATCACCTGTGGTGTGTTCTGACTATGAGCTGGCTGTGGCATAGCTCCATACGTCTCCATTCTGGGTTCCCTGTTGTCATAGTTTGAATATGAATTGTCTCCCATAGACTCAGGTGTTTGTATCCTTAGTTGATGTTTGGAAAGACTGAGGCGACTTAGTAGGTAGAGAATTGTTGGAGGCAGGCATGTCACAGGGGACAACCCTTGAGGTTGGTTAGCTGTGTCCTGCTTCCACTTAAGAGTCAACATTTGCAGACTTCTGTATTATAAAGGCTCTCCTGCCTTTATAATATCTGCAGTGACCTAACTCACCTCCATCTTATGCCACCTGCCACACCTTTCCCTCCATAAGGACTATCTGGAACAATAAGCCAAATAAATCTCCTTTCTCCCTTAAGTTGCTTGAGTTTGAGAAGAAAGAGTGATCTGCTACACCTGCCACTTGTCAGGCTATGTTGCTGTGTGAGAGAGGCAAGCTAGTGGTGGAAACAGCAATGGTTTTCTGAGGTTCTGATTGGCTATAGCCCCCTCTTCCTGATCTGTCTTCTGGCAAAGCCATCCATCCAAGTCAATATAAACAGATAGGGTGGAGGTCCTCTGGAGGAATGAACTGAACCCCCAAAAAGCACAGCAAATTATACAGTCTTCCACCATCTACCTTCTTGTTCTCAAAATTGCACTTTTCTCACACGAAAAAATACACTCCTTCAAACACGAAGAAAAAAATGTTTCTCAAAATCCTCTAATCGTGGCTTCAAATCCCAATATAAGTCATTCTAATACTGTCTCCACCCGATACTTACATGGCTCTTCTTGATACAGAGACCTATGAAAGATGGAGACAAAGTGCCTGTAGAAAAAGAGGAGAGACAGACAGACAGACAGAGAGTCAAAGGCAGAGGCAAAGAAAGAATGGCACTAGGGTGCAGAAGGCACCCTGAAATCCAAACTTGTTCTCTTGTGTATAGCAGAAAACAATAAGAAGTCTAATTTGTTACTGGTCCATAAAAATTTTAAATCCTACTAGAAAAACACTTTTAAATACTTTTAGCTGAGTTCAAGAATCCACTGGGGAAAAAAAACCCTTTTCAAGTATCTTCATCTCTAGTTTGAAGATGACATTGGAAAATACACCCATCTTTATAGACTGAGCAGTCATTTCTTACAGAAGTTGAGTTGATTTGAAATCTTCCATGGTCTCAGGCTTTTCAATCCACACTAGTGGCTGGATTGTGAGACTAGAATATCTACAGGCCATTTGGCTTTTTTTTTTTTTTTTTTGTATCAAGCAGGTGTCACAGCCCCCACAATTTGAAGGTGTGCCAGCCAGAGTCCTTCATGACTCTGTTGCCTGAGTCATCAGCGAAGCACAGCTGTACTTTCCGCTGGGGATCCAGGAAGGTTCAAGCACTCTGATGCTCTTTCTGTCCTGTGAGTGCATCCGCCAGCTCTTCTCTGAACTGTCCTCATCGTTCTTGTCCATTTCCTACAATCTGCTTTCCACTTTCATGTATAGTTGTATACTCATTACGTTCATCATCTGCTTCCCTGGTTGTCCCAGGCAATGGCTTTTCCAGATGTTCCAGTACTACCCTGTATTTTCTGTTTGTTGCTGGTTTTGTGGTGAAGCAGTGCCAATCTTCTCCAGTACCAGTTTCTGTGTTCACTGACATTTTGGTGACGTTTCGCTACCATAACAAATCTCAAAACTCCAGAGATAGCAAAAGTTTATTCCTCACTCAAAAACATGCGAGTTGACCATAGATCGGCTGTGGTTAAACTCCTTACATCTTCTTCATGCTGGGACCCAGGCTGACGGTCTATCTCTTATCAAAGCTCTTCTGTTCTCAGAACAGATAGAGAAAAGTTATTGAAGAAGCCATGACTTTGAAACTTTTTCAGAGAACAGTGCACGAAATTTTTCACATATGCCCATTGGCCAAAACCATTCAGAAGGCCAAGCGTATAGTGAGATAACCATTAGGAACTCTTACTGGAAAGCCACTGGGAGCTGGGAGCTCCCTCAGGTGCTGGGATGGGTTAGAGCAGAAGACAGTGGCAGTAAGTCAAACAGGTCACCACATCCCATGCCTCTGAGACAAAATGGGATCATTTCATTAGTAGAAGGCATCTCATACAGTCCCTAGAATGTAATCTGCTTCACTTTCCTGTTCCTTTCTTCTTTTGCTTCCTCCCCAACACTCAGATGCTAACAAACTGATTCTTCCAACAGCCTCTGCACCTAGGGAACGAGAATAATGAAGTGAAAGAAGATAATAAACATAATCATCGATGTCTCTTCATTTCCGAAGTGCAGCGCGTGTAGGAGATGACCCAGATTGCAACCTAATTGGCCTGTGGTTATCTTATAGAGATGATAGAACAAAGCTGAATCCTCCCAACAGTTTCAATAAATAGACATTGTGCCTCTGTTGCTAAGTCAGTACAGTGATTCAGGAAAACACTATCATAAGGCCTTTCCTGCTTGTTGTTGCTAATAATCAAACACTTTGTCCTCAGAAGATTTCACTCATCTCACTCTGCACTGACTCCTGCCACAAAGAATGGATTGCAAGATACATTGTCTGGCTGTAACTCAAATCATTTTCTTTGTTTCTTTAATTGCCTTCTTGGAACCACTAGATTGTCCCTTGAGTCCATGATCATACTATGACTAAAACCATCAGATTTCTGAGTCTGTTTGTCTCTTAAGTTCATTGTGGTACTACCAATGAAAATAGCCCAAGAAGAGTCTAATGGAGTAAACCATTTTGCCAAGGTAATTCATTTTATTCAATATTTTTCTCTGCTCCAGAGCTTGGATAACATCTTCCTGGAGTGACAATACTTTGACCCATTTTATTCCCTTCCTTCTGCCCTGCTAGTGAACCAGAGGAAACGGGCATGAGTAATCTGAGTGGTAAATTTTATCTCAACCATCCCCGCCATTTCCTTGATAACGCTTTCAGGAAAGACAAGGCTTTCCCTCTAAATAGGCTGTTTCACTCATTTCAAGTTGTGAAACAAAACTCATTTAGGATTCAATTATGGTGACTATTTATCTCAATACCTGCCAGGGTGGACCGTCCAACAAACACAGCTGCAAGACTGAATGATGAAGGTCACACCAGCTGGAGGAACAGCAGGGGACAGAGGTTGAGGAGAGGGAAACCAGATGGGCTTTCTAGAAAAGGAAGTGCTGGAGGCTCATGAGCTGATCTGAAGCTTTGCACAAAATGAGGGCAACCAAGGACTTGGCTGAGATGCGCTAGCAGCAGTCACTGCAGCTTGAGAAAAACCGTTAAACCTTCATCTTCCGAGGAAGAAAGGCTCAAAAACACAAAAGCTGGTGGGTGCTAGGGAAGACATGGAGGAAAGGGAACCAGCAACAGTAGGCTAACACCGCCATAAAGAAATACTGTAGACTGGCTCCTCAAAAGAATTCAAACAAAAGCTACCATCTGGTCCATCCATTACATGACTGGGTTTGGGAGTTGGAGTTTGTCCTACTGGTATTCAGTCCTGTTTAAGTCCAGCAATTGCTGGTTATGTCCCCATTCCTCCTTTGGCATGAGAATGTTTACTCTGTGCCTTTGCATGTTAGAAGGCTGTGACTCATTTTCTGATTTCACAGGAAGTCAAAAATGAAGAGATCACCTTGAGTCTCAAGAGACTTTTGGGGCTTTTCAAACAGTTGGGATCGTTATAGTTTCAGGGATATTTAAAGTTGGATTGCGTTCAGGTTGCATCATGAGATGATCATGAGCTCCATGGGAACCGAGGGAAGGAATCTCGTGGTTTAAGTGTGAGTTTCCCACCCCCGGAAGGCTCATGTGTTTGAAGCTGTGGACCATGTTCATGTTTGGGAAGGTTGTGGCACCTTTAAGAGGTGGAGGCTTCTGGGGGAAGGAAGATCACAGCAGGGAGCAGGCCTTGAGGCTTGGCAGCCTGGCCTTGTCTCCTAGGTTTGCTCTTGATCTTGCTGCCCCCATGATCACTACATTGATCTGAACCACTTCCAGATTCTGCCGCTAAATCGTGCCTTCTCCTGTGAGACTCCTTCCTCCACGGACTGTATCTCCCCGCTGGAACCATAAGCCAGTAAATCTCCTTTTTCTCCTTCTATCTTGTATGTGAGTTTGTTTCTGAGTATTGTCTCACAGCAAAAGAAGGGGAACTACCATGGAATATATCCAAAGAAAGTAAAGTCCAAGAGGCGTCTGTTCTTCCATATTGGCTACAGCACCATTCACAGTAGCTTTATGTCAATAACTAACAAGTGGATAAAGCATGGTTTAGCCTCTTAGAATGAAATTCTGTCATTGATAATAACTCCATGAATGGAACTGGGGGTGATTCCATTAAGTGAAGTAAGCCAAGGCCCAAGATAAGTACTCTGATGTGTGGACTCTAAGAAAAGTTGATCTCAAAGAAGTAGGAGAGTAACATGGTAGTAGTTCTGAGAAGCTGAGAAGAAGGGAAGGATAAGAGGGGATGAGGAAGGGCAGACTGGTGGGACTCAGCCAGTTAGAAAGGAGCAACTGGTTCTAGTCACACAAAGACACAGGAGAATGGGGGGGCCTATTTCTTTCATTCCTGTCCAACGCTCTGGTTCACTGAGAGCAGTACAAACTCTAGAAACAAAGAACCGAGTTCTAAGGTGGTCTCTTGCCTCTGGACCTCAGTAGACTTCAAACCCTGATCTGTGTCCAGCAGGGACAAATGGTGACTCTCAATTATAGGACCATAATGGCCGTATTTTCTTGATGTCCTTTGCCCCTTTGTGAACAGAATCTGGAAGTAGATATCCGAGAGGGGGGACTGTAAACTGCTCACTTCCATGAGGTTTGGAGTTGAGAGAGAGAACATGACCTGGAGCAACAAGGCACTGGCCAGTTAGTAATGGGAGGGGCTTAAAGAAATCAGCCAAGCATAGTGGACTATACCTTTAATCTCAGATATCAGGGTGTATAGGCAAAAGGATCATGAGTTTAAGAAAAACCTGGGCTGAAGAGTGAGTCTGGGCTAGCCTGGGCTATCTAGTGCATGAATTTTTCTCAAAGAATAAAAAAATTAAAAAAAAAACAGAAAACAAACGAATGAACAAAATAAGAGTAGATGAAAAGAAATGACAAATAAAAGTCACCCATGAAGGCTACAGGCTACCTGGCTATATATGCTTAGCTTCATTTCAATATATTTCACATATCCAACATGTCCAGAAACTTTTACCCCATTAGCACAAATAATCTTTCTGGGTTTTTGCCAGTTGAAAAATAAGTTTTATTTTTAAAAGCTTTCAGAAATTGTGCAAGCCAGTTATCAAATTGTTTGTGTCCTGTGTCGCTGACAGCCCCAGTGGGTGAATTGATGTCACATCAGTTGGCAAATACCACAAGCGAAGGCTTTGCTTCTCAGAGCGGGTGCTAATGCCTGCCAGCAGTCCATGGCTCCAGACTGTGGTCCCTGCTCTTCACTGAAATCCCCTGGGAGTGAGTAGTTTGCAGCCCAACCTCTAGATATTTGCCTCTGGGTTCTGTTCAGAGAGCAGCAAGGAGCAGCAAGAAAACATGACCATTGCAGCCCTGTCACCACCAGTCGCCTCTTGTCCCTGCAAAGCTTGCTGGATGTAAATCAAAGCTCAGAGCCATTCTCCACTGAGGGCCAGAGCAAGGCATAAGTTTTGGTTTCTGATGTTTGCACTGCTCCCAGTGAGCAAGAGGGTCCAACAGGAGAGTGAAAGAAATAAGGCCTTTCAGACATTCCCTTCTGGACATGACAGGGCTGTTGTATTTGTGAATTCCTTGCAGCTATGTATACTTCTACAAGACTTGCTTGGGACAGCTCGCCATGGAAGGGGAATGATCTCAAGAGGATCCACACCTCCCCGAGACACTGGGGGAGACTAATGCTGACAGGAGACATGGAAGATCCTTTCCTCAGTGGAGAGCCACTGATGTGTGATTCATGCTCCATCGAGCATTCAAGCACATGTCATCAAAGGCAAGCCGGATGAACACAGTAGGTCACACATGAAACAGAAGGAATCTGGCATGGAAAAAGAAACGTTGTAATGAGAAAAGGAGAAGAAATGGGATTGGGGACTAAGGAGTGAAAATATTCGCTCTATTCACGTATGACACATTGAAAGAATTTTAAAAATTAAGAAAAAAAAATGGTAAGCCTAGAACAAGGGCTGAAGCATGGCAGGTCATGTGACAGATGGATGGGACTAACACATCCCCTACGTTGTGTCTTTGGAAAGACATCGGGAAAGAGAAAGCGCACACACACACACACACACACACACACACACACACACACACACACAAGGCCAGGCCTGACTCCACCCAACACTGATTCTCAGTATTTCCTTCCAAGACAGGCATTAAGTTGCCCTCCCAGGTGACAGCTGTGGCCTGTGGCTTTTGCAGAACCTGGGCATACCTTGGAGAAAGTGGAAGTAAAGACAAAAAAAAAATAAATTTTGGAAATTTTGGAAAAAATACAAAGGAAGAAGTGAAAGAAAGAGAAAAAAAAGTTTAAAATGAAGAAGGAATTGAAAAGAAGTTCAATGTACTGGCTAAACTACCAGGTTTTCTCTGTCCAAAAGAATTGGAAAAAAAAAATGTTTACTCTTCCAAAGTCTCTCCACTTTCAACAATGGCCTGTAAATGAAGGCAAGGTCTTCAATGTAAACTTTGTAAAATGCTCTCCTCTAAGAGCATGTCGTTTGATACATATTTTATATGAATGTGCACAGAGATATATTGCCAAGGTTTGAAATATGAGTTGCTGCCAATATTTCAGAGGGTCATGGCACCTTTAAGAGGCGGAGCCTTGCTGGAGGAAGGTGGTCACAGAGGTCATCAGGCCTGGAAGTTGGTTAGTCTCGCACTGCCTGAGTTAGTGAGTCTGCTCTTGAGCTTGCATGCAGCAGCTCTCTATCTTCATAAAGGATGTGACTTAGCCCGCCTCCAGCTTCTGCCAGTCAGCTATGCCCTTTCTACCATGAAGCACTGTCTCTCCCCTTTGAAACTGTAGGCTGAATAAATCTTCCTTTCATCGATTAACTTGCTTGACTTTGGGCGTTGTCTGACAGCAATAGGAAAGAATAACTGGTGCATATGTGTAGGGTAATGCATATACATATTAAAAACTGAAACTAGGTGAAAGCTAAACTAGCATCCTGACATTCCTGAAGGCTGGCTATGACTGAGAAGTACTCGACGAGCTCTGCAGATCAAGCCACTGTGCCTGTAATTAACAATAATGCATTATGCTCTTAAGATTTTGTTAAGAGGATCATCTCGGCCTGTCTTTTTGCCCAGAATAGAAATTGTACAAAGACAATGATTCAATCAGATGAATTATTTATTGAGCAAATATTTGATCATGAACTATTTTGGGGCTTGACGTTTGCTGTGTTTGTAGAGAACTCAGATCTTCTCAGGCTAGGGAGGGGCTCAGAGCGTAAAGGTGCTTGCAGCCAAACCTGATGACCCAAGTTCAATTTCAGGAACCCAGATGGTGGGAGGAGCCAACTCCAACGAGTTTTCCTATGACTTCTACAGATACACACACACACACACACACACAAGCTTCCCCTTCACTCTTAATAGAGAAATTCTATTTAATTATACTGTACTTTTGTTTTAATTAAGATATCACTTTCAAGAGAAAAGAAATTCTCTGGTAGTAGACCAAAAAGCAGAAAATCAACCAAGTTCCAGGAAAGCAATAAGGCTATGAGCTTGAAGACCACAGGTCAAAACTAGGAAAGAAGAAGTGTTTCAGCCAGAGAGAAGACGAGAAAGGACAATGGGAGGAGGAGGTATAAATGACCAAAATTCAGTATATACATGTATCAAATTGTCAAAGAACTAAATAAATGCTGGAAGTAGTTGGTAGTTTAGATATAGAGACTCCAAGCATTCTGCAGTGACTGACAGAAAGAACCAACTGTCACACAAAGCAGGACGTTCTCCCTTGTGTGAAAGAAGACTATGACCAGATCATGGCCGTGGAGCTTCAAGCAAAAGTCCTTACAAGGGAACTCTGGGAAGAAGAAGAGGATCCTGCTTCTTCTACAGGGCTGGCGCCTGGGTTTGTGCCACTCTGACATCAAGACCTGCATCTGAGGTTCTATCTGGCTGGAAAAAGAAGAAATGAGATCAGAGGAAGGGAAAACCAAAGCCCCGCCCAGCAGGACCACAAGGGAGTTAAAAAACAAAGCGTATAAGAAGCCTAACACTGCTGAGATAACCAGTCTTGACCAAGAGACATGCCTCTGGGTATTCTCAGAAAGGATTATGTCAGGCAGACGACACCTCCCCTCGTCCCCCCACCAAGAGCTTCCACCAGTTTCCCACACATGTAAGAAGGTCTGAGGGAAAAGCAATGCTTTGTCCTGTGACAAACAGTTCTGTATCTCAACAGGATGACCTTGAAAATTGGTTATAAAAGTCTTTTTTGTTTGTTTGCATTGGTGAAATTTGAAAGTCCTCACCGTTCTCCCTACAACAAAGATGTTGGCTTACCCACAGAAATGAACATCATTTGAAACGGACTCAGGAGGCTGGCTGTTGCGATTCTCCTGACGCCCATCCTGACCGCCGTCTGGGCAAGTGATGAGTTGAGGATTTGCCCTTCTAGGACTTGGGTAAGTAAGGACTTGGGGGAGGAGCAGGATAGGAAAAAGAAGCTACTAAAACCTCTAGTGTGAATCTTCACTGTTCCCCAAAGGTCCCTGGGGTAAGGGTTTGTTCCCCAGTTTGGAGTTGTAAATCTTTAGGAGGTAGGACTTAGTGGAAAGAGGCTATGTTCTAGAAGAGGAAATCTAAACCCCAGACCTCCCTCCTCTTCTTTCTTCTTTAAAAATATTTTTTATTCTTTGACAATGTCCTACATTTTTTTTTGTTCAAACTTTTTTTGGTCACTTTCATCCCCCTCCTCCTTGCTCTCTCTCATTCTTCCCAAAAAGTCCCCCCCCACTCTCCTTTCTTTTGTTTTGTTTTGTTTTGTGACCCAACCAAATTTAATTACAGTTATTTGTATGAGCATGGGTGGTATTTGGAACAAGAGCAAAAACTTAGTGATTACAGTGTTTACACACAACCCTCTTCTGACAATGCAGCTAGCAACCCCGGGACCCCTACCTGCACTGGGTTACATTCTCCTATAGACCCCTCTCTAGGAGATGAAACAGGTTTCTCCTCACTTAGTAACCATCACACTTAGTTTCTGGCCAAATGTATTCCCAATACTGAATTTGGGTACAAAGAGAGACCAATTTGGCTTCAATTGACTATGAGTATGAGTATATGAGTACACATACTAAGGCTAAAATGGAGCTACAGAGATAGCTCAGGGATTAAAGCGCCTACTTCCAGGTCTGGAAGGCAGAGCCTGGGAAACTCCAGAGCAAAGCAAAGAAGAGACAAAAGAAATCCAGGATACTTCCTGAAGTCACCCTTGTACTTCCACAGGCACACAGAGTGCCCCCTCTGATAGTCATACACACAGAGACACACAGAGGCACGCGCAAAAAAAAAAAAAAAAAGAGAGACTTCATTTAAACAGCCTTTTATCTTTGGTTAGGAGGTGACCTTCAATACTAATCAGGATGGAGCCAAGGATGGTGCAGGAAAAGCAAAATCAGCAACAAACCATAATTCAGAACACCAAAGATCTTCCATTAATCACCTGGAACCAGACCAGCCAAATCTCTCCCCATCCTAAGCTCAGGAAAATTTGCAGAAGAGGGGGCAGCAAGATTGTAAGAGCCTCTTATAACAAGACTCCAGTTTAACAACTTTTTGTCTCTGGGCAGGGGGTGACATACAATGCCCATCAGGATGGAGTGAAGGGCATTGCAGAAGCAGCAAAACTGCAAAAGAAAATCAACAAACCACAATCCAGAACTTCAGAGACTCTATATCACCCACCTAGAACTAGGCCAGCCTAATCTCTCCCCATCCTGAAACTCAGGGAAATTTGCGGAAAAGGGAGCGTTAAGATTGTAAGAGCACAAGGATGGGAGGAGTAATGATATGCAAGATAATCCACACAAGTTAGGGCAGAAGCAATCATAATTGGACTTTGCATGCCCTGTGCAATGTCCAACACACTATTGACCCCACAAAGTCTAGCATTTGCTAAAGGCACCAAGATCCTGGGAGGCAAGGGATTGACAGCCACAGTAGTGTTCCTATGCTTAAGGGGAACACAGGAAAGGGTTCAGGGAAATGCCACTGGGTCCTTGTACGTCATCAGAGAGGAGGGCCCAGAGGAGAGTCTAGCATGCACATTAAGGATTCTCCAGGTTTGGGGGGAGAGGCATTGGAAGATGGGGAGTGAGGGGTGAGGGGAGGGGAGCAGGGGGGTCAGGGGGAGGAGGAGGAGGGAGGGAGGGAACCGGTGTACCTACTAAGTTTGTATGAACGGAAATAATAATAAAAATGTTTAAAAAAAAGAAAGAAAGTTTAGCAAATAAAATAAGAAAATAAATCTGTAAAAAAAAAAAAAAAGATTGTAAGAGCCTAAAGATGGGGAGGACCAATGATATGCAAGATACTCCACACAAGTTAGGGCTGCAGAGGCCATAATCAGACTTTGTATGACCTGCACAATGACTGACATGTCAACGAACCCCCCTAAAGTCTAGCATGGATGACAGGTAGTAGGATCCTTAGAGGCAAGGGATTAATGGTCATAATAGTGTTCCCATACTAATGGGAAGTCCGAGAAAGGGCTCTGGGCTATGCTGCTGAGTCCTTACACCTCACTAGAGTGGAGGACTCAGAGGTTTGGCATTCATACAAAAGGATTCTCCAGGGGATAGGAGGGGGAAAGGAGGAGGCACTGGGAGAAGCAGGGGAAGAGGCATCAAATGAAGGGGAAAAGGGGGGGAAAAAGCAAGGGGGGACTGAGGAGGGGTGGAGGGAGGGAGAGGACAGGGACTTATTGGGCTTGTATGATTGGAAAAAATAAAAAAAGGATGCAATCATCATAAAAACAAAAAATAGAAAGAAAAAACAAGTATTAAAAAAAATAAGATTAAAATGTATTTGCAAGTAACCCTTTAGAAGAACTTCCTATTTACCTTCATCTGCCTCTGTATAACGGTGTGTACATATGATTAAAACCAGATGCGCTGGGTATGTGCCACAGGAAAATTGACTGCATGTCCTAACCTATTAATCAAACAAAGAACCGCCAAAGTCATGCCCCTTAGCAACTGGCCCGCCCTTCCTTCAGATCCCAGACAACAACCTGGTTCCCTTGGGTCTCTTCACTCACGTGACAGGCTGCTCCCTTGCAGTGCACCCTGACTTTTCTATCTCTTTTCTCAGAATAAAAGTTTTCTTCACTACTTTTGCAGATCTGTGTGGATTTCAAATTCACTCCTGAATGAAAGGCCAAGCACCTGATAAGGTTCAGCCCAGACCGGCAATGACCAATAACACGTGTTCTTGCCTTGATCTTTCACCTCATCAACAAGCCCTAAAGCAACAAGAGTAATCAACCAATCAACCGCAGACTACAATCTCAGAAAGCAGGAACCAGAACAAGCCTCCTCCGTCTCATTAAATTGAGTAAATCAGGTATTTTGTCTCAGAGATGGAAAGCTGACAAGACAGATGCAATTACCTGAGATTCATTTCCTGCGATCCGCATCTCAGAATGATTCCACAGAAGCCCACAGAAACCCAAGGCAGAGATTGTCCTCACCCAGGCAGGGGACCTGGGTTGTAAATGCTCCTGCTCCAGAGCTTATTTCTGAGTGACAACAAGGAAGAAAGCTACTGAGGACCACAGGCAAGCCTCCAGAAGAAGAAGAAGAAAAAAAAAAAAAAAAACATTAGAACAAAAACACCCTGGAGCCCAGGGATAGGATCACAGAAGCGGCAAAGGGACGGAGGAAGCGCTCAGACATTGCCTGCCACTGCAACTTCTCTTGCTGCCAGCAACTCTGGAAGCTTGTGATGAATGATCTGAAGTTTCCAGCAAGTGAAGAGAGCCTAGAAATAGGAGGAAGAGACAACTGAGGATCTATGGGTCTTGTTCACATGTGCAACAAATGAATGTGCCAGAAAACCCTGAATATAAATGAGAACTGTGGAAAAGAACCAACTGCTCAGGTCTAGATGAGTCACAGAGCTTAAGTCTGACTCAAATTTTCACCCAGACCACGATCTTTACAGTCATCTTACTTGCTTCTAAACTTTATTTTCATGTGTGTGTGTGTGTGTGTGTATGCGTGTGTGTGCATGTGTGTGTGTATCAGAAGGCACTGTGTGTCCCTGTGGGGGCCAAGAGTGACTTCAGAAACTATCCTGGATTGCTTCTACCTCCTTTTTGCTTAGCTCTACGATTTCCCAGGCTTCACCCACCAGGATCAGAAGTGCAGGCTGCCACCATTTCCACCTGGCATTTTTGCATGGGACCTGGGATCTGAACTCAGGACCCTATGAGGCAAAGTCTTAACCCTTGAGCCATCTCCCCATATTTGCTTCTAAAACTATTTGAGTCAGTGTCAGAAGTAACTGATAGTTTTTGGTGTCATGAAGAGATATAACTCCTTATTAACTTTGTAGATACATATACTTCCAATACCATTCTTATAAGTAAAAAGTCTGGCAGAATAAGTTCAAATACATTTCTTCCTCTTAGTAAAGTATTTATGGTTTTCAGTCACATGGAAGATAAACCAGGAATTTAAACATAATAATCTAGTTTTTAGCAATATTGATGCCCATAGATCAAATTAAAGCAAAACAACATCGGAGTTCATAATTTAGTGGTTTGGGGGAGTGGTACTGATAGACATTGTCCTCTGGTCGTGACAGGGCTGCACTCAAGAACTCACTGCAATGACGTTCACTTCCACAAAACCTGCACAGCAGCTGGCTGTCAACACTCTACCATGTACGAGGGAAGATCTCAAAAATAATGCACCTGAACATCAGAGACCCTACATTAATCACCAGGAACCAGGCCAGCCTAATCTCTCCCCATCCCAAAGTTCAGGGAAATTTGCAGAAGAGGAGGCGGTAAGATCATAGGAGCCTAAAGATGGGGAGGAGCAACAATATGCAAAATACTCCACATATGTTAGGGCAAAAGTAATCATAATAGGACTGTGCATGAGCTGCACAATGACCAACATATCATTGAACCCCCAAAGTCTAGCATGGATCACAGGCACTAGGATCCTTAGAAGCAAGGGATTAACAGCCACAATAGTATTCCTATATTAAAGGGGAACACAAGAAAGAGCTCTAGGCAATGCTACTGAGTCCTTACACCTCATCAGAGAGGAGGACCCAGAGGGAAGTTTAACATGCACACTAAAGAAAGCGCCAGGAATGGAAAGGGGGGCACTGGGAGAAAGGGAGGGAGAGGGGAAAGGAAGGGAAAAAGGGAGGAGGGAGCAAGGAGATCCAGGGAGAGGTGGAGGGAGGGAGGGGAATGGGGTATCTATCAAGTTTGTATGAGTGGGAAAAAGAAAAAAAAAGAAATAATGCACCTCCCTAAGAGACTAATGAAGGCTAAAGACAGAAAGGGAACTTCCTCACTTAACAGCTTACCCACTGAAGGGTCTTCCATTCCCCAGCAGGCGCTCAAGCAATCGCCAGGGCAGACATCCCAGATGAAACTCAGTGGGTCAGGTATGCAAAAAGATGTTGTCATAGTTAGGCACAGGTATCAACTTGACAGTTGAGGATTTGAGCTCTGACCTCATTTGTGGAGAATTAGTGGTTGGGTTAAGCCCAGAGCAAGCCTGCAGGAGATTGTATGGCTGATAGGGAAGGCCCAGGTGGGTGGGACTAGGACCAGGAATAAAATACAAAGAACTGGTTGAGAAAGTTGGTATTATTGTGACACTTGGCCAGACATGGTGGTCTGGCAAGTAAGGATTGTCCCTCTCTCAGCCATTATATAGTGATGGTGTGGCCAATTCCCTCGTCCCTGGTGTTGGCATGAGCTCTCCTGTCAAGTCGGGTTGAGCACTATAACCAGACTATTGTAAGAGAATAAACCCTTTGTTCTCTTTAGCCATTTGGTGGATTTTATCAGCAACCATGCAGGCTAACTGCAACAGTTCATACATATTCAAGAGTGTATGCATGTGTGTGAATGAGTATGTGCAAATGTATGTGTGCAAATGTATGTGAGGGTGTGTATAAATGTATACCTGTGTTTGCAAGTATGCATGTGTGTGTAAGAATGTGTGCATAAAAAGAATACTTTGTAGCTCACAATGTTAATTCCCATGAGCACACACATGTCTGGTTTCTTTTTGTAACATTACCAGCCATGTACAGGCATTGTCTGGGTTTCATTGCAGCAGAAACTACAAAATGATAAAATTCAATCAGTCTCTGCTGTGACCTAAATTTTCCTACACATAGAAACTGTGTCTCCTCAATCTATTATGCAGCGGAAGAATTCCTATAAGCAAATCATAAATGTCTTCCTGCATTTCCTTGACTTTCTGGATTTTAATTTTTTTTAAAAAATGCAACTTTTGATGCACTGTCTTCCTACCTATAGGTTATTTGTTATTATACCCATAAAATGGGAACTCACAGTGGAAACTTTTGGGTCTAAAGCTGGATGGATGAGTAAAGGGAAATGCACATACCAGTGGGGTGGCCTGAAGGGAGCTAACTTGGCCTGAGCTCCCACAGGAGTAGAAAAGCCAGAATAAACCCTAAAGTCCATAGAAGCATACAGGCAGTAGAGTGGGATGGAATGGTGAAGGGAAGGAAGGGAGTGGGAAGGAGACGAAGGGAGGGAAGCTGGGATGAATACTCAATATGCTTGTAAAATAGAAAAAAAATGCAATTTTTGTCATTAACCTCCTAACTGCAAATGTTTGTGTGGAAACCATTTGATGTGTTTTGCCACATAGAATTACTATCTTAGGATGACCAATGGGCTCCATGCTAGATCGCAGGAGTTTATTCAGGCTGTCTCTGGAGACCTTCGATGTATCTCTAGTGGTATTGTAATGATTCAATGGTTTCTCTGCTACCTAAGATGCAAGCTGTTTTAGGACCATGTCAAATGTCTTCCTGGAGCTGAGTCAGCCAGCGCTCCAAGAAGCCCTGGCTCATCAGGGAAATGCAAATCAAAACTTCCCTGAGATATCATCTCACCCCAGTCAGGATGGCAAAAATCCACAATACAAACAACACAAGTGCTGGAGAGGATGTGGAGAGAGGGGAACTCTCCTACATTGCTGGTGGGAGTGCAGGCTCATACAGCCACTCTGGCGAGCCGTCTGGAGATTCTTAAAGAAATTAAAGATTGAAATGCCATATGACCCTGCGATTCCACTTTTGGATATAACCCCCCATACAGCAGAGGTTCACCTCGATAGCACAAGCACGACCATGTTCATAGCAGCACTGTTTACAATAGCAAAGTCATGGAATCAACCCAAATGTCCAACAGTTGACGAGTGGATAAGGAAACAGTGGTACATCTATACAATGGAGTACTACTCAGCCATCAAAAATGATGAATTACTGGAATTTGCCGGGAAATGGATGTCATTAGAAACAATTATATTAAGTGAAGTATCCCAAACCCAGAAAATTAAGCGCTGTATGTACTCCCTAATAGGTGGCTCCTAGTACCAAACCCACCCAGCCCATCTTGAGACACTCATAGGTAAATCTATGTATTACCTACAGTAATTGCAAGGATTATGAACAGAAGGGATGGGGCTGGAGGGCCACACCAGAAACAAGGAGAGAAGTGACCATGTTACAGTAGAGAAAATAGGCCTCCATCAAGGACTGCAAGAAAGTAATGTGACACCTGATTAAGTTCACAATTCGTTCCTGATCATTTACAACTAAGGGGGTATGAACTCACCAGAAGGGGAGGGCACATAGTCCAGCAGATTAAAAAGTAACCATTTTGCAAATGGGTGATTGACCCCTCCCATTGCCAAATGCCATATGACCCTGCGATTTCACTTTTGGGTGTAAGTATTACATCTTCCCTTGAATGTGCTCTTATAATAAGACTCCAGTTTAACAGCTTTCTCTCTCTGGCCAGGGGGTGACATACAGTGCCCATCACGATGGAGTGAAGGGCATTGCAGAAGCAGCAAAACTGCAAAAGAAAATCAACGAACCACTATCCAGAACTTCAGAGACTCTATATCAACCACCTAGAACTAGGCCAGCCTAATCTCTCCCCATCCTGAAGCTCAGGGACATTTGCGGAAGAGGGGGCGGTAAGAGTGTAAGAGCAAAAGGATGGGAGGAGCAATGATTTGCAAGATACTCCACACAAGTTAGGGCAGAAGCAATCATAATTGGACATTGCATGCCCGACGCAATGTCCAACACACTGTTGACCTCACAAAGTCTAGCATCTGCTAAAGGCACCAAAATCCTTGGAGGCAAGGGATTGACAGCCACAGTAGTGTTCCTATGCTTAAGGGGAACACAGGAAAGGGTTCAGGGAAATGCCACTGGGTCCTTGTACGTCATCGGAGAGGAGGCCCAGAGGAGAGTCAGGCATGCACAAGAAAGGACTCTGGGAATTGGGGCGGGAGGCACAGGGGGGATGGGGTGGGAGGGGTGAGGGGAGGGGGAGCAGGGGATTCAGGGGGAGGAGGAGGGAGGGAGGGAACTGGTGTACCTATTAAGTTTGTATGAGCGGAAATAATAATAAAAAATGTATTAAAATTAAAAAAAAATAAAAAATAAGAAAAAAAAAAGAAGCCCTGGCTCTTCTTAGTGGTAACTGATATTGGAGATTACAGTCCAGACAGTGTGGATGTACAGTGCTGGCTGCAGTCCTCAGCCTTTTCCATTGACAGAGAGACGGGGAAAGAATGAAAGTAAAATACAGTGCATGCTGACGATTCTGACTTCGTTACAGAACTTCCATTTAACTCCAGCCATCTGGCATTTTCTCTCCTCTCAACCACACTAGAAGTCAGTTGAGGTGTCTGTAACATAATCACTCATTTGATTCATCCACAATATGCACCTCACAGTCTCAAAATAACAATTTTGACACCACTGTCACCAATATGATTTCTGAGCACAGTTGGATGTATTTTGCAGTGTGTTTTTTGTTTTGACTTTGTTTCTTTCCTTTTTTCTTTTTTTTAGTCCCTGGGGAATAGTCCATGACAGATGTCAGCATGCCCCCTGTGCCAGGGTCATGTGTGATGCTTTTTCTCTGCATGCTGATTGGGTCCAGTTATGTTTGTTTGTTTTGCTTCTAAAGTCTGTGTGGAATCCAATTATCTTCCTTGAGCTCTCACCCATTCACTTACAAGCCCATTCCCTTATTTCTTTCCTTCGCCTCCTACTGCTTGATGAACGCTGTGCCTTCAGAAACACTCATGTGTTTCATCCCTCTTGCTTTATCTTGTTTTTCTGTTACACTTGTCAGGCTGACATTTGTTAATAGAATGGAGCGATGGCCTTGCCTACCCTTTTCTGCAAGGCAGACATTGGGTAGATCATAATAATGTAATACAAACACACACACACACACACACACACACACACACACACACACGTATTCACAGAGACCTTATTAGGTGTTAAAGCCTATGAACTAAGAACTATTTAATCTGTCTCTGGCCAGGGGATGACATACAGTGCCCATCACGATGGAGTGAAGGGCATTGCAGAAGCAGCAAAACTGCAAAAGAAAATCAACAAACCACAATCCAGAACTTCAGAGACTCTATATCAACCACCTAGAAGTAGGCCAACCTAATCTCTCCCCATCCTGAAACTCAGGGAAATTTGCGGAAGAGGGGGCGGTAAGATTGTAAGAGCACAAGGATGGGAGGAGCAGTGATTTGCAAGAAACTCCACACAAGTTAGGGCCGAAGCAATCATAATTGGACTTTGCATGCCCTGCGCAATGTCCAACACACTATTGACCCCACAAAGTCTAGCATCTGCTAAAGGCACCAAAATCCTTGGAGGCAAGGGATTGACAGCCACAGTAGTGTTCCTATGCTTAAGGGGAACACAGGAAAGGGTTCAGGGAAATGCCACTGGGTCCTTGTATGTCATCAGAGAGGAGGGCTCAGAGGAGAGTCAGGCATGCACAATAAAGGACTCTCTGGGAATTGGGGGGAGAGGCACTGAGGGATGGGGAGGGAGGGGTGAGGGGAGGGGGAGCAGGGGGTTCAGGGGGAGGAGGAGGGAGGGAGGGAACTGGTGTACCTATTAAGTTTGTATGAGCGGAAATAATAATAAAAAATGTATTAAAAAAAGAACTATTTAATCGTCCTACAGCTACCAAGCTATTGTTATCTCTACTTTTTGTTCTTTTTATCTTTGTTTTGGAAATTAGAACTAAGAGATGTGAAATGGCTTACCCAAGATAGCATACTCAGCCAACACTTCAGGCAGGAACAATCCCTTCCCAGAGGTAAAAAGAAGAGGGAATAAAAGATTGATGTAGCTTAGTAGTAGAAAATGGCGTTATTACCAGTTTTAGAATGTGACATTATTACCAGCATATGTGAGGTCCTAGGTTGAAACCATAGCACTGGAAAGAAGGAAGGGGGATTCACAGAAGGAAGGGAAGGAGGAAGGTTACTGTACTTCCTCTTTGACTCCAAATGCTAATGTGTCACCCAAATTCATTTCCTAGCACACTGAGGCACAAAATGAGACTTCTAGTGAAGACCAAGCTAAGTAGGGGATCGCCTTTGGGCAAATTTAGTTCTTATAAAGTGCTACCCACCCCTGGATTTTTCCTGTTTACAGGATTCATTTCTCCATCCTTGTCTGCAGCAGCCTCCAGAATGCAACAGACAATGACCATTGCCCCCCACCCTGTGTTTATATACAATAGTTCTGGACTATAAAGAGAATAGAATAGATTCCAAGAAAGTAGGAGACAATGGGGGGGGACACCTACACCCTCAGATTTAGGATAGAATCGGTCTCTGGGGGAGGGGTAGCCACCCTTCTTATGGAAGACATTGAAGAAACTGAATCATTAAGACTTTGTTGACATTCTCAGTGAACACTAGACTTGAAGCTGATAAAAAAATATGGTATGAAATGATCATTGCCTAGCCCAACTTTCTTTTTTTATTTATTTATTTTTCTACTCATACAAACTTGATAGGTACCCCATTCCCTCCCTCCCTCTACCCCTCCCTGAATCCCCTTGCTCCTTCCCCACTTTTCCCCTTCCTTTTCCCCCTCCCTCTCTTTCTCCCAGTGTCCCCCCCCCATTCCTGGAGCATCCTTTAGTGTGCATGTCAAACTTCTCTCTGGGTTCTCCTCTCTGATGAGGTGTAAGGACTCAGTAGCACTGCCTAGAGCTCTTTCTTGTGTTCCCCTTTAATATAGGAACACTATTGTGGCTGTTAATCCCTTGCTGTAATGATCCTAGTGCCTGTGATCCATGCTAGACTTGGGGGGGGGGTCAGTGATGTGTTGGTCATTGTGTAAGTCATGCAAAGTCCTATTATGATTACTTCAGCCCTAACTTGTGTGGAATATCTTGCATATCGTTGCTCCTCCCCATCTTTAGGCTCTTAGCTTAGCCCAACTTTCACCAAGCTACAGATGAGGAAATTTCTTTCAAAGATTTGGGAATGACTATGGTCCTGTTTTCAGAGCTGTTTTTCTTTTTGAAAATTTTCATTAATATTTATGTGGCAACTGGAAAAAATCTTTCATGAGCTGATTGCCTGAGGCCATCTTTGAGGAGAAATCCTCTGTATGTTAAATTATTTAATCTTCGCAACAAATCAATGGAGGCAAAGGTTAATTTCCCAAATTGTGAAGTAAAGGGATCTAGAGTTTAGTGATGATTTGGCTGAGGCCACATGCCTACTAAGTGGTACCGACTGAACCCTAAAGCTTCTCCCAATACTTCTCATTATCAAGAAGCAACCCTTTCAGGAAAATTGACTCCAGATACCCAAGAGCATCCTCTATATCATGTGCCCTTGGTTAACTACTCAGTCTCCAGCCTACTTTGGAACAAGGTGTTGCGGACCTCCAGCCTGGGGGTCTGTTTGCCTGTATCCCTCTACCTTTACTGACTCATTTGCACAGGGTAATTATGCACTTATGGTTTTACTGCTTCTCCTCCCAGTGTCAAAGCAAAAATCTTCCAATCTTCTCTGTCAAATCAACATTCATCACACCAAGTAGGGTACAGAAAGATCAACCTCCTCTTCGTCTGATAAAATTTTACCATGAGGACTTGCCTCACTCTAGAATAAGGCTATGCATTCTAAGATATTGGCCATGCAGATATTTGGCAAATTCTTTCAGAGGATCTCAGTTTTCTTTGTCTTAATGGAGAAGACATACATATCCTCCTTGTACCCCAAGTAGCATTGTATGCATGACAATAAGGAAGGGAATCATGTCAGCATATGGCCTTCAGGCTGCTGAAATAAGCACCTTTGACTGGGTAATTTATAAACAACAGGAATTTATTTTTTTTTATTTTTTTTTAAACAACAGGAATTTATTGTCCATAATTTTGGAAGTAGGGATGTCTAAGACAAAGGCAGGTAGATTTGATACCTGGTAAAATGTTGTTCTCTGATTCATGGATTGTACCTTTTGTCTGTGAACTTCCATGGCAGAATGAGACAAACAAGCTCACTTGGATCTCTTTTCTAAGAGCACTAAATCCATTCACAGTGGTGGAGCCCTCTTGACTTACTTCCCAAAGACTTTGTCTCTTAATGTTATGACAGTGGGCGATGGGACCCAGCATGTAGTTTGGGAAGACACTAATACTCAGACCACACCAAAGTCACGCATGGGGCTGGGGAGATGACTCCCCAGTGAAAACGCTTGTTACGTAAGCAAAAGAACTGGAGCTTGGGTCACCATATCCCATGCAAAATGCCAGATGGAATGGCAGTTTGCCTGTAATTCCAAAGACTAAGAAACCCCAGAGCTAGCTGGCTGGCAAACTTAGCCCCATCAGTAAGCTCTGGGATTGATTAGACTCCTTACCTCAAAAAAGAATAAGGTATTAGGGCAGTCAAGGATAATTCCCAACATCAACCTCAGGCTTACACACACACACACACACACACACACACACACACACACACATAAAAGTGCACCTGCACACATGTGTAAATATCCATATATAGAAGTATAACACACATACTTATAAAAGTGCATTTGCACACTTGTATAAGCATCCATATACACAGTATATCACACATAAACACACACACACATAAAAGTGTACCTGTACATATGTGTAAATATCCATATACACAGGTATATCACACACACACACACACACACACACACACACACACACCCCACAAATGAGAAAGGAACATAAAAGCCACACACAATCCTGAACTGTTTTCATGTCGGCCTTCTGAATGGCAAGTCCCACGTAGCTGCAACACAGCTCACTTGACTAGCCATTAAAGACAGCAAAGTCTGGTGGGATTGCTTCCAACATCTCTCTACAGCTTCTCCACAGAGGCTGCCAGACACTGATACATTTCTCAGCAAAAGCGAATGACCAGTCATGCAAATTTAGCTTACAAACTCACAAACTTAGCTTTTCTGTCTGCCCTCCCTCAGTCCTGGATTAGACTCTGCCCAATACACACTGGTATTAACTGCATTGACTCAGCTACAATCTGCTCATCCAGCCCGTTGGGCATCTGCCAGCAGAACCTTAAACATCTGGGGAATCCAAATCCTTGGATAGACAGCCCAAAGCCTCCAGTCCCTGGGGCCAGTGAGTGCTGGTTCCAGCCCAGGACTCCAGGTTTCTCAGCTTCCCCTGCTTCCAGAGCACGTCCACTTCTCCAGATGAATTCTCTCCTCTTTTAATTCTTTAGCCAAAATTTCTCATAGCTTTAACTTCTTTTTAATCAGGTCAAATAAAAATGTTTTTAATTAACTGCCTTGGCTTTTATTCCTCCTACCCAGCTGCGTTTTGCAATCTGGGGCCCTCCCATCTGTCAGCTCCGAGCAGCCAACATCTGCATCTATTGCTCCTTCCCCATGCTTTCACTGAGAAACCCCTGGACACCCACAGCATCATCGAGGATGCTGTAGAGACAAAGCACACAAGAGGCACTTCGGCCCAGATGCTGAGGTCATTTGTCCTCATAGAGTTTGTGTGGAGTCTGAGAACAACGCACCCGCTATATATTTGGATAAGGGAGAATGGTGTGACAGAGAGGACAGAAACCACTCTTGTAGGGACACCAGAAAGACTCCACTGAGGGGCTGGCTTTGAGCTTTAAAGGAGGAACTGACCAAATGGAGGAGGAAGTTGGCAAAAGGCATAAAGTTCCAGGGAAGCCTTCCCAATGTTAACAAAAGCAAGAGATGAAATCGAACCCCAGGCCCATGGGATTAATAAAACAAGAAACGAAACTCAATGCAGGTCATGAACTTCCACTTAGAGGTCTGTAAGTGCTCTCTTAGCAGGCCTGAGTAAACTGCAAGTTCATATCTAGTGCTAATTCCTCAAATCTCACCAGTACCATGGTCCGACAGTCTCTGGGGATGGGAACGTTGGGGACAGGATGAGTGACAGATCCACTTGGAGGCCCTGGGTGAAAAGGAGCTTCACAAATGATCAAAAGGCAAGTCAGAGGAAAAGGAGCTGGAGATAAACCAGCTTCTGCGAGACCCCAGAAGTGGTAAAGGTGATAGAAAGGTAGCCCAGGATTTCCTCTTGGAGAATCCAAACCCTGAGCATCTTCCCAGAGTCCCCAGCAATAGAGACCCTGACTGAACCACCATCCCAGAAATCAAGCTTCCCATGAGTCATCTCGACCAGACCACGATGACGACAATATGCCTCTGACATCTACCTTGCTAGAGAAGGCCGAGGAGAATCCTGGGTTGTCCAAACAGAAGAGGCAAGGAAGAAGGAGGGGACAATCTCTGTATTAATCTCCCGTAGCTCATACTTGGGTTGTTCTTTTCAATTGTAAAACTGGAGCTCAGCCTCACTATCTGGTCTAGCACAAGAGACTTCACACACTCATTGCTCTTCATGGAAAGGATTCCTCAGAACAGGCACAAATATATACAAACACACAGAGATAGTGGCATGGTTTAAATGGCAGTTGTTTAAACGGGCTCATGTGTTTGCCCTCTTTAGCTGATATTTGGGAAGGTCGTGGAACCTTGCTGGAGGAAGGCATGTCACAGGGAGCAGGCCTTGGAATGGGTCAGCCCCGCCCTGCTCCCACTAATAGTATGCTCTAATAGTCTTCCCTAGCAGTCTGCCCTTGCAGTTTGCAGCTTGTTCTCAGTCGGCCTCTGTCATGATGGCTGCAGTGAGCCAAGTCTCCTTCAGCTTCTGATGTCACCATACCTTTTCTGCATAATGGACTGTATCTTCCCTCTGGAACCATAAGCCAAATAAATCTCCCTTTCTCCCTTGAAGTTGCTTGAGTCTGAGTGGCGTCTCGCAGCAACAGAAAGAGCAAACATGACAGATAGTTCCTACCCCGTAGTTCTCAGAGTCAAAAAACCAACCCCAGGCACTGCCATGGGAATACTACTAGACCTTGCTGGTGAAAACACGGGCCCATCGATTACAATACAAATACAGCAGATTGAAAATTTTCAGAAATGTGACCTGCACCAAGATAAGTCTCTTAGAGGTTCATTCTGGCCACTCCTTTCTGCAGAGGCCTAGAGGAGAAGGAATGTCTCATATATTTCATAGATTAATGTAATTGAGTCTCTGATGGATGAAGCGAGTTGTTGAAAATCATGTATTCTGCTTCCAAAGTCTCCTGGAAGAGGAGATGCTAATCACGGGCAGAGAGTCCCCCTTTCTCGTGTGGGCTCTGCCTTGAAGCAGACAGCCTGGGATTGGGCCTGTGATCCCCCAGCTATTTAATTAAATTGACAGAGTCAGTTACTTTTTCTTAATCAACGCTGTGATTATGTCAGTTACAAAAGCCCGTGATCCCTCTTCCAACTTGGCAGTGTAAGGGAAAGAGCAGCGCGGCCAATGCATATAAAAGGGCTTCTGTGACATATGTCCCCAAGTGGGACAGGAGATGAAGATTCCAATCTCCTTCTGCCATGGACTTCATCTGGGGTCTGAAGTAAATCTAGATGATGGTGCAGCTAGACGATGTTGCACATATTTATTAAGCTCTTGCAGGGAATGAACTGCCCTGCTTGCTAAGGTGCTACAGGATATGATAGTAAAAGCATCTAACCTAGATCATGCTTATCACATTAAAGCCATTCTCCTTCAGACTGCCTGGATAGTCAAGAAGTCTTCTCCCCAGTAACTAATGATGGTTTTTCTTTACCCTTGGGAAGGGCTCCCCTGAATCTCATTAGTTTCAGGAGCCCCCCCCCCCTTTTGCCCTCTAGGACAAAAATGTTATAAGTTGCTATAGAACCAGAAAGAACCCAACCATCCTTCTTAGGTCAAACTGAGGATACAGACCCAAAAGGAATCAGGTTATACCCAGAGGAATCATACAACATGAAATCATACCAGATGAATTATATTCACTGTGGCTCACATAACCACTCTGTGAGATGGAGTCTTTAAAACGATCTTGTGAGTCTGAGTTTAATGCTTTTTTATAGAATGCGATGATCAGTCAATAAGCAACATACAAAAATTCCCAAACTTGTAGTGATTTGACTTATGTTGGTACAAAAGCAAGAAGCTTGAGTTTGGACCTTTTTCTGGGCTAGTGCTGTAATGGTTTCATGTGTGTGAGGATGGAAGGCAGCCATGAGCTGCAGTAGCCAACCAGAGGATCACAGGAAGAACAATTGATCCTTGTAGCACAGTGTATTGCTATGCTAGGATGTTTGCTAGGGAAAATTCATGAAATGTGCTTTCAACTTAAAGACCTTTCAAGTGACAATAAATTTACTGGGATGGGTTTATGGAAGAGCATCCACACGGTAGAGTAATATAGCATGTAGAGTGACCATGTAGAGTGTAGTCGTAGGGATCTGGGTAGGCTCTGGGAGCCAGGCTAACTTTTGGTAACTGACATTGAATGTGTCCATGGGCTGACCAGCGGGCTCCATTCCAAAAGCAAGCTGGCAGGATGAGGGAAGATATAGCTCAATAAGTGAGGTACCTGCTCACAAACTTGGCAACCTGAGTTCAATCCCCAGAGGTTCACAGGGTAGAAGGACAGAACTAACTTCCGAAAGTCATCCTTCAATCTCTACCCATGCGCCACGGTGTGCATACACCCCTCTTCTCTCACACATGTAAGTGAATGATTATAACATGAAATAAAAAGAAGCCAAAAAATCTTTAAGCCTTTCACATTGGTGGGCACTGCATCCATTCAGAGATGCAAATGGACCCTGTAACAGTCTTTGCCTTGCAGAGGAGGATCTAAGGCAAGATCGCCATGTGAAGCATGACAGTCACCCAAGCACAGCCATCAGATCCCCACTCGGGCACCTACCTCTAGTATTTTCTTTAGAATATGTCCCAGCACCTGCTTTGCGACTTACTGCATCAAAAGAAACCTTGACACTCCTTCCCCGGACCTTGGGTTGGCCTCTGACAGTCCCACTTTGGACACTGCTATGGTTGCATTTTGGTGTCAACTCGACAGTTATAGACTGTTTGAGGGCAGCTGTGGAAGGTTGATGGTTGGAATGGCCCCTGAACAAGTCTGTAAGTACTTGATTGATTGCTGTGTAGACCCCAGCCCATAGTGGGTGGTACTTTCCAGTGGTGGCCGGATCGTAGGAGGTACAAGGAGGAGGGACTTGCTCTTCCCTTCTCTGGTGTCGACTTGCTGTGCAGTCCACTCTATGTGCATCGTTCGCTCTTAGAGCATCATGGCCTTCTTTGTTGTTGCTGCTGCCACCTCCATCCTTGACAGACTTGGAGCTTCACCTTTTCCATCACATCGTTGCTGTAGAGCTTGGTCTCTAGGCCTTGCTGCTGTTCGCTGTTCATCACCAACATCGGAACCCAGCTGTTCTTCACTGAGATCATAACCTAGTGTCTTCTACCCTCCAGAGGACCAATGGCTTGAGACCTTCTCAGGATCTTTTGGCTTTGTGGAACATTCCAGTCAAGAACGAGGCTGCTGTGGGCAGCTACCTTGAAGTTATTTTTTAATAAACTTATTTATATACACTACATTCTATAGATTCAGTTTCTTCAGAGAACCCTGGCTTATACAGATACTAACTGATATTTCCTCTAACTATACTGAGATGAACCTAGGAACTGTACTGAGACAAATCTAGGTTCCAGGTAGAAGCCACATGGGAGTGATCTGGGAAACAGCCCAGGTGTCCCACCCCAGGGGTCACTCCCGTTCAGTAGTCACCTACAATCACTGGCATTCTTGTGGGCCAGAGACAACATATCCTAATTATTCCTTATCCACAGAGTCTATGAGCATAAAACTGCTGCTCTATGCCAGTGGGTTTGGGGGTGGTTCATTATGCAGAGAAAACAAACTAGAATCTGTAGCTTCCAGGTATGGTTTGTGGAACTTTGAGTAAAACAGTTTTCTTTTTTTAAAAAAAAACACAACATCTTCTATGTCACAATGATTTTTACATCCTACTTTATATGATATTGCTAAATATAAATGAGATAAGGTACATCATGGGGCCAGACCATGCAAGAGAAAGTTTCCACATGGGGTATAAACAAATGCCTATCCAGGAGACACCCTTCTTTGCAGCCTCCTCACAGGCAATCACCTGATGGAATGAGGGGTAGTCAGAGGATAGTGGTTTGTGTGTGTCTGACCCCTCTCTTCCCCCAGAATCTGTTTTTGAGGACTGTGGGAGGGGACCCTACATTCCGTTGGTGAAGCCCTCCATTTCTGCCTGGCATTTTTACATGACACCCAAGATCTGAACTCAGACCTTCTGCTGTGAGATAGAGTCTTAGAGGCTTTATATTCCTGATCCATCTCTCCAGCCCAAATGCTTATTTATTTTTATATAAAAGCAGATCTTGGCTAAACATTTGATATTGCAGGGGAACTTGTAAAGTATTTTTCAGTGTTGACTGATAGTTTGATTTTGTAATCTTGGCACTGCTTCAAAGAAGCACACAGGGAGATGCCCATATCCATCCTACCCATCAGGTAGGGAGGCTGGAGGACCTCCTCAGTGAGCTTCTTCTCCCTGTGCTTGAAATTCTGTATGAATTTCACGAACGAAGTTCAAGGATGACAGACGCATATGGACCCAGACTGGCATGGAGACTAGTAGGGGACAAGCCATCCCAGAAGGTAATGATTAACTTTCCATCCCCACAAGTCTACACCTGCAAGAGACACGCAAGAACAACCAGTTCCTTCTCTTTGTGTGTATTCATTACTTTTCTAGTTACTAAGAATAAACACCTAACACGAAACAGCTTAAGGTATGTGTGATGGATAATCTTCATTATCCATCTGGCTGGCAATAGAATCACAGTGGAAACACAGCTCTGGGTGTGCCCATGAAGGTATTTCCAGGAAGGTTTAACTGAAATGGGAAGACCTACCTTGAACATGGGTAGCACTAGGTTGTGAGCTGGAGTGGTATCTGGGACTGAACACATAGGAGGAAGGGAACTGAACGCCATAGTTCCTCTTTCTCAGTTCCCTTACTGCCACCTCTTGTTCCTGCCTGTGCCTTCCCCTCCATGATGAACTATAACCTCAAGCTATGAGCCACCATAATCCCGTCCTTCTATGTGTTACCACACCAACAATGTAAGCAACTACCACAACAGGAAGCGTTTGTTCAGGCTCGTGGCTCCGGGAACAGAGTCCATCAAGGCAGGGAAGGCATAGCAGCAGGAGAGGCTACAGCTGTGGCAGCGGGTACTCGCTCACATCTGGCCAGTTCATGAAACAGAAAGAGGAGCATGGTGCCATTCGTCCAGCTTTCTCCTTTTTCCCATTTTATTTAATCAAGGACCAGAACTGGGAAGAGGATATCTATCACCCATGCTCAAGATAGGTTCTTCCTGAGTGGGAGGGTTGTGAAATGAAGGTTTCTGAGTGCATAGCAACCAAAAATTAATTCAGGGTTAAGCACACAGAGAATCAACCACCCATGATGCATTGTATGACTTCTCTGTACCCTTGATTCTGAACCTTAGGTTCACTTCTATCGGCCATCACAACAGACAACACTCACAACCACTGCCCAGACCACCTCAGGTCAAATTGGAGACTATCTGACATTATAAATTACACTGTTTTTGCCTGCAAAGTTTATTGCTCTTCTAGAGTCATAATGGTTTAATTATAGGAAACAAAGAGTTTTTGATTTTTTTCATCACTCCTCAGCATGTGCAGAATCATATCATTGGATTTTATTGTGTTAAAATGTCTGATTTCAAAAGTTGCTATGTGAGTGGCTGACTTGAGTTTCATAATTTTTTTTAATTTGGATTGGTATTAGGGCAGAGTTTCTAAAAATTTCTGAAATGGCCCTAAACATGCTTCTGCCATCTCATACTATGTGCTTCTTTGAAGCAGTGCCAAGATTACAAAATCAAACTATCAGTCAATACTGAAAAGCACTTCACAAGTTGCCCTGAAATATCAAATATTTAGCCAAGATCTGTTTTATGTAAAAATAAAACATCATTTGGGCTGGAGACATGGCTCAGAGATTAAACCGCTAAGCTTCTGCCTTACAATCAGAAGGACATGTGTTCAGATCCTGGTTCTCATGTAAAAATGACAGGCGAAAATGGTGGTGGCCTGAATTTTCAGTTCTAGAGGGCAGAGCCTAGGAAACTCCAGAGCAAAGCAAATAGGGGTTCCAGATGTTTCAAATCACCTTGGAGAGGGGAGAGACGAGAGAGGAGCCGAGGAGAGACTCAGAAGAGAGAGAGAGACAGAGCAAAGAAGATAGGAAAGGGTAGAAAGACAATAAAAAAACAAGATGAGTTCAAAGAACCAGGACTCCACGAGAGGAGAAGAAAAAAAAGAGAGAGAGAGAAGGAAGAGAAGACAGAGGAGAGAAGAGAAAGAAAGAAAGAAATAAAGAAAGAAAGAAAGAAAGAAAGAAAGAAAGAAAGAAAGAAAGAAAGAAAGAACGAACGAACTAAACACTCCCATCTCATTAGTATATAATACAAAATGGTAAAATTAATGTATTCTGAAAAACTTTTTAGAAAGAGATTTCTTCATGGCTTATCATCAATAAATGCTTGATTTAGTTATAGTATCTATATCTATTTTATATATCTATATATGCAGAATCATGCAAAAATATCTCAGGCAAAAAGGGATCCTAAGTTGGAAAGTTTGAGAAGCCCTGTTTGCCAGGCATGGTGGCCCACACCTTTAATGCCAATACTTGGGGAGTAGAGACAGGCCAATCAGGTGTTCAAAGCCAGCCTTGGCTACACAGTTGGCTTTGAGGCCAACCCAGGTTACATGAGCCGCTATCCATTTTAAGCTATTCTGATAAGTGAGGAAGCTGAAACCCTGCCCTACAAGAGATAGCCAAACCCCTAAATAGACAAAAATAACATTTTCATCTTTTTTCTTCTCATTGTCATATTCCTAACTGTGTTTGGCTCTGTAATGAATCTAGAACCTGCAACCAAGTACCCACAAATCTGTGTTGTCTATGTTCACGTATATTGGACAGGTTGTATTCTTTTTTTTTTATTATTCAACTGTGTGCATGTGCGTGTGTATGTGGGCTCTCATGTGTGCGTGTGTCTGTATGTGTTTGTGTCTGTGTATGTGTAGAACCACGGACGAATTCAGGAACCACCATGGACGCCTCCACCTCCTTCTGCCCCGGGATTCACAGGTTCTGCCCTACCAGGAGCAGAAGTGCAGGCCGCCCCCACTTCCGCCTGGTGTCTATACGTGGGATCCGGGATCCGAACTCAGGACCTTCCACCTGCAAGGCGGAGGCTTAACCCCTGAGCCACCTCTCCAGCCCTGGACAGGTTGTATTCTTTTTAAAATTTTTTTTATTATTATTATTTATTCAACTGTGTGCATATGCGTGTGTATGTGTGCATGTGCGCGCGCGCGCGCGTGTGCGCATGTGTGTGTGTGTGTGTGTGTGTGTGTGTGTGTGTGTGTGTGTGTGTAGAACAACGGACGAATTCACAAACCACCATGGACGCCTCCACCTCCTTCTGCCCCGGGATTCACAGGCTCCGCCCTACCAGGACCAGAAGCGCAGGCCGCCCCCGCTTTCGCCCGGCGTCTATACGTGGGATCTGGGATCCGAACTCAGGACCTTCTGCCTGCAAGGCGGAGGCTTAACCCTGAGCCACCTCTCCAGCCCCGGTTGTATTCTTAATGCCCACTCAGTTCTAAGTACTGCAATGATGATTTCCACAGAAACGTTGAGGTCCTTCTTTTGAAGACTTGACCATCTGACAACAGCAGCAACAAAGATGATTCCAGATAGCTGGTGTTCTAAGGACCTACAGAAAGGTCTTGCAAACCACCAAACTCCACCAGGAGCCCTGCACATAATCTCCAGGGGAAATAGCTGTGACTGGGGTTTGGAGAACAGACACCTGGTCAACCCCAGAATCACACAATAGTCAGAATTGGCCCATCAGTGGACAGAGAATGCATGCACAAAGGACCAGGATGAGGAGCAACAAGGTAGCTGTCACTTCAATGAAGGGCTCTTTAAAAAAAAGGGGGGGGAGGGACTGAAATCTCAGAGTAACAGTAGCACAAAAGCAGAAACTGGTGAGATAGCTCAGCGGGTAAAGGCACCTGCATGCAAACACGGAGACCTGAGTTTGATCCCCAGAGTCTACATGGCAGGAGAAAACCAGCTTCTATAAGTTAGTTGTCCTCTGACCACCATATGCACATGATGGTATATGTGTACCTGCTCATCCATTCTCATTCTCATTCTCTCTCTCTCTCTCTCTCTCTCTCTCTCTCTCTCTCTCTCTCTCTCTCTCTCTCTCTCTCCACAAAGGCCAAAGTAGAATGCCAAGGCAAGCCCTAAGCAAAGGTGTTCCTGATGCATCGTGAACTCTCCTCCCCTGAGTCACTGTGAGATGATACAGACATGGAGACCTTCAGCTCGCTTAGCTAAATATTAAGCCTGGCCCAGAAACAATTCCCGACTTCCCAACCACACAGCGCGTGCTCAAATGTACTGCCTAGGAAAACAGAGACTCACAGTGGCAAGAAGAAGGGAGAAGTTAGCTAGAGCTTCCGCCATCTGCCCACTGCTGTGGAGGAGAACCGGCGTTCAGTGAGGAACGCCATTGGCCACTATCTCTCCAGGGCCTGAGAGTCACATTGGGAAAATGCTCTGCTCACACCTCAGGTGTAACTGGGAGCAATGACCGTGCAGACACTCACCTATGGATTGAATTAACAGGGGAAAGTGACAGTCTTTCCAGAACTGTTTTTGGCTCATTTATCACTCAGCATGACCCACTGACAGCTACAGCTGTGTGGCATCTTCAGCAACACATAACCAGAGTGGAAGGCTCTTAATGTAACATTAATCGTGTGGAAACTTTCTGAAAAGGGCCCGAAGACATGACTAATGCTGACTAGGAGGTGCTGAGAGGCTGATGAACTGAGGGAATGGGTGGAACGTCACTGTGCAGAGATCTGCAGAAATTAAGAGCAAAGGAAGTGTTCAACGTAAATGTGAAGAAAGTTCTCTCATTCCTAAAGATGCCTCCTAAAGTCAAGAACCTACAGATAGGCATCTTTTATATACTCGTTCATTCATTCATTTCTTCCTTCATTCATTCACTTGTTCAATCATTCACTTGTTTTTTCATTTGATCATCTGATCATTTGTTCATTCATCCATTCATTCATTCATTTATCCATTCATTCATTCCTTTGGTCATGTGTTATTTAGAGACAGGACCTCACTTTGAGCCTTGAACTCACTCTGTAAGCCAGGCTGTCTTTGAACTGGTAATCCTCCTGCCTCCACGTGACGATCATGGTCATGCTTCACCATCTCCCCTTTACTCCACTGTCTGTATTTCTTCTGCAGTGCAGCTCCACTCAGGAAGGTTCTCCTTCTATCACTGTAGCTGAGCAGCGTCCAGCAGATAACAATGCATGATGAGCATTCCCTAAGGGAAATCAGATCTGGTAAAGATACAGTGCCAGCTAGATATGCAGGAATCTCACAGCGTCTTCCTGGCCTTCTTAAAGACATGGAAAGAAACAATGAGGAACCTTGAGCACACTGCAGGCGACCATCTGCGGGAATGGATGCATACCGCAAGCTCTGATTCTGGCCAGAGACCCAACATTTGCCAGCCACATGGTTCAGCACGGTGATGTCACGACGCAAAGCTTCAGTGTCTGCATCTCTCAGATGAACAAATAAAAATTCCATTCCTTCCAGAAAAAAAAAACAAAAGCATCCACTAAAGACAAAGAGGCATAGGACACCAAGCTCTGAGCAGAGAGCAAGAAAGCTCCCATAGCTAATTCCTTTTTTTTTTATGTATATGAGCATGTTGTGTCCATGAGTGCATATATGTCTAGCTGTGTGTGTGTGTGTGTGTGTGTGTGTGTGTGTGTGTGTGTGTGCACCTGCGCACAAGACATCAGGTGTCTTGATTTCCATTTCTTAAGGCCATGTCTTTTGATGAAAGTACTTTACCCACACTGACTCCAGCTGGTCTAGCTTAGCATCTTGCCGCAGGAATCTCATCTCGGATCCTTGAAGTTACAGGCGGCTGCCATACCAGCTGTCAAGTGAGTTCTAGGAATCTGGACATGAGCCCAACAAGTGCTCTATCTACTAAACCATCTCCTCAGCCCTCTACCTGCTTTTGAATAGGATGCTTGATCTCTTTGGATCCCTATCTTCTCCTTAGGTATGGTTCTGTCCTTCTCTAGTTTTCTAAAACTTTCTAGATACAGAAGTTATCTTATTTTTGCAGTTGATACCATGTGTATCTTTTTATTTTCAGTTGCTTCACAGGTATAATTATCACTCCTTTTAGCATCTTTAAAAGTAGCTGTGTTTATAAAATCCTCCTAATAAAAATGTATGTGATTAGAGGCACTTGCAAACAAAATACAATGTTGACAATTGAGGCTAAAATGTTCTCTTCACTCTTCTGATTGTGCTTAGAAATGATGAGGCACTTTCTGTAAAACTGCAAAATATCGTTTCACAACTCAGAATCTCAGGGCTCACAGAGACTGAAACAGCTGGTACCCCTTTGAGTCTATGACACAGGTTGAATTATTATTATTACTATTCTGATAATTGCCCTGTGATTATAATGGATTCCATTTAGCCCTGCGGATTGTATTTGCTCAGTGGTTCTAGATAATTTATTACTTAGCCATTCCGTGTTTCTTCTACAGTACCTGAGCAAAAGGTAAGAGCCAAAACGTAAGCCTTCGGTCTAAATGAACTTAATTTGCAATACTCAAAGCTGATTCTCAGTCTGCCTGAACTGAACAGGACCGGCACAGTTCAATTCCTTTTTCACGAGCTCCCTGGATAAAAATTCCTAATTGCTTCTTAGACTGAAATATTAATTGTGGGGCAGCCTTTGATAAAACCCAAATCATGATGTTTCTTATCCCAGAAGTTTCATGGGGGAGATTATTCTTATCTTTCTTCTCTTTCCTGATACACAGCTTGGAGGGCACCAATCATGTTTCCTATGAATCACATTTAAGCTGATTGTCATTTACCCTAAGAATGCCTGAGCGCCGAGCTCCAGGAAGGCAATTATGGCACATTTATCTCTGTATCTGCAACAGACTCTAGATGCAATACCAGACAGGCCCTTCCTGCAGACAATGCAGCTGGTGTACGAGAGCTGGAGAAGCTCCCCAGAGTTATGTCGGCCCCTCTGTCTGCAGCCTTGTGATTCACCAAGTTCAATGAATTAGTTAGAAGGAAAGGATAGGCCTTAAACGTTCATTGCTCGCCAATGAATAATGATTAAAACCTCAGTTTGCTGAAGGTTTTGTATTCTGCACTGGAGACTCAGAATAAAAGACGTATGTTTCCTGCCCCTCCTCCAACTCACAGCATGGTAGCAGAAGATTGATTTGTAAGATGATAAATTAACTGGGCTTGGAGAGATGGCTCAGGGACTAAGCCTCTGACTTGCAAGCAGGAGGATCAGAGTTAGGATCCCAGACCCCACATAAAAACTCCAGGAGGAAATGGTGGGGGTCTATATTTTTTGCTTTGGAAGGCAGAGCCTGAGAAACCCCCAGAACTAAACAATAAGGAGGTAGAGCAATCCAGGATGGTTCCTGAAGTCATTCTTGGGGAGTGGAGACAGGCACATATAGTGCTCTCTGATACACACAAGACACACACACAGACACACACACACACACACACATGCACAAGCATGCACACACAAAAAAAAAACCTGATGAATTAGCAAAATAAACTATCAGAAACAGGAGCAGTGTTTGTCCTGTGGCTGTCTTAGTTTGACAAATATGTAGTAAAGAAGTCCTTTTATGACCCTACCCAGTTTTGTACATGCTTAAGGCTTCCCTTTGGGGAAGTCATTCAGAGTTGAGAATGAAGTTCCAAGATGGAGAAGTAACCCTCCTGTGGAAGGAAGGCAGAGATTCGTATGAAGACTTATCAGACAAAACTGTTTGCAAGGAGAAAGGTTAAACACATCAAGTGGATGTTTACTTGCTCCTAAGCTGATGGTTGAGGTAAGAGTTGAGCAGGGTATGTTGTGCTTCATATTGTGTGGACTTCATCAAAACCATGACACTTGAGAAAAGCTGCAGGTCTATGAACAGCCCCCCTGAACGAGATGCTGAGTTAAGGCTGAGGTAGAAGAGTACTTTCCTTGATAGTCAAGAAAGAAAATACAACTTGACGGATAAAGAAAGAAGACCCCAAAAAGAGGCAAAAGAACACAGTTAAATAGATAAATAAGGCCTCTGTTAAGAAAAGCCTGTAAGGGCCTGGTACTGGCTCCAAAATAGACACACAGATCAATGGATAAGGATGGCAGACCCAGATATAAGCCCACAAAGTTACAGTCATTTGGTCTTTGACAAAGAGGCCCAAAGAATCCAATGGAAAAAGAACAGCATCTTCAACAAATGGTGCTGGCAAAACTGGATCTCCACATGCAGAAGATTAAAGCTGGACCCGTACTTGTCACCATGTACAAGACTTAATTCCAAATGGATCAAGGACCTTGATACCAGGTCAGAGACTATAAAAACCATAGTTGAAAGGATAGGGAACTCCCTCGAGCTGATTGGGCTAGGCCAACACTTCCTAAACAGACATCCAATGGCACAGTCACTGCTACCAACTCTCAACAGTTGGGATCTTGTGAAATTAAAGAGCTTCTGTTCAGATAAAGAGATTGTCACACGAGCTCAAAGGCAACCCACAGAATGGGAGACAATCTTCACTAACCACATATCTGATAGAGCTCTACTGTCCAGAGTGCACAAAGAACTTAGAAAACTAAACATCAAGAAAACCAATGGCCCAATTAAAAAATGGGCCCTGGAACTTAAAAGAAATTTTAACAGGGATGAAATTAAAATGTCTAACAAATAGCTTAAAAAATGCTCCAATTCTTTAGCCATCAGGGAAATGCAAATCAAAACTTCCCTGAGATATCATCTCACCCCGGTCAGGATGGCAAAAATCCACAACACAAACAACAACAAATGCTGGAGAGGATGTGGAGAGAGGGGAACTCTCCTACATTGCTGGTGGGAGTGCAGGCTCATACAGCCATTCTGGCGAGCCGTCTGGAGATTCTTAAAGAAATTAAAGATTGAAATGCCATATGACCCTGCGATTCCACTTTTGGGAATAACCCCCCATACAGCAGAGGTTCACCTCGATAACACAAGCACGACCATGTTCATAGCAGCACTGTTTACAATAGCAAAGCAATGGAATCAACCCAAATGTCCAACAGTTGACGAGTGGATAAGGAAACAGTGGTACATCTATACAATGGAGTACTACTCAGCCATCAAAAATGATGCATTACTGGAATTTGCCGGGAAATGGATGTCATTAGAAACAATTATATTAAGTGAAGTATCCCAGACCCAGAAAATTAAGCGCCGTATGTACTCCCTAATAGGTGGCTCCTAGTACCAAACCCACCCAGCCCATCTTGAGACACTCATAGGTAAATCTATGTATTACCTACAGTAATTGCAAGGATTATGAACAGGAGGGATGCGGTTGGAGGGCCACACCAGAAACAAGGAGAGAAGTGACCATGTTACAGTAGAGAAAATAGGCCTCCATCAAGGACTGCAAGAAAGTAATGTGACACCTAGTTAAGTTCACAATTCGTTCCTGATCATTTACAACTAAGGGGGTATGAACTCACCAGAAGGGGAGGGCATATAGTCCGGCAGATTAAAAAGTAACCATTTTGCAAATGGGTGATTGACCCCTCCCATTGCCTAATGCCATATGACCCTGAGATTCCAATTTTGGGTATAAGTATTACATCTACCCTTGAATGTGCTCTTATAATAAGACTCCAGTTTAACAGCTTTCTGTCTCTGGCCAGTGGTGACATACAGTGCCCATCACGATGGAGTGAAGGGCATTACAGGAGCAACAAAACTGCAAAAGAAAATCAACGAACCACTATCCAGAACTTCAGAGACTCTATATCAACCACCTAGAACTAGGCCAGACTAATCTCTCCCCATCCTGAAGCTCAGGGACATTTGCGGAAGAGGGGGCGGTAAGAGTGTAAGAGCAAAAGGATGGTAGGAGCAATGATTTGCAAGATACTCCACACAAGTTAGGGCCGAAGCAATCATAATTGGACATTGTATGCCCGGCGCAATGTCCAACACACTATTGACCTCACAAAGTCTAGCATCTGCTAAAGGCACCAAGATCCTTGGAGGCAAGGGATTGACAGCCACGGTAGTGTTCCTATGCTTAAGAGGAACACAGGAAGGGGTTCAGGGAAATTCCACTGGGTCCTTGTACGTCATCGGAGAGGAGGGCCCAGAGGAGAGTCAGGCATGCACAAGAAAGGACTCTGGGAATCGGGGCGGGAGGCACGGGATGATGGGGCGGGAAGGGTGAGGGGAGGAGGAGCAGGGGGTTCGGCGGGGAGGAGGAGGGAGGGAGGGAACTGGTGTACCTATTAAGTTTGTATGAGCTGAAATAATAATAAAAAATGTATTATATAAAAAAAAAGCCTATAAGGGAAAGGAAATAAGGTGAGGGATCTTAATAAGTGGTAAGGGAGGAGGAAAAAGAGAGAGAAATAGAGAGATCAAGGGTCTGTCCCAATAGTCTATAAGTTACTATAACTCTGGAAAGAAGAATCTAAAGGAGCAACAGAAGTACGTAAGACCTCAGGATTCCTCTCTGAATTGTAATTCTAACATAATGCCTGACACTGCAAACCTATCTAAATATAATAGAAGAGGAATAAATAGACAGGCACACATGTCCTAGTGTTCGCTGTAAAAGGTTGGTAATAGGACCCCACTTAAATACTCCTCCTTTTAACCCTTAGATAAGAAGAATTCTCAGAGATCAACAAAGTTGCTCCCTGTTACAAAAGAAGACATGTGAGGCAGAAAACCACATCAGGCCAAAGTACAGAATCTCAGCGAACCTGGAACACTCAGCCCTGATCAGCCCATCAAAATCCTATTCCTCACCAAGGCTCAGAAATCCTTGCTGAAAATCATAATTGGACTTTACATGCCCTGCGCATTGTCCAACACACTATTGACCCCACAAAGTCCAGCATCTGCTAAAGGCACCAAGATGTTTGGAGGCAAGGGATTGGCAGACACAGCAGTGTTCTTATACCTAAGTGGAACACGGGAAAGGGTTTAGGGAAAGGCCACTGTGTCCTTGTACGTCATCGGAGAGGAGGGCCCAGAGGAAAATCAGGCATGCACAAGAAAGGACTCTCTGGAAATTGGGGCGGGAGGCACTGGGGGATGGGAAGGGAGGGGGTGGGGAGGAGGAGCAGGGGGTACAGGGGGGGGGGGAGGGAGGGAGGGAACTGGTGTACCCATTAAGTTTGTATGAGCTGAAATAATAATAAAAAATGTATTATAAAAAAAAAAAAGAAATCCTTGCTGAAGAAGAGGCCACAAGAACCTAAGAACCTGAAGGTGGAACGAAATTCTCCTGATCTGCACACTCCAGCCAAGACAAGGCTGATGTATCCTGAAAGTCACTGCGATGAAGACTTCTACCACCAGATCTACACAATGGCTGACTTAACAACATTCCCCCAAGGACGAATTAGGATCTTAGAAGAAACAACTGTTCTCAGGGGCAGGTTCTGGACAAGGGAAGAGGAACCTTCCCATCTATAACTTTACCACTGAAGAGCCACAAAAAGTTCAACAGAAATCTAACTTGATACCAACACAGGCACCCCAAAGGAGGTTCTGTGATACACACAAGCAGAGGGACTAGGGAGAGGGCAAGATAGATAAAGGAAGGGAAGAGTGAAGAAGGGTGAGTGAATGGGGAGGGTGGAAGAGGAAAAAAGTGGATAGGCAGGAAGTAGTTTGTTTGTAAATAAATTTTAAAAAAAGAAAGAAAACATGAAGTAACCAAAAGAGAACACTTTGTGTATGTGTGTGTGTGTGTGTGTGTGTGTGTGTTTGTGTTTGTCTCTCTCTCTCTGTGTATGTGTATATCTAAGATATGTGCCTACTTACATGCCTGTATGCATATGTGTGTTCATGTATATGTTCATTTGTGTGTGCATGTCCATGCCTATGTGTGCGTATGCATGTCTTCCTGTATGTTCTTCTATGTGCATCTGTGTACCTGTATGTCTATTTGTGTGTGTGCATGTGCATATCTATGTGTGTGTGCCTGTGTGTATGTTTATGTGTGTGCTTGTGTATGCCTGCTTGTGTGTGTGTATATCTAAAATGAACAAATATAGAAAAGACAAGAATGCATCAAAATTTTACATTGGTGAATGTGGAAAAACTATTAACTTTCAGTTTCTCCTTAAATCATATACTAAATAAATTTCTAAATGAATTACACAGCTACATATTAAGATATTAAATTTCAATTACAGAAAAAATAAGACTATGAAATTGAATATCAAGTATGTAAATTTCAAAGTACTAGAAGAAATCACAAAGAATAGATAATCAGATTTAATTACATACAATTAAAGATTTTACATAGCTAAAGAAACCAAAATAAAAAGGCAGATGAGACAAGAAATGCTTCTGTAAATATATTTGTAGAAAAAAACAAAGAGATAATGATTTCATTCTGTGCTGAACAATGAAGCACCAATTTGAAAAGCAAAACAGTTAAACAGTAGATGAATAAGTAAAATATTCTCAAGAGAATAAAAGGTATTGTTATTGTTATTCTATTATTTCACTTATTACTATTAAGTAACATTTGATAATGATAACTGCCATGAATTATGAAAAGGATTGAATATACTGCCAGTGCCATGGGTTGAATGTGTGTTGCCCCCTCACAGGCCCATGTATTTGCATCCTGAGTGGATGATAATGTTTGAGAAAGTCGTAGCATCTTTAGAAGGTGGAGACTTGCTGGAGGAAGGCAGGGCACAGGGGTTGGACTTTGAGGTTTGATCGCCCGGCGCTGCTTCCTCTCAGTTTGCTCTTGCTCTGTCTGCCTTCATGACGGCTGCAATGACAAAAACCAACTCTCATTTCTGCCTCCAAGCTACGCCTTCTGCTATGAGATTCCTGCCACAATGGACTACATCCCCTCCAGAACCGTGGGCCAAATAAATGTCCCTTTCTCCCTTCAGTTGCATTTGAATGTGGCCTCATAACAGCAAAAGGAAAAGTAACTGCAACAGCCAGTCATTGTGTGTATGTATGTGTGTGTGTGTGTGTGTGTGTGTGTGTGTGTGTGTGTGTGTTAACAAGAAGGCACTTGAGTGTATGTACCCGTGTAGGCCCAAGGGTGACATCAGGAATCAACATCCTGGATTGCTTCACCTCCTTATAGCTTTGCTCTGGGGTTTCCCAAGCTCCACCTTCCAGGGCTACAAATGTAGACCACCACCATTTCCATCTAGCACTTTTACATGAGATCTGGGAACCAAATACAGGTCCTTCTGCTTACAAGGCAGAGGTTTAACCCCTGAGCTCTCTCCCCAGACTCAATAGCCAGTGTTATAGAAACTTCCTGATAATGGAATCAAATCCCAAGAAAAGATCAAACATCAGATACAGAAACCTGTCCTCAAAAGGTAGTGGGGAAACCACATGGAACTAGGCCAGCCTAATCTCTCCCCATCCTGAAGCTCAGGGAAATTTGTGGAAGAGGGGGCGGTAAGATTGTAAGAGCACAAGAATGGGAGGAGTAATGATATGCAAGATACTCCACACAAGTTAGGGCCGAAGTAATCATAATAGGACTTTGCATGACTTGCGCTATGTCCAACACATTATTGACCCCACAAAGTCTACCATGGACTAAAGGCACTAGGATCCTTGGAGGCTAGGGACTGACAGTCACAGTAGTGTTCTTAAGTGTAAGGAGAACACAGGAAAGGGTCCTGGGATATGCCCCTGGGTCCTTGCACCTCATTAGAGAGGAGGACCCAGAGGAGAGTTAGGCATGCACAGTAAAGGATGCTCTGGGGATTGGGGGGGGGCACTGGGGGATGGGGAGATATGTGTGTGTGTGAGAGGGGATGGGGGAGCAGGGGGGTTGGGGGGAGGTGAAGGGAGTGAGGGGACCGGTGTACCTGTTAAGTTTGTATGAGCGGAAATGATAAAAAAAAAAAAAACTAGTGGGGAGTCAGTGATCATGCACTGCTCATCTCTAAACAAGATATCTAGGTCTCCCCTGCCCATCTTAGGGATGGGGGATGTTTGTGGACGAGGAGGTCACGAGCATGTAAGACTCTGAAAGCAGGAGAGATGCTGCCAGGCAGTGCTGTCCAGATATGGTAGGGCTGCTGCTCCCATGAACTCACTGCAGCTATGTCATAGTTGGACACAGGTGTGGACTTGACAGTTGAGGGTTTGAGCTCTGGGCACATTTGTAGAGAATTAATGTTTGATTTAGGCCCAGAGAAAACCTTCAGGAGATTGTCTGGCTGACGGGGAAGGCTCAGGTAGGCGAGATTAGGCCTTGGAATAAAATACAGACAGCTGGTTGAGAGAGTCGGCATCCTTGTGTACACTTGGCCAGACATGCTGGTCTTGCAAGTAAGGATTGTCCCTCTCTCAGCCATGATGTAGAGACAGTGTGGCCAGTTCCCTCAGCCTGCTGTTGGTGCATGCTTTCCCTTCAAGCTGGACAGACTATAACTAGTAATCATAAGGAAATAAACCCCTTGTTCTCTTAAGCTGTTTGATGGTGATTTATCAGCAACCATGCAGGCGAACTGCAACAAGCTGTGCCCATGTCCATGAGACCTGTATGAGATTTGATCTATTAGCATTTCACCATGAAAGGAAAAAGATCTAAAGAGGCACCACGCCTCCCTCAGAGACTAATGAGGGCTGATGCTGCTACAGAGAGAGGGGAGCCCACCTGAATATTGTCTTTGCTCCAGCAAACACCTAGACACATGCCATGAACAGTAGACCAGAGGGGAGGTATTGGGACAAAAACACAGAAAGACATGAGAGCAAGAGGGAGTCAGGTGAGGAAGAAAAATGTTTGTAGTGGAAAAAAAAAAACAGGGGGTTGAGATTGGTGAAAATGACAGAAAGTGACTATATTCATGCATAAATTCCTAGAAGAATATAAATTTAAAAATTTTTAAAAACTTATAATAGATATCAACAGCAGATCTAGGCATTTCAAAGGACACCAAATGAAGTATATACCAGTAAAAGATAAACCTATCCTGCTATAGTTAGATACAGGTGTCAACTTGATAGTGCAAGGGTTTGAGCTCTGGGTACATTTGTAGAGAATTAGTTGAATTGAGCCCCCAGCAGTTCACAGAAGATTTTCTAGCTAATGGGGAAAGCTCAGCCTATGATGAGGGGGGCTACTCCCTGGACAGGTGAATAAGACAGAGGAAGCTGGTTAAAGAATGTGGCATTTTTGCCAGACATGCAGGTCTGGAAAGTGAAGGCTGTCCCTCTTAGCAGTTTTGTGGCTATAGTGTGGTCAGTTCCCTCGGCCCCTGGTGTTGGTGTGGACTTTCTTGCCAAGGTGGACAAGGAGCTGTAACCAGACTATCATAAGAGGGACTAAACCCTTGTTTCCTTAAGTCATTTGGTTGTGACTTTGCCAGCAGCAGTGCAGAGTAACTGCAACACATCCCCAGTCTAATATTCCAATCTCAGAAAGTCTTGCATGAGGAAGCAAACTAGGTGTCCATCAGCAGAGGGATGGAAATAGGAAATGTGGTAATATACACACGAGGGAAGTTTATTTGGCCATAATGAAGAGTTGAATTATGTCATTTGCAGGAAGATGGATGCAAGTGAAGAATATGATATTAAGTGAATGTCAGTCTCAGAAAGGCAAACATTGCATGCTTTTCCTCATTTGTGAAATCTAGATTTTAGAAAGATGTGCAAAGTCATGTATATATGTTTGACATGAAAATAATGGCAAAACTTCCTAAGGGAACAAAGAGGGCTGATAGGGACTAGGAGGAAAGAGAAAAAGGAGGGTGGAAGTGGGGGAGAATATGCTCAAGCTACATTGTATACCCAGATGAAGATGGTCTTAGGAAATCCTGCATTTGGTACAATGAACATGCATCAATAAAAGTCTTGAAAGGAAAAAATGTTGATGCTGAGTCATCTACTTAGAGAATGAAATCTAAACTACTGTGGGATTTAGAGACTCCAGTATTAATGTTTTAAACCTTAACCAAATAAAATTGGTGATGTAACAAACCAAAAGGAAGATGTGAAGAAATAGGAAGGAAATAGAGATGGAAAAGAGAGGGAATATTGTATTATAATCCTCCCTAGCAAGCTAGCTGGTAAAGTGTTCACAATTTAAAAGCTGTAATTTAAGGGCAAGGGATGCTACTCAGTGGCAGGACATTTGTCTTCCCTGGATTTGATCCTCAACATGGAAAAAAATATAATTTAAAAGTCTTCCTTTCTGAGCTCTAGACAATGCTGCTGAATCCTTACACCTCATCAGAGAGGAAGACCCAGAGGGAAGCTTGACATGCACAGTAAAGGATGCTCCAGGAATGAGGGGGTCCACTGGGAGAAAGGGAAGGGGGAGGGAAGAGGGAGGATGGGGGAGGAAGCAGGGGATCTGGGAAGGGATGGAGGGAGGGAGGGGAATGGGGTACCTATCAAGTTTGTGTGAGTAGAAAAAATATACTATAAATAAAAAGAAAGAAAGAAAGAAAATGCCATAGTTAGATACAGGTATCAGCTTGAGGGTTCAAGCTCTAGACACATCTGTAAAGAATCAGCGTTGATCAAGCCCCCAAACAAGTGTGCAGGAGATTGTCTAGTTGATGGGGAGGCTCAGCCCATGGTGGATGGGCTAGTAGCTGAGCAGGTGGATAAGATGGAGGGAGCTGGTTAAGGAAATTGGCATCCTTCTGTATACTTGGCCAGACATGCTGATCTGGCAAATAAAGACTGTCCCTCTCAGAAATCCTGTGAATATTCAGAGACTCTATATCAACCACCTAGAACTAGGCCAGCTTAATCTCTCCCCATCCTGAAGCTCAGGGAAATTTGCGGAAGAGGGGGCGGTAAGAGTATAAGAGCAAAAGGATGGGAGGAGCAATGATATGTAAGATACTCCATACAAGTAAGGGCTGAAGCAATCATAATTGGACTTTGCATGCCCTGCGCATTGTCCAACACACTGTTGACCTCACAAAGTCTAGCATCTGCTAAAGGCACCAAGATCCTTGGAGGCAAGGGATTGGCAGCCACAGCAGTGTTCCTATACCTAAGGGGAACTACGGGAAAGGGTTCAGGGAAAGGCCACTGGGTCCTTGTACGTCATCGGAGAGGAGGGCCCAGAGGAAAATCAGGCATGCACAAGAAAGGACTCTCTGGGAATTGGGGCGGGAGGCACTGGGGGATGGGGAGGGAGAGGGGGGAGCAGGGGGTACGGGGGGAGGAGGAGGGAGGGAAGGAACTGGTGTATCTATTAAGTTTGTATGAGCTGAAATAATAATAAAAAATGTATTAATAAAAAAAAGAAATCCTGTGAATATAGTGTGGCCAGTTCCCTTGGCCCCTGAGGTTGGTATGGACTCTTCTGTCAAGCTGGATTAAGAACTGTAACTAAACAAATGAAAGAGAAAAAAACGTCTTCCTTTCTGGGTGCCTCAACAGGATAAACGGCAAGAAACAAAATCTGAAAGTTATCCTCTGATCACCACAATGCTACATGTGCACCACAGAATGCTTGTCCATCCCCCACATACATACACTAAATAATAAATAAATAAATATGAAATCTTATGCCCCCTTGCTATGCTGTGTATTGTCTCCCAGTCTTGGAAAGATCTGTCAGGTAACAAACATTTACATAAGATTCAATTCTGCCTTTAGTCCCTTGCTTTGTGACAGGCAAAGATAATTAGTTTTCATGTTTTTAATTTAAGGATGGTCGTTTCAATCACGAAACAGGGAGGCAGGCTGCAGTAACCTGCTATGGGGGGCAAGCCGGAGGACAGCCCCGTTGGGATAGTTAAATGCAGATGTCACCTTGGTGGTTGCTGGCTGAGCTTTGGGCACATCCGTGAAGAACTGATGTCCAGGAGACTGTTTAATTGATGGGGAAGACCCAGCCCATGGTGGGCGGGACCATTCCCTAGGCCCATGAATAAGATGGGGGGAGTTGGTAAGACCAGTGAATTCCCTGAGCATGAACCCACCACTGTACTTCTTTAATTGGTTCAGTGAGTGACATACCTAAGCATACTTTGACAAGCTTGCTATCTGCCAAGAGAAGTTTGTCTCTCTCTCAGAAATGGATATAGTGTGGCAAATTTCCGCAGCCCCTGGAACTGGTTGGTATGAGCTCTCCTGCCAAGCTGGACTATAACAACTGTAATCAGGCAGTCAAAAATCAGAATAAAATCCCTTGTTCCCATAAGCTATTTGGTCTTGAATTTATCAGCAACATACAAACTGCCCACACCCTTGCTCAGAAAGGTTCTCAAAACAAGACTAACACAATATAGAGAAACCGCAGACAAAACTGTAACGAGCTTCAAATCATCAAAATGGCTAATATAAGCACCATTGCTATAGGCTAAAGTGGGGTTGGAGACAGAGTGAGAAGTAAAGCATCCAGGAAATAAGAATTAAATTTTCTTTCAGAAAGAAAGTAGTCAAGACCTAGAGTCGCATCAGAATTTTTGAATTAAAATGGGATGGGAGAATAAAATGAATCCCATCATGTCGGATGTAAGGGCTAGGGAGCATGAAGGAGAAAGGTAAATGATGCAATTTAAATAGAAGGACCAGACTTCTTCTCAGATCAATGAGCTGATCACAATGGACACTCCTGCTTTGGATCTAGATATTGTTTGGATTCCTCTTCTTAGTTTCACATCCCTGGTGCTGTAAATAAATACCTGACCCGATCAGCTTAGGGAATGTGTGCTTTTGAAGTTCAGTTACAGTCATTACATCAAGACAGAGTCACACCAGCAGCAGGAGTGAAGGGAACTGGCCACACCACATCCTCAGGGAGCGCTGAGAAGCAAGGACCAACACCCATTGCCAGCTTTCCAGTCTGTGGAATTCCAGCTAGTTTTCTCTCCAGATAACTTTATTCAGCTGCCCAGAAAATGGTCCCAGGAACCATCAGTCATGATATTAAGACAGTAGCCTACAGGCTTACCTCAACTAAATAGTTCTTTGGAGGTATACCTAAAAACTCAGTTCTGAAGTATCAATTTAATAGTTAACATCTTCTTCTATTCCTTTATTAGCTTTATAAACAAAGCAATGTGTTTAAGAATCACATTAAAAATGTCCAACAGGGCCAAACCATTGCTGAACATACTATTAATGAAATTCAAAGGAAAAAGACTTCAAGCAAATAGATCTAATTATGCCTTGGGTCACTTTAATCTGGTGTTGGTCCTTCTTTCTGATGGTGGGGTGCATTAGGGTTGCAATGGGGGAGAGAAAAAGCCAGTGGAGATATGTTTAATCAGTTCAAACAGACAAGTCTAGTTCTATGAGAAGTTTGTCATTTAAGCTACTATCTTATTTTCCTGGATAGCAGATAAGGTAAAAAGTAAAGAACAATAAACAGCTCATGAGAATTCCAGACCTTTTATTTCCAAAGGGAGGAAGAGAAGTAAGAGACAATCTGTAGAGACTGGCCAGCGATCACGAGTACACATTCTGTAGGACAGGAAGCATCCAGGCAACATGCCCAGTGATTAGAGAGATCTCCAAAAAGAATAGGGTACCCTGAGTGTGTGACCCCCAAGAATCACATGGTTTAGAGACATAATGCAACATTGAAAGCTCTGGGCTACCTGAGGTCTGTGTCACACAGCAACTGACTTCGTGGACAGATCATGCGAGGACCAGATGGGTACTTTCCATCAGATGAACATCTCTCAGAAGCCCTAGATGTTGGTACCAGCCCAAGTGGGGGTAAATCCCCAGGAATGACTGACATCCAAGTTTCCTAGTTATCTCCTAACAAATTACGGTGTTTGAGATACAATCAGAATAGTATCTTAGCTTGGTCCCAACACCCCCTACTCCTATGTATTAAGACAATTAGAACATGGTATAAAGAAAATGAAATGTCGCTGGGACTATCTCCTCCTCCCCCTCCACATTCTTTATTTTATTTTTCTAGTTTTACAAGCATATTGAGTATTTATGCCTGCTTCCCTCCATCTCCCCTCCCTCCTTTCCCTCTCCTTCCCTTCATCAATTCATCCCACTCCCTTCCACCCTCCTGCCTGTCTGCTTCAATGGACCCCAGGGTTCCCTCTGGCTTTTCTACTCTTGTGGGGGTTCAGGCCTTTTGTGGCATACAAAGTTGCCTCTCTTCGGGCCACTGCACTGATGCATTTCCCTTCACTTTTAGCTTTAGTCCCTAAGATTTCCACTACATGGTCTTATCTCTCTTGAGTTCCTTGATAGTTTATGGGGCCATGGTGGTATGTCCAGTCATTATGTAGGTCTGGAAAGGATGAGTCTCACTGCAGTGAGTTCCTAGACGCAGCAGTCCTGCCTTGAATGGAATGTCTTAGTCCAATGGTGAACATCCTTAAGGGTCTTACAATCTCACCACCCTCTCTTCCGTGAAGTTCCCAAAGCCTTGGGGAGATTAGGGTGGCCTGATTCTGGGTTAGCCTTGGTAAGTTGCTGGTACACTGCATTGTGGTTGACTGTTACTGTCCACTTCACTGTTCTTCTAATGCCCTAGGCTGCATGCTATCAGGGTGTTGATATCCTCTACCTCTGCCCCTCAACATTCCTTCTCCTCCTCCTCAAGCTCTTCCTTCTTCTCTTCCCATCTGTCTTCTCCCTCACCCTCTCCTCCCCTCCCCCCACCGTTTCCAGAACAAAGCATGTAGCCGCACTCCGTAAACCTTTCCTGACACTGACCCCGTTGCTGTGCGACTGGCACACTGACGACATATCAGCGAAACGATTACGTTAACAGCAGCATCTACAGCTTGTTATTCCTGCTCTCTGTGTTGTTTCTAACACTACGACCTTCTTCGGGCATCAGAACAGACCCTGCACAGATGAGGAGCAGGAGCCTAGAGAAAGAGGATAACTCTCTGGGATGCGCATCACAGGTAGAGGAAGCAGGTTTGGAATCCTAAGTGAGTCCTCATCTGAAACATGCAAAATATTCATCGCTTCCCCTAGCTGAAATTGCCTAATGGCCTTCAAATTTGCTCAGTTGGGTGAGGTTTTCTTTTCTTTTTTTTAACTGCTCTTGAGATAAATTCCCAGGACTTTTCTGGTCATTTTTGGATATTGTGAAATCCCAAAGTCATTAGAAATCACACTGACTGAGAAACTAGAAGGTCCAGCTAGTTGGATCCATTACTATTTATATCTTAATATTAACGTAAGATTTATGCTCTCTCTCTCTCTCTCTCTCTCTCTCTCTCTCTCTCTCTCTCTCTCCTCTTTCTCTCTCTCATCTCTCTTCCAAATGCAGGGATGCCAGTCATATGCCACCAAGCCCATCCTATTCAATTTCCTCCCAAGCAATTGAACAGACTGGCTTCCATGTCCCTTTGCCACAAGATGTCAGCGCCATCAGGAAGCCAGCTCCCACCCCTCTACTCTGTATGGTGCATGGTCAGACACCTACCGAGTCACATGTGTGTGGACAGAGCTTTGGTCACCCCATTTCAGAAGCACCGGGTTGCCAAACTGCGTGGCTCCAAAACAGGTTAAGCGACCCAGCTGGAGTGCCTCCCTGTGACCCCGCTCTTCCCCCATCCTCTTTCCAAGGTGGCATTGACTTTAGGTCCCGTTGTCTCTCTACCCTGTGATCTATAGATGCTAGAAGCCCCCATAGCCACAGGAAGCAGCCCAGGGATGGGCTGCCGCCTCTCTGCTTTCCACGTCTGATGCGGGTCCCAAAGAGAAAATAAAAGCAAATCAAATTCAGGCCACTGCTATTGATCTCCCGTCATTTCTGAGCGTTGCCACGGAAACCAACAGGGCTTGACAGTCAATGTCCTTCCTTCCTCTTTCCCAGAGTCTCCTCCACCTTGTTGTCATGGCCCAGGATCAGAGCCACCCCAGCCATCGGCACTAGCTCAGGCGGGGGTTGTGGCAGAGGCTTCAGTCCACAGCCGTGGAGAACAAAGCTAACCCAGGACCCGCACCAGGCAGTAAATAAACTCTGCCCTCTGTTCCCCTGTTAGGAAGATCAGCCCCTGAGCCAGGTCCATTCTGCATGGACAAATAAAGGCCAGCAGAGGGGGTGTGACCATGGTTAGGCACCACTGAAACAGAGAAAAGGCCCAGGAAGTGTGAAGGAATCATCCCTGCGGTTAGGGAGAGGGTTGGGCAGTTAAAGCAATTGCTACACAAACAAAAGGACCTGAGTTCAGATTCCAGTCTCATACAGAGAAAAGGCCCAGGAAGTGTGAAGGAATCATCCCTGCGGTTAGGGAGAGGGTTGGGCAGTTAAAGCAATTGCTACACAAACAAAAGGACCTGAGTTCAGATTCCAGTCTCATACAAAATGCTAAGTGGTTGTGGCACCCTGCCTGGAATTCCAACCTCAGAAGATAAGTAGGAATCTCTAAAGCAAGCTGGTTTGACTGGTGACCCCATCTCTAAAAAAATAAGGTGGGAGAGCAATTGAAGATGATTCACAATGTCAACCTTAGGCCTACACACACACACACACAAAATGGAAAAAGAATTTTTCAAAAGGAATCTTTTCCATTAGACCTCTGTGGCCTCCCTCCAAGGTATTGATTGACTCCCCACAACCCTGGGAGACGAGCATCTGGGTGGGTTACCCCTCCCTTCCAGGCTGCTCAGAGACCCTAAGCCGTCTCCTGATGTCCTCCTGGCAGAGACCTGCCTCAGGCTCAAGCTGGAAGCTTCTTCCCCAAGCTGAGAGCAGCTTGAAGCACAGTTGAGTAGCAGGCAGTGCCAAGGAGCACGAGCTTGGAGGAGAGGGTCTTGGGGTCTCATGCTAGCCAGCACTGGGGTGACTGAGTTTCCATCCCAGACCTTCATGTCAGGGCAGTTCAAGGATTCCAATGCCTAGTCACCAATCAGGGGACTCATAGACATGGTCTAAAACCGAAGATGGCTCAGCAGCCAGTCCAGGATGCTACCAGGGTGCATGACGGGTGCTGTAAGAGAGGCATTGACTTTATGGGAAGCTTTTGCCTGCATGCAGCTTAGACAAGGGAGGGCGCTTGCAACAGGCCACAGCTATAGTCATTCATTGCTGAATGTGATCTGGCCTGAACCCTCTACTATGACTGGACCTCTGTAGCTACAGGGTCTGCAAGAATAAAACAGGTGAGGCCGAAGCTGTGGGGTCCCAGGAGCAGCTGGACCACAGCAGACATCCATCTAGCCCTCTTGGCTGCCCCCCCTCCGATCCTGCCAGTCTCAAGACAGATCCTCGTCTCTCCATAATGGTCCCTGCGTTCATCTGACTTCCTTCAATTCCCCCTCTCTTTGCAAGCTAAGACATTTGAAAACAAAACTATAAAGGCCTGTTGACCAGCTCTGAGTTCAGTTCTTCGGTGTCCCTGGAGATCAGGGGCCAAGGATTGGCTCTGGTGACTCCACGTTGTGGCTTCAGGCCACAGAAGATGCACATGTGCCTTTATTCTGCTACTGTCATGCCCACATCCTGGGGCAGCCCTGCAACCTCTCTGATCCTGGGGTTTTACCTGCTCATTCATCACAGGCGCAGAGGACTGATGGCGTGTCCTGGTGCCTTCCAAAGAGGAACTATATTATCATAAAAAGGACATGCCTAGTGATAGATGTTGGACCAGGACAATGGCTCAGGAGGTAAAGCACTTGATGTGGTGACCTGACAACCTGAGTTTGGACCCCCCCAGAACACACCCCAAATCAGACACAGCAGCATAGGCATCTGTAATCCCAGCACCTCTACAAGAAGATGGAAAGCTGAGACAGGAGAATTTCGAGGAATTCCCAGGCCTGCTAGTCAGAAGCCCAAAGAGGTGAAGAGATCCCGTCTGAAATACGGAAAGTAGTGAGGATCAAGACCCAACATATACACCATGATTCATGTGCACCCACACCCACAAACAGGAACACACACACACACACACACACACACACACACACACACACACACACACACACACACTCACCGAAGAGTTCTGAGTATTACAGCCACAATCACAAGCACTCCAAATGCATTGCACGCATCACTCAGTTCCTGCCCAGAATCCCTTGTGCAAAGGCACCGCTTTTGTTCCCAGTTCATAAAAGAAGGAATGCGTGCGACAGCGAGGGTAAGTAACTTGACTAAGGTCCCTCTGCTTAGAAATGGCAGGTATGACTGGCATTCAGAAGCTCGGAATGGAGGCCCCCCGATCTTCACCACCAGCGCGCAACACCAGAGGGCGCACTCTAGAAGTGTGGCGCAACAGATCATGACTCAGGGTCTGTCCAGTGATTGCCAGTGACAAAAACCACCGCCCCAAGTCCCTCCAGCAGAAGTCTCTCCCCCAAGCCTCACTCGGGATCCAGAAGGACATACGCACCTGCATGCACATGCGCACGTACATGCGCACGCACACACACATATACACCTGAACCCCTCAGGAACCTCCCACTGACCTGCCTGGGGTCCACAGAAGTTGCGCCATTTCTTCTGACAGCGCTGAATCTGGCCCTTGCTCTTTCCAGCCACCAGTAGATTGATGAGGATAGGAGCTCCCGGTGTCCGCTGAGGACCCAGCGACCCACGTCCCTGGTCTGACCAGGTGGGCTTAGCACCTGCCCAGCTTGTTCTCTGCTCTTTGCGTCCCCCAGCCCAAGCTGTGGGCTACATTCCAGAGCCACATGGTTCCTGCCAGCACTACCCTTGGGATTGGTGTGGGCCCTGGCAGGAGATCCCAGTCAGAAACTTGGTGCGCGCACACATCAGCCTTCCAGCATCTTCCCAAATTTGACCATGGGTGTGTTAGACAGCAAGGGCCTCCGTGGGTGGAGAGGTGGGCATTCCTGGGATCCTCGATGTCCTCCTCTTCCTATGATCTACCAGAAGCTCATTCCCCCCTCCCCCCATTTAAAGGATTATTGGGGATCAGAAATTAGAGTTCCCATGACCTCGTTGAGGAAATTACCCTGGGCTCGGCGGATGGTAATGACCGCTTGGATGTAATAACTGGGTACCAGGTACTGTCCCCACATGCTTTAGATTTAGTTTATTCTCCTAGGAAATTCCATGAGATAAGCACTGGTCCTATCCCAGATCAGAGAGGAGGACCCCAGAGACACAGAGGGATTAAGACATGCACCCAAATCCCACAGCTAGAGAGATGCTAGAGAGATGGCTTAGAGGTTAAAGCCTTTGCCTCACAAACAAAAGGACTTGAGTTCAAATCTCCAGATTCCCTGGGGGAGGGAGGGAATACCTGCAATTCTGGACCTGGAAGGCAAAGCCTGGGAGACCCTAAAGCAAAGCAATAAAGGGTCCCAGGCAGACTTTCAGGAGATTAAAAAAAAATCTTCTTTCTCAGTCACCGAGAGAGAGGAGATCATATTGGCTTCTGTGGCCTGGAACCAAGGGCCCTCAGTGTGGGAAGAGGCCAGCGCGCACAGCTCCAGTCTGAGTCGGCTATCTCCATGCCCAGCTGGACGGCGCCACCTGCCGGACAAACACGGTCTCCACTCTGGCTGCTGCAAAAGCGCTCTCTACCTTCCTGGGTCCCACCCCCTCTCTCCCCACCCTGGAGAGAGGAAAGCGAAGATCTTGTGCTGCCTGTCATGATGGCAGGATAGATCAATAGCAAAACTGCCCATTTGTCCATCTCAGCTGCTCTAGTCTCTGAGACCTCTCCTCTCAGGCCACACTCACCCCAGTTTTCTCATCTTGTCAGGGTGCTGGGCAGCTTGCAACCTGAGAAGAGTTTGTCTGTTTCAAGTGCTCCCTGGCAATTACCCCCCTATCTGCTTAAACCCGGTGCTTAGACCCTGAACAAGTGGGGACCATATGTCCGTAAAGACTCTCAGTTTCCCAATATCACAGTTCTGTTAAATGTATGTGAAACATGGTCTTCGGAAGAACATTCTAGGCTGTTCCTTTCCTTTCCTTTGTGGGAGACTCAGGGCCCAGTGTGTGAGACCAAAATTAAAACGTCCTCAGCAGCATAATAAATCATCACCCCACATTGACAGTCAGAACCATCACAGAACCTGACTGTAACCCCTACCAAGATCTACTCCAATCCAATCACTATCCGCCATTTCCTCCTTTGCTTTTGCTCCTGGTTCCCGGAGTGCTTGTTCTTTTTCACTGGACCCCCTCCAAACTTCACATCGTAGAGCCCTGAAGTCCAAGCACCTTGGAATGGGACTGTATTTGGAGACAGAGCCTCTAACGAGGTGATTTAGATAACACACGTATGAAGATGGACCCTAATCCAGTCTGACTGATGTCTAACAGAATTGAAAGCAGAACACACAGTAAACATGAAGAGACTCCAGAGGAAAGACCACAGGAGGACACTGCAAAAGGCGACCTTCGGCACATCTCAAGTCCTGCGGACTCACCAGCCACCACTATAACAAAGATAAATTTCTGTTCTCTTTCTTTTTGACTGGGGGGGCACACACCTGCCACAGCATGCATGTTGAAGATCACATGGTCTCAGGCATTTTACAGACATTGTATTGAACCTGCCTAGATCAGGAGAGAGACAGAGGCAGGGAGACAGTGATGGAAGGACAAAAGGAGAAGAGAAAGGGGGATCAATTCTTTCCCTCTGCCCTGCAAGATTCAGGGATCAAACTCAGGTTGCCAGGTTTACATGCAGTACCTGACCCTCTGAGCCATCTCACTGGCCCAAATTCCTGTTCTTTCAGCAACCTCCTCTGTGGAATTTTTGTGAGAGCAGCGCTAGCAAATGGATTTGTGGCCTTACTGCCAGTCAGTGAGCAGAGGCTTCAGCCTCCCAGAGGACTCCTCTGCTCATGCACTCAGTGGCCAGCAGGACAGAGCCAGCAGGAACTAAAGTATCTAGTTCCTTGTAGCTGGCTCAGATGCAGAGCATGGTGGTCTCCATCTGGATGATAATACCCCACATTGCACACCTGGCAGGACCTGCATGGGCCCTTGCATGACCCCTGCTTCCTCCCCACCCTCCCTAGAGAGCCACCAATTCCCCCTTGCAGAGTACTGGGCTCATAAACCTCAGCAAACAGCAACAGGGGTCACAGAAAAGCAGGGTCACCTCTCCATGGGGCTCTAAACAGAGACTGAAGTTTATGGCTGTGTGAGATGTTTACAACAGAAACATCTGTTTCTCAAACTGCCCTGGGGCAGCTGGAGTGAGTTTGCTCTAAAGTTGGGGAGCTCCCATCCATCTGCTTGAAGGCCGCTTCCCTGGAGGCAGAGAGAGCTAGGGTTTGGGCTGGGGAACAGACTGGGGCTGGGGAAGGAAACTGACAAATCAAATTGCAGTTGACAAGGCTACCTGCGAAATGGCCTTATCCAGAGCGGAAACAGGCGGCACATCTGGTAATCTGTTATCTAAAACTCTGAAATTCAAAATGCTCCAAAATCTGAAACTTCAAAAGCCAGTATGATACCATTAGTGGAAAATTCCATTTGGTGTCAGTGACATGTCGCAATGGAAAATAAGGTGCACTGACATAAATGTGCAAAAGGGCCTTCGGGATGTGTGGGGGAAATGCATACAAAACTTAAATGAATTTCAAGTTTAGACTTGGATCTCAACCCTAAGATACCTCAATAGTGCAGATAAATAATTCAAATTTTAAAACATCGAAATGAAAAACACATGGTCTCAGGCATTTTACTGACATTGTATTGAACATGCCTAGATCAGGAGAGAGACAGAGGCAGAGAGACAGTGATGGAAGGACAAAAGGAGAACAGAAAGGGGGGTCAGTAGCCTGAAATATTTATTTATAGAAAATGTTTAACGATTTACAAATTTAACCAAGCTTAATTACACATCTAAAACGTTTTGTTGTTAAAACTAGTGTCACTTCCAAAATCACCGAAGATCATACCTCATTTAAATCCAGAGTGAATGCAGACCAAACCCAGATGTGAAAAATTGGCTAACTCTTTTCCCAGCTGAACCTGGTGGCTACCAAGTCCCTGCCCCACAGCCCATGAGTTTCTTTTTAAAAAAAAATCCTCCAAGGGGCATAGAGACTGGCAGATAGATGGTAACCATCCTGCAAATGGGAGACTGACCCCCCCCTTACCTCAGTCTCTAATCTTATTCCATCTACCTTTGAATTTGCTCTAATAGTAAGACTCTATTTTAACAGCCTTTTATCTCTGGCTAGGAGGAAACATCCAATACCCATCAGGATGGAGCCAAGGGCGGTGCAGGAGCAGCAAAACTGAAAAATAACAACACACCATAATTCAGAACATCAGAGACCCCACATTAACCACCTGGAACCAGACCAGCCTAATCTCTCCCCATCCTAAAGCTCAGGGAAATTTGTGGAAGAGGGGGTGGTAAGATTATAAGAGCCAAAAGATGGGGAGGAGCAATGATACACAAGATACTCCACACAAGTTAGGGCTGAAGTAACCATAATAGGACTTTGCATGACCTGGGCAATGACTGACATGTCACTGACCCCCCAAAGTCTAGCATGGATCACAGGAACTAGGATCCTTAGAAGCAAGGGATTAACAGCCACAATAGTGTTCCTATACTAAAGGGGAACACAAGAAAGGGCTCTAGGCAATGCTACTGAGTCCTTACACCTCATTAGAGTAGAGGACCCAGAGGGAAATTTGACATTCACACTAAAGGATGCTCCAGGGATGGGGGGGCCACTGGGAGAAAAGGAGGGAGGGAAGGGAAAGGAAAGGGAAAAGGGGGGAGGGAGAAAGGAGGTCCGGGGAGGGGTAGAGGGAGGGAGAGGACCGGGGTACCTATTAAGTTTGTATGAGTGGAAAAAATTAATTAATTTTTAAAAATCCTCCAAGAATTTAATAGAGGCATGGAAACCACAGGCTGGAGCCAGAAGACCAACTTCATACATCTAAGGACCCCAAAAGTCTCACCATTCAATGTAAAAGAATCTTTGCACCCAATCCTAAGACAAATAACAAATTTTATTTCCCATTTAATCTCAAATGACAGTCACCACAACTTAAATTCCTATACAATATACACAAGCCCCATATATCCACCATTCAGGCTCTTATCCATTCACCCTCATATACGCCTAACAATCTAAAAACTGCCATATCCCACTCAACATCTGGCTACTATACCCAAATTATTTTATCTTCTTAAAGCTGTTCTGATACTTAACAGACACTGACAATTTTAAGTCTCTCAGCTAAACTAGAACAAAACCCTATCACCCCTTAAACTGGAGCTGGGTTTACATACTTTAGCACTGTAGCAACCTATCCACAAAACAGCACCAACCAACACCCTTCACATCTTGAGAAGCTTTTGCAACAACTGTCCTAGTGTAGAAGTGCTATCTGACTCAAAAGAGTCAGAAACATATACTAAAGAAAGAAACGAAAGACCAAACACACAATGCCCAATCACATCATAAATCCACAAAATACAACAAAAGCCTGGACCAAAAAAAAAATTCTACAAAACAACAGTGACCCCATAATGATAGATTCCAAACAGAATAACTTCTTAGATATTAGCAAAGAAATCAACAGCCAAGATTAAGATTTTCAAGGCATGATTATTAATATAATCAAAGAAATGCAAGAGGAATGATGCAAAGAAATGCTAAGAGGAAATGAATAACTGCATAAGCAAATATAAACAGGAAAATAATAGGCACCTAGATGAGATGAAAAGGCAGTTGAAGAAACAAAACTAAGCATAGAGAAGCTGAAAAAAACATTGCATGCTGAAATTAAAAACAAGCTAAATACAATCTAAAACTCAACAGACAGTCTCACCAACAGAACTTACGAAGCAGAAAATAGAATATCAAAACTAAAGGCAAAATTGCAAAACAAAATTGTTCAATTAAAGAGGCTAAAAAATAATTTTTAAGGATAATATTCAAGAGCTATGGAACACCTTGAAGAAGCCAAACCTACACATTCATGCAACCCCAGAACAAGAAATTTTTTTAGAAAATATCACCAGATCAGATTTTTCACAATATCAGAAATTTAAAAATTTCAACATCTTAAGAAAGAGATTTCCATCCAAGTTTAAGAAGCACATGGCACACCAATCATATATGACCAAAATAGAAACTTCCCACAGCAAATAATAGTCAAAACACTGCAGACACAAGACAAAGAGAATGTTTTGAGAGCCTCAAGAGAAAAAAAGCAAATCACATTTAAAGGTAAGCCTATTAGAATGACAGCGGACTTTTCAGTAGAAACATTAAAAATCAGAAGAGCTTGGAGAGATGTACTTAAAGTTATGAATGATCACAAATGCCAACCCAGGCTGCTATCAAAACTATCAGTCACAATTGAAGGTGAAAGAAAATTTTTCCTCCATAAGGATAAATTGAAGGCCTTCATGACCACCAAACCAGGCCTGCAAAAGATATTTAAAAAATATAATGAAGTTCAAAGAAAAGAACAAATAAACCCAAAAAGATAGAAGGGAAAAATATTGCCAGCATGACTATTAAGCAAGGAAATGCACATATAAATACCACAAAACTCAGAAAATGACAGGAATCACCATGCATTTCTCAATTATAACCCTAAAGTCAAAGGGACTTAATGCTCTAATCAAGAGACATAGGCTACAAACATGGATTAAAAACTACAACCTATCAATTTGCTACCTTCAAGAAATATATCTCACCATGAAAGACAGGCACATCTAGGGTGAAAGGCTGGTCAAAGGTATTACTTGAAGCTAATGAGACAAAGAAACAAGCAGGAATAGCAATTCTAATATCTGACAAAATGGACTTCTAACCAAAATGAATCATAAGAGACATAGAAGGACCCTGCGTACTTGTCAAAGGAACAATCAATCAAGAAGAGTTCACAATTCTGAACATATATGCACCCAATATAGACTCACCCATATTCATTAAACAAACACTGCAATGTCTAAGACAACAAATAAACCCAAACATGATAATAAGAGAGGTTTCAAAACCTCACTCTCACCAATGGATAGTTCAAAAGACCAAAATTTAAACAGAGACACACTGGAACTGAATCAAACCATAAACCTAACAGATCTGACTGGTCAATATTGAACTTTCCATCCTAACACCAAGGAATACACATTCTTTTCAGCAGCCCATGGAACTTTCTCCAAAATAGACCACATATTGGGCCACAATAGGCTTCCGTAAGCTCCCACATATACAGGAAAGTTAGACATCCACAACAAGGTAAATGACATAAAGTACACAGAGTCTTAGAAACCAAATACCATTATACTGAATGATGAATGAGTTCCGGCAGAAGTCAAAATGGAAATTTAAAAATTCCTACAACTGAATGATAATGAAAACACAAACTATCAAAATCTCCGGGATACGATGAAGGCTGTCCTAAAAAGAAAGTTTATAGCACCCAATGTCTACATCAAAAAAGTAGAAATATAAGAGATAAACAGTTTAGCAATACAGTTTAAAGCTTTAGAGAAACAAGAATGATCCAATCCCAAAATCAGCAGATGAGCAGAGATTAACAAAATCAGGGGAGAAGTCTCCAAAATTGAGATAAAAAAAAATGATTCAGAGAATCAATCAAAGAACTGGTTCTTTGAAAAAAAAAACAACAAAATTGATAAACTATTAGCCAAAATTAACCAAAATCAAGAGAGAAAAACCCAAATTGTTAAAATTAGAGATGAAAACAAAGTCATCACAACTGATACCAAGGAAATTTAGAGAATCAAAAGGTCATATGTTAAAAATTTATACTCCATAAAATTTGACAATCAAAAAAAATTTGACAATCAGAAGGAAATTTATGTATTTCTAAGTAAACATAATTTGACAAAAATGAATCAGAATGAACTAAATTAAATAGTCTTATAATAAGTGACAAAGTTAAAGAAGTTAAATCTTCCCACCAATAAAAGTCTAAGAGCAGATGAATTCAGTACAGAATTCTACTAGAAATTTAAACAACTAACATCACTACTCCTTAGATTGTTCCACAAAATAGAAGAGGAAAACATCTAAATTCTTTCTATGAAGCTGATATTATTACACTGATTCTAAAAACCAAATAAAGACACAATTTTAAAAAAAGAGAAAACTGTAGGCCAATCTCATTGATGAACACAGATGCAAAGATCCTCAACCAAATTTTAGGAAACTGGATTCAAAAGCATATCAAAAAGATCATTCACTATGAAAGTAGGATTTATTCCAGACACACAAGGCTGGTTCAACATATGCAAATCAATAGATGTAATTTATCATATAAACAAATGCAAGGACCAAAACCATGTGATTCTCTTGATAGACACAGAAAAAGCTTTTGACAAAAATCCAACATTCCTTTATGATAAATGTCCTGGAGATAAGAAAGGTGGAAGAAACTTGTATCAGCATAACAGATGCAGCAAGCCTACAGCAAGGATCATTCTAAATGGTAAAACCTTGAAGCATTCCCACTGCAATCCGGAATTAGACAAGTCTGTCCACTCTCACCACTTCTTTTCAATATTGTACTTGAAGTCATAGGTAGAGTCATTAGTCAAGAGAGGGAAATAAAAGGGATATGAATAGGAAAAGAAAAAGTCAAGAATCCCTATTTGCAGATGACTTAATTCTATACCTGAGAGACCCGAAGAACTCCACCAGGAAACTTCTGGAACTAATAAGAGCGGCAGGTTACAAAATTAATGTTAAAAAATAAGTGGCTTTTCTATACATCAAGGATAAAACAAGTTAGAAAGTCCTAAGAAAAATAATTCCATTTACTATATCTCCTAAAATATGCAATACCTTAGTATAAATCTAACCAAGGATGCGACACACCTATGTAATGAAAACTTTAAAACCCCAAAGAAAGAAATTTCAGAAGACACCAGAAAGTAGAAAGACCTGGTTTGGTAGAATTAACATTGTTACAAATGACCATCCTACCAAAAACAATATACAGATTCAATGCAATGTCAATCAAAAGACCAAGACAGTTCTTCACAGAAATTGACAAAACAACTTCAAAATTCATATGGAAGCACAAAAGACCCTGAAGAACAAAAACGATTCTGAGTAATAAAGACTCTGCTGGAGATATCACCATATCAGACTTTAATCTACACTACAAATCCATAATAATAAAGACAGCACGGGACTGGCTCCAAAATAGACACATAGATCAATGTATAAGAATTGAAGACCTAAACCATTTTGTAAATGGGTGATTGAACCCTCTCTTATCACGGTCTCCTACTTTTATTCCATCTACCTTTGAATATACTCTTATAACAAGACTCTAATTTAACAGGTTTTTATCTCTAGCCGGGGGGTGACATCCAATACCCATCAGGATGGAACCAAGGGCATTGCAGGAACAGCAAAACTGAAAAAAAAAAATCAACAAACCATAATTCAGAACATCAGAGACTCTATATCAACCACTGGAATCAGGCATGCCTAATCTCTCCCCATCCTGAAGCTCAGAGAAATTTGCAGAAGATTATAAGAGCACAAGGATGGGAGGAGTCATAATATGCAAGATACTCCACACAAGTTAGGGCTGAAGCAATTATAATAGGACTCTGCATGATCTGTGCAATGACCAACATATCATTGACTCCTCAAATTCTAGCATAGACTAAAGGCACTAGGATCCTTAGAAGCAAGGGATTAACAATCACAATAGTGTTTCTATACTTAAGGGGAACACAAAAAAGAGTTCTAGGAATTGCCACTGAGTCCTTACACCTCATCACAGAGGAAGACCCAGAGGAAAGTTTAATATACACATTAAAGGATGCTTCAGAAATGGGGGGAGGGAGCACTGGGAGAAAGGGAGGTAGGGGGGAAAGGAAGGGGAAAAGAGGGGAGGGAACAGGGAGGTCCAGGGAGGAGTGGAGGGAGGGAGGGGACAGGGGTTCCTATTACGTTTGTATGAGCAGAAAAATAAATAAAAACAAAAGAATTGAAAACCTAAATGTAGCTATGCATCTACAGTCAACTGATTTATGATATAGGTGCCCAGAAAAACCATTGGATAAAGGACAATATCTTCAACAAATAGTTCTAACAAAATTGGATATCTACATGCAGAAAATTGAAACTGGACGCTTACCTGTAACCCCTTCATGAAAATCAATTCCCAATGGATCAAGAACTTTAATGTTAGACCACAGAATGTAAAACCCTAAAAGAAAGAATAGGGAAATCTCCTGAACTGATTGGCTTAAGCCAACATTTTCTGAATAGGCCCCAATTTCTCAGGAAATAAGACCAATACTCAACAAGTGGAATTTCATGAAATTAAAGAGCTTCTGTCCAGCAAAAGATAATGTCAAACAAAAAGACATAGAATGGGAGGAAATCTTCTCTAACCATGCATTTGATGGAGGACTAATATCCGGAGTCCACGAAGAGTTGAAAATTTAAATTCCAAGGATGTAAACAACCCAATTAGGAAATGGACCTTGGCACTAGGATCCTCGGAGGCTAGGGACTGACAGTCACAGTAGTGTCCCTATGCTTAATGGGAACACAGGAAAGAGTTCTGGGAAATGCCCCTGGGTCCTTGCACCTCATCGGAAAAGAGGACCCAGAGGTGAGTTTGGCAAGCACAGTAAGGATGCTCCGGGGATCGGGGGGGGGGGGAGGCACTTGGGGATGGGAAGGGAGGGGAGAGGAGAGGGGGGTTGGGGGGAGGTGGAGGGAAGGAGGGGACTGGTGTACCTGTTATGTTTGTATGAGCGGAAATAATAGTAAAAATAAATAAATAAATAAAAGGAAATGGGCCTTGGAACTTGAAAGAAACTTTTTCAAGGATGAAATTACAATATGTAACAAATACCTAAAAAGTGTTCCACCTCCCTAGTCATTACAGAAATGCAAACCAAAAACAACCCTGAGATATCATCTCACTCAGTCAGAATGGCTCAAATCTAAACCAATACTGGAGAGAATGTGAGAAGGGAACCCTCATACAATGCTGGTGGGAATACGAACTTGTGCAATCACCTGGAGATCAGTATGGTGGTTCTTAAAAAAGTTAAAAATTGAAATGTCTTATGAACCTTACACCTTATACCACTCCTGGGAATATTCCCAAAGAATGCTTCATCTTACTATAGAAACAAGCATACATCCATGTTCATTGCAATTCTATGCGCAATAACAAAGACATGGAATCAACTTAAATGCCCAACAATAGAAGAATGGATAATGAAAATGTGGTAGCAAAGACATGGAATCAACTTAAATGCCCAACAATAGAAGAGTGGATAATGAAAATGTGATACATATACACAATGGAATACTATTCAGCTATCAAGAAAAATGAGTTAATGAAATTTGCTGGTAAATGGATGAAGTTAGAAGAAGTTACACTGAGCATGGTATTCCAGACAGAGAAAAAGAGATGTCACATGTTCTCCCCTATAAGTGGAACCTAATACTCAGCCCTCAAAATGACATACTTGAGGGGAAATTTCTATAACATCCACTACAACCACAAAGGAACATAATTTGGGGGACAGGGGGAAGAAGGCCCCAAGAGAATGGAGAAAAAGGAACACAGGTAAATAAATAAATAAGGCCACTATGGAAGAAAAGCCTGTAAGAGAAGGAAAGTAAGGTGACAGGTCTTAATAAGGGGTAAGAGAAAAAACAAAAGAGGCATGTGGCTCAAGGGAAAAAGAGAGATCAAGGGCCTAACCCAGTAGTAAAGGCCGCAAGCTGCAGCAATTCCAGTAACAAGAATCTAAGGGAGCAACAAAGGTATGAAAGACCTGTGGAAAGCAATGACTCTCTGAATGGATTCTTATCCCCCAATGTCAGGGAAATCATGTCTGACCCTGAAAACCTATCCAAATAACAGTAGAAGGGAAATAAATAGACAGAAACAGAAATCTTAGTGTTAACTATAAAATAGTGATGATGGAACAACATTTAAACACTCCTTCTTTAACCTTTAGATAAGAAAATCTCTCAAGCTCAACCAAGTTGCATCCTATTACAATGAAAGACTAGTGAGGCGGAAAACAACATCATGCCAAAGTATAGAACATATAGAATTCTACATAGAAGATACAGTAGAATATAGAGTAGATGTTCTATATATACTCAGCCCTAATCAGTCATCAACATTTTATCCCACACCAAGGTTCAGGGAACCATGCAGAAGAGGGGGCAGTAAGATTATAAGACCCTAAAGGTTGAGTGAGGTACCTTTGACCAACACGCTCCAGCCACAACAGGACAACTGTAACCAGAAGGCCACTGTGATGAGAACTTACACCACCAGATCTACACAATGGTGACTTATCAACATTGTCCCAAGGACCGACTAGGATCTTAGAAGAAACAACTGCTCTTTCTGCGAGAGGCACCCTCTGAGAGTCTCAGGGATGGAACCGAGCAAGGGAAGAAGAAATTCCCCCCTTACACCTTTGCCCAATGAAGAGCCACAGGAAGGTTAACACAGCAATCCCAAAGGGAGTCCTGTGATACATACAAGTGGAGGGCAGGAGGAGAGGTGGGATATGACAGGATTGATGAAGGGAGGGAGCGTGGGAGAAGAATGTGTGGGTAGGAGAGGAGGGAGGTGGGTGAGGAAGGGGTTCAGGGAAAGACGCAAGCCCAGCAAATGGATTTGTGGCCTTACTGCAATGGTCAGCTGCCGGTCAGTGAGCGGAGACTTCAGCCTCCCAGAGGACTCCTCCGCTCATGCACTCAGTGGCCAGCAAGACAGAGCCAGCAGGAACTAAAGTATCTAGTCCCTGGTAGCTGGCTCAGATGCAGAGCACGGTGGTCTCCATCCGGGGGGTAAAACCCCATATTGTACACCTGACAGGGCCTGCCTGTGGCCCTGCGTGACCCCTGCTTCCTCCCCATTCTCCCTAGAGAGCCACCAATTCCCCATGCAGAGCGTAGGGCTCATAAACCTCAGCAACCAGCAACAGGGGTCCCAGAAAAGCATTTTTAAAAATGTTTTAAAAGCTGGCTGAGGCTCAAGCTCTGGGAACTGGAAATCGATAAGGCAAGATAGGCCTGATACAGAAACCCAGGGACCAGCGAGAAAGACCACACAGGTAACACATAGTCCATCCCCAGGCCAGTCCGGGAGCCTGCAAATTCTCAACAGAACAACAGATTATCATCGAATTCTACCCGCAAAGCATAGAAGCACTAGATGTGGAGGCAATGGATCTTCTTTATTCCAGAAGAAGAACAGAACAGAAGTTCTGTTTGCTGGCTATGCCCCCCACCCATGACCAGCTGACTTCTTTTTTTTTTTTTTTTTTTTTTTTACAGGATGCAGTAATTTGCTGGACTTTGGTCTTTTTTTTTTTTTATTAAAAATTTAATTATACATTTAAAAATTTTTTTACCAGTTCCCTCCCTCTCCCCTCCTCCCCCCGAACCCCCTCCTCTCCCTCCTCTCCCTCCCCATCCCCCAGTGCCTCCCCCCCAATTCCCAGAGAGTCCTTTATTGTGTACGCCTAACTCTCCACTGGGTCTTCCTCTCCAATGACATAAAAGGACCCAGTGGCATTTCCATAAGCCCTTTCTCTTGTTCCCCTTAAGCATAGGATCACTACTATGGCTGTCAATCACCTTGCCTCCAGGGGTCTCGGTGCCCTTAACAGATGCTAGACTTTATGAGGGCAACAGTGCATTGGACATTGCGCAGGGCATGCAAAGTCCCATTATGATTGCTTTGGCCCCAACTATTGTTGAGAATCTTGCAAATCGTTGCTCCTCCCATCCTTTTGCTCTTACAATCTTACCGCCCCCTCTTCCACAAATGTCCCTGAGCTCCAGGATGGGGAGAGATTAGGCTGGCCTAGTTCTATGTGATTGATATAGAGTCTCTGAAGTTCTGGATTGTGGTTTGTTGATTTTCTTTTGCAGTTTTGCTGCTCCTGCAATGCCCTTCACTCCATTCTGCTGGGCACTGTATGTCACCCCCTGGCCAGAGACAAAAGCTGTTAAACTGGAGTCTTGTTATAATAGCACATTCAAGGGTATATGTAATAAGAGTAGGAAACCTCAGTGAGGGAGGGGTCCATCACCCATTTGCGAAATGATTACTTTTTATCTGTTAGACTATATGCCCCCCCTTCTGGTGAGATCAGGAAAGAACGTCTGTGAACTTAACGTGGTTTCTCATTACTTACTTGCAGCCCTTGATGGAGGCCTATTTTCTCTGCTGTAACATGGTCCCCTTTCTCCTTGTTTCTGGTTTGGCCCTCCTACCCCATCTCTCTTGTTCATGATCCTTGCAATTACTGTGTTACATAGGTTTACTTTTAAGTGTCTCAATGTGGGCTGGATGAGTTTGGTACTAGGAGCCACCTATTAAGGAGTACATACGGCGCTTAATTTTCTGGGTTTGGGATACTTCACTTAATATAATTCTTTCTAATGACATCCATTTCCCAGCAAATTCCATTAATTCATCATTTTTGATGGCTGAGTAGTACTCCATTGTATAGATGTACCACAGTTTCCTTATCCACTCGTCAACTGTTGGACATTTAGGTTGATTCCATGACTTTGCTATTGTAAACAGTGCTGCTATGAACATGGCATGACCAGCTGACTTCTTGCAAAGCCTGTGCTTACGTGATCCTTAATGCGTACCTCTCGGGATGGGGGCTGGGGACAGAGGCATAACTCTCTCCCCTCTGTCCTTCACTCTGCTCACAAACTCAAAGACTATAAAAATTGCACATTGCCCTCAGATGTTGCTTGTTCTCCCTTCAAGAATAAAGCCTATGTTGCCATGTAATGATCAATAAACTTCTCCCATCCCCTGTCTGTGGCATGGCGTGTTTGGGCTTTTGTCTACATAATGGTGCTGAGAACTCCGGCTGGAGCACTCTTGTCTAGACTCCAGCATGACCTGCAGGTCTCAGCCACCTTGAACTTAGATGATCCTCCACCAGGCTAGATCCTAAGGTGTTCTCTCTCTTTCTCTCTCTCTCTTTCCCCATCCCCCTTTTTGTTCTATGTCCTTGCTGATGAGCCTTCCCATCCCATCCCCTTGTTAGCATTTGCTGGGATTCCATCATGATCTGGCATGGCCAGCCTGACCCTGACAAATTCCCCATTCCCTCTCCACCTCTGGTCTGAGCTAGTTGCCAGGTGCCCTGGGCTTTTTCCCCAAGGCAGCCTTGTCGAATGTGATCATCTCGACTCCTGTCTTAAAGTCACACCGGTGTGCTGACCACTTTCACCGGGTTCTCATGCAGACCAGCTCTGTATCAGGATGAGGGACATGATCAAAATTCCAAACGTCTAGTCTTGGGTTATTCAGAAAATATAAAGGGGATGTCTTTACATATCTGACTAGCCAGGGGTCTTATGAGCTTTTTCTGTACTGTCTCCCTCCATCTTCTTTCTGCCCCTACTCCTTCCACTTCCTCCTTTCTGCTCCACCTCCTGTGACATGGTACCTCCCACTCGCATTCATCCCTTCCTATAATCCCACCATTACATCTCTCAAATTCTGCCCTCAAGCAGAATGGCCATGCTGGCTTATCTTCCAATCTCTCTTCCAACAGAAATCAAAATGGTGACATGTCTTTCTCCTCTGGTTGCTTTCCCTGTGAGTTTGTTTCACCTTTTTCTTTATTTGCTAAATGTTACTAAGTCCTGTGTTATCTGATCTATTCCATGTAAAATATGTACTTTGGCTTAGAAGTATGTGGAGATGATAGATAGATAGATAGATAGATAGATAGATAGATAGATAGATAGATAGATTCTTACATAGTGATTTAAACTCAAGTTTATGATTTCTCTTTGACATTTGCTTTAAATTCAAAGGTTTCCCCATTTTGCAAGTGCAAAATGCAGTGTTAGTGGTCTGGGCCAGAGCAGGATATACAGAGCAAAAGGTTTTTGTTCAACAAGAGAAAGGGACATCTTTAAGGTCATAGATAATATTAATATGGTTTGCTTAATAAAAAATTTCTTTGCAGATTACCCCATTTCTTCAATGAATGTGTCCTGATTCTCTGAACCCCGGTTTTTTGTTGAGAAGTATTTCAGCAGGTACTAATAATGATCAGAGATTATTTAAATTCTAATTCCTAGATAACCCCCCATACAGCAAATATGCACCTCAATGGAACAAGCACAACCATGTTCATAGCAACACTGTTTACAATAGCAAAGTCATGGAATCAACCCAAATGTCCAACAGTTGACAAGTGGATAAGAAAAATGTGGTACATTTATACAATGGAATACTATTCAGCCATCAAAAATGATGAATTAGTGCAATTTGCAGGGAAATGGATGGAATTAGAAACAATTATATTGAGTGAAGTATCCCAGAAACAGAAAATTAAGTGCCATATGTACTCCCTAATAGGTGGCTCCTAATACGAAACCCACACTCAAAGATAAATCTCTATAATATCTACAGTAATTGCAAAGATTATAAACAGGAGAGTAGGGGAAGGAGGGCCCGCCAAAAACAAGGAGAGAAGGGATCATGCTACAGCAGAGCTAATAGGCCACCATCAAGGACTGCAAGTAAGTAATGAGACATCTGGTTAAGCTCACAGACTTTCCTTCCTGGTCACTTGCAACTGATGGGGTATGATCTTACCAGAAAGAGAGGACATAGCCTGGCAGATAGAAGGTAACCATTTTGCAGTGGGAGACTGACCCACCCCTCACTGCAGTCTCCTACTCTTATTCCATGTACCTTTGAATCTATCCTTATAATAAGACTCTATTTTAACAGCTTTTTATCTCTGGCCAGGGGGTGACATCCAATACCCATCAGGATGGAGCCAAGGGTATTGCAGGAGCAGCAAAACTGAAAAAAAAAAAATCAACAAATTATAATTCAGAACACCAGAGACTCTATATCAACCACTGGAATCAGGCCAGCCTAATCTCTCCCCATCCTGAAGCTCAAGGAAATTTGTGGAAAAGGGGGCGGTAAGATTGTAAGAGCACAAGGATGAGAGGAGTCAAGATATGCAAGATACTCCACACAAGTTAGGGCCGAAGCAATTGTAATAGGACTCTGTGTGATCTGCGCAATGACCAACCTATCATTGACCCCTCAAAGTCTAGCATGGACTAAAGGCACTAGGATCCTTAGAAGCAAGGGATTAACAGTCACAATAGTGTTCCTATACTTAAGGAGAACACAAGAAAGAATTCTAGGAAATGCCACTGAGTCCTTACACCTCATCAGAGAGAAGGAACCACAGAAAAGTTTAATATACACATTAAAGGACGCTTCAGAGATGGGGGGAAGGGGCACTGGGAGGAACAAGGAGGTCCAGGGAGGAGTGGAGGGAGGGAGGGGACAAGGGTACCTATTACGTTTGTATGAGCAGAAAAATAAAGAAATTATCAATCCAAAAAAAATTTTTAATTCCTAGAATCAAATTCTGCCTTGCTAAATAACTAATAGCAAATTCTGTTTTCAATGCTAAGGTTTTCTTAAATGTTAGTCTGCTTTTGATAATGTTTTTAAAAGTCTATTTCCAAAACTGACCAATTATAAAGATTCTCATTACAGTGTGTCATAAATAACTAATTAAAAACTTCCCAATGAATTATAAGTCCTTGTCTGCAGGAAATAACTTTCAAATGCTTTAGAAGCATTTGGTCAATTTCTAAGGTTTTTTCTAAGGCATTTCTAAGGTTGCCTGAATTTCATATAATTCTATCACATGTCTGACAACGTATATTTGTGTTGAAACACAAGATAATTAGTTTGTGACTACTTCGGGTTATTTTTCTTCATTTCTACTACTCACACTAATTCTTATTTTTATTTTTTCTGTGGTTTTTTTTTTGCATGTTCAATTAAAATATATGAATGAGTACTTAAAATGAGTAATATTAATAACATTGAAAGGCCTAAATACTTACTGATTTAAACATGCTAATGTAATTAAAATTTTAAGTCTATCAAAGCTATTGCTAGTAAATTATAAGTTTTCTTTCATGGAAGATTATCTTGCTTGGTTTTGATTTTAATGAGACTGCAGATAAAGATGCCATTGTATTCTTGACAAGGTCCTGATAACTCCTTCAGGCTTCTGCCCTCCTGCCAAGGTTCCAGTGTCCTCTTGCCAGTATTCTGGAGTTACTTTTGTAACCCTTCAAAGATTTTTCCACGTGTTCCCCAATTCTTTGCTCCTGATCTGCTTCATTAACCACATGTTCTCCATGTGTACGTCTTTGATTACAACCATGCCAACTTAATTCAGATACAATGATCTCTAAATTTCTCCACTCCCATGTAATAAGTTTATTCTCTTAATTTTTGATGCTATTTCATATAATATGTGTAAAGAAAAGCTTGAAATATTCCCCTATAACAATGTGCTATCCTGGTTAAGTTCACAGACGTTCGTTCCTGATCATGTACAACTGAGGGGGTATGATCTCACCAGAAGGGGAGGGCATATAGTCTGGCAGATGAAAAGTGATCATTTTGCGAATGGGTGACTGATCCCTCCCTCACCGAGGTTTCCTGCTTTTATTACATCTACCCTTGAATGTGCTATTATAACAAGACTCCAGTTTAACAGTTTTTTGTCTCTTTTTTTTTTTTTTTTTTATTCAACTGTGTGCATGTGCATGTGTGTGTGTATGTGTAGAACCACGGATGAATTCGCGAACCACCATGGACGCCCCACCTCCTTCTGCCCCAGGATTCACAGGCTCCGCCCTACCAGGACCAGAAGCGCAGGCCGCCCCCGCTTCCGCCTGGCGTCTATACGTGGGATCTGGGATTCGAACTCAGGACCTTCCGCCTGCAAGGCGGAGGCTTAACCCCTGAGCCACCTCTCCAGCCCAACAGTTTTTTGTCTCTGACCAGGGGGTGACATACAGTGCCCATCAGGATGGAGTGAAGGGCATTGCAGGAGCAGCAAAACTGCAAAAGAAAATCAACAAACCACAATCCAGAACTTCAGAGACTCTATATCATCCACATAGAACTAAGCCAGCCTAATCTCCCCCCATCCTGAAGCTCAGGGACATTTGCGGAAGAGGGGGCTGGTAAGATTGTAAGAGCAAAAGGATGGGGGGAGCAATGATTTGAAGAGTCTCCACACTAGTTAGGGCTGAAGCAATCATAATAGGACTTTGCATGCCCTGCGCCATGTCCATCACACTATTGACCTCACAAAGTCTAACATCGGCTAAAGGCACCAAGATCCTTGGAGGCAAGGGATTGATGGCCACAGTAGTGTTCCTATGCTTAAGGGGAACACGAGAAAGGGTTCAGGGAAATGCCACTGGGTCCTTGTACATCATCGGAAAGGAGGACCAAGAGGAGAGTTAGGCATACACAATAAAGGACTCTCTGGGAATTGGGGGGGAGGCACTGGGAGATGGGGAGGGAGGGAGGGGGAGCAGGGGGTTCGGGAGGGAGAAGGAGGGGGGAGGGACTGGTCTCCTATTAAGTTTGTATGAGCGGAAATAATAATAAAAAATGTTAAAAAAAACAATGTGCTATTGTTCATTTGATATTTGAAAGTGTCTGGCAAGCAAAGTCAAAGGAACCTGTATTATGTTGTGTTACAATTTATCTGTACATTTGATTCTAAAACAAATTTAAGACGCTATAATCAAATATAAAGTTTTTATAAATGTAAATGATAGGTAAATAAGCTTATGTTTGTGTTCTTTTCAAAATGGGGATTGAAAAGGCATAATCCTAGCAATTAACATTAAAACTTAAGGTTCTTATCTAGACTAATTCAAACTGAGGGAAAAATGGATCACTTTAGCCCAACTGCTTCACCTTCCTCACGTTATGGTCTATGTTCTAAGTCAAAAATTTTCTATTGTATTTATGTTAAAGGCCATGAATTTTTAAGGTATGAATTTTAAAAGATTGTTTGTTGAGTAAATAGATAAATTAGCATCATAACTTAATTGACAAACGATAAGCTTGGATGCGAGCTACAAAATCTTGGCTTTAAGTAAACATTTATAAATGACTATTATATTAGTCACAGTTCTCTGGAAGACAGAACTGGAAGAATGTGCATGCGTGCGTGCGTGTGTGCATGCATGTGTGTGCGTGTGTGTGTGTAATTAAGTCAACTCACAATGAAAGCAGTGTCCTTCATTCTTGATCTGAATGTCTCACAAAGTTGAAGGATCCTGAGAAAGTCTGGAGTCTCAATCATGCTGGAGGATTAAGGACACTGGGCTCCAACATCAGCAAAGAACAGCAACAAAGTCTGCAAGACTAGGCTCCAAAGGCAGCAAGAACAGCAGAAGGTCGAAACGGCCGGGCCGCTGCATCAGTCAAGGATGGAGGCTGTTGGGGGCAGCAGCACCAAAGAAGGCAAAGACCTTAAAAGAGTGAACTCCACAGCAAGCCCACACAGGAAGACCAAGCCCCTCCCCACTGCACTTCCCTTAATCAGATCCACCCCTTGAAAAACCCCACACTATTAAACCAACACCTGCAGGTTTGTTCAGGGGCCTGCACCAACCATTGATTTTTCACAGCGGTGCCCCAAGCAGCCTGCAACTGTCAAACTGACACCTGAAGCTAACTATCACAACTATGGATATGTGTGATTGGGTGTTGACATCATTTGCATGATACCAAATTAATTTACAGTTGCCAAAATAATAAGTCCAAATCTCTATGAAGTTTACTGCTATTGCCTCCTTTTAAAGTTTTTTAAAATATTTTATTTATGTGTGTGTGTGTGTGTGTGTGTGTGTGTGTGTCTGTGTATGTGTATGTCAGAGGGCAGTGTGTGTCTCTGTGGAGGACTAAGGGTGACTTTGGGAATTATCCTGGATTGCTTCTATCTCCTTCTTGCTTCACTCTGGGATTTCCCAGGCTCCATCCACCAGTGCCAGAAGTTTCTGCCTGGTGTTTTTTTATGTGGGACCTGGGATCTGAACTCAGGACCTTCTGCTCACAAGACGGAGTCTTAACCCCTGAACCATCTCTCCAACCATATTGCCTCCTTTTAAAAGACATGTTTTTCAAGTATCTAAATATGATAAAATAGAAGGAGACTGTAGCAGTTAGCCTGCATGGTTGCTGATAAAATCACAATCAAACAGCTTAAGGTTATTCTCCTAAGATCATCCAGTTACAATTCTCAGTCCAGCTTGACAGGAGAGCTCATACTAACACCAGGGTGGAGGGAACTGGCCATATCATCTCTATATAATGGCTGAGAGAGAAACAATCCTTACTTTCAAGACCAGCATGTCTGGCCAAGTGTACACAAGGATGCCAACTTTCTTAACCAGCTCTCTGTATTTTATTCCAGGGCCTAGTCCCAGCCACCATAGGCTGGACCTTCCCCGTCAGCTAGACAATCTCCTCCTACAAGTTTGCTGTGGGCTCAACTCAGCCACTAATTCTCTACAAATGTGCCTAGAACTCAAACCCTCAACTCTCAAGTTGACACCTGTGCCTAACTATGACATGCATCAACAAGGAATATGAGATATATTCTCATATATAATACTTTCGGATGAGAAAGAAGTATGCTTAGTAAAGTAAAACTTGTTCCAAAAGAAACTTAGAAAGCTAAAGTATGTTGTAGAAAACTGAGCCTCAGAAACATACCTGCTAAGAACTGAGCATTATATTTTAGAAAGTATTCAAATGTTTTTCATCTCAAAAACATACCTACTAAAAGCTGAGCTTTATATTTTAGAAAGTACTTGAGTGTTTTTCAACTGTCTCCATAAATTTTCTCATTAATTGCCAGTATAATATAGATAACAATTTGCATGTTGTCTTCTATATTAAGAACTAATGTATCTTGATTAGACAAAGATTTGGTTATACCCTCAAGGCTTATAAAAATCCTAATTCCTAACAGACTAATTATTTGCTTCATGGGACAAGACAATATTACTAGAAGATCTCAATACAATTCTATAGATTATAACTAATGTCAAACTGGCCTGAAATTAAAAATTACTTACCATTGCCTTCTCCTCACTAGGCCGGACAATACAGGTCACATGTAAATGTTATGTCCTATACAGAGAGCAAAATCATAGCAGGTCTGGATCATTATCTCTAATAGATTTAATAGATCTAATGGATCTAGAAGATTCTTTCTTAATGATTAGGCAGTTTTAGAGCAGCCATGCTGGGATTGTCTCTAAAGGACTTGGAAGATCATCCCCCTCTGCTGGGATTACCCTGAAGGAACACACCCTTTGCCAGCTTCCCCCAACCTTCTGTCCATGAAAGAATATGGAGATTAGTGTTCCATTGTAGCTGTGCCCTATCATGAGGTGGGCACAAGATCAACTATATTTGGCTCCAATATGAACACACCAATGAGATGTAAAGGACCAAAAGCTCCAATCAGGCTTGTAGAAACTGGAACTAATCAAGGAGGAAAAGCCATTTTTCTCCAGGTATATAAATATACCTGACCCTGGCAACCATCTTTGGCGCCTGCCCCTCACTCCACATCTGTGAGCTTTTTTCCAGCTCCTTGCCCCTCATGGATTCCATGCCTGGAGTCCATGAGTTCTCCAGGGTGCACTGTCCCTCATAGCATTCCACATCTGGAGTCCATGAGTTCCATTCTTTCTCTCCTTTAATAAACTCTGTTTTAACTTCACACATGTTCTGGTTTCAATCTTCAGCTCCTGAACACGTGAACCTGGGCAGATAAGACCCCAGGAGAAGGACCTTGCAGCAATAGCTCTGCCAAGTAGCTCTCTCTCTCATCTGAAGACTGCTCTCCTGCCTACCACTTGGCCTCGTCGACGCCAGATCCTAGGAATGAACCTTCCTAGCTAGTGGGACACTGACTACATGTGGCCTCTACATGCACCAAACTGTGATGTTCGGTCAACGAGGAACCGAATGTAAGTTCCTGAAAAGAAGCTGCTGAGCTTGTAGGGCTGGTTGACTTGACTGGAGCTCTAATGAAGTGCAGAGACCTGGAATGTTGCAAGTCCAAAGCCAGACTATCTTGGGCCCATCTTAGCCCCTAATTGCCATTTAGTGCATCCTCTGTATGCAACTTAACATCCTGGTGACTACTCTCTGTGAAACAAACACACTCCCTGGTTTCCACCAACCAGGAGGCTAAGAATGTTATTGGATAAGCTAAACCAGATAATTAACAAGCTCACTGTAGCCTCTTCCCTACCCTCCTAAATACAATAGCTTATGCTCCTTGATCAAACCCTTGATTATGATATTTTTAGTCCCTGCATGTGGACGCTGCCTTCTTAACCCTCTTGTCAGTCTTGTCTCTCTCAGGTTAAGGCCCATCAAACTGCGAATTCTTGATGCTCCTCTTCACCATGGGGTACCTGGACGAGAATCTATCACTCCACACTGTAACTGGGTCACTGTTGCCAGCATCAGTGAGCCTATTGCCTGAAAGGTTATTAGACTCACCTTCTCTCTTGAACCTTCTCCTCCTCTCTCTCCCTAAAATCTAATACCTAAGAGGCAGGAATCCAACCTTGATTTACCAATGAAGAAACTGGGCCTCTGGGAGCTCACCTCTCTTCCTTTGTTGTCACAGCTGTTGAGCAACAATCCTGAATCTATACAAAGGCCAGATCATGGTGAAATAGATCTTATAAAAGGCTTACTTCTTGCAGCTCTGGGTCTGTGGCTCTCTTGACCTGCAGAGGAGGCAGGTCAGGGGTCAGAGCCCAGGAGGGAATGTGTTTTGCACCAGTCCAGAGTCTAATTCTAAAGACTAGGTACATTCTCCAAACTGGGGAGTGTGTGGAACAGGCCATCCTAATTTCTTAATTAAAGTGGGCACAGGAGACAAAGACCCATGCAATTGCATTTTGTACAAATGGGGTGCTCCTCCCTTACATGAGTTCCGTGGTCCCTACAAAATGGATCTCTGTTAGAAAAGAGGAGAGGAAAGAGAAAGAGCACAAACCCAGGATTCATCCACTAGGACTGAAGTCTATTCAAGGACCTTTACCATAGGAGTAGCAATTTCCGGGATGGAAATTGCTACTGTTGGGGGTTGGGGTATGAGGTTCATAACAGAGCACGGTGGGAGGCTTTCAATTTGACCAATTAGTTCTGTCCATTCACTTGTTCTTATCAGTTTCTTCAAGATGACCAGCATCTGTTGGATTGTCTGTTTACTTATTAGATGCTATGAACATTATATGGTGAGGCAATTTACTTTCTCTGATTTGCAGTCTGGTGGTTTCTGATCTATCGGCCTCACAGTATTTATTTTGTTTCCATGTATGTGGAATGCAGTTGTGTGCAGGTGCAGTAGGGCACGGGCCTACAGCCTAGCACAGGTGAGGAGGCAGTGCTATGCCCCTTGAGCTATGTTTCCACCTTTCTTTTTTTGTTGTTGTTGTTTTTTTTTTTGTCTTTTTTAAATTCTTTTAATGTTTCATACATGAATACAGTGAATTTATGGTATTTTCACACTTTAATCCCCAATCCTATCCCCCTCCCCTTCCCATTACCATCTTTCTCCTTCCCTTCCAATCTCCCTCCTATTTTCTTGTCTTTTCATATGTGTGGTCCACTGAGTTTTATCTGGGTTGCCTCTGATGGCGTGCACCAGAGTACTTGCTGGAGTGTGAATATCATTGAGGAAGGCCTCCTCCCTCTCCCTACCCCCAAGAGCACTAACCCTCATCAGTCTCTCAAGGAAGTGTGAGGCCTTTTTTTATTATTATTAAAAATTTAATTATACATTTTAAATTTTTTTTACCAGTTCCCTCCCTCCCCCCTCCTCCCCCCAAACCCCCTTCTCCCCTTCCTCTCCCTCCCCATTCCCCAGTGCCTCCCCTCCAATTCCCAGAGAGTCCTTTATTGTGTACGCCTAACTCTCCACTGGGTCCTTCTCTCCGATGACATATAAGGACCCAGTGGCATTTCCATAAGCCCTTTCTCTTGTTCCTCTTAAGCATAGGATCACTACTATGGCTGTCAATCCCTTGCCTCCAGGGATCTCGGTGCCCTTAACAGATGCTAGACTTTATGAGGGTAACAGTGCACTGGACATTGCGCAGGGCATGCAAAGTTCCATTATGATTGCTTTGGCCCCAACTATTGTTGAGAATCTTGCAAATCGTTGCTCCTCCCATCCTTTTGCTCTTACAATCCTACCGCCCCCTCTTCCACAAATGTCCCTGAGCTCCAGGATGGGGAGAGATTAGGCTGGCCTAGCTCTATGTGATTGATTAGAGAAAGTGTGAGGCCTTTTGAGCTATTTCTCCTTCCATGGTAAAATGTTGATAGGGCAAATCCCACTCTGGTACTTGGAAAGACTAGACATATACATAGCTTTAGTGAATTCAAAGATGCAACAGCTCCATCACATCCAAAAAATAGTGTCTGACTGCGCTTGTGACTCACTTCAAGCTCTTACAATCTCGCTACCGCGTCTTCTGCGGTGTTGCCTGAACCTTGGGGGAAAGGAGTGAGAAAGGGGGTCAGCCCTTGATTTTTTTAATTTATTTATTTATTTTGAGGCAGGGTCTCACCCTGTATTGTAATCTGGCCTTGAAGGGACAGTCCTCTGGCCTCCTCCTCTTGAGTGACAGGATTACAGGCATGGATCCTCACACACAGTCTTTCGACACACTTTAATGAAGTGATTATTTAAAAGAGTTTTATGGGTTGTTTGGGGGTGTTTATTTTTCTTATTTTTGTTTGACAGTGTTGAAACATCAAAATATCGTAAAGCATTTTCCCCAGCTCGCTAATTGATACACTCCTGCCTTAATTGCCTGCTGCTTGCTTCTCTCTTTGTTACAGCGAGGCAAGGGTTTCTGTTCTGTTGTTTCTGAGAAACAAATGATGCTGCTTGAATCTCCTTCCATCTGTGCTTCTGCAGAGATGACAGCACACATCCAAATTCCCACAGGTCAGTGGTCTGCACGTGAGATAGAGGATGGAGGCTGGGATAGATGGAGAGGCGGGGAACGGGATCCTGCCCCAGAGCTCCCCTCTTGCTCTGAACTACCTCAGGGGAATTATTAACATTCTCAGCATATAATGAATATCTGTCGTCTGAATCTCTGAAGGATTTTTCTGATGCTGGTAGAAACTGGAGCTCTTACCTTTAGTCATAAAGACTCTAAACTTCTGGTCCTGTTCATCCAGCCATAAACCACAGGCTTTAACCAATTGGCCTCTCACATATTCATAGATCAGAGATGCACTGCGTCTGGAACATGTGAGATTTCTGCCACATGTTCAACATGTGGATGCTTCCCAGAATTCCTTGGTTCCCCACTCCAGCTCTGACCATGCCCCAGTGCCCTTGCATCACACACTGATGTGGTTCTTCCAACCCTGCACAGGGTATGGTATGCATGCTGGTCTTGAGTCCAGGCCAATCCCATCTGGCTATAATCCTGGACTCCTGTAAGGTCCTGGTGTGCTTGGGTCCTAGAGAAGGAAATCAAGGCCCTGTAGCCTTGGAATGTCAGAATTTCAAAAGAGAGAAAACATTAGGACAAAGCATGGTCTTGCCTGTTGTTGCAGTTCGCCTGCATGGTTGCTGATAAATGACCATCACATGGCTTAAGGGAACAAGGGTTTATTCTCTCTAACGATTCCTGGTTACAGTTCTCAGTCCAGCTTGACGGGAGAGCACACACCAACACCAGGGACGAGGGAACTGGCCACACCATCACCACATAAATCCTTACTTGCCAGACCAGCACGTCTGGCCAAGTGAACAGAAGGATGCCCACTCTCTCAACCAGCTCTCCCTGATTTATTCCAGGGCCTAATCCCACACTTCCCCCATCAGCTAGACAATCTCCTGCAGGTTCTCTCTGGGCTCAACTCAACTACTAATTCTCTATAAATGTGCCCAGAGCTCAAATGCTCAACAGTCAAGTTGACACCTGTGCTTAACTATGACACCTGTTCTCTGACCTCCTATTTTCTCCTTCTCCTGCTGCCACCAAGCTCAGGGAACTTCTCTCTTGGGGGGTGGGGGATGGAGGATTTCCTCAACAGCTGGACCAGGATAACCAACCCCAAGTATCTTCTTACTATCTGGGTCTAAACCTTTCCATTCTAAGAAAGAGAATAATTTCTGCTAGGCAGTTTTAGAATAGAAACTTTAGCTAGAATAGTTTTTTTCTAGGCAGTTTTTAGGCAGAGAGCTTGAAAGGTCTTTGAAGGTTACCCACTCTTGCTAAGACTTCCTGCAGGAATTGGCACCAACCACTCACAGAGATGAGGATGCCAAGTCCCCCCCCCCAATCCTTTGTTTATGAAAAAATATGGAGATGAACTCCTCAAATGCAGATGAGTTAAATTTCTCAAAACAAAAAAAGTTCTGTCATGAGGTCCACTAAGCTGAGTCCCCGCTTTCCCCTACATGAAAAGACCAATCAGCCATAGGAGGATTCCAAAAACCCCATTCAGGTTTAGTTTATTTAAGCTAAAATTAACCAATAAGGAAAAGCCACTTTGCCCAGATTTGCCCAAGTTTATAAATACCTGTGACCCAGCCAGCCAACAAATGGTTCCACAAAGTCCTTTCTTTCTCTCCCCTGATAAACTCTGCCTCAATCCTCTGTATGTGCTGTGGTTTCAGTCTTCAGATCCACAACACAAGAACCTGGATGTCATCCCTGCAGCATTTCACCCTGGTAAGCAGGGACCCAGTGATGTGGGTCTGGGGATAAGGGTTCGTTTTCTCCATGAAATAAAGAATTATTGAATGAGAAAAGGGTTGAAAATATTTACATGTATTTTAAAATAGAAAACAAATAGGACCAGAGACTGGAATCCAACCAGCTGGGAAATCCCAGGAAGAGGTAAGTGATTCTGTGATGAGATTAGAATTTAGGGTCCTCAGGGAAACAGTAGGAAGTCTTGAATATTAGGGAGAACGTGTCTAAGTTTTAGAAGTTTAAACAAGAGTATGAAAGAGAGAGTTTTGAAAACTCACAGAGCATGCTGCTTACAAGATTACATTTTGGAAGTTTCATCCTGCTTCTGCTTATGCCTTGCTGAGAGGAAGAAGAAAAGAGAGATGGGGAGGGAGGAAGGCCTGAGACATGGCCTTTGGAGTAGAGAAAGCAGACCCCTTCCATATCTTTGGCCTGCCTCCAGATGGAGCATATTTCCTGGAAGATGGAATCCCACTCAGGTGATTGATCCAGGTGGCCTCACTGTCAGGGTTTAGGTTGAGTGAAGAACACCATGATATACCTACTACAAGGCAAACATCCCCTAAGTGTAGACAAGAGCTTTGAATGTGTGCCCCACAAAGTTCACATGTTGAAAATATAATCCTTAGTAAGACAATCTTGGACTGGTGAGATGGCTCAACAGACAAACAAAGGATTTTTGCCATGGAGTCTAAGGACCTGAGTTCAAATCCAGAGTCCATGTGGTAGAATGCCAGAAGTGATTCCCACAAGTTATCTGACCTCCATAGAAACACCATGGCTTATGCATGCAAACAAACATGCACAATTAGACAATTAAATGTGCACAATTAAAGATGGTTTTTAGAAGTCTGAAAAGATGGTACCTTTAAGGAAATCAGACAGTCTTCATGAATAGGTTGTCATTAGGATGAGTTTGGTCCCTTCCCTTGCTCTCTCTTGCCCATGTGGTGCCTTTGGTCCTGTTAAGAGGCAACAAGAATCCTCCACCAAATGCAACATCTCCAGTCTGCTGAACTCTAAGCCAAATAAAGCTCCGCTCCTTATAAATTACCCAACTGATGCTATTCTGCCACAGCAGCCCCAACCAGGCTGGGGACAGCAGTCACCGTCTAATTAATGTGATATATATCTACTGCACACGTGAAAGACATGCACATTAGGCTTAACGAATTTTCCATACCAAAGCAAGAGAGATGGTCTTCTTTCCCCATCAGGCCCCATGTGGAGAGATACATTTGCTCAAAGAAGAAAATTGACAAACTAGCACAATCTCAACAAAAAGCAACCTAGAAGTTGGCTGACTCAAAATAACAAGGTAAGGAATTTAGCTTAGAAGCTCAGAAGAAGGTCTGCGTGTAGAAGAGAAGGCTAAACACACATTATAACTGAACTTGGCTAGTGGAAGATAATGTGGAAAAGAGAATAGGGTCATTCTGGGTCATTGTGGCAAGCGGAGCTGGTTTCAGTAGAGAGAGATAAAAGAACATGTTAAGCACCGGAACTCTTCAAATCGGAAGATCACATTCCTGTCCGTCCTAGGCGTCCGGGCGGAGGCGGGAGAAAGCAGAGGACTTGCTTAGTGTGCTCTGAGAGAACTCAGGCAGTGGACCTGAGTTCTAACAAAATCAAGCCCTTTCTGCAGTCTGAGCAATCCTGAAGTCCCCATGCTGAGGCTCAGGGCAGAGAGAAGAGGGAGGGTGGGAGGGTGGGGTCTAGAACCCAGATCAAAGCAGGTGACAGTGCTCACCAGCCTGAGCATCAGCGATGCAAGAATGATGTCCTCTTTCGATCTGTCCTGTGTCAGTTATGAGTCTCAGCGACACGTTGTCGACCATGTGTTCTCAGGCATGATACAGGAGGAGAAACAATGTTATTTGTATTTTTGTATAAGCACTGGAGTCCCGGTGTAGTAGAGCCGTTGGAGTTCCAGTACTTGGAGACTATGACGGAAAAACTGAAAGTTCAAGCTCAGCCTGGGGGATATAATGAGACCTTCTCTTAAAAGCAGAACATGAGAGACCAGAGGATGACTCAACGGGTAAAGGGAGCTGCATGGAAACCTGGGGGTCTGTAGTCCATTCTCTCAAGTCCACAAGGTGGAAGGAAGGACAACTTCCAGCATTCTGGAGGTTGAGGCAGGAGGATAGTGAGCTAGAAACATGAAGATACTGCCTTGTAAACACAAAATTAATTCATTTCTTTTTGGAATTGACAAACTTATCAGCCAAAACACAGAGGTCTTGACAAGGCACTAAATGCCTCCAACACACAGCTCAAATTGCAAACATTCTAGAAGTTTGGCCAGAAATTGAAAAGTCTGTTGATAAGTCATTTTACAACTTGAAGAGCTGGGGAGATGGGTCAGTGGTTAAAGCTCTTTCTGCACAAATCAAAGGACTGAAGTTCAAGTCCTCAGATTCCTTATAAATGCTGAGTGTCCCATCTGTAATTCCACTCTAGGAAGGCAGAGACTGGGACGCTCCGGGGCAAGCTGACTAGCCAAAGGAGTCCTACTGATAAACTCTGGGTTTGATTAGAGACCTGCTTCTAATCAGAGAAAAGCAATAGAGAATGATTCCCAATATCAACCTTGAGCCTGCGCATGCACACACACACATATGCACACACACACATACATACACACACACACACACACACACACACACACACACACTGAAAATGAAAAAGAAAAAAACTTTAAATAAAAGTAATAAAATGGAGGTACAGCTCAGTGTAGAGTGCTTGCCTCGCATATGTAAGGTACTGGGTTCAATGTCTAGAACTGCAAAAGGAAAACTAAAACCAAAACAAGACTCACAAATGGTACCCACTACAGAATAGGATTTTGGTTGATTCTTTGTCCTTATTTTGGTGAGTGTGTGTGTGTGTGTGTGTGTGTGTGTGTGTGTGTGTGTGTAGAAGAGGGCACTTGAGTGTGTGGATGGAATGTGGCATTCCAAAGGTGACATTAGTAATCATCTTGGATTGCTTTTGTGGGGGGCTTTTGAGAAGCCCCCACATACCTCGGAATGATCAGGAATGCAAAGTCACACCAAAACCAGCACATAATATACAAGGGAGATGTATTATCAAGCAAATAAGAGGACAGATAGGACAGCAAACAGGCAAGCAGTAAGTTTCATGGCAAATTTATTGGCAAGTAGCCAGGAGGACAAATAGGCAAGCGACACGCAGCATAGCTGTATCTAAAGAGCAGACAGAGAGTCAGAAACAGAGAAAAAGAGACAGAGAGAGAGAGGCAGAGAGAAGCAGAGAGAGACAGAAAAGCAGAGACGGACAGAGAAACAAAGAGAGAGACAGAGAGATGGAGAGAAGCAAAGAGACAGAGATAGAGAGCCAGAAAGACTGAGACAGAGAGGCAGAGAGAGAGGCAGAGAGACAGAGAGATGCAGAGAGACAGAGAGGGGCCCAGAGAGAGCCAAGATCTAGTTTGGGGGTGTCTCATTAGGCATGGTCATGGACTGAGATGAGAAGGGGGATTGTCTCAGGGTGGTGAAAGTCCTTGGACAAATGTGCCCGTCTGTCTTGTTGCAGGTGGACTGGGGCTGAGGAGCAGCTGCAGACAGGCTGGGGGCTATGGAGCTGCCGGCAGGATGGGGCTGCAGCATGGCTCTACTATGAACAGAAAATTCTAAGGCCTTGTTAAGGCTGCGGGGGCCCTCTCCACAGGAGGCGCCTCACTTCCTAACTCTTGGCAGCCTTTCCCAGGCCACGTGGGGACAGCCTTCATCTGCTGCCTCTTCCAAGAAGCCACTGTCCCTCCTCCCTCGGCCAGCCGCAGCCGGGGTACTGCTCCCACAGGTCACAGTGGGTCCTCTCCTGACTGGGCCAGGGCAGTAAAGGGGGTCTCCTCCTCCTGTCGCACCTCTGCTTTCCACAAGGCAGGATTGCCTCGAGTCTGTCGGCTGAGACTTTCCGCACTTTTCCTGGGAGGAATCCATACAGGCTGGGGGCGAGGGGTTTGAGGGTGTGGATGTTACTTTTCCTCCTTTCTGTTCTAGCCTGAGTGTCCTGCTGCTGCCAAAAACGCTTTTCCCTAATTACCACATGTGTGAGCCGCAGCTGCTATTTTGCTCCCCCCCCCCCCACTAGCTGCAGCTGAGGGATGGCTGGTTTCAAGACGCACCCTGTTTAAAAAAAAAAAAAAAGGAAGATGAGCTTTGAAAGACGAGCTTCTGAGAGGGCAGAATCTTCTTCCAAATGCGCTCGCCTTCTTCTGAGGCACTTGATCCTGGTCTATGGCTCCATCACCACCACCACCACCATCCCCGTCAGCCACTCCACAAGTCAGTCAGCCGAAATCCTATATCCAATCAGTAGCCAAGTGCTGTCAATCAATTGCGTCTCTACCCTCCATCCAACATGCGCTCTCCTCCGAGTTCTGCGAGGGTGTTCGTGGATTCAGGCTCTGGCCTCTCAGGTGCGTGTGACTGCAGGCGCGTCCTCGCAGGTCTGTCTGCTGTGATTTCCCCTGAGCAATCTGCTTCCCCTTCAGCTCTGACGCCTCTTTGCGCCTTTGGAAAATCAGATTCTAAGCCTCTGAAAATGCAGTTTTTCCAGATCCTGCCCATGGCTTTCAGACCCACACTTGGATGGTGGGCATTTTCTGCACAGACATTCGTACAGGTGACTGGTGCAAGTGATGTCCCTGGTCCTCGGAGGACACTGTGCTTGAACCCAGATGCCCCTTTCACACATGCCAGGGACTGCTCCAACTACCTACTCAGAAAAGCCCTCTGGTTTGATTTTATTATATTATATTTTATTGTGTGTGTGTCTGTGTATGTGTGTGAATCAGAGGGCACTGGGTGACTTCAGGAATCACCTTCGATTGTTCTACCTCCTTATTGTTTTGCTCTGGGGTTTCCCAGGCTCCCCCTCCCAGGGCCAGAAGTACAGACCTCTGCCATTTCCATCTGGTGTTTTTATGTGGGGTGCGGGAAACAAACTCAGGTCCTTCTGCTTGTGAAATGTTCTTCTTCAGACTTTGCACCCAGTCTAACCTAAGGAGGATGCTGTGTAGCAATTTGAACCAATCCCATCAGAAGGTTCCTGAAACCAACAAGATTCACAAGTGGGCTCACCCCAAGGTGGGAATAAACAGCAAGCACCTTCAAGGGGAGGAGATGCTCTGATGAGACAAGCAGGCTAAAGGAGGTTCTGAGCAGTCCTGCAGTTAGGAGAACAGTCTCCTAGGCTACATGATTCAGAGACCTCCAGGGCTCTAGTGAGTCCCACCCATGCTGGGGTGGGCTTTCTGGTGATGTAACTGCTTTCGAGCTGCTCCTGTAAGTAACCCAAATAAACTCACTGATTCATCAAGTTAGACCTCGGTGTAATCATTACTTTGGTCTGTTGCTGAATTCCTAACTGGACAGGAAACACGTCACACAACAACAGCAAAGAGGGAAAAAAAGATATATATTTCTATAGCAGTTACTCTTTTCTGCTGCTGTGAGTAAACACTCAAACTCAAACAACTTAAAGGAGAAAGGGAGATTCATTCAGCATTCAGTTCCAAAGGAGAGATATAGCTCAATATGGCAGGAAAGGTATGACTGGCTGGCAGAAGTTGAAGGCACCTGGAGTCACATCCATCAAAGAAGCTGAGAGCTGCAAATTGCAAGAGCAGACTTCTCCCGAAAGCAGAATAGGACAATCAACCTCAAGGCCCACCCTGTCACATGCCTTCCTCCAGCAAGGCTCTACCTCCTAAAGGGGCCATGACTTTCCCAAACAACTAAAGATTCAAACACATGAGCCTGGGAGGGACAACTCACATTTCAAACCATGACAATAAATATATTATTATATCACATCTGTTATGTACAGTATATACTATTACATATATAGGTCAGTGGGCAGTGGGCTGGACTTGCATCAGCATGCATGTGTGCAATCTCTCTCTCCTGCTCTCTCTCTGTCTCTCTCTCTCTCTCCCTCTTTCTCTATGTCCCTGTCTCTCAAATTTTTTAAACCAAATGCAGACATTTTTGTATTAATGATACGCTCATTCAGAAGGAATAAACCTGGAAAGTGAGATAGTCTGAAAGGAAATGAGTATTAAATTCTTCACGCATGGGGTCCAGTGGAGAGAGAGGAATAAGTTCCATTCTTAACTATGTCAATAGAAATAATACACAGTTGATCACACACACAGTATTAAATGCAGAAACACTAGACACAGTCTCACTACAGTCAGATATAAGACAAGTATGTCCACTGCCACGACCCTTACTTCACGCCTTAGCACTGACCAGCATAATCAGAGATGGAAGCACAATAGTAAAACAGAATTTTATGTCAGTAGAATACAATCCAATCTCCCCAGAGAAAAATAGCAAATATGAAAACAAACACAACACGGAAACCAGGACATACAACAGCAGAAATAATTTTGCATCTCAGGACAGAAACAAAAAGAATTCCCAATAGGTCAAGCTTAATATTTAAAATGAAACTCTCACAATGGAATAAACAACCAAATGTTCACCAATGGATGTTGTAGATATATTTGAATTCAAAGAATAGAGAAAACCTGTGAAAAATAGTGCAGGCAAATAGGAAGCAAAAGAAAGCCAGGAAAATAATACTGGGCAAAAATGAAATTCTATACACAAATAAAAAAGTTATACATGGATCAAAACAAAGTGCAGAATAAGAAAATATAATTGTGGATATTTATGTATTTATATTGTAATTTTAAAAATCTGTAAAAGTTATGACTGGTAAATTACTAGAAAAATATGTGAATCAAACATTATAGTTGAGAACTTAATACTGTCTCAAGAACTGAGAGAGAAATCAAAGAAAAGTAGAAAAAAACATTTAAGTGAAATTTTTAATAGAATGGACTTGGTGCCCCATAATTATAGAATATGCATTTTAACTAAAATCTAGGCCACATGAAAGCATCAATAAACTGTGAGAATTTATTCATAATCACCAAGGATATGGTCTCTGACTATAGTGCACAACATCAGAAATTAATGACAAAAACTTAGTTTTGAAATCCCATGAATTAAGAAGTAAGAATATATATTACTAATAAAATTGGGTTCACAAAGCCAGAAATGAAATTTATAAGTTCTTAAAAGCTCAGTAAGAGTCAAAAATTGTGTAGGAACAGTTAAAACAGACTTTTCAGCTATCTGTCAGTGTATCAAAAACATAGATATTTAACCAACCAAACATTAAATTCAAGAAATTGTAGGAATTAGAACAAATAAAAAAGAAAATGAAAGAAAGAAGATATATCAGCAATGGCAAAAAATGGAACAGATATTCTAAAAATTAATATTTTATAAAACTAAAAACTATGATAGCTGCTTGAAAAAATTAGTAATGAGGGGCTGGAGAGGTGGCTCAGGGGTTAAGCCTCTGCCTTGCAGGCAGAAGGTCCCGAGTTCAGATCCTAGACCCCACGTATAGACACCAGGCGGAAACAGGGGCGGCCTGCGTTTCTGGACCTGGTAGGGCAGAGCCTGTGAATCCCGGGGCAGAGTAAACAAGGAGGTGGAGGCGGTCCATGGTGGTTCCTGAATTCGCCCGTGGTTCTACACATACATACACACACGCGCACAGATGCATACATGCACAACTGAATAAAAAAATAATAAAAAAAATTAGTAATGAGGCTAGAGAGATGGTTCAGAGGTTAAGACTCTGCCTCATAAGCAGAAGGTCCTGAGTTTGGTTCCCAGGTCCATGTAAAAAAAAAACCAGGTTCAAATGGTGGCAGCACGCACTTCTGGCCCTGGTTGGCAGAACCTGGGAAATCCCAGAGCATAGCAAAAAGGAGGTAGAAGCAATCCAGCATGATTCCCGAAGTCACCCTTGGTTCTCCACAAGAACACACAATGCACACACACACACACACACACACACACACACACACACATACACACACACAAAACAAAGTTAGAATTATAAAAAAGAAGTGTAATTCTTTTAAAAAAAGAAAAATTAATAGTGAAGCATTTTGACAATACTAATCAAAAAAGTAAGATTAAAATAAGCTAACTATTGTATAGAATAGGAAATATCTGTAGACACAATATGACAAAATGATAACAAAAAATCTACCATATTAATAAATTTGAAGTGTCAAGAAAAATACAGTTCTTGGCAGGAATAGACCATGACTTTGAAAAAGTGAACATTCATCCCCCTACCCAGACTCCTGCATCAGGAGAAAACAAGCTTACCTGTCAATCTTATGCCCTCAGTTTAATCTCTAGGAGGTCACCCAGTTCCACTTTGGTCCCAGAATGGTCCATAACTCACAGCCCAGAGCCCAGGACCAAGTCCTATTATATATTGCACTCTGTTGCAGTTCACCTGCATGGTTGCTGATAAATCACCATCAAACGGCTTAAGAGAACAAGGAGTTTATTTTCTTACTGATTGTCTAGTTACAATCAGTCTAGCTTGACAGGAGAGCATGCACCAACACCAGGGACAAGGGAACTGGCCACACCATCTCTACATAATGGTTGAGAGAGGGATGATCCTTACTTGCCAGACCAGCATGTCTGGCCAGGTATACACAAGGATACCAACTTTCTCAATCAGTTCTCTGTATTTTATTCCAGGATCTAATCCCACCCACCTGGGCCTTCCTCATCAGCCAGACAATCTCCTGCAGATTTGCTCTGGGCTTAACCCAATCACTAATTCTCCACAAATATGTCTAAAGCTTAAACCTCAACTGTCAAGTTGACACTTGCCTAACGATGACACTTGCCTAACCCTTCCATGCATCTGAGGAGGGATGGATAAAGGAAAGGATGGGGGGAAGGATGGAGATAATGATGAAGGGAAATATGGAGGAAGGATGGAGAGAAGGATGGAGGGAAAGATGGAGGAAGGATGGAGAGGAGGATGGAGGGAATGATGAAGAGAAAGATGGAGGAAGCATTGAGAGAAGGATGGAGTGAAAGATGGAGAAAGAATGGAGAGAAGGATGGGAGAAAGAGAGAGGAAAGATGGAGAGAAGGATGGAGAAAAGGATGGAGGGATGAAGGAGGAAGGATGGAGGGATGAAGGAGGAAAGATGGAGGAAGGATGGAGAGAAGGATGGAGGGAAAGATGGAGGAAGGATGTAGAGATGGATGGAGGGAAAGACAGAGGAAGGATACTACTCAGGGACAGATGAAGGTGAAGGCATAGGTAGATCACGTGCCTTCTCCGATGCAGCACCCTCCCAGCACCTCTGTGTGTTCACCAATCTGGAAACTCTCCCATCTATGACTTGGGGGTCTATGGAGTTCTCCTTGTGCTGGTATGGTCAGATCTTCAGTCATAGGTATGTGTGACCTCCAGCTACTTCCTGGAGGTTAGGAGTTGAAGCTGGACTTGCCAACACTAGTCACATTCTTGTTCTAGCTTCCTTCCTAAAGTTGTGTGGAAACTCACCAAAAGTCTCCTCGTTAGGAATGATTGAATATGTGTACTTGAAGTCTTAGCTGAAGCCATAAGACAAGAAAGGGACATAAGAGCAATTGAAATCGGCAAGGAAGAAGTCAAACTATCCCTATTTGCAGATGACATGATCTTATATCTGAGTGATCCCAAAAACTCCAACAGGAAGCTCCTGGAACTAATTGAGAAGTTCAGCAGGGTGGCAGGACACAAAATAAATGTGCAAAAATCAGTGGCCTTCCTATATGCCCAGAATGAAAGAAGTGAAAAAGCCTTGAGAGAAACAATCCCATTTACTATAGCCCCTAAAAAAATACAATACCTTGGTATAAACCTAACCAAGGAGGTAAAAGACCTTTACAATGAAAACTTTAAAACCCTAAAGAAAGAAATAGCAGAAGACACCAGAAGGTGGAAAGACCTCCCATGTTCCTGGATTGGCAGAATCAACATCGTAAAAATGACCATCCTACCAAAGGCAATATACAAATTCAATGCTATACCAATTAAAATCCCAAAGCAATTCTTTAAAGTGGTTGACCAAACAATCTCAAAATTCATATGGAGGCACAAAAGACTCAGGATAGCAATGACAATCAATCCTGAGTAACAAAAACACTGCTGGAGGTATCACCATACCAAACCTTAGTCTATACTACAAATCCATAGTTATAAAAACAGCCTGGGCTCCCTTTTCACCCCACCCCGCTCCACCGGTCGGGACGCGCGCGCACGGTCCAGCCGGGCCTCACCCCGCGCCCTAGGTAAGTCCCCATTCGGGCCCCGCCCACCAGGACCCCAGGCCAAATAATTCAGTTTAGTGAAATTGAGAGATCTTAAGAGTTAAAATGACAATGCCAAAGTCAAAGTGCAAATCCTTGAGAAGCAACACTCAAGTAAACAAATTTCCCACTGAAGAAATTAATCCCATAATGTTAGACTCCAACAAGAACAAACCCGCGGAAAAAGGCCAAGAAAGCCTCACCAAGGATAAGGTCTTTCAAAATATGATCATTACCATGTTCAATACTATAAAACAGGAAATCCAGGAGGAATTACATAATCGAATCAATCGCTTTGAAGAGGAACACAACAGACATCTGGAGGAGTTGAGAAAAACAGTGCAAGAAACAAAAAGTGGCATAGAGCAGTTAAAACAAACTCAAGCAGAGTTTAAAACTGAGCTAAAAGACAAGGTATCTTCAACCCAGAACGCCACAGAGAGTCTTACCAACAGAACTAACGAAGCAGAAAACAGAATTTCAGACCGTGAAGATAAAGTGGGAGTACTAACCAGCTCAATGGAAGAGGTTGTTAAAGCCAAAAAGATACTTGAGAGAAATATCCAAGAGATATGGGACACCCTGAAGAAGCCTAACATGCGTATTCATGGAATACCAGAGCAAGAATCTCAAAATACCACCCCTGAGAAAATTTTTCAAACGATCATCAAGGAAAACTTTCCTCATCTAAAAAAAAAGAGGCCCATCCATATACAAGAGGCATTCCGCATCCCAGATACGACCAAAATAGAAGCACGCCACAGCAAATAATAGTTAAAACACTCCACATTCAAGATAAAGAACTGGTGCTGAGAGCTTCAAGGGAGAAAAAACAAGTCACTTTTAAAGGTAAACCTATTAAAATAACAAATGACTTCTCAGTCGAAACAGTAAAAGCAAGAAGAGCTTGGAGAGACATACTTCAAGTATTGAATGAGCAAAAATGTCAACCCAGGCTGATTTACCCTGCAAAACTATCAGTCATGATTGAGGGAGGAAGGAAAATTTTCCAGCACAAAGACAACGAGAAGGGATACATGTCCACCAAACCAAGCCTTCAAAAAATACTAGAAATGATACTCAAGCGTGAAGAAAAAAACAGGCATATACAGGAGAACAGAAGGCAAATATAACACCATTAAAAGCGAAGCAATATACTTATAAAAGCTACTAAACATAATAAATGTCTGGAATTAATAGTTTCTCCATTATAACACTAAATGTTAATGGACTTAATTCACCGATCAAGAGACACAGATTACAAACTTGGATTAAAAATCACAATCCATCAATCTGCTGCCTGCAGGAAACCCATCTCACCACAAAAGATAGGCACGCTCTAAAACTAAAAGGCTGGTCAACAATTCTACAAGCAAATGGAAGCAGAAAACAGGAAGGGGTAGCCATTATGCTATCAGACAAAGTGGATTTCAAACCAAAGAAAATTATAAGAGACACGGATGGATACTACATTTTAGTCACAGGTACAATTCACCAGGAAGATTTCACAATACTGAACATATATGCACCCAATACAGGCCCCTCCACATTCATTAAGAAAACCCTACAGCGTCTAAAGCAAGAAATCAACCCCCAAACGATAATTCCTGGGGATTTCAACACTGCCCTCTCAACATGGGATAGATCAACAGGTCAAAAGCTTAACAGAGACACTTTGGAACTTAATCAAACCCTGAAAGAAATGGACCTTACAGATCTCTATCGAACTTTTCACCCACGCACCAAAGAATACACATTTTTCTCAGCAGCACACGGAACTTTCTCCAACATAGATCACATATTGGGCCACAAAATGAATCTACACATATACAAGAAAGTTGAAATTCTAACCTGTGCCCTATCAGACCACCACGGCCTAAAGCTGGACATCCACAACACAAAAAACAAGAGAAAATACACTAACTCCTGGAAACTTAACACTATAATGCTGAATGAGAACTGGATTCAGGAAGAAATTAAAAAGGAAATTCAAGATTTCCTGAAAGTGAATGATAACGAAAATACAACTTACCAAAATCTCTGGGACACAATGAAAGCTGTTCTAAGAGGTAAGTTCATAGCTCTTAATGCCTACATCAAAAAAATGGAAACATCAGAAATAAACAACTTAACAATGCAGCTTAAAGCTTTAGAGAACCTAGAGCAATCTGATCCCAAAAGCAGTAGAAGAGAGGAGATTAGCAAAATAAGGGGAGAAATATCTGAAATCGAGATTAAGAAAACAATAGAAAAAATCAACCAATCAAAAAGGTGGTTCTTTGAAAAAATCAACAAGATTGATACACCCCTAGCTAAACTAACCAAAAGCAAAAGAGAGAAAACCCAAATTAACAAAATTAGAAATGAACATGGAGTTATCACTACTGATACCCAAGAAATCCAGAGAATTATAACATCATATTTCAAAAACTTATACTCTGTGAAGTTTGACAACACAAAAGAGATGGATGAATTTCTAAGTAAACACAACTTACCTAAATTGAATCAGGAAGTTGTGAATTATTTAAATAGTCCTATGACCTATGAGGAAATTGAGGAACTAATCTCAAATCTTCCCACTAAAAAATGTCCTGGACCAGATGGATTCAGCACAGAGTTCTACCAGACATTTAAGGAGTTAATAACACCAATACTCCTTAAACTGTTCCATCAAATAGCAAAGGAAGGAACACTACCAAATTCCTTCTATGAAGCTAATATCGTTTTAATCCCAAAAGCTAATAAAGATTCACTTAAAAAAGAAAACTATAGGCCGATCTCTCTGATGAACACAGACGCAAAGATTCTCAACAAAGTCTTAGCAAATCAGATTCAAAAACATATTAAAAAGATTATTCATGGGGACCAAGTAGGCTTCATCCCCGGCACACAAGGTTGGTTCAACATACGCAAATCAATGAATGTAATTCATCATGTAAACCAGCCCAAAGTCCAAGACCACATGATACTCTCGATAGATGCACAAAAAGCTTTTGACAAGATCCAACAGCCTTTTATGATCAAAACGCTAGAGACAGTGGGAATGGAAGGAATCTTAATCAATATAATAAAAGCTATATACAACAAGCCCATAGCAAGGATTATGCTCAATGGGGAACAATTGGAATCATTCCCACTTCAATCAGGAACTAGACAAGACTGTCCACTCTCACCACTTCTATTCAATATTGTACTTGAAGTCTTAGCTGAAGCCATAAGACAAGAAAGGGACATAAGAGCAATTGAAATCGGCAAGGAAGAAGTCAAGCTATCCCTATTTGTAGATGACATGATCCCATACCTGAGTGATCCCAAAAACTCCACCAGGAAGCTCCTGGAACTAATTGAGAAGTTCAGCAGGGTGGCAGGATACAAAATAAATGTGCAAAAATCAGAGGCCTTCCTATATGCCCAGAATGAAAGAAGTGAAAAAGCCTTGAGAGAAACAATCCCATTTACTATAGCCCCTAAAAAAATACAATACCTTGGTATAAACCTAACTAAGGAGGTAAAAGACCTTTACAATGAAAACTTTAAAACCCTAAAGAAAGAAATTGCAGAAGACACCAGAAGGTGGAAAGACCTCCCTTGTTCCTGGATTGGCAGAATCAACATTGTAAAAATGACCATCCTACCAAAGGCAATATACAGATTCAATGCTATACCAATCAAAATCCCAAAGCAATTCTTCAAAGAAGTTGACCAAACAATCTCAAAGTTCATATGGAGGCACAAAAGACCCAGGATAGCAAAAACAATCCTGAGTAACAAAAACACAGCTGGAGGTATTACCATACCAAACCTAAGTCTATACTACAAATCCATAGTTATAAAGACAACCTGGTACTGGCTCGAAAATAGACACACAGATCAATGGATAAGGATTGAAGACCCAGATATAAGCCCACAAACTTACAGCCATTTGGTCTTTGACAAAGGGGCCCAAAGAATCCAATGGAAAAAGAACAGCATCTTCAACAAATGGTGCTGGCAAAACTGGATCTCCACATGCAGAAGATTAAAGCTGGACCCGTACTTGTCACCATGTACAAGACTTAATTCCAAATGGATCAAGGACCTTGATATCAGGCCAGAGACTATAAAAACCATAGTTGAAAGGATAGGGAACTCCCTCGAGCTGATTGGGCTAGGCCAACACTTCCTAAACAGACATCCAATGGCACAGTCACTGCTACCAACTCTCAACAGTTGGGATCTTGTGAAATTAAAGAGCTTCTGTTCAGATAAAGAGATTATAACGCGAGCTCAAAGGCAACCCACAGAATGGGAGAAAATCTTCACTAACCACACATCTGATAGAACTCTGCTGTCCAGAGTGCACAAAGAACTAGAAAACTAAACTCCAAGGAAACCAATGGCCCAATTAAAAAATGGGCCCTGGAACTTAAAAGAAACTTTACCAGGGATGAAATTAAAATGTCTAACAAATATCTGAAAAAATGCTCCACTTTCTTAGCCATCAGAGAAATGCAAATCAAAACTTCCCTGAGATATCATCTCACCACGGTCAGGATGGCAAAAATCCACAATACAAACAACAACAAATGTTGGAGAGGATGTGGAGAGAGGGGAACTCTCCTACATTGCTGGTGGGAATGCAGGCTCATACAGCCACTCTGGCGAGCCGTCTGGAGATTCTTAAAGAAATTAAAGATTGAAATGCCATATGACCCTGCGATTCCACTTTTGGGAATAACCCCCCATACAGCAGAGGTTCACCTCGATAGCACAAGCACGACCATGTTCATAGCAGCACTGTTTACAATAGCAAAGTCATGGAATCAGCCCAAATGTCCAACAGTTGACGAGTGGATAAGGAAAAGGTGGTACATCTATACAATGGAGTACTACTCAGCCATCAAAAATGATGAATTACTGGAATTTGCGGGGAAATGGATGTCATTAGAAACAATTATATTAAGCGAAGTATCCCAGAAAATTAAGCGCCATATGTACTCCCTAATAGGTGGCTCCTAGTACCAAACCCACCCAGCCCACCTAGAGACAGTAATTGCAAGGATTATGACCAGGAGGGATGGGGTAGGAGGGCCACACCAGAAACAAGGAGAGAAGGGACCATGTTACAGCAGGGAAAATAGGCCTCCACCAAGGACCCAAATAAGTAATAGACATCTGATTAAGTTCACAGACTTTTGTTCCTGATCATTTACTACTGAGGGGGTGTGATCTCACTAGAAGAGGAGGGCATATAGTCTGGCAGATAAAAAGTAACCATTTTGCAAATGGGTGATAGACCCCTCCCTTAGTATGGTTTCCCACTTTTATTACATCTACCTTTGAATGTGCTTTTATCACAAGACTCTAACAGCTTTTTGTCTCTGGCCAGGGGGTAACATACAATGCCCACCAGGATGGAGTGAAGGGCATTGCAGGAGCAGCAAAACTGCAAAAGAAAATCAACAAACCACAATCCAGAACTTCAGAGACTCTATATCAACCACCTAGAACTAGGCCAGCTTTATCTCTCCCCATCTTGAAGCTCAGGGAAATTTGTGGAAGAGGGGGCGGTAAGAGTGTAAGAGCAAAAGGATGGGAGGAGCAATGATATATAAGATACTCTATACTAATTAGGGCTGAAGCAATCATAATTGGACTTTGCATGCCCTGCGCATTGTCCAACACACTGTTGACCTCACAAAGTCTAGCATCTGCTAAAGGCACCAAGAGTCTTGGAGGTAAAGGATTGGCAGCCACAGCAGTGTTCCTATACCTAAGGGGAACATGGGAAACGGGTTCAGGGAAAGGCCACTGAGTCCTTGTACGTCATCGGAGAGGAGGGCCCAGAGGAAAATCAGACATGCACAAGAAAGGACTCTCTGGGAATTGGGGCGGGAGGCACTGGGGGATGGGGAGGGAGAGGGGTGGGGAGGGGGAGCAAGGGGTACGGGGGGAGGAGGAGGAAGGGAGGGAACTGGTGTACCTAATAAGTTTGTGTGAGCTGAAATAAAAAAAATAATAATAAAATAAAATAAATAGCCTGGTACTGGCTCCAAAATAGAGAAACAGATCAATGGATAAGGATTGAAGACCCAGATATAAGCCCATAAAATTACAGCCATTTGGTCTTTGACAAAGGGGCCCAAAAAATCCAATGGAAAAAGAACAGCATCTTCAACAAATGGTGCTGGCAAAACTGGATCTCCACATGCAGAAGATTAAAGCTGGACCCATACTTATCACCATGTACAAGACTTAATTTCAAATGGATCAAGGACCTTGATAACAGGCCAGAGTCTATAAAAACCATAGTTGAAAGGATAGGGAACTCCCTCGAGCTGATTGGGCTAGGCCAACAATTCCTAAACAGACATCCAATGGCACAGTCACTACTACCAACTCTCAACAGTTGGGATCTTGTGAAATTAAAGAGCTTCTGTTCAGATATAGAGATTGTCACACGAGCTCAAAGGCAACCCACAGAGTGGGAGAAAATCTTCACTAACCACATATCTGATAGAGCTCTACTGTCCAGAGTGCACAAAGAACTTAGAAAACTAAACACCAAGGAAACCAATGGCCCAATTAAAAAATGGGCCCTGGAACTTAAAAGAAACTTTACCAGGGATGAAATTAAAATGTCTAACAAATATCTTTAAAAATGCTCCAATTCTTTAGCCATCAGGGAAATGCAAATCAAAACTTCCCTGAGATATCATCTCACCCTGGTCAGGATGGCAAAAATCCACAATACAAACAACAACAAATGCTGGAGAGAATGTGGAGAGAGGGGAACTCTCCTACATTGCTGGTGGGAATGCAGGCTCATACAGCCACTCTGGCGAGCTATCTGGAGATTCTTAAAGAAATTAAAGATTGAAATGCCGTATGACCCTGCGATTCCACTTTTGGGAATAATCCCCCATGCAGCAGAGGTTCACCTCGATAGCACAAGCACGACCATGTTCATAGCAGCACTGTTTACAATAGCAAAGTCATGGAATCAACCCAAATGTCCAACAGTTGACGAGTGGATAAGGAAAAGGTGGTACATCTATACAGTGGAGTACTACTCAGCCATCAAAAATGATGAATTACTGGAATTTGCGGGGAAATGGATGTCATTAGAAACAATTATATTAAGTGAAGTATCCCAGACCCAGAAAATTAAGCACCATATATACTCCCTAATAGGTAGCTCCTATTACCAAACCCACCCAGCCCACCTTGAGACATTCATAGGTAAATCTATGTAATACCTACAGTAATTGCAAGGATTATGAACAGGAGGGATGGGGTTGGAGGGCCACACCAGAAACAAGGAGAGAGAAGACCATGTTACAGTAGAGAAAATAGGCCTCCATCAAGAACTTCAAGTAAGTAATGTGACACCTGGTTAAGTTCACAGTCGTTCGTTTCTGATCATTTACAACTGAGGGGGTATGATCTCACCAGAAGGCGAGGGCATATAGTCTGGCAGATAAAAAGTAACCATTTTGCAAATGGGTGATTGACCCCTCCCTCACTGAGGTTTCCTACTTTTATTACATTTACCCTTGAATGTGCTCTTATAACAAGTCTCCAGTTTAATAGCTTTTTGTCTCTGGCCAGGGGGTGACATACAGTGCCCATCACGATGGAGTGAAGGGCATTGCAGGAGCAGCAAAACTGCAAAAGAAAATCAACAAACCACAATCCAGAACTTCAGAGACTCTATATCAACCACCTAGAACTAGGCCAGCTTTATCTCTCCCCATTTTGAAGCTCAGGGCAATTTGCGGAAGAGGGGGCGGTAAGAGTGTAAGAGCAAAAGGATGGGAGGAGCAATGATATGTAAGATACTCTATACTAGTTAGGGCTGAAGCAATCATAATTGGACTTTGCATGCCCTGCGCATTGTCCAACACACTGTTGACCTCACAAAGTCTAGCATCTGCTAAAGTCACCAAGATCCTTGGAGGCAAAGGATTGGCAGCCACAGCAGTGTTCCTATGCTTAAGGGGAACACAGGAAAGGGTTCAGGGAAATGCCACTGGGTCCTTGTACGTCATCAGAGAGGAGGGCCCAGAGGAGAGTCAGGCATGCACAATAAAGGACTCTCTGGGAATTGGGGGGGGAAGCGCTGGGGGATGAGGAGGGAGGGGTGAGGGTAGGGGGAGCAGGGGGTTCGGGGGGAGGAGGAGGGAGGGAGGGAACTGGTGTACCTATTAAGTTTGTATGAGCAGAAATAATAATAAAAATGTATAAAAAAAGAAATTAAACTGGAATTGAACTGAAAAAAAAAGGAATGATTGAATATGGCTTATTACAGAGACCAGCTCCTTCTACCCCAGTTACTTAGCAAGGACCCAGTTACTTTCCAAGGACTTTAGCAGTCCCATGCCCAGAGGACCAGGTCCTATTATATCATAAAATCATGAGATTATGTGGAATTTTTTGTTCCATATTAGCAATTTTTCTGTGTATCTAAGAATTACTGGAAATAAAGTTAGAATGATCAAGTGAACAAATTTCATGTACGACATATAGCTATATAACTATAGCTAATGATAATATTGCACATGGGAATTTTACTTACAGAGTACATTTTAGGTGTCCTTGCTACACACACACATGTGCACACACACACACAAATGAGTATGTGAGTGCTATAGTTATTTTCTTTTTGCTGTGTGATAACACTCAGACTCAAACACAAAGGGACATTTATTTGGTTCCAGAGTAAATATGGTTCATTTATAGCAGAAATTGCACAGTAAAAAAGGCAGAAGCAAGAGATCAGAGATCATGAGGCAAAGAGAGCAAAATCACTTCTAGAAGAAACAGAGCCAGGCTACCTCAAGACCTGTCCTGCGGTGACGTGCCTTCCTCCAGCAAGACTTTACCTCATCAAGGTGCCACACTTTCCCAAGCATTAACACCAGCTAAGGATTCAAACACATGAGCCCATAGGAGGGAGACAACTCATCAAAACTGTGACAGCAAGATAACAAGGATGCTAATTTGCTTGATTATAGTACCCACTTGAGGAGGGTTGAAGAAAAACACTCAATTAAGAAAGCATTGGTTGATGACTCTTTAAAGGGAAGGTGAGGGGGTTGAAGGGATGGGTTAGAGGTGAAAGCCTTTGTCTTGAAAGCAAAGTTCAGATCCCCAGATCCCACATAAAAACATCAGGTAGAAAATGGCAGCAACCTGTACTTCCAGCCCTGGCAGGCAGAGCCTGAGAAACCCTAGAGCAAAGCGACAAGGAGGTAGAGCAATCCAGGATGGTTCCCAAAGTCATCCTAGGGACTCCACAGGCATATCCAATGCCCTCTTCTACACACACCCTCACCTACACATGCAGATAAATAAAAATAAAAAGTGCACATGGGAGGCCATTGTGGTCAGACCCCAGATATGCTGACTGGGAACCTTTGAAACCAAATGCATGACATCCTCACCTAGGTACCTATGAGCTTTGAAACACTGTTGACTGGCCTTCTGCTGCATGGTGTCTGTCCACCCTTCACATTCCAAATCACAAAGAGCCACACCCAACCCCTTCCTTACAAGACAGCTTCATTTCTGTCGGCACCACTCATAATTTTAATAGTTTTTATTCATAAGAGAGAGAGCATGCCCATGTGCCATGCGTACATGTGGAAGTCAGAGAACAAGTTTCAGAAGTCATTCCTCTCCTTCTATCATGTGACCTTTCTGGGGTTGAACTCAGGTGCACCAGGTTTGCAAGCAGGAGCTATCTCGCCAGCCCCCACCATTCCTAAGTTCTAACAAATACTTACTCGTCCGCTTGTCATTTTGATCTATATGAAGACAGCTGCCATGTGAAAACCTTGGGAGCACATTCTTAAGACTGCTCTCCCAAAAGCAATTCTAATGAGCCTGAGATAAATCTACTTTTGGAGTTCTTGATGAGGTTCAGTTCATAGTGTATCAATATATCAAGTTGTACACCTCAAGTCTATTCAATTGATTAATCATACAAGTTACTAGATTTAAATCTACCAAGGAAACACAACATTTTGGTGATTCCTACACTTCCAGGTCCAAGTTGCTGTTTTCAAGCAATGCATCCCTTGGCAAGATCCTTCTCACAGTTAGCCTGTACTGTAGCTGATAAATTTACAAATAAACAGCTTAAGGGAACACGGGGTTTTATTCTGGTTCATGATAGTCCAGTTATAGTTCCTTATCCAACTTGACAGGAAAGCCCACACCAATATCAAAGGCTGAAAGAGCTGGCCACACCATATTTATACATCCACAGGACTGCTGAGAAAGAGACAATCCCTACTTGCCAGACCAGGATGTCTGACCAAGTATACCAAAGGTTACCAACTTTGCCAACCAGTTCCAACCATTCCATACCAACCATGGGCTAGGCCTTCCCCATGAATCAGACAATCTCCTGCAGGTTTGCTTGGGCCTTAACTACTAATTTCTCACAATTGTGCCCAGAGTTTAGAGCCTCTGTTGCCAAGTTGACACCAGTATCTCACTATGACATCACTGTTGGATACTCTCCTTGACAATCCCTTGTATCCCTCACTCCCAGCCAATTTCAAATATGCCGTGCTTCTTCCAGACTGTCTACATTTCCCTCTGCCTGGAGTGTCACCCGGCACCTGCACTGATGGACTCTCATCAGTGGGTTAAACACTCTGGCCTCTTTCAGGGCTGTGGTCCCAGGCTCCCTGCACAGCAAGCTCTGGCATCCAGATTGTTCTCCCCAGGGCGGCATGATTGGCATGATTGCCCCTGCCCTCTGGTGCCCTGGAAACAGACAGAAGGGAAGAGCCAAAGCTCAGGGTCTTTGTCTCTCTCCAGGCAAAGTACAGCCTGGGGTCAAGCCAGCTCTTCTCTGTAGTACACAGCTGCCTGGGGTTTCAGAGCATCCCTTTGGCATGGTGCTGCCCCCTCACACAAGTGCAAGCACTGTAGGCATGGATAGGAGTCTGGAGGGCACCTGCTGAAACTTTCAGGTTCTTGAGTCTCAGAATAAAGAACTAGACCAGGGACACATGATAAATAGACAAGTTACTTCAAAGGAGAAAGGCGCTCTGGAGAGTGCATGTGAGCTTAGAGAGATGGTCCAGGTACTGGGCTCAAAGGCCCTAGCACAGTTTCATGACCTTTTCTAGGTCATTTACATTGTCTTTGCCTCTCCTCACATTGCTCTAACTTGTTCTTTTGCTCGCTCCTTGCTTTAGCGTGAGCAGGTTCCAGTCCACTCTTCTGCCCAACTGGTTTCTTTCATATGTCAATCTCAATGCCTCTTTCTGAGACCCGACACGCAGAAAATTACGGTTTGGACAGTTGCGCTGGGGAGGAGGTGTTAGAAGAAAGGTTTACAAGAGATTGTTCCTAATGTGGGGAGTGGAGTCCAAAGAGCAAGAACAGAGAGACAGGGGAAGCTTGACTCTTGTCACCTACTCTATGCTGGAATAGTGTGGCTGAGGGGGAAGCTAAGCACTCAGGATCTAGCAAAGGTAGAGACATGGCTCAAGCCTCGAGATGGACACTGATTTGGACCAAGAAAACAATTCATAAAAGACTCCCTAAAAAAAAGAGCCTCTGCAAGTCTTGGGGACAGTAGTCACAGACGGTGAGACCCACTTCCTAAGTCTGAGACTCTGGAAGTCAAAACTTGAACTTCAACGTTGGCCTAATAGAAACCCCTTTCCACCAGCCAGAGCGTCTGGATAAGGTCATCGGTATGGAAATGGCTACATGGATCTGATGTTATTCTCCATCCACCTGAAGCTGTAGGTCATTTTCAGATGTCACCCCTAACCCTGGGGCCTCTCGGAGCAATAGGCAATAGTCAGGTCCCCAGGGATCTGTCCAGACTGAGTCAAAGGTTGCCCCACTTTATGAAGCAGTGCTAAATTGAAACACAATGAATGAATGGTTGCTAAGAACTTCTCAAGGTCTAAGAAAATTCTTTGACTTTCTCCATCAACTCTGCACAGTCAGAGTCTTAAATCCCAGCTCCTTCCTCCCCTGACTCTTTCTTTCCAGTTTCTATGTCATTCTGCTGGGAAGTGAATGAACGCTGCCACAAACCTCTAGCTTTCTTTGCACCAGACCACATAAGAATTCTATGGGCAATGGGTTAATTGCACAGACGCTACTTTGCCTGCAACAGATTTATCTCCATCCACAGCCCCCCTCACTCATCTGGCAAAGATCAGAGAGAAGATGAGAAATGGAGAGGGTTCCATGATATCAGGCTTAATTAGCTGCAATCTTATTGCTGAACTGCCAGGTAAATTTCACAGTACAACCATTCCAAGTTCTAGTGTTCATGAGGCAATAACCCGTACATACCTCCTACCTCCTTTCCCTCCACACAGGCAGAAGAGTTAGGAACTAGCCCAGCTGCTGCACTTGGCTTAGAGTCTGGAGACCGTAGAAGTTTGTGCAGGATTGATTGCTCACACTGAAACACAATAGCTGCTTGTCATAGTTAGGTACAGATGCCAACTTGATGGTTGAGGGTTTGCACTCTGGGCACATTTGTAAATAATTAACAGTTGAGTTAAGCCCAGAGCAACCTTCAGAAGATTGTCTAATTGATGAGGCAGACCCAGCCCATGGTGGGTGGGACTAGGCCCTGAACAGGTAAATAGAATACAGAGAGCTGGTTGAGGAAGTTGGCACCCTTGTTTACACTTGGCCAGACATGCTGGTCTGACAGGTAAGGATTATCCCTCTCTCAGGTATTATATGGAGATGGTGGGGCCAGTTCTCTCAGACTTAGTGTGGGGTGTGGGTTCTTCTGCTAAGCTACATAGCAACTGTAATCAGGAATTGTAAAAGAAAATAAGTGCCTGTTCCCTTAAGCCATTTTGTCATGGTTTTATCAGCAACAGCACAGCATATCTGCAACACTACTGTCTCTGGGTTTTCTCCAACATTCACCCCACCGACCCTAGAGGCAAGTTGGCAACCCCTCCCTGGATCCACAGTGAGTGGGCAGCTTGGTAGAGAGGGGCTCTTGGAAAGGCAGCAGTAAGTATAAAGGTGTCTCAAGGATGACGTCAATGTGGCCCTCTTGCTTGGCCTTTTCTGGGTTTCTATTTCCTCTCCTGCAAACCAGGAACATGCTGCCCCCTCAGATACTTCCAGACCTATGATACATAAGATGATGAAAGACACACTTTGCAAACTTAATGGTGAGTTGGTCACAAAGTGTCATTAGGCAAAACCAATTAATTAGCATGAAGCTAAAGTCTCAGGTTAGGTAGATGTGAATGTTAGCCTTCCATACTGTGTTCCCACTTCTATGACTGTGTCGCACTTCAACACAAGCACTTAACCCCACCGACATGGGTGGGGTGCCAATCTCTATTACTCACTGTTGGTGTTCTCGGAAGAACTGTGTTACCCCTCAACTGTTATTTCTGATGCCGGGTCTGTATTATGGTTATATCTTAGTGTCAACCTGACAGTGGCAGACTGTTTAGACCACAGCTGTGGAGAATCAATGGTTGGAGCAGGCCCCTGAACAAGTACTTGCAGGTACTTACTTAATTGATGTGGAAATCCAGACCATAATGGTTGGTACCGTCCAGTGGTGGGAACAGACAATAAGAAGTGCAAAGAGGAAGGACTTGTATTTCCTTATCCTGTGTCAACTAGCTGTTGACTTCTTCGAGCATTGCTGCCTTCTTTGTTGATGCTGCCACTACTGCCTCTGTCTTTGGCCAACTCAGAGCTCCACCCTTTCTACCTTGCCGCTGTTTCGGCTGCCTTTGAAGCTGCTAGGCCTTGCTGATGTTTGCTGTTCATTGCTGATGTCAGAGCCCAGTGTCTTCAACACTCCAGAAAGACAGAGGCTCAAGATCTTCTTGGGATCCTTCAGTTTTGTGAGACATTCCTGTCAAGAACGAAGCAGTTATGGGCAGCTACTTTGATGGCACTATTCTTATTATGACTTTATTTAATAAAGTGTTATATATATGCAGTCTGACTAATACAGTCTTCAACAGGTATTCAACACCTAGTCATTTCTTTAGTGGTTTATAGAGAGAGAGACACAGCAATTCCATGATTAATCTGTAGGGTACTAAGACCATTTGCATGTGAACCTGGGCCATTTAAAAAATAAAAACTAGATGATATTAGGGTCTGGTCAGAATTACATATAAAAATAAAATGAACAACATCCGAGGTCACATTGAATGAATCCTGGCACTACAAGTTCCCATTTTTGAAGTTTCTGTCTCTAAGAGGGAGTAAGGATCCCTACATCACTGGGTTATTACCTAAACAGACAGTAAAACACAAAGTAGGGAAACATCTGACCTTCCCCTACTGTTCTATTTGACTTTCAAAAGAATACACCCCGAGATGTAAAAGTCAACTTGACACCTGTGCCTACCTATGACACCATCCATTCGGATTCTTACTAATTAATGAGGGCAGGTGGACAAATCCAAGGCACAGACCCAGCTCTATGGTGCCATAACAGGCTGTGTCTTGGCCCTTACTGGACACATAATCAGAACTCAGCAGAATTCCATAAGGCCACAGTCACTTGCCACGCACAACATTACAGTGAACTGATTCTCTGATTTCCATTCAAAGAAACTGAAGACAGGAGAAGAAAACCTTGGTGTGTGTGGGGGGTGTAAGCAGGAAGGGAGATCATGCTGTTCAAATTCCCACCCCCATGGCTCAAAAGCACAAGAGAAAAAGAGCTTTCTGCCCAATACTAGCCTGCCATACATGAGGAGAAGCAGAGCCAATGGGGAAAGGGACATAGCCCACGCCTCAGTGGCCACAAATGATCAGCCTACCCACATATGTAAACCACTAAATGTCACCCTGTGCCAACTCAGACAGCCCCAGGCACTGGACAGCCATCCTATGTAAATGAAGTCATCTTCTCAGCCCCCAATACAGCCCTTGGTCTTTCCTCTGCTGCTGCGTAGAACAGCTCTACGTCTACCTCGCAATGGTGCCTTTTGCGTCTGGTAAGGACCCATCTTTCCTCTCTGTGTGTTGAACCCCTACAGAGTTAGCCTGAGCTGAACCTCAGTATCTCTGGGGACCTGGCCTGGTTGCATTATCCCCTTAGGACTCAGGGCCCAGGGGTGTGGAAATGGCCACACAGACATGAGGACCAGCGTTTAGGACCCTAGGACTCATGTAAAGGCCAGGAGGGCATGGAAACCCACCTGTGATCCCAATGCCTCAGAGTCAGAGACTGAATCACTGTCTGAATGAAACCATCGGCTTTGGGTTCAGATGAAAGATCGTGACTCAGTACAGGTGGAAATTGAGAAAGTCGCCTGATGTCAACCTCTGGCATCTACGTGCATGCCTGCATATATGTGTTGACACCCATGCAAACCTGCCTACACACACATACACACACATGTGTGTGTGCTTGCACACAAAGCATAGATCAGTTAACAAGTCATGATGGAGTCTAAGAGCAACAGGCTTAGTTGCTGCCCAGGAAATGGTCAGAAGTTAGGGTCTGGAGGCTACAGCAGATCGTGGTCCTGGAATCAGCTACTGCCCTGCCCATCATCCCTTCACCCACCCCTAAAGTTCTCCCTACACCAGGTTCTAGAAGCTTCTCTTCCATGGGACAGGCAAGAGGACCTGCGTCTCGAGGCACAGTCCTGCAGACAGGCGTGGAATCTCCATCCCTGGCAACAGGTAGACCTCCAACCCAGGAACCGTCTTCTGCTCACCCACAGGCAAGACAGGGGAGAAGTCAGTCGGCCTTAGCTGCCAATTAGGAGCAGCAAGAGCTGAAACCAGGTCAGGAAAGTTGACAGCAGCCACCTAAGGTCCTCCCAACCCCTCCTGCTCAGAAGTCTCTCCATCCGGGAGGACCCTCCATACACCTAGCAGAGGGAAGGTCCATACAATGGAGAGATAAAAGGCAGCTCAAAGGTATTCCCTCCAGGAATAAAGGCAGCTGAAGAGGAATGAAAGGAAATCTTCTTCTTTTCATCGCAGCAGTTATTCCTTCTCGTGCACATCATTGTGTCTGAAAGGTCACTCTTCGAGGCTGATGGCTTTGCGCAGAATGCGCTTTCTTTCTAACCCTCGGTTATGGATTCTGCCTGTCACAAGATGGGGAGGCTGATGTGGCAGCTCCGCATAAAATCTTAAATTGTGACCATGTGAATCTGTAAAATAAAACTAACCTGTGCTCTGAGATTCTAGGCTTTTGAAAAATTGAATTCATGGTTTTTCTGCTTTCAAATGTCCTTTTCCAAAGATGGCTTTTCAAAAGAACTAGTGAGAGGCTTTTTCGCCCAGAACAGTTCAGTAAGTAAGCAGTGGTTTTTGACTTACCCTGTATCTCTCCATCCACTCACCTACCCATCCACCCACCTACCATCTACCTGCCCATTTATCCTTCCACTCATGTACCTATCTGTCTATCTATCACATATCCATCCATCTATCCAATTCACATACCCAATCCATTTAAGTATATGTTCTCCCCACAACAACTGACTACGTCCTGGACCCTGTCCTGTGTAATAAGGAGTACAGCAGGAAACTCACAGTCATAGCACCTGTCCTTAGGGACAGGCATTCAAGGCAAGTTCAAACAACAGAATGATTTTTCAAAAAATATCCTATAAACTTGATTCAGAAACAAGTGATTTATTTCCCCCAAAAGATGAGCCAGGTCTTTTGGCCCTAAAGACTTGGGCTTCCTTAGCTTGCCAGGTGAGTTTATGGGCACACTTGTATTTTCTAAAGCCCAGGTGAGAGCTGTTGTTGAAGACCATGCTTTAGTCTGAAGACCCCGGATCTGGGCAGGAGGGAGCCATTGGCAACCTGTGTCTACGCCAACCACTTGCTCTCTGTAGGCAGCTGGACTGTGACTCTTCCTGTATCTAATGAAGAGGAATTGGATTGGCTGTAGCGTTCCACCTTGGCTGCAGATGAGAATCACCTGGAACTTTTCAACGTTCTGGTGCCCAGACCAATTTAAATGAGAATCCAGAGGTAAGAGCCAGGCTCTGTGGTTCTTAAACATCCCCAGGTGTATCTAGCAGGACGATGCCACCCAAGGTGAAAAGGTTAGAGCTTTAACGCTAAGGATGAAGAAAAGTCTTCTTCCAGACTCTCCTATTCGGCAAGGAAGGAGGGTTTGGGTGCCTGCTCCTCATAGATGCCACAACCCCTCTCTAGACCTCCATAGACCTGCACCCCAAGAATAAGAAGAAGTTTATAAATGACAAGGGATACCCAATAGGAAGGGCCTAGACTGCAGGCAGAGAGAAGGATGTTGTCACAGATACCCTACCTATGTAGGCAGAGATACAGTTGGCACAAAGCCAAGAAGAGAAAAGAGACAGCAGCCCATGACTGTGGAGAGCACAAGCCTCGTAGTTCTTGTGTATAAAAGGCCAGAAACGGGACTGGCTACTTCACTGTCATAGTTAATACATGTGTCAACTTGAGAATTGAGGATTTCCACTTTGGGCACATTTATAGGGAATTAGTAGTTGAGCTAAGCCCAGAGTGAACCTGCAGGAGACTGTTTAGTGAATGCAGAAGATCCAGCCAATGGTGGGTGGGACTGGTCCCCAGGGAAGGGTAATGCGATGGAGGAACTGTTTGAGAAGGGAAGGCGTCTTGTGTATACTTGGCCAGACATGCTGGTCTGGCAAATAAGGATTGTCTCTCTCTCTCTCTCTCTCTGCTGCTATGTGGAGATGGTATGGCCAGTTCCTTCAGCCCTAGTGTTGGTGTGAATGAGCTGTAACCACCAGCCTATCATAAGAAAATAAACCCCTTGTTCCCTTAAGTCGTTTGATGGTGATTTTTATTGGCAGCTATGCAGGTGAGCTGCTACACTCAAGAACTAAACCTCCAAGCAGGATTGGCTATTAGAAAGAAAAATGAGAACATGTGACATTTTTATATACTGCAGGAATCCTGTAATGGTCACGTTGGGGTTAGTAAGTGGTCATATGGGGCTTGAGGGGACCTTTTGTTAAGTGAATTGCTTTTCCTGGGGAGACACTTTCTCACTGCTTTCTACGTGGTACTCGCTCAACCACTCAACCTGAGTTTATATATTCTAGGCTCCTCCCACCTCACATGGGCGGGCATGTGGGAAGCACAGGCATATGTATAGGCACTTGGGCAGGCATGTGCAATTAGGGGCAAAATGATTGTGCAGCCAGCCCAGAGCCCCCAGATGAGGGTCTAATAACCTCCCCACCCCTCTATCTCTAAAGAAGTCCATGGACAACAGGTGCTTCAAAGCAAAGATGGCGGATGTTTGTTCGGAATGAACCACACAGCACTTTTGCTTCAGGAGCATGAAGGAAGCTCCCACTCTGGCTAGGCATCTCTTACAAAATCCCCTCAGTTAGCCCATACCTGCCCTGCTCAGCTCCCGCCACACCTTACCAGGACACTCCTCTAGACAAGAGCCACAGAGAAGTGCCATCGTTTGTCTCTGTTATCGCCAATAAATTCACCACCATGCAGTTGAGGGGAAACAAGGAGTCTTATTCTGCCTTATGATTGTCCATCCACATCTCTTATTCCAGCTTGGCAGGAGAGCTCACGCCCACATCAGGGGACCGAGGGAACTGGCCACAGCATAACTACTGCTGAGACAGGGACAGTCCTCAGTTGTCACTGGCCAGACCAGCATGCCTGGACAAGTGTACCTAACTCCCTGAATCACCTCCCTCTACCTCATCCACCTGCCCAGGAAGTAACCCCGCCACCGTGGGCTGGGCATCCCCACCAATTAGACAATCCCTTGTCAGCTTGCTCGGGTCTTAACTCAGCTATGAACTCTTCACAACTGTGCCCAGAGCGCAAGCCTTCAATTGTCAAGTTGCCACTGTGCCTAACTATAACAAGATATTTCATCTGTGTGCCAGGGAGAGGGATGCTTCATCCCGAGAGGGAGGGAGGCAGCAGACAGGACCTTATGTAGCCAGTTCTACTGACTTCTTTTCTTTTTAATTTGTGTGTGTGTGTGTGTGTGTGTGTGTGTGTGTGTGTGTGTGTGTGTGTGTGTATCAGAGGGCACTGTGTGTGCCTATGGAGACTCAAGGGTAACATCAGGAATCACCCTGGGCTGCGCTACCTTCTCTTTGCTTCAGGCTCTGCCTTCCAGGACCAGAAGTGCAGGCCACCGCCATTTCCATCTGGTGTTTTTATGTGGGATCCAGGAGCCCAATTCTACTTGTGAGGCAGAGGCTTCCCCACCGAGCCATCTCTCCAGCCCCTATTGGGCTTCTTTTGACAATTCTCTAGATCAGTTGGACAACCTCGGGGTTCCAAACTTTCCTCTAGCCCCCTCCCCTTCCCACCCACCCTGAGCTACCATCTCCTCTTCACTCTCTTTCCTTCACCAGTAATTCGACAGGACCCTGCAGACCTTCTTCTGCTGAGCCTCTTTATTCCATGCCTCTGAACTTCTCCCAAACAGGAGAGCCCAGGTCCTAATTTTTCTCCCTAACCATATGGGGAGAATCTTTAAAAATCTTCCCTTGCTTACTGTTGGGACTGCTGACTACATTCTGAAGAAATTAAAAAAAATAAATAAATAAAAACCTGCGAGCTTGCGCTCTCTGCTGGCACAGCCGACGAGGAACAGCTGGCAACTTTGTCAGTGGCTCCATGAAATCCCAGCTCTGGAGAGGGCACAGTGCCACGGCCCAGTGCTTCCTGGCTTGGGCTGTGGTCGGTACCGTCCGGAGAGGTTCTGGAAGACGGCACACCTCAGCAACCACTCCCCAGACACTGTGTTTTAATTAGTCTTCAGCCGGGGAACTGAGCATTGGAATTGAATCGCCCCGGTTCCCAGACAATTCTAATGTGTGGCAAAGGCAGAGAAACTTCCCACCTCCCCTTCTTCCTCTTTCCGTTTCTCTGCTTCCCCTCTCTTCCCCCTTCCTCCTCTTCTTCTGCTTCCCTTTCCTCCTCTTCTCCTTCCTGTTCCTTTCCGTTTCTGCCAGGAGTCCCATCCATCATCAGAGGAGCCCTGCTCAGGGATGGGATAGGAGGCATTGAAGCCCCCTCGTCCTCCCTCGTCACTACCTCTAGGGGTCCTGTCCCCTGTCCTGCTCCTAAACTCTTCCAGTGATATAGCCTCTGCCAAAACCACTCCCATTTCTAGGCAAAAGGTGTTTTCACGTAAGTTGTTTTAGTCTGACATTCCAGCGGGTGGGCTTTATCTGAGTACGTAGGTGTAAGGGGTACAGCCCACATGAGACTCAGCTCAGATTTTCACGAACAGTCCCTTGTCCAATACATGACCTGTGAGCAGGTCAGTGGGTGTTTGAGGAGGGAACAGGCAGTAAGATGAGCTAAACTGGAATCTACACAGTGCAAGGAAAGATGGAATACAACGAATGAGAACAACAAGGCTCAGAGAAGAGTCGTAAGAGTGTAAGAGCCTAAAGGAGGACCAGGCGCCATCAGATGGCATCTTCTGCACATGACAGGGCTGTTGCACACATGAGCGCCCTGCAGCTGTGGCTGCTGCAGAGACCTGCACAGGATCTGACCTATCGGCATTTCACCACGGACGGGGAAAGATCGCGAGAGACCCCACACCTCCCTAAGAGCCTATTGAGAGTAAGTGCTGGTTGGGGAGGCCGGGAAGGAAGAAGCTTTCCTCAGTGGCACACCCACTGATAGACGATCCACGCTCCAAGTGTGCCGCCGTGAAGGCAACCCAGACGGAACTCAATGGGCCCCAGACTCGGAGACATGAAAAGTAGCAGGAAGATGGGTAGGGAAGGAGGAGATTTGTGGCAGGAAAAGGGGAGGGGGTGGGATTGGCAAAAATAGCATCAATTCATTGCGTTCGTGTAAGAAATCCTGAAGAATAAAAACAAATTTACAAGAAGAATGCTGAGGAGTTAGAAGAGAGCTTGCAGAGAAAGGGCCTCAGAAAAGCCTTTGGGCAAGTAAAGGAGCAACTCTATGGGGGAGAGAAATGGGGACGAGGAAGGGCATGAGGTCCACCCTAGACTGAGACACCTGTGATCTCCTTGCAGGTGGGGGTGTGCCCCCAAACACACCAAGTACCCCTTGTAGCTGCGGGAAGAGAATTGTGATCTGTCACCAGATCACATCCAACCACACTGAGAACGATTCCTCAGCATCAACCAAATCCAGACCATGTCATCTGCCCCTACATGTCCCACAAACATCTCTGTGCACAGTCAGTTCAAATCAGGCTCCTTAAGGTGTCTGGGACTGTAACTCAATGGTAAACTACTTCACCGGCACGTGTAAGGCCCTGGTTTCGATTCCTAGTACCTCACCCAAAAAAATAAGGAAAAAAAAAATAGACGAACACAATTTGACCAGGGTGGGGGAACCCTGAGATTGTACAATGATACTTTGCCTATCAAAGAATATCTATCCATTGCATTTGGTAATCCTGTCCTTCACATTTCTTTTAATCTAAATTGCTTCCCTGAGACAACATACATACATGCACACATATAGATACCATAGTGTGCGCCCGCATGCATATATGCACACACATGCATGCACATGTACATATATGCATGTATCCACATATACAGATGCACAATATACACATACACATCCGTGTACACATATACCCATGTACACATGTACACATATACACATATACCCACATGCACATACATACATGCACACATGCATGTTACACACACACACACACACACACACACACACACACACTTTTTTTCACATCGTCTCTATTTTGAACAAGTAGCTCATTTGCCCCATGGATTTGTTAAATGTAGACCAAGCCCGAAGAATCCCTGACCACTGAGGCAGCTGGAGTTTGCACGTGGAATATATCTCAAGGATCCCATGTCGAATACCAGATCCCTAGAGTGGAGGAGCATGGTAGGACCTTAATGAGGTGACAACTAGTGGGAGGTCTTCAGGTCCCTAGGGATGTGCCCTGGAAAGAGACTGTAGGTCTAGTCTCTCCCTTCCACCTCCCAGCCTGGTAAGGGCAATGACTTCGGCCAGCTGTGCACTCAAGCTAGCACGTGGCTCTCCTCTCCCCGCACCACCATCAGTGAGAGCTAGAAGCAGGGCGCCCGCCTGTGCAATCCTAGACTGAGGCTCCCAACGCAGAGCCATAGGAAGCCTTTTCTCGACCCAGTTCATCATCTCGGATATTTGTTACAGCGATGGCAAAGTGATTAACCGCTCTTGCAAGCGACTTAAACGCATGATTTGAAGACAGAAGCAAAGCATTCGAACTGTTTCTTGGAAAGCCCCATTAAAGAGAGAGCACCTCAGCTCAATCAATCAGAAGCAGTCAACCAACATAATTATCCAGCTAGGGATTTGTCGGTGGGGTAGACAAAATAAGGCAGCTTTACAACTATAACTAGTCAGATGGTTTCCTTTCCTTAGATCCGTGTTCATCCTACCCCCTTGGGTTCTCTCTGTGCAATTCCTGAACAGCTGGCTCACATGAATTCCTCATAATGATATTATCTGCATTTCACTCGCCTTCCCCCATAAGAGAAGTAACTGTTCTTAAAATGGGAGGGGGGAGGGCACAGAAAGTCACCAGCACAACAGGAGGCAGAGAGGAGTACCTGGGAATGATTCTCTAGGTAAATAAGTCTTTCCCTCCTTTCTTCCACTACTGAAGTCTCGAGCTGTGGGAAGAAGAAGGAGCCAGGAGTGGGCACACCAAGCACATCTAGGAATGTTTCGGATTTCAAGATTGTGATGGAGAAACTAGTGATAATAACACACCACGCATCAGGCAGGAGGGAAATGACACTTGCAGCTGGTTTGAACCAGCTTGGGAGAAGAAAAGAAAAAAGTAAACCCGTGGGAGAAGCTTTCCAGTTACCCGCCATCCCTGGCCAAAAACCTTACCAGGGACTTGCAAAGCTTCGCTTGACCTGAGCGCGTGGCCTGCACTGCCCCCTGCAGGCGAGCGTCTTAAAGCACCCACAGAACCTCAGTCTGGATTCAGACACCACCTTGGAGAAAGGTGTGAAAACAGCCTCCTGAAACACCCTAACTCCAGTCTGCTTGGACCGCCTTTCTAGAAGGTACAGAGCTACTGTTTCTCCCTCCCTGGCAGCATGTCCCACTGCACCTGCCCCAGAGGAGGCAGAAGGCTTGAAACACAGGGAACTGGAAGTTCAATGTGAACAAACCTTCAAGTCACAAAGTACACTCAAGGCATGCGTGGCAGGAGGCAGGATGCTCCCTGACGTCTAGCTAAAGTGGAAGCTCTCTGAAGAAATAGACTCGATAACACAGTACATAAAGCTATGAATGCACCAGTGCCGCGGTCCTTGTTGCCAAGAATGGTGTAAAATGTGACTGTTTGGGTTTCGTGTGAGGCAGTAAGTGAAATGGTCTGTAAATCCACCACCAAGGAGGTGGGTATCAGTGGCAAAGGAAAAGCTAGCTTGTCTTTGCAAACCTTTATATAAAAAAAATTATAGGACAACAATATTACGAAGAGACAACCAACACCAAAAAGAAAATAATAGGGCGGTGAAACCCTTGGAGAGATATGTCAGGCAGTTACCTGGGAAGAATGGCATGTAGGCCAATGTAAAATTTGAATTTGGGCATGTGTGGGGTGTTTGTGTCTTGCTATTTCTTTTTCTAGTTTTGAGATTTGATTGTTTGGGTGTATGTGCCTGTGTGTTCATAGGTGCGTATAAGCACATACGGAGGAGCACATGCATGCACATGAAGTGGGGATCAGGGGTGTGAAGGCAGTAAAACTGAGTGCCGAACTTGGTGACTCTAGGAAGCTGGGAACCCAGCACCCAAATGTCGAAAAGAGGATGCACAATCTGAAGAGTTAATACTTAACTAATCTGCCCCCAAGGTCACCATGTCTGGAGATTGTGACAAACTATGACTGCAAAAGACATGCTGTTCTCTCATCCACAATTAATGAAAACCCCCCCCCTTCTAAACTAGATAATCTTGGTCCAAACCTCCACCCAAAGCTTTCTCTATTCTGACTCGTGGTCACTCTGGCCATCTGAGTCAAAGGGGACCCTTCCTGGGCTTGAAATAAAATCCTGCTCCATTGCTCATTGAGATTGAGACCAGAGTCCCTGCTTCTTCTTTTCAGCTTTAGCCCTTGCAGATATTTCCTCTCCAGATGAATATCTGTGGTCTTCCATGATACCTTTCCACCTTGCTTTTGGAGACGTTTTCTTACTGAACTTTGAGCTCACCCACTCTTCTCATGTCTGGGCTGTCTCTGTCTCCCAAGCGATGAGACTGCAGACACATGTTAGTTACCACAACCAGCTTTTACACGTGTGCCTGAAGATTGAATTCGGGTCCTTGTGCTTGTCCAGTGAGCACTTTACAATTTGGACCATCTCTCCAAATACCTGATATTCTTTTTTTTGTGTGCGCACATGTGTGTGTTTATCTGAGATATATATATATATATCAGAGTGCACTGTGTGTGCCTGGAGAAGCCCAAGGGTGACTTCAGGAATCACCCTGGATTTCCCTACCTCCTCTTTGCTTTGCTCTGGAGATTCCCAGATTCTACTTTCCTAGGCTAAAAGTACCACCGCCATTTCTGCCTGGTGTTTCTAGGATCTGAACTCAGGACCTTCTACTTGCAAAGCAGAAGCTTAATCCCTAAGTTATGTCTCCAGCCCCTGATGCTCGCTTTTATGAATAAAAAATGTTAGGAAAAAAATTGAAAGCTATGACATAGATGAGTTAAGGAATGATCATCTCTGTACAGTTTAATTTCACAAAATGACTTCATAGAATGATACAACTTGAAGAGAGCGTCAAGGTGATATTGTGCCCTTGATTTCTCAGATCTCTGGGGAATCTAAAGCAAGGGAAAAGAACCAAGACCCCCAAGTCACACAAGGAATTACCAGCAAAGTCAAAATTAGCAGCCATCCCCCCACCCTCCCACCCCCATCTCTTGACCATGTGTCCCCGCCTCTGAGTGTAGTTTGTGATCCATAAGCAAAATGTGTGATCTTTTCCTAGAATTCATTATAGCACTTATTCAGAAACTCTCTCCATCCTCTTTCTCTCTCTCTCTCTTTCTGACAAAAAACTCTTTCCACCTCTGTTCTACAGTGCTGCAAAACTTTGCTTTTTGCTTGCTTGCTTTGTGTGTGTATGTGTATGTATGTGTGTGTATGTGTGTTTGTGTGTGTTTGTGTGTGTATGTGTATATGCATGTGTGTGTATGTGTATATGCATGTGTGTGTATGCGTGTGTATGTGTATGTGTGTGTATGTGTATATGTGTATGTGTGTATGTGTGTGTATATGTGTGTATGTATGTGTGTATATGTGTGTGTGTATGCGTGTGTGTGTGTGTGTGTGTGTGTGTGTGCACCTATGTAGGCCCAAGAGTGACACTGGGAATTATCTTGGATTGTTCTACCTCCTTATTACTTTGCTGTGAGTTCTCAAAGGCTCTGCCTTCCAGGACCAGAATTGCAAGCTGCATCTATTTCTGTTAACCCCTAAGCCATTTTCCCCAGACCCCCATCTATGGTATCTTTCTTAATCCATGTACTCAGTGCATCTGTATATTGCCAAGGTCTGAGCTTCTTGCTTTTATGACTGTTACAGGATCTCTGTATAATATGCTGTGTGCCAATAAAGGACTCTCTGGGAATTGGGGGGGAGACACTGGGGGAAGAGGAGGGGGAGGAGGGGGTTCGGGGGGAGGAGGGGGGAGGGAGGGAACTGGTAAAAAATTTTAAAATGTATAATTAAATTTTTAATAAAAAAAATAAGAAAAACAGAAAAACGATTAATTTCACATTGAATGTGTTCAGACTTCTAAAGATAATCAAGTAAAAATATAAAGATGTTGATGTAAGTAGTTTATAAAATCATTTGTTATATACCAAACTATATATATATATATATGTGTGTGTGTGTGTGTTATGTATTATATAACAACTGATACAAACTGCAAAATACAACGGAAAATAAAACATCTATTTTCATAAGTGAAAAAAAAAAAATATGCTGTGTGCGATGCCTCCTGCTGGCAAAGAGGAGTACTACAGGCCTAGCCACTCTTTTTTTTTTTTTTTTTTTTTTTTTTTTGCAGTTTAAGATGCATATCTCAAATAGGACAATTCTGCACATGACAGTGGAAGAAGAATGTTCCCTAAGACTTTATCCTGGTCACATTCAGTGATAATCTAGATTCAGTCAAGATCTTGGAAGAACAAAATCTGAGCCATGTACCAATGCTATGGAATTAAGTCCATAAGCATCACTTGGAAACCTTGTTAAAATCCAGGCACTGGTCAGCTAGGTCTAAGTACAGCCTGAGATCCTGAACTTCCCACGAGTTTATGGATAACCCTGGAGAAAAAACAGAGTCCATCGTGGTGGGGAAGGCATGGTAGAGGAACATGAGACCACCTCTTCACACTCTGTCAGCAGTCAAACAGCAGAACCAGACAGGAAGTGGGGCTGGGTTATAAAACCTCAAGGCCCAAGCTGCAGAAGATAAGTGACTGTGGACTGACAGGCTCAATTCAGGACATCTAAGTCACATCCACCCTACCCCTCCCACCCGAAGGCTCAGGGAACATGGCGGAAGAGGGGGCAGTAAGACTGTAAGAGCTTGAAGTGGGACAGTGGTGGTGTGTCCTGGACAGGACAAGAACTGCAGGGGAACTGTCCTATCCTTCTCACCAGGAAAGGGAAAGATCGCAAGACGCTCCTTTTTGCTTCACCCTGGGATTTCCCAGGCTCCATCTTCCAGAGCTAGAAATTTAAGTCATTGCCATTTCCACCTTTAAAAAAAAAAAAAAAGTTGAATCAGAGATCCCAACTCAGGTCTTCCTGCTTATGAGGCAGAGTCTTAACCCCTGCGCCAAGGCCTTAGGGACTTAGTGACCCTGAGAGATTCATGAGAACTAATACTTATAGAGAAGAAAAGGAGGATGCTTTCTTCAGTGGTACCCACTGATCTATGACACTTGCTGGAGCATGAATCATGTCAGACATATGACATCAAAGACAAACTAGATGAAGCACAGTGGGCTGCACAAGTGAAAAGACTTGAAAATAGGAGGGAGTGTGACACGGGAGATGAAGTGTTGACGGGGGAAAAGGAGAGGGGAGGAGAATGTGAATTAAAGAGAGAGAAGAAAAATAAAATTTTTTTTTAAAACAAGCCCACCTTTGGTGATGTACTTCCTCCAGCAAGGCTCTAACCCTAAAGCTTCCAAAACCTTCCCAAGTAGTACTACCTGTTGGGCAGCAAGTCTTCAATCACCTGAACCTGTGGGGGACATTTCACATCAAAACCAAAACACATAGCAAACAGGTGCGCATTAGCATCATATGGGTTTCCTGCCAATAGCCCCGGACCTCAGCAGCTTGTTGCTTATACACAGTGTGGGGAAAGAGACTTTGACTCCCACAAACATTTAAATTGCAGCACTTCACACTTACAGATACCACCGTTTCATTTATCAGTCCCGTGGTGCCAAGGTTGGACCTACCTACATCTGTAAAGCCAAGGCTTACAGTCCAGTCACTTAATCGTGGACTCAGTCGACTCTGACGAATGTACATCTTCTCTCACATCCAACCCGGAAAGACACAAAAGAACTAAGATTGATGCCTCACGGCCACACTAGAGGCAAGCAGTATTTCACGTCGTGCTCCGGGCAGATGCCAGAACGTGACCTGCAGGAAAAATGTCCCGAGAGTACAAAGAGCCACAGGGTTGGGATTCACTGTTAGAACCAGTGCTCTGGGGCTGAGTAGCCCAGCAAACTAGTTTCCAATCTACAGCAGCCTCACTTTCCTCATCTGTAAAATGATTGTAATATTAATACATCCAACATTTTAGCACAGACTGTCTCGTGCTTTGAAAATGATTGTTCCCCTTGCCTTGACTCTTGCTTCTTTTAATTAAGATGGCTTAGTTGTGTGTGTGTGTGTGTGTGTGTGTGTGTGTGTGCATGTGTGTATCAGAAGGCACTGTGTGTGCCTGTGGAGGCCCAAGGGTGACTTTGTAAGTTCTAGATCGCTTCTACCTCCTTTTTGCTTCACTCTGGGATTTCCCAGGCTCCATCTTCCAGAGCTAGACATATTGGCCATTGCTATTTCCATCTTTTTTTTTTTTTTAATGTTGGATCAGAGATCCCAACTCAGGTCCTTCTGCTTATGAGGCAGAGTCTTAACCCTTGAGCCATCTCTCCAGGCCAAGGCCTTAAAATTTAGAAAAGACTGTTAGCTCTGGACCTAGGAATCCAGGACACTAGAAGCAGCAGATGTTGCACAAGTGTCCGTTTGTAAATAAAGCAGGCAAGCAATCTATTTTATAATCCAAGTTTAGGTCACTAAGCATAGACGGTCCACGTCGCCCTGGGTTGTACCTGGAAGCAGAAGGACGGAAGCACCTGAGCCAAGTCCTCCCTGGTTTCCACCCTCCACAGCTTATCTCTGCCTGTCCTCAGACCCAGGACCCCTTTTACACACCTCCATATCTGGTCACTGCTCCTCCTTTTCCTTCTCTTTTAGTCTTCCCCAAAATACCAGCCAGGTAGTTTGCAACAGAGAAGAACATCTGGGACAAAATCCTTGACACAAGGAAGCTAGCTCAGTAGGTAAGAGACCAGCTGGCAAGTCTAGTGATCTGAATTTGACTCTTAGAAACACACTGGTGGAAGGAGAGAACTGACTTCTGAAAGCTGTCTTCTGACTTCTGCCTGCACATCATGACATAGTGTAGCCGTTACTCTTCTCTGTCGCTGTGAGACGCCACTGAGGCTCAAGTCACTTAAGGGGAAGAAACAGCTTACGGCTCCAGATGGGAGATACAATCCATTACGGTGGGAAAGGTATGACTGGCTGGCAGAAGCTGAGGGTAGCTTAAGTTACATCCATCGTGGAGACAGAACTGCAAAAAACGCTCACAGGCAAACTGTAAGAACAGATGTTTCCTGGAAGCAGGATAGGCCTAACCAACTTCAAGGCCCACCCCCTGGGATTGCCTTCCTCCAGCAAGGCTCCACCTCCTAAAGGTGCCATGATCTTTACAAACACAGGAGCCATAGCAGACAATTCACAGTTCAAACCGTGACTCATGGCGTGCATCTCTCTCTCTCTATTTCCATCTCTCTCTTTGTCTCTTAAATAAATAAATATATTTCTTAAATAAATAAAATATATTTCTTAAAAAGCAACTTGAGCAAAGAAGGGGTTTATTTAGGCTCACGGGTTAAGAGTATTGCGCACTGAGGCGGGGAAGGCAGGGCATCGACTAGTCACGTCGCATCCAGTCAGGAAGCAGAGAAGGATGAATGTGCAAGGTCTGTTCTCTCCTTATCTCTGCAGTCTAGGACTTCAGTCCACATTTAAGGTAGGTCTCCCCACTTCAGTTAGCCTAACTTAGAAACCCTTTAGAGATGTACCCAAAGGTTCATTTCCATGGTGACTCTGAACCCCTACAAGTCAACAATCAAGATTAAATGTCACCAACAAGAATCGGAAAACAGAACCACAGCAAGGAGCAGACCGGCAACCACACCTCTGCTGCCCCCAGCTCAGTGGGCCCCCTTAGTCCATCAGTGTGCATGCCAGCACTGCCCAGCCAGCAGGTTGCTCTGCCCCAGCCCCGCCGCCACCAGGGTAACTTCTGCAAAGCTACCCACAAGCCAACGCACAGCGCTGAAACTGTATCCTAGTGCCACGAACCGCGATCATCTGGTTTTTTTCTGTTCTCACTAGATTTCTGTGACCACCTGAGAACAGACTTCTCGAGGGCGGACCTTGTGAGAAGAATCATGGAGGGGTGACTCATGAAAGAGTGTGTCCCAGAGTGGATCTGTGGATCCAGGAAAGGGGTTCAGAAGAGGAAGGAGCCAAGTGGGGGAGAGATCTCAGGCAAGCCAGAAGCGTCTCTGCAGTGTCCCAGGCAAAGCAAGGGTCTGGGCTTCAATACCCTGGACCCAGCAGGCCTTGATAAAGGCAGGGTTGGAGCAGAAGGCTGAAACATGAACTCTAAGATGCTTCTCGTCAAGTTTCTCCACCATGCCATGGTTCTAGCTCCCTGGAGATGCACCTGCAGCGCAGCAACTAAGAAAGCTTGCAGGAAACACCCCACCACGGAAATGAATGCACACATGCTAGACTGGGCTTAAGATGTTTAAGACATAAAATGAAGCAACCAGGAGTGCACAGACCGCACAGGAAGAGAGCAAGCTTAGGGCCCAGATCCACTGTCTTTATTATCTTACACAAATCGAGGCTGAGAAATTCATGTTGTTCCCAAGGCCAGAGACCCCTGACATTAGAAAGGGTCCACTGAAGTCTCTGCTCAGTGGACACTGCCTCCAGAGAAGGGACGCTGTCTCTGGCATTTCTGAGACACAGCAGGACCGCAGATTCCTGTCCCCTAGGGAAGAGACTAGAAGGGACTTTCAAGAGACACATAAAACAACTGAGGACAAAAGGAGTGGCAGTGGCTACCCCTTCTTCAGCAGCTCACAAGTGGAAGGCCAGGGTGGGTGGGCTCTTAAGCCCCTGACAGATGAGTCTTGCTCCCAAGAGAGCCCAAAGGATTCACCCAGGCAGCTGGGTGACTTTTAATCCTTTGAGGAAAGAAGGGGGAGAGTCAGGTGATTTGGCACCCCTGACACCCACAGACACACAGAGTCTCTCTCCCTCCCTCCTTCTCTCTCTCTCTCTCCTTTTTTTCTCCCCTCTTCTGCTTCTCTCTGTCTGTTTCTCTCTCAATCTTATCTCCTTTCCTCCTGTCTCTCTCCCTCCTTTGTGTGTATGTGTCTCCTTTCCCCTTTCCTCTGCCTCTGTATCTCTGTTCTCTTTCTCTCTCAATCTCTCTCCTTTCCTCCTGTCTCTCTCTCTCCCTCTTTCTCTCTTTCTGTGTGTGTGTGTGTGTCTCCCCCTCACCCTCTGCCCAGCATCTACCACTTGCCCTTTCAAAACTCTAGACGCAAATCAACCTTTAGAGATGTTCTCACCAAGGAACCAGAGAATCTATATGTCTCTTAGTTATTTGTCCTTTTGGAAGATTCCTTCAGCATGCTTTTATCATAGAAAGTTTCAAACATATCCCCAAATGGAAATGGTAGAAAAATTAAACCCCCAATGATTCATCAGAGAGAGAGAATATTGTGGTATATGAGGGGAGGTCAGAGGACAACTTTCAGAAATCAGTTCTCTCCATCCACCACGTGGTATCAAACTCAGGCCATCAGATTTGCAAGCAGAGCCTGGCCCACTGAGCCTTCTCACAGGTGCTCCATTTTAATTTTAAATCATTTAAATTATAGCAAATAAGAAGCTCTGTGCCTAAGCAGGGACGTCAGCTTCTATACCAAAGTGTTGTTGTCTGTTTGTTCAGAGATCTCTGGAATATTCTACTCTAACATGAGAGCAATTGGAACTATGCTAAGTCTTCCCATTCATGCCCGGCCATCGGTGCTTCTCAAGTTACTGGCTAGACCAACATCAGCATATCTCTGAAGGTCTTTATCTCTCCAGGTTGTTTTTTGCCTTTCTGGTTCACGTACAGTTATCTCAGACTATCCAGAAGGCAAAACTATTATCCAATTTTTACCTCTCCCTTCTAATTTGCCAGATATCTCCCCTGTAATTTAACTCATGCTCAGATTTGTGAGGCAACAGCAGCCGCCATTTTGAAGCACCATTCCCTGGTTCTAGAGAAAACACAAAATAGCTTCATGGAGAATCTGGACAGAGCTGCCTGGTGGTAGAGGCCAGAAGCCCAGAGATTCCACGTTCCCCCCAATTAGCAGAGCCCAAACTGTCAGCTTTGAACCCTAAAGCACAGGTAAATAATGTGCGTTGAGTTCATTGTAAGATATTCGCTGGAGACCGTTGGAGGGAGAAAACCCCATGCATGGGGATTCGTGTTGTACAAATCTTCCAGGTATATTCCCTATCCTCCTACACTTTGGGAGATTACACCAAGTGGCCTGGACTCACTGACTTTCACCTGAGTCAACCAATAAGGATCCAGCAGTGATTAGGAGCGCGAAGCAGTGAGTTGGAAATGTTTCCTGCCTTCGCCACCTTCCTGCAAGGTTGGCTTTTTCCCTGGACACCTGCTGTGTCTTCCCTTCCAAATGGATAACTGTCCGCGCATCTCTGCTTCTCCATAACCACTCCCATCCTGTCTCCCTGACCTAGCTGGGTAAGACTGGCAGGCTACCAGTAAGATCCAGGTCACTGCGCTCTCTGTCGTGACTCCTTGAATCACCTTAACAGATGATCTGTCTTCATGTGACTTTCTGTTCTCTTCCATTGAGGTCATTCAGGTTCTTGAATAAATCTCTATGTCTAAGTAGGCCTCGTGCACCACCCCCATGGGAGTGGGTCTCCTGGAACCAGGCCAAATTGGCTCTGATCAAGCCCACCAAAGCCTTGTCTTCAGCCATGATGCTCTTTGCCTCTGTGGGACCCCTCTGTCTTGGACCTGCTCTAAAAGCTGAGCATCTGGGGCCAGAGTCATTCACCCCCTGTTCCCTGGAACCCTGAGTGCCAGGGAGCCAGGCAGCACAGCCTAGACTGGCAAGAAAAGGTCTTCTCTTGGGAGACAGGGCCTGTTCCCTCTTGACATTCCTAGGCGCCTGCGTGCTAGGCGAGCGAATCTCTACCACTGAACTATGTTCCCATCTCTTCTTTCTATTTTCTGTTTTGAGACAGGGTGAACTAGACTCTGTCAGCCAAGCTGATCTTGAACTGGCTGTTCTCCTCTCTCAGTCTCCTTACGTAGCTGGAATTACAGACCTTCCCCACCAGGCCTCTCTGATCCTTCCCACAAGGACCTTGACACATGCTAATGTCAACAGTCCCCACCTCTGCTTTTCCCCCATCACTCGCAGTCATCTTTGGAAGAAGTCACATGGTGTGCGCAGCAAGTTAGAAGAATGCTTCCATCTGAAGGAGCAAGAAAGCAAGACAGAATAAAAGCTTGTAAGCGTCTGACATGCACCCTTGATTTGTTCTCCTTCGGGTCGTCATTGCACTTTTGAGAATGACTGGTTAAAAATTAGAGTCCAGGGGCTTCTAAAGGTGTTGCCAGAGAGGGTACCTCCCTCAAACCAATAATAGAAGTGCTTAATGGTGGATATAAATCTCTTTTGTGAATAATGACGCTTTCTCTTTAATGTTGAAGTACGCAGCAGCTCCCAGCCTGGGCTTTATTGTTCTTATATATGTTTCAGGAAAATGCTGTTAACATGCAATATTCCTCCCCTGGTAGGTACTAGGCAATAAAAGTTAAGTTGTTGCTGCGATGGTTCTACATTTTTTGCCTCATCTGAGTTGATTCCTGATGTAGGAACTTAAGAAAGTGTCTAAAGCAGGCATTAATTAGTTTTCTCATGGCCCATTCATTCAAGGACCACAGGCCTCTTAAACACATTGCTAAGTTGTTAATAGAAAGCGATATTTTACTAGGTAGACTCAGGGAGGAGGTCTCATTTGTTCCTAAAATACTGCACTAGAGTCTGTGAACATAGATTTTTTTTATTTAATTATATAGTTGGAAAGTATAATTTTTATTTTTCTATACTAGGTTGGTGGTTCTGTTTTGTGTCTGTGTGTTTGTGTGTGTGTGTGTGTGTGTGTGTGTGTGTGCATGTGCGCTTGACATAAGTATTCCTTACTTTCCATAAATGCTTAGAAACTAAAAACGGGAAAAGGTGCTTAAAGAAACTCTAGTAGTTATACAACCAATCAGCTGCCAGTAAAGAATATGAGACTGAAAACACTGCACAGCAGGTGTAAGGTGTTGGGGTCTCCTTCTACCAAATTACCTAGACAAAAAATAATTATTTAATAACGGCAAGATTAAAAACAATAATTGTAACCAATCAGAATAGGCCACATGTGAATGTGATGCGAGAATGGAAAGGGGCGGCCCAGCACACAGACATGAAAGGCAGCTAGTCACGCACAGCATCGATTAAAGGAGCCAAGGAAGCCACACGAGAAGCAAACCACATCACAGGAAGACTGGGTTAAATGTTTTGCCAATACTAGGGTTATTGGTACAAATTGCTGTTGCCTCAAAGGCTTGTAGAAGCATCTAAGACCCTTGCAAGCTGAGAATCTGGATAAAATGTTCTCCTGTGAAGAATTTGACTATATAAATGTTTAGTTTGTGCACTAGGGAGGAATAAGAAAGAATGCTAACCAGCCCACTTCAGGCCTACACCTGCACAGACACAAACACAGACACAGACATACACACACACGCACACACACACACACGCATGTGTACAAACATATGGATACACACACATACCTACACACACACGTTTACACATATACACACACATATATATACATCCACAACACACACATATGCACATACCTGTGTGCACACACCTATTCACATACACATACATGTATATACATACATAAATACCAATCACACATATATGCATATATGTATGCATGTACAATGCACACACATGCATATATACACATACACACCCATCACACAGACACACATATATGCATACATGTGCATATACATATATCTACACACACAAATACCCCCGACATGCACACTTGTACACACATGCATACACATACACTCACACATGTGCACACACATACAAGCACACACACATACACACTCTTTCCTGCCATCAGATCTTTGTTATGCCAGTAGTCCCTCTTTCTAGGAGCTTCTTCTAGTCTTCTCCTGCCATTTAAATTCAGATCTACATTGCCGGCTCCTAGGAAGTTGTTCTTCCTGCCTAGTCTCCTGCCTCTTCTCACCTGAGACTAAAGAAAGAATGGGGTTTCTGCCTCTGGGCAGGCCTCTCTTGACAGGTGAATTAGGGACCACCAGAAACAAGCACCGTTATCCTCCTTCCCCAGAGACCAGATGCTTCTCAGCCTCCTCTCCTTCCCCTTCCCTCTAGGAGGCCCCTGTGATACTGGCCTCTGACTCTGGGCCCTCCAGTCATGTAAGGAAATACCCTTCAAGAATCACTCAGCACAGTCACTTGGAATCTACTGCTTGCTCCACCTCCATGCATCCAGCGGTCCACGAGGTTGAGATAGGGACCTACCTGAACACAGGCATGCTTGAGAGACATGCAATGCTACTCAGCATGATCAGGAAGAGAAGGCCTCAAGCCTTCTTAAAAGATTACTTTAGTCGGGGCTGGAGAGGTGGCTCAGGGATTAAGCCTCTGCCTTGCAGGTAGAAGGTCCCGAGTTCGGATCCTAGACCCTACGTATAGATGCCGGGCGGAAGTGGGGGCAGCCTGTGTTTCTGGTCCTGGTAAGGCAGAGCCTGTGAATCCCAGGGCAGAGTAAACAAGGGAGAGGTGGAAGCGGTCCATGGTGGTTCCCAAATTCGCCCGTGGTTCTACACACACACACACACATACATACATACACACACATGCACAATTGAATAAAAAAAAAGATTACTTTAACCGACATATTTGGGTACGATGTGATAAGTCTATACATGCATATGTGCAGCATGCTCACATGAGAGTAAACAGAATTTCTCTCTCCTTAACCATTATCATCCATTTGTATTTGGAGCCTCAAATGTCTTTCTTCTAATTCTTTAGCAAATCGATAAGTTGTTATAAACTGTGGCCACTTTGCTGTGCTGTGGAACATTAGATGTCCTGACTGTGATTTGATGCTCCTTGTAGTCCCCTCTCTTACCCTTCCCAGCTTCTAGAGTCATTATTCTGCTTTCTAGATGGTTTTCTGCAAAGATGAGTGAAAGTAGCCAGCATTTGTCCTTTTGTGCTTGTGTTCTGTGGTTTCTGTCATATGGTCCACTACTGGGAGGTTCCAATGGAATTTATGGAGGTTTCAATGGGATCTAGGGCTGGTCTTGTATTATCAGATAAATCTCTTCAGGTGGTTTATCAGCTGATCTTGCCAGGTGTGGTCTCATCTGATCTTCATTAATACCAGGTGTGTCAAGTTGACACCCAGGATTAACTAGCGCAACCTCCTTCTTCCTGTCTACCCCCCACCAATTGTCTGTGATGGTTCTCTTCAGCTCTTACTATCCACTCTGACTTTAAGCTAACTTTTCTGTTCCAATGCTCTCCTACCTTAAGGTTAAACTATGGTTTCCTTCGTCTCCCACTCTAATAAACTTGTATTTAAGTCTCTCCCTCATGTTAGTTTCCCTTTATCATGGATCCCCACACGGCCTTTACACACTGTTAGAACCACACTCCCGATTCCTTTCCCCTCTTTTACCTAAACAAAATAGGGACAGAAAGGAATGAATAATGCAGGATTCCACTTATATACACAGATAAACTTGTAGAGGCAGGAAGCAGAATGGAAGATACCAAAGGTTGGGGAGAGCTGGAATGGAGACCATTGCTAATGGATGTGGAGTTTCAGTTCTACAAAGTGAAACTAGTTCTAGAAGGGATAGTGCTCATGCCACTGACCTATGCCTAAAATGGTTTAACTGGTATGTATTATATACATTCTACCTCAGTTATTTTTAAAAGTCATGCAGAGTTACTGTTAGTTCAGAGACTTGAGTTCTACCTAAACATGGGTCAGGATAAGCTGGAGTGTGAGCTTAGATAGTTCCTGGTGTATGCTAGGTCTGAATTCCAGGACCTTCACTCCCGAGATCTGATTTCTGTTTCAACTTTCTGTCCCTCATCTCAGTGTGTTAACAGAGCTGATTTTTATTCTCATCTCACTTGCTTGTTAATTCCTCTTAATGACTTCAAGTAGTAGATTTGAGATTTTAACCCAAAGCAGCAACAGTACTCTTCACCAAGTGAAGGGCATGGAATTTTCTATCACAAAGGTCACTTAAAAGTCAAAGTAGCTGAAATCTACATAGTCCTTAATTTCTAACAAACACAATTCCACAATATTGACTGTTTCATGTGTCCTAAAACCCACAGATATGAATGACATGTGTTGACTCTCCCCTTGCCCCCCAGAACTCCCAAACTGAAAGCAGAACAGACATATATACAATTTAAATCATCATATGACTATGAGAAGTATCCATGTAATTATGATACTGCTCGATGACATTTGGTTGGCATTCCTGGACACGAAAACTAGCCTCTTTGCGAATACCAGCAGTGAGATACTGAAATACTCGAATACTCGAAATTGAAATGAGAAGCTTGTTATAACATTTAGTATAATTGCTTTAGCTTCTGTGATGTATAAACTATGCTGTTTAGAAGTGATCTTCCAAGGGTCAAAGACTTTGTCCCTATCTTGGGACACTATAGCTAGGTGTAGAACCTTTAAGAAATGGCACTTCCTGGAAGTAAATTAGGCCGCTTCAGACATTGCCATGGCCACTTCTCACCTCCTTCTTGCCTTCCCGGCTGACAGTAGGGGACCAGGTCTCCTCTACCACATGCTCCCCACCTTGCTATACTGTGCCACCCCAGACCCCAAGAAACAGCACCAAGTGACGTGATCGACAACCTCAGCGTCTCTGAACCAAAATAAATCTTTCCTCCTCTGAAGCCGGTTCTCTTGGGTGAGCCAGACACCAGGACGAAAGGCTGATTTGCACAGTAAGAGTGGATTTGAAAAAGCAGAGAAAGGAAACAAACTCAGAAGAGTTCCTCATCTATGCACCATAATTTGAAGCAGAGATCAACAAGTTTCTAGAAAGAGCTGGACAGTACACATTTCAGTCCTGTAGGTCATGCATAGTCAAAGATAATGTGTAAACAGATGAGTGTGGCTATATTCCAATAAAACCTGATATATCAACACTGAAATTTGAGTTTGATGTCATTTTCACAGCTCATAAAATATTATGCTTAATTTTAATTCTTTCCAACTATTGTAAAAATACAAAAGCCATCCTGATGTCCCAGCCTATGGAAAAACAGGCAAGAGATCAAATATGGAACACAGCTCTTTGTTATCCGACTTCTGCTTTATTTTATTTATTTGTTTATTTTGGGGGGACAAAGCCCTATGGTTCCCAGGCTGAGCTTAGAAAATCTGCTGTTCCCTGGGCTGCAATTACAGGAATCCACCACTGCACCTGGTTTACATGGTGCCGAGGATCGAATCCTGGGTTTTGCACCTGCTCCAGATGCCCTCAATAAACTGGGCTGCATCTCAGGCCTCAACTCCAGCTTTAAAAATTGATTTCTCCTCAAACCTGAGCCCATAGCCCAGGAACAGGAGCAGCATCTGGAATCTTCTGGGACATGCAACTCCACTAGGACCACCGAGATGTCACTTGCATGCTCTTGCGCAAGAAACACTGACCCAGAAGCCAGAATACAATCAGCCTCTGCACTGAAACTTCACAGAGAGGAGACGCTCGAGAAAATTCTGAAATACCTTATGCCTCAGTTTTCCTGTACCCAAGATCGAGAAGAGCACATCGTCTTCCCTCAAATGCAACTGCAGGAATTTACACGCATGCACACACAGGGCTAAGCCAGAGTTGCTATGACTACAAAACTTACGAATGTTTCACAGCTGTCCTTTAAATAGGGAGTGTTGACCAAGGTAGTTCAAAAAGTGAAGACGCTCATCTGAGACCATAGATGAGTCCCAAGGACAAGGAAAGGTCAAAGGGACTGATAGTTAATCCTGGCTGTCAGCTTGACACACTGGGCATTAACTAAGATCAGCTGAGACCACCTGAAGAGATGATCTGATAACATAAAGACCAGCCCTAGATCCCACTGGAACCTCCCAGTAGTAGACCAGATAAAAGGAACCAGAACAGAAGACTGGGAAAAAGAGTGAAGAGAGACTCTCCTAGAATCTTCCAGCCTTCAGCCATGTGGATGGATGTGATGTAGCCTGTCTCCAGCTTCAGCCACCGGCCATGCCGCTTCTGCCATGAAAGTCTGTTTCTCCCCTCCGGAACTGGAAGATGAATAAATCTCCCTTTCTCCCTTAAGTTGTTTGATTTTTGAATGCTCTCTCACAGCAATTGTTAAGAGTAACCATTACAGGGACAGAGGGAGACAAACTCCCCAAAGACCCCAGTCATCACACATGTTATCTTTTTATTTTAACCCCTTTTACTCCATGAAAGCATATTTATTCCCTAAGAACATCTTCCAAGCACGGATCTCCCTGGCTCTGTACCTCAAGCTTCCCTTTAATTCCCTAAAATTTATCTTCCATTAAGCAGCATACTGTTTTTTACAGCTCCTCTTTCTAGTCACAGATTGTAAATTCTCCTTCTGCTGAGTCTTGTGGCTGACTGGTTGCTTTTCATGCTATTTGTAGGGCTCAGGGAAAGAAAGGAAAAAGAGACCATCCCTTTATTTGAGAATTTAGACATTTATTAGCATAGTAAAACTCTCACGATGAAAATGCACTTTTCCAGACAGTAATTTCATTTGCGGGACAACTTACAAGGAATTTATTTTAAAGCCAGGTAAAGCCTAAAATATATGAGACACGCAGAAAGTGCAGGCCCCAAATAAAATGGAATAAATGTGCTCAAGATGGAAAACTCAGCTGCTGTCTCCCACATATTAATTAAGAAGTGGCAGGAACCACAGCCCAGGGAATCTGGTTCTAAACCCATTTTGGGCTCCTTTCAAAGCCGCCACAGGAAACTCCTTCCATCACGTTGAAAATGATCATGTTGCATCTCTTGACACATCACCACTCAGCATGAAGTTGCTGTGTCGGAGGCTGTGGTCAGCAAGACCTTCCATTTGGACAAAGCCTCCATGTTTATCATGTAATTGATCTGCCGAAAGAAACGAATGATAGCCACACAGAAAGTCCTCTTTCCAGATACGCAGAGATTTACCCACCGACTTTAACAACTTCATATTGTCAGTACATAGCAGGATCACAACAAAATCTTAACTCCTCTATCTCTTTATAGAAATAAGGTCAGGAGGCTCACACTTGGTCCTGTTTCCAGGGTACTTTAGAGTTCAGGAAACACCTTTTTCATCCATCCGGTGAGGCAGGCAGGCTGTAGGGAAGCTATGGAGCCAAGTTACAGCTAAAATACACTGGAGGCAGCTGGGGTGAGGTATACCAGTCATCCCAGCACTCAGAAGGCTGAGTCAAGAATTCAGGGCCCAGAGCTGACCAATAATATACATGGACCTTCAGGCCACCTGAATTATACAGTGAGACTCTGTCTAGAAAAACTGAAGTGGGGGCTGGAGAGATGGCTCAGGGGTTAAGCCTCTGCCTCGCAAGCAGAGGGTCCTGAGTTCTGATCCCAGATCCCATGTACAAACGCCAGGCAGAAGTGGTCCACGATGATTCCTGAATTCACCCTTGGTTCTACACATACACACACACACACACACACACACACACACACACACACACACACACAATTGAATAAATAAAAAAAATTAAAAAAAAAAAAAAGAAAAGAAAAACTGAAGTGTATGGTGAGTGCTTACTTTGGTCTCTCAAAGCACAGAGCTCCTAAAATCAAATGACCACTTGACTGGGGAGCACAATCTCAGAGGAATGGACAGAGAGGGGCAGGGGCAGAGAATTATCGAGAACACACAGGGGTGTCCTGTTGATCTGGCCACTGCCTGGTGTCTGAAAGCCATCCTTGGTTAAGGATGGTTAGAATCCAGGTGGTGGCCACATCTGTGGGATCACATGAAATCGCTACTCGGTATTTACGCAACCAGGGCTGAAATATGAGCGAGAGGCAGAGGAGGGGGGCAGCAGAGGCTAACCAAGGAAGGCAGCGTACAGTCGATCTCCTGTCCTGGAAGCCAGGCTCCGAACCTTATATGATCTTGAGATGACATCAGTGAGGGCCATGACTGTTGGAAAGTCCTTTGCAGCCCTGCTTCTCCTGTCTCCATGACTGTATAATGAGGTGCAAGAGGTAAGTTATTAGAAACCATTGCATGTTCGTGTCGGAAAACCTTCCGAAGAGCTGCATTCATGCAGCGAGCATTTGTTGAGTGCTTATATATGTTGAATGTGCGTTCAGCACTGGAATCGTTTTAGATTACTAGACTGTGATCCATGCTCGGTTTAGGGCAGCCATGACAAACAGGCCTCCTCTCCCGAATCCCCCCTCCAATGAAAGAGCTGTATTCATTATTTGCGATTTCTGTCCTTTGAGACGACCTGCCTCAGAAATGCCATAGGTACCGTTTTCTTGGGACTTGCTAATCTAGTTGGTCCTCTGGAGAGCCGTGGATCTTCCAAAAGGCCATAGGACTTGAATTGGGAAGCACTTAAGCTTAGTTCAACAAAGAGATGTCCAAAGAAATCCATTTGGTAGGAAGAGGGGGAATCATTCAAATAGCAGGTGGTAGTCCGGTGGGCTGTCTCTCTGTCCACAGGGCTCCTGAAGCAGCTCTCCCCCTGAAACAGTGATGATTTCTTCCTAAAAGTGGGGAGAAAAGGAAAATTCACATGCAATGAAGAAAGGGTTACAAATATTCCCAAGGAAGGGGGGTAGGCAAAGACTAAAGATGGAATCCAGCTGCCTCCTCCCCCATCCAAATTTCTAGATATAACACGGGTCAAATAGGATTTTAAGAACAATTTAAATCCTTGAGATATTAGCAAATAAAATGGAAGATCAACAAGTGAAAATGTGGAAAGATTATTAAGAAAAAAAATGTAGTTAGCTGCCTACTGTGCCAGTTGACTATTGCCGAGATCTGATATGAGTTTAACTCAGTATAACCAGAGGACTTCAGATATTGCCATTCTTAAGTGCCATAATGGAACTCCATGACTGCTTTTATTAGGAAGCATCATACTCAGGAAGCGGTGTTCAATACAAAGCAGTGCATACAAGGATTCCCTATCAATACAGCCAGGAGGCGGTTGGGCTTACTTCAAGGATAGGAAACACCAGACTTCTTAAAATCACAGATGTAGAGGAGGGTTAGCCTTCTTGCCCCCAGCACTCCATGCGCAAGTACGCAGGCATGTCCTCCCTACAAACAGACATGTAAGATTAGATTGTCCAAGGAGAAAATATGTGGGAAGAACTAGTGTAAGTCAAGGACCTAATTCTAAGCAAGGTCTGCTTCCCTTCGTGAAAAGGCTAGGGAGACCCCAACATACAAACAGACATTCCATGACTCCCCCCTAAAGCTACTCATTGTTAGTACTAACCTCTGTATCAAGGAAAGACTGGATTTGGGAAATAAAAACTATTCATGGATAAGCAAGAAATTTAAAGTTGTATGATCACATCAAAGTCCAAACTTTATAAATATTTAAGGAGCACTTCAATCATAAGAAAAAAAGTTGTCCAGCTCAATACAACTGATTTATAAGAAACTGCCAAGCTTATAAAACAAACAGAAGCGTCCATGTAAGTCATCAATGAAAAAGAGCGGCTATTCTTTTTAAATGAACCTGCAAATGACAAGCATGACCATTTAAATTAAAAAGAAAATTTTCAGTAGAAAGAACTCAAAAGCAGAACGGGCCAAACGAAGGAGACAGTTACAACCACAAGAATTGAGATCCCTAAGTAGAAAAAGTGGACAGTGACGAAATGGACCACAAGGGAAGAAATCCAAGTGGGCATTAAGAATCTGAGAAATCCCAGTATCAGTGGTCATCAGAAAAATGCCAGCCAGGCTACAGGGAGATACAAGTGTCTGCCCATCTGACAGAACAAAATTAAATGACTGGTAATCCCCGGTGTTGGCAGCAGTGTGGGGAAACAGCCGGGAAGAGTTTTGGCAGGAGCATGAATTGGCACTGTGTTTTTGGAAGGCAATCTGGCAGGTCTCTTCTCATTAAAATGTGCATATTTTTCCTTTCTAGCAATTCAAGTTCAAGGAATCTATCCTGGAAAAACATTGCATATGCATTCACAGTGACAAATACACAGCTCAGAAGCCTTTAAACCCTGCTCATGATTATAAAAACCTGGAAGCCAGAGAGGTGGGCAGCAGAGAATGAATAACTAAACTGAACTCTACACTCATGCCAGGGACCCCACAGGGCATTTACAAAGACTGGCACATCTACAAACATGGAGAGTTCTCCTCAGCACTTTTTTTTTTTTTTAGACAGATGTGTGCATCCCAGATTGGCCTCTTACTTGCTACGTGACCAAAGATGACTTTGAACTTCTGACCCTCCTATCCCCACGTTCTGATACTAGAGTTGCAGGAGCGCATCGCCACACCCAGTTTATTCTGTCTTGAGGATTGAACCCAGGACTTTGTGCCTGCAGGGAAAACATCCTTCCAGCTGAGCTCTATCCCCAGCCCCTCCTAGCCACCAGCACCCTGTGAAACTTTAAAACCTCTGACTTTTTTTTTTTTTTGAGTGTTTTCCACATATTGAAACCTCACAGTACTATCATTCAACCCATATTTATTAAAGGGGAAAGTGAAGCACAAAAACCTTAGTCGATACTCAAAGTCATGCATAAAGGGCTGTGTGTGTGTGTGTGTGTGTGTGTGTGTACAAGAGAGCACCTGAGTATGTGTGCCTGTGGAGGCCCAAGGGTGACATCAGGAATCATCCTGTATTGTTCTACCTCCTTATTGCTTTGCTCTGGGGTTTCCCGGTATCTGCCTTCCATGGCTGGAATTGTAGGGCACAGCCATGTCCATCCAGAATTTTTTTTTTAAACATTTTTTTTAAATTTTTTTTTATTTATTTATTCAACTGTGCGCATGTGCGTGTGTATGTGCGCACGCGCGTGTGTGTGTGTCTGTGTATGTGTAGAACCACGGACGAATTCTCGAACCACCATGGACGCCTCCACCTCCTTCTGCCCCGGGATTCACAGGCTCCGCCCTACCAGGACCGGAAGCGCAGGCCGCCCCCGCTTCCGCCTGGCGTCTATATGTGGGATCTGGGATCCGAACTCAGGACCTTCCGCCTGCAAGGCGGAGGCTTAACCCCTGAGCCACCTCTCCAGCCCCAACCATCCAGAATTTTTATGTGGCATCTAGAGATCTGAATTCAGGTCCTTTTGCTTTCAAGACCAAGACTTCCCTGAGCCACCTCTCTAGACCAAAGTTGGGATTTTTCTACAGTTTATTAGGTACATGAAAAATAAAAAAAATTATTCATCTATATTTAAAGAGTTATTCAATTTCTGTGAAAAAAATCACAAAACTGCATTCCTTCATGTACATAAGTTTTGATATCACTACTGGACAGGCACATGGTATGTGGGTGATTCAAGGTAGAGAGTGGGGTGAAGGAGGCTATCACTTGGTCTTGCATTTAATTTTTCTTAAAATGTAACTGTGACTTAGTTGCATGATTAAAGTTTTAATTTAGAAAAGCTGGCCACTCGATCTCCATGTCAGTGGAGATGATATCTCTCCGCAGCACTAGAGGCTTGTAAGACTTGTGGACCTGGAGAACTAGATTTGGAACAGCATAACGACATTTCCAGACATCTGGCCTGTGTGGAACTTCCTCTGAGAGCTGGACATTTACCCTTTGTTAGTAATACTGACGGGAACGAGGAGCCCGCCGCTGCTCCTGTTGGGTAGGGAAAACACACACTGTGGATTACGGGGATTTCTGCACATGGCGGAGCAGCAACTTGAAGCTTAACCCCTCATCGGCGCCCGCACCAGATGTGAGAATTTAGCCAAGTGTCTCCGCGCCCCCTGGGCTTGGTTTTCTGATCTGTCAATAGGGGTAATACGGCTCCCTGACACAAGGTCATGGAGATTAAATGAGGGTGTGTGTTAGGACACAAAAAGTGCTCCAATGAGGGGAACAGCCAGATCCACACATTCACTCCCATCCCCTTCCCCAAACAAGTAGAAATCTACTCTGATCTGCTCAGAGCCCGTAGCTGCAAACGGCTGATTTCTTCCTTCTCTCCTCTCTTTGCTATTGGTAAGTTGTTTTGAGTTGGCCTGTGCCGTTTGGGCTGTTCTTGAACTGGAGATCCGCCCTGCCTTAGTCTCCACGGTGCTGGGATTGAAGGTGTGTGCAACATGCCTAGCCCGGAGATGGATTTTTCTAGTTGCTTTTCTCATAAGGCCAGATAAGGGTCCATCTCAGTCTCAGGGGTCCTCTATGGATGGTGTGATAGTTAATATAATATTAGCTGTCGACCTGAATAGGACCCTTGTGTCAGGAGGGTCTTTGACCCTCCACCATGACTGAAGCCCAGAGACTCTTCAGGAATCCTCCAGCAACACTGACGCTGAGATACTCAGCTGCACTGAGCAGCAATCAGCAACCATCATTGGACCACCTAGACCTTATCTCATAAGCCAATCCAGTAAGTCCCCTTTTATATATATAAATATAATCATTCTATCGGTTCTGCTCCTCTAGAGAACCCTGACTAATACATGTAAAGGGGAGAACACAAAGCAACACACATCCCAGAGTCCCTTTGACAGCAAAAGCACAGGGCATGCAGTTCTGTGGCCCCAATGATGCCTACAAAGGTTCACGTAGATGTTGAACCCAAGTCACCAGTGTCCGTCAAACCTGCCTTCTGTTCTGTGATGTACATACAACTCTTTCTCCTGTCATAACATCTGCTAATGACATCACTCCAAGGTTGCATCTCACTGCATCCAGCCATTGGAAGACAGCACCTTTCCTGATATGAGCCAATGGGTAGAGGGCGGGGCAAATAGCAAAAGAAGGCAGGTCCGGACCCAGGAGCTCTGTACACAGTAGATGGTGACCGAGTACAGGTATAGGTATGATCTCCTCTAAAGACCCAAGATATCCAGGAAATGGATGGAATTAGAAAAAATTATATTGAGTGAAGTATCCCAGACACAGAAAATTAAGTGCCGTATGTACTTCCTAATAGGTGGATCCTAGTACCAAACCCACTTAGTGACACACTCAAAGATAAATCACTGTAATACCTACAGTAATTGCAAAGATTATAAGCAGGGAGGGAAGGGGAAGGAAGGCCTTGTCAGAAACAAGGAGAGAGGGGATCATGCTACAGCAGAGAAAACAGGCCGCCATCAAGTACTGCAAGTAAGTAATGAGACATCTGGTTAAGCTCACAGGTTAAGCTCCTTCCTGGTCACTTGCAACTGATAGGGTTTGATCTCAACAGAAGGGAGGGCATAGAGTCTGGTAGATAGAAGGTAACATTAATCACCAGGAACCAGGCCAGCCTAATCTCTCCCCATCCCAAAGCTCAGGGAAATTTGCAGAAGAGGGGGCGGTAAGATTGTAAGAGCCTAAAGATGGGGAAGAGCAACGATCTGCAAGATACTTCACACACATTAGGGTCAAAATAATCATAATAGGACTTTGCATGACCTGCACAATGACACCTCAAAGTCTAGCATGGATCACAGGCTCTAAGATCCTTAGAGATAAAGGATTAATAGCCACAATAGTATTCCTATACTAAAGGGGAACACAAGAAAGAGCTCTAGGCAATGCTACTGAGTTCTTACATCTCATCAGAGAGGAGGACCCAGAGGGAAGTTTGACATGCACAGTGAAGGATGCTCCAGAACCGGTGGCGGGAGGGGGGCCCACTGGGAGAAAGGGAGGGAGCAGGGGAAAGGAAGAGGAAAAGGGGAAAAGGGGGGAGGGAGCAATGGGATCCAGGGAAGGGTGAAGGGAGGGAGGGGAATGGGGTACCTATCAAGTTTGCATGAGTGGAAAAAATAAATTAAAAAAAAGACCCAAGATCTCAAGTAAGTAATATTTGTATTCATTTTCTTGGTGTGTCCCCTTTCCAAAGAAAATTAACATTGAAATGTGGGACCTGTAATAGGTGAGGTACCAAGGTGAGACCAGGCCTGGGAGCAGGTCGTAGGCACGCACAGGAGTCAGGGTGTGAGGCTGGGAGAAGAGGGGCTAAAGCCTTCCATCTCGCCGATCCACAGTTCTGAGACTCCACAGGCTGGAGCTGGCAGCCTACTATGCTTGCTCTGGCTATTGCTCACTGCAAGTTCGATTAGCACCCCAAAGAGGGATACCTTGTGGAAGTCTATGAGATCCGTGAGCGTGGCGTGGCGATTGGGGTCGACTCCCAGAAATCTGTAAAAGTCACCGGAGGCGTCCACCAGGAAGTGCTTGAAGCCTCTCTGCAGACGGTAGGACAGGGTGTAACCCCAGATCTTCTCACTGACCCGTACCAGAAACGCCCCCTCAGGCATGTTCTCCAGGAGATCCTCAGCATTCTCTCGGCTAATAATTCCTGATTAAAAAGAAAATGTAGAAGAGAGAGCTTGAATCTGCACCTCCTTGCCTCCACTAACTGCTTATCCCTGCCTCTCACCCCAAAGCTCCGGTCCACGGGCCGACCATGCTGTCAAGGTGGAAGGGAGGAGATGGGCCTGGGGGACTGGCCACCCTCTGCCCGCTCCCCCAAGAAGCATTCTAAGCCCACCATAACCAGCTGTGATCCCAGGCATGGATTCAAGGACATGGGTTAAGTATGAGTTTTTTCCAAATTAAGTCACAGTAATTTGAATGAATTAGGTAGGAATAGAACTAGTGATGACCTAGAATGTTTTAAAAACGTGTGTGTGTGTGTGTGTGTGTGTGTGTGTGTGTGTGTGTGTGTGTAGGTAGGAACAGAACCAGTGATGACCTAGAATGTTTTAAAAACGTGTGTGTGTGTGTGTGTGTGTGTGTTGGGGGCACTATGTGTCCCTGTGGAGCACCAGGGGTGATTTCAGGAATCATCCTGGGTTGCTCTCCCTCCTTCTGGCTCTACCTTCTAGAGCCATAAGTGCAGACTGTCACCATTCCCACCCAGTGTTTTTACATGTGTTCTGGGTTTCCAGCTCAGGTCCTTCTGCTTGCAAGTCAGATCTTAGCTCATGACCATCTCCCTGGACCCATGATGGCCTAGAATTACAGTGTCTATCACTGACTAGCCAACAGACACTGCTCTGTGGACAACCTTGGAGCCCAAGACAGATGACCAAGGACCACCCCACACTCACTGGCACAACAGATGAGCACCCAGTGTTTGCCCAAAAGGCAGGTGTGTCTAACCTCACAATACTGCAACATGACATCGTCCTCTACAATGTGCATGCCCAAATCCCACACAATAGAGTTACCAAAAAAATGCAAAAAAAAATAAGAAATTTTGCAATATTTTAAGTTAGTTTACAATTTTGTGTTGGATCATATTCGTAGTTATCTTAAGGTACAGGAAGCCTGGGGACTTTTTTTTAAAGGCTGACCATTTCAATTGCTTTATTTATTTATTTGTTTGTTTGTTTGTTTTATTTCCGCTCATACAAACTTAACAGGTACACCGGTCCCCTCCCTCCCTCCACTCCCCCTACTCCCCTACTATCTCCCTTCCCTCCCCCTCCCTCCCCATCTCCCAGTGCCTCCCCCCTCCCATCCTTTAATGTGCATACCAAACTCTCCTCTGGGTCCTTCTCTCCGATGAGATGCAAGGACCCAGCGGCATTTCCCAGAACCCTTTCCTATGTTACCCTTAAGCATAGGAACACTACTGTCATTGTCAATCCCTTGCCTCCAAGATTAAATAAATAAATAAAGCAATTGAAATGGTCAGCCTTTAAAAAAAAAAGTCCACAGGCTTCCTAGTACCTTTAGTCCATGCTAGACTTTGAGGGGTCAATAATGTGTTAGACATTGCGCAGGTCATGCAAAGTCTTATTATGATTGCTTCGGCCCTAACTTGTGTGGAGTATCTTGCATATCATTGCTCCTCCCCATCTTTGGGCTCTTACAATCTTACCGCCCCCTCTTCCGCAAATTTCCCTGAGCTTCATTTTTCAAAAATTCCTTCAGATACCTGCATATGCTGGATACAGTATTTCTCAGTGGGGCACAGAATGAAGCTACCCTTCCCTGTGAGAACAGAGATTTTGAAGTTGTGGTACATTGTGCAGTGTGACTCTATGGCATTAAAGAAATCAGGTCTGGCTGTGGAGTTATGCATTCACCAGAAGTATATTGTAGAAACGCTTTCATGAAGCTATTAGCATCCAAGTAACTGAAAGGAATCAAGTGTCTGATGGGACAGACTCCAGAGGATAAAGAAGTGGGGGACAGGAGAGGGAGCCGGAAGAGGCAGACTAGTTTCCCAGCTAGACCCTCCCACCCTGCCATGGGATATACTGTCAGGTCCTCAACATTTCCAATGTCCTTCAACATTTAGGGATCACAACCCATCTATTCCATGGCTTTCCCATCATTACGGCTTTCAAGTCTCAGGAAGAATTCAAGATGGCCTTTCATCCAGATGGTAATAGTTATGGCCATGCTGGGTCTTGTTACCTCCTGTTGTCTTGGAGGAGAGTGGATTATAATGGCTCACTGTGCACACCCACGTGACTACCTACCAAGGTGTACATCCTACACAGTTGTGGGGCCCAACACAAGGATGCACGCGCTCCTGCCGTCAAAGGCACCACTCAACACACGGGAGGACCGCCGCTTACCTTCTTTCCCAGAACTCAGAGCACAAATGTCAATCAAACTGCCCATCCCTCCCCAACTGGGAGAAATAAGCGGAACATGTGAGAGGCAGAACCAAAGGGATGCCTGCTAGTGACAGGACACCTGAGGAATGCACGCTGTCCATGCACATGCACCCCGAGGGCGCCCTCTATTGTGAGGTGGCTTGAGAATGAAATCAATGCAGGGCGTACTTAGCACTGTGTCTAAGAACGCAGCAGAGATTGAATACGACGCATAGCCACACTGGATACACCTCGCGGATCTAGCGTGTGCCATCGCCAGAGACGGCCTCGCACTGGGGAAAGCAAGCGCTGGACCACCATGTCTCACTATCCCTCACACACCGCCAATTCCCTCAGATCCAGGCTGCTGGTGACAGAAAGGGTCTCAGCCTGCTCCGCAAAGCTAGCGCGCCGGTCCCAGGAGACTCTCCGGGAGGCCTCTGTGAATTCCACCCCCTTTCCCATGCTTACCTACGATCCAAACTGAACTTTGGCTTAAGACCTCATTAAGACAACCGTACAGTGGCAGTGAGTTTTAGAGGTTATCTTGACAACTGAGAGCAGAGCCTTACTACACATCTATGAGAAAGTATTTATTTAGGGCAAGACCACGAAAAGCCTACAGGAGATTATACAACTAATGATTATATAACCCAGTGCATAGTGGGTAGGACCATACCCCAGGCCCATGGATGAGAATGGGGGGAGGGGGCTAGTTGACAAACTGGCACACTGACGAGCTAGAAGGTATATGTTGGTTCTTGCCCCAGCTCTCTCTGTGGATATGGTTGGCCAGTCCCCTGGGTTCCTAGTGCTGGTATGGACTCTCCTACCATGAACATTGGCTGTAAGCTAGACTCAAGCTCGAATCTGAATCAATCCCCTTTTTGCCCTAAACAACTTCAGTCATGTATTCTTGACAACAGCAGAAATGTGAGACTGAGACATATTTGGCACCAGAGAAGTGGGGTGTTGCTGTGAGGCTAAGCCGGGCACCTTCTGTGGAGCCGGCCCCCAAGAGAATTAGCAAGGGAGCCACAGGGAGTCGCTGCTTTGTTCCCCTGTTCCATGCACCCGGTCTTCTCCATCCTGTCATCTCCTGGAGCTCAGCCACGTGCCGGGCGCCTGGGAGATGAACGGCGGCCATTCCCTCCTCCTGCCATCCTCCTTCTAAGCTCTGTCCAGGCTGAGGACACCCCTCCCAGTGGGGTCCCCTGTTGACCAGGGTCAGGTGCAGGGTGTATTCCCCAGCTGGTGCCCCACACAGCTGCTCTGGAATGAACACGAGAGTGGACAACTGTGGATCTTTCTGAGCCAGCTCTCACCCCTGGCCAACTTCCTGTGGTTTCCAGGAACATTCTGTCAACTTCTCTCGTTGTTTACAGTTTTGACAAAAATGTCTCCAATGGAGAGCCTGTGAACCGGCTCAAGGTACAGGAAGGCACCTGTGCCCGGCCCTGGTGATCTGAGTTCACGCCTAGGAGAGGATGATGAAAGGAGAGAACTGACCCTGAAAGTTATCCTCGACCTCCCCCCATGTGCCATGCATGCATGTAATTCTCTCTCTCTCTCTCTTTCTCTCTCTCATCTCTATCTTCTCTCTTTTTTCTCTCCTCTCGTCCTCACTCCTTTTCAAATGAATAAAACTTTAAAAAAACAAAAGAATGAAGTTAGACTCAGGATCACTTCTCAGTTAAAATAACAGAATCCAGAGGAACTTCAGTGCACAAGAGAAAAATAACTATTCAATAAAACCCTTTTAAGGGGCTGGAGAGGTGGCTCAGGGGTTAAGCCTCTGCCTTGCAGGCGGAAGGTCCTGAGTTCAGATCCTAGACCCCACATATAGACGCTGGGCGGAAGCAGGGGCGGCCTGCATTTCTGGTCCTGGTAGGGCGGAGCCTGTGAATCCTGGGGCAGAGTAAACAAGGAGGAGGTGGAGGCGGTCCATGGTGGTTCCCGAATTCATCCGTGGTTCTACATACACACACACACACACACACACACACACACACACACACACATACACACACACACATGCACGCACGCAAGCACACATGTACACATACACAATTGAATAAATAAATAAAATATTTTTTAAAAACCCTTTTAAGAAGAAGGGCAGAATATAAAGTTATCTTCAAAAACAATTGAGGAAATTGATTACTAAAAGACGCACCTCTGGGCAGGTGTACCATGTAGAACAGAAGGATCACTACTGAGTTGTGCATCCCTAAGCTGACTGCCTGAATCCCTTTTCCAGCGTGGCTCTTGGCCTTGGCTGACATCCAGGTCCCACTCCACGAGAGTCTGGTTTCATTCATCTTGGGTGCATGAAGCATCGTCTAGGTGATTCTGGATTTGGCACTCACAGAGCTAGAATGTCGATAGTCTTACAAGCCAAGACTGGCCAAGATGCGAAAAATTGCCTTCCCCATTTTAGAAATTCCTTCTATACACTGAACTTAGTAGCTCATGCTTGGAAAGCTGAGGCAAGAGGATGCGTTTTAGATCAGTTCCGGCTACATGGTTAAGTTCCAATCCAATCTGGGCTATAGAATGAGATCAGCCCTGGTTACATGGTTAAGTGCCAATCCAGTCTGGGCTACAGAATGAGAGGCCCTGTCTTTTGAAACCAATGAGAAAGGAAAGGGGGGAAAAAAGGAAAGAGACAGGCGGAGAGAAAGGGGAAACTCTACATCCAGAGCAATGACTAGACACACAGCCTGGAACACCAGGGTGCTGAGACCTGGTCTGTAACAACGCTTCTGAGCTGAGTTACAGCACTACTCAGGGATCATGACACTGGAAATGCGGATCATGAAAACTCAGGGGCAGTAATAGGTTTTCTAAATGGGCCAAGTCCAAAACATAAATTCAAATTCAAATTCAAATTCAAGCCAGAGAAATGGCTTAGCCATCAAAAGTCCTGCCACATGAGCATGAGGACTTGAGTTCAGATTCCCAGTATGCACATAAAAAGCTTGCCATGGTTGTCTGTGTCTATAACCCCAGCGCAGCAAAGATAGGCAAAAAGATCACCAGCCAGCCTATCTAGCCAATCAGTGAGCACCAGGTTCAGAGGCTCAGGGAAATTTGCGGAGGAGGGGGCGGTAAGCATGTAAGAGCACAAGGATGGGAGGAGCAATGATATGCAAGATACTCCACACAAGTTAGGGCCGAAGCAATCATATGCCCTGCGCAATGTCCAACACACTATTGACCTCACAAAGTCTAGCATTTGCTAAAGGCACTAGGATTCTGGGAGGCAAGGGATTGACAGCCACAGTAGTGTTCCTATGCTTAATGGGAACACAGGAAAGGGTTCTAGGAAATGCTACTGGGTCCTTGCACCTCATCAGAGAGGAGGACCCAGAGGAGAGTTTGGCATGCACATTAAAGGATGCTCCAGGGATGGGAGGGGGAGGCACTGGGGGAAGGGGAGGGAAGGGGGAGGGAGAGGGCACAAGGGGATAGGGGGTTGGAGGAAGGGGGGGACTGGTGTACCTGTTAAGTTTGTATGAGTGGAAATAAAAAAATAAGGTAGAGTGATTAAGGGACATACCAAACTTCAACCTCTGACACATGTGTGTACACACATATGCTACACACACAGAGACACACAAACATACATGCACACATACATGCATACCCATCAGACACACAACGAGTCCAAAGTGTTTCAGACAACACCCACCATGTTGTGTCACAACTTCACTGCAGCCTTCCTTTTGAAAATATAACTTGCGACAAAAGAGACTCAAACGAGAGGAGATAAGATAAAATATGCAAAAGATTGATAGTCACATTCTTTTTCCCCTAATCTATTAATTATCATTTCTGTATGTATACTATGTATATGCATTCATGTGTGCAAATACAGGCACAAACATGTTTGTGCCTGTAGAAATCAGAAGACAATCCCATTGTTGATACTCTCCCTTCATTTGAAACTGGGTTTCTTTGTTATTTATCCACTGCATTTGCCACAATAACTGACCTATGAGATTTTGGGAATTCTCCTGTCAACGTCTTGCAAATTCTCATGGTTCCCATCGGGTTACAGATTTGGTTTTTATGTGGCTTTTGGCAATTCAAACTCAGGTTCTCACACCCGAGCCAGCTCTCCAACCATCATTTTTAGTTAATACACAAAACATGTACATATTTACAGGGTGCCATGTGAGCCTGTGATGTCTTAATACAACAATATCATTGATAAGAAAATTAAGTAGGCTTTTTTTTTCAAGTTATTAACAGGAGGGAAGTGGAGATCCAAAGTAAGATGAGATTGAAACATGTGAATCAGAAACTTGCAAGTTTTGTCCGTTGCACATCCTGCTGTGACCAACTTAAAAGACCTGAAAGAGGCCTGGAGATGAAGCTCAGCTGGCACAGTGCTTGCCTAGCATGGAAGGACCTGAGTTCTAGCCCCAAGGCTGCACACTAGACACATGTCAATCCTGAGCTCTAGAGGGGAAGGCAAGGAGTTTGAAGTCAGTCAGGCTTCATGAAGGAGAGGAGGAGATACAGCTGCAAACATTAATACAAACCAGGGTTTCTGACCGGGAGCCCTAGTTATATTTAAGACCAGATGTTGTGGGATCTGTTCACGCAACACAGAATGTTTTCCAACATCACTGGCCTCTTCCTGCCTAACATCGGAGTTTCCTACCATGTGTGGCCTGATCTTGAGCAAGAACATCTTTCCTTCCATGGTAGATTGGACTCACATTGGTGCCTTCAAAACTTGGGCTGCCCAAACTAATCTCTCCCCATCCTGAAGCTCAAGGACATTTGCGGAACAGGGGGCAGCAAGATTGTAAGAGCAAAAGGATGGGAGGAGCAATGACTTGCAAGATACTCCACACAAGTTAGGGCAGAAGCAATCATAATTGGATTTTACATGCCCTGCGCAATGTCCAACACACTATTGACCTCACAAAGTCTAGCATCTGCTAAAGGCACCAAGATCCTTGGAGACAGGGATTGGCAGCCACAGTAGTGTTCCTATGCTTAAGGGGAACACGGGAAAGAGTTCAGGGAAATGCCACTGGGTCCTTGTACGTCATCGGAGAGGAGGGCCCAGAGGAGAGTCAGGCATGCACAATAAAGGACTCTCTGGGAATTGGGGCGGGAGGCACAGGGGGATGGGGAGGGAGAGGTGAGGGGAGGGGGAGCAGGGGGTTCAGGGGGGAGGAGAAGGGAGGGAGGGAAGTGGTGTACCTATTAAGTTTGTATGAGCAGAAATAATAATAAAAAATGTTAAAAAAAAAACTTTGGCTGCCTCAAGCAAAATGATGTTTTAATACAATATGATTGGTTAAAAAAAAAAAGGTAGTTTTTTTTTTCAAGTCATTAACAGGAAACAGAGATCCAGAGCAAGATGAGATTAAAACATGCAAATCAGAAACTTGCAAGTTTTGTCTGTTGCACATCCTGCTGTGCACAACTAACGGATGCTTGAGCAGAGAGACCGTCTGCTGCTGGGTGGAGCACAAACCTAGCTGACTTTGGCCTTGTATCACACTGTAAACATCAGAGGCAGGCGTGAACAGAGATAATATCAAGGAAACTGAAGGAAACACCCTCACCCCATGCTTATTTACATGGGCCTTGGATGGGAACAAAACTAGGGTGCACATGAATCTGCCTGCAGGCACCCAGAACTCAAAGCTGCCCTGGAGCTACAGCGCCCCCTGCAGGACATCATCAGAAATGAACAAGGACGATGTCAAGAGACAAACCCTCTTTGCCCAAGGTGAAGTGTTGCAAAATGATTCTGGGAGAAGGTGGGACCCGGGTACTGGAGGGAGAGATGTGTGCTGGACTAGTCATCAAGCCCAGCCCACCCTCCCACCAGCAGCACCTGACTGTCCCAGGCTGTCATTTGCAGCCAGCACCTCAGGGAAGGTGGCCCAGCCCCACCTCAGTTGGTACATCCTATGCCCAAATTGAGTAGACGAATCTTGGAATTCTGGTACCCCACTCACCATCTCCCCGAATCCCACTCGATGTTCACAAATCCCACCGAGAATTTCAGGTTCGCTCTCAAAATATTTACTCAGGAAAAGAAAAGCATTTTCTACCCTTGAAGGATGCTATAATAGATCCATAAATCCATGTGGAAGTCGACCCAGGATTCTGCTGCCTCCACCTTCATCCCATCCTCTGAAGTCATTAGCTGAGAACTGAACCCATCCAAGTTATCAAATGAGCCCTTTTTTTATTTCTCTGTCAGTGCTTCACCTGACAAGAAAGCCACAGCCCCCTTTTCATGGGGCTCAATTTACTCGATGTGCATATTTGTTAAAGGTTTCACTGCGGCTTCGCCTCACCGGCTGGCAACTGCCCATTACAGATCAGCTATTTCTCATCCATTTCTGTGACTTTCCTTTCTTATCGCCCCGCACTTTCCAGGCAGTATCATTATGGCGTCTGGCATTATTAAACTCTTCCTTCTCACCCGTTACTCAAAGACACGGCGATGGTGATGAATGAGTTCAGATGCTCTCATTGGCTCAGACCTCCCAGGGAAATGTAACCACGGCTAACTGCTGAGACTAGAGTTTCAATGAACTAGGAAGCGTCTTGGTCCCCAGTGTATTATGCATAAAATGATTATCAGTGTCCAAAGTTGTCTGCTCCCAGCTTGACATGTCACATTTCATGAAACCAATAGTGCCACATGTGCAGGTCAGTGTTTCATCACTAGAAGCACCTGATATAATCACCATACAGAGAAGAAAGATTGGCTCTGGCTGATGATTCTAGAGATTCTCTTCTGTGGGCAGGTGGCCTACTGCTTTTAGGGCCTCTGGTGGAAGTGCCGGGTAGACATGGCAAGAAAGACATAACAGAATAAAACCACACCACCTGTGGCCATGGAGCCAAAAAGAAGAGATGGGGTTGTGGACCAAGGAGATAGCTCAATGGATAAAGTGTTAGCCACACAAAAGTGAGGGCCAGGGTTTGAATACTCAGAACCCGCGTGAAAGCCAGGCAAGCATGTTGCAATCCCAAAGCACTTGGGAAGCAGAGATAGGGCATCCCCAAGGCCAGGGAGGCACATAATGTACCTTAAAAGCATGAAGCCTTTTGAAGTATATACTTCAAGTCTGGTTATTAGCCTCCCAAAGCTACCATGTTTATTTGTCCCATATAACAAAAGCAGTAACAGACTGAGGAGAATGCCTTGCGAGCAAAAGCAACTGAGTTCACATCTGCACATCCCACATAAAGATGCTGGGCACATCTGGGGGCGGAGCCTGGGAAGCACCAGAGCAAAGCAATAAAGAGGTAGAGCAATGTTTCCCGGTGTCACCCTTGGGCCTCCACAGTCACATACACTCAAGTGCCCCCTTGGTTTTTTTGTTTTGTTTTGTTTTGTTTTGTTTTTATTCAATTGTGTGTGTGTGCGTGTGTGTATGTATGTGTGTGTGTGTGTGTGTGTGTGTAGAACCATGGGCGAATTCGGGAACCACCATGGACTGCCTCCACCTCCTCCTTGTTTACTCTGCCCTGGGATTCACAGGCTCTGACCTACCAAGACCAGAAACGCAGGCCACCCCGGCTTTCACCCAGCATCTATACATGGGGTCTAGGATCCAAACTCAGGACCTTCCACCTGCAAGGCAGAGCCACCTCTCCAGCCCCTCAGGTTCCCCCTTATGCATACGTCTGTACATAACTGTACACACCTGCACATAAATGTGCACACACGCTAACTTCTACACATATGCATGCAAGAAAATAAAGTAAATAAAATTCTTTTTAAAAAGAAGTAACATTTATGGCTACTAAAACTGCTCTAACCACTTCATAAATATTGTCATAAATATTGATGTGTAAAACCCTCACTAATCCCATCAGATATTATTTATATATATATATATATATATATATTCCCATCCCTAGTTTCTGCCCACCATGGATTTTAGTGTCTGGTGTCACCTAACAATCCTTCCTGGTTTGGGCTCTCAGCAGAAATATTCTAAAGCCCAGCCATGGCTTGGTTATTCTTTCCCACTGATCTGAAGCCAAAGCCAGCCATCTTCACTGGTTCCCTCTGTCCAGCATGTTTCAGAAACTCTAGCTGCTGAGAGTAAGCCCAATGGGCAGACAAGGCACCCCCAGACCTCCCTTCAAGCTGGGTGAGGAGACCAGTCTCGGCTCCACTCTGCAAGATCATGAATGAAAGAGAATGAGAGGTAGGCTGTGCCAAGAGAAATCCTCAGGAAAGGTTCATAAATCCAGAGGGGACAAATCTGTGGCCCAGTCTCCATCCCTGGATTACAGCAGATTAAAGGAGGCATTTGGGATGGAATAAGTAAAATCAAGAGCAAGAAACCCTTGCCACAGCTCCTTTGCTTACTGATGGGCAAAGATGGGTCAATAGCTCAGGCTCTCTAGATGTGCTAGTTAGTCTCAGAGGCCAACTTATAAGGTTGAGTCTCAGCACACCTACCACCAATTAAGCTGGGTCTCTGGACAAGCCAGTAGGAGACTGTCTTAATTGGATAGCTGATGTGGGAAGACCTAGTTCATAGTGGGTAGGGCCACCCCCTTGGACAGGTAGATACAGAGAACTGGCAATGACAAAAGCTTGTGGCAAGCTGATTGGCATTAGCTCTTGCCTTCTGCTTTTGCTGTGGATATGGTGTGGCCAGCTTCATCTGCCCCTATGAGCAACTCTCCTGCGTGATGAAATGTAACTTGGACTTACGAGCATACATGAAACCCCGTTCCTCTAAATTGTTTGGATCAGGACCTGATTTACAGCCGAAAAGTCATGAAACTAAGACACCCAGAGTAGTCACTTATAAAGGAATCCATGCCATTGACTGAACCATGTAAAGACAGGTCTCAAACCATGAGCTACAGGTATATTGTGAGTCTACCAGGAACCAAATGGAAGCATAAGTATGGCCAATGGTGAGCTCTGCTCAGAGGGGGCAGACCTGTCTGCTTTGTGTGGTTTAGAGAGGGGAACTTCCAGGATGTACAGATAGAGGGGGTCAAGTCTAGATGCCCATTGCTACCAGCAACTCTGTGATAGTTTCCATCTCTGTTACTGTGAGACAACATTCATATACAACCAGCATAGGAACCAAAGAGGAGATAGATTCATGTGGCTTATGGTTGCAGAAGGACGATATAGTCCATTACGGTAGAAAAGACAGCGGGCAGCAGCAGCTGGACATGTCTCAAGTCACTGCAGCCATCATGGAGGCTGAGAGAGTTGGTAGCAACCCCAACAGCAGATGGCTAGTAGAAGTAGGGAAAGGCTACCCAACCTCAAGGCCTGCCCCCTGTAACTGTGCCTTCCTCCAGCCCTCCAGCAAGGTTCCGTCTCCCAAAGGTGCTATGACTTTCCCAAATATCAACTAAGGATTCAAACACTTGTGGGGGACAATTTATATCCAAGCCATGACAAACTCCCTCCGAGAGAAAAACCTTTCCCACCCCGCAGGGCAGTTGGCGAGTCTCTATCCCTTTCTGGGGCTCCTGAGACTCCCGAGAAAGGAATCTCCACTGTTTGGACCACAGCCCCTCAGCCAAAAGCGCTAAAAGCAGCCTAGAAATAAGTAAGAAGTCTAACCTCAGTCAGCCAATTCCCAGGGGCCCACTGGGTGGCCAGCCTGAACAGGGTCCACCCTCCAAGCCTGCCTGACCTCCGGAGACTAACCCTGGTGTGGGCCAGCGACCTTGGAACAAGACCAGCAGAACGTGACGTCAGAAACACACTGCACTGCAGGTCGCGACCCGCATGCCCTGATCGCTGGAATTCTGTAGCCAGCAAGGCTGCTCGCAGCAAGCGACAGCCTTCAAGGCTTTCTGTTGAAGCAACATGTGCCTTTTCGAACCTCTGTCCCTGGTTCTGTCTCTTTAACAACCCCCTTTCTCTCAAAACAGAACTCAAGATACGTCGAGACGATGACTGACTGTTCCTCCATCTATTCCAGCCCACAGCTTCTTTTTTTCTCAAGTTCTTTTCTTAAGCAAACATTTCCCCAAGTGACCCTTCAAAATCTCCACCAAGACTTCTATTCATTCCCTTCCTTCCTGCAAGCACATTGGGATGATCTATGAGGTCATTCAAATAACATGCGAGATCGCGTCAGCAGCACATATACTAAAATTGGAATGATACAGAGAAGATAAGCCCAGCCCCTCTGCAAGGGTGACATGCGACTCTGTGAAGCGATCCACATTTTTTTTTATTAAGTGAGGTATCTCAGATGCAAACGGACAAATGCCGCATGTTCTCTCTTCTACGCAGAAGCTAAGATTAAACTTCTGACTGAAGTATTTGGCTTGGAATTCTGGTAACAATCAGAAAACCTGAATCAAAGAGCAGGAGGGAGGAAAGGGAGCCGAGCCGGAGGGTGAAGACTTGGGAGGGGAAGATATAAGATGTTATGGGTAGCCAGGTGAGGGAGGGAATACTTAGGGATGGTGTGTCAGAGGGGCTGAGGTAATAATAGAAAAACCCCAAGAATGTGGAATGCAACCAAACAGGAGCCTCCTATAAGATAAACGTATCATAAAAAAAAAAAAAAAAAACCTTAGCCTTATGCCTCACTAGGGTGGGGGCCTCAGAGGGAGGTTTGGCATTCACACAGAGGGAGGTTTGGCATTCACACAGAGGGATGCTCCAGGGAATGGGAGGGAGGAAGGGGAAGACACTAGGAGAAGGGGAAGGAAGGGGTGAAAAGAAGGGAAAAAGGAGGGGAGAATACAAGGGGGGACTGAGGGAGGTGGAGGGAAGGAGAGAACGGGGTATCTATTGAGCTTGTATGATTGGGGAAAAAAAATAAAAGGAGAAAAAAATCTTAGCTTAAGAAAATAAATAAGAACAAGAATGGACAGCCTTGTACAGAGAAGCACAGAAAGAGGAAGGGAGGACGAAACGAATAGCCCTGGGTGGCTCCACCTAAAACACAGAGACAATTAAACAATACTAGAAGTAATAGGCATGTGATACTTCCTGACAAGTTGCTGGTCAGAGAGATCTCAAAGATCCTTCAAACAATACAGGCTCTTGCCATTGCTCTTGGTCGTATGCCAGAAACTGACAGTAAGATCCTATTACTAAAGATGCAATACACGTGCAGAGGACATGGACAAAAATCACCAACTGGATCCTTGCTCCTTGCTGTATCACTTACCAAGTACCAGAGAGTCTAGAAAGGCTACCAGGGGAGAAAACCAATCAAAAGTCTCATCAATCTGTAAAATCTGCAAGTTGTAATAACAATCACCTGGCAAGAGGTAACTATCGCTATAATAGCAGCATGAATATCAAGGAAACAGCCAACAGCTTTCTGATCAGATTTAAGGCCCACTTGTCAGAAGGGACCACATTCCTGTAAACTCGAATAAGAATCTATGAAAGGAAAAGAATCAGCCATGGCCACTTAGCTATGATGATGCATCAAACTGCCTTCCAAACATCTTTATTATACCCATAGATTGTAGCACTCAGCACTCAACTTTGAAGCCTCTTTCTTCAGCAGAGGGTATTCACTATGGAAAAACACGGCTGGTCAACTTGCAGAAAATAAGTGACTATGGATTGCTTGGCCCTAATCAGGACATCTAAGTCACATCCACCTCCATCCCAAGGCTCAGAAAACATCAGAGAAGAGGGGGCAGTAAGAGTGGAAGAGCTTGAAGTGGGACAATGGTGAGCCAGACACTGTCTCCTGGACGTGACAAGAACTGCATGGAAACTGTCCTATCCTTCTCACCAGGAGAAGGGAAAGATCTCAGGAAGCTCCACACCTCTCTGAGAGATTCATGAAAACTAACAGGCAGGAAAAGGAGAATGCTTTCCTCAGTGGTGCCCACTGATCTACAACACTTGCTGGAGCATGAATCATGTCAGACATATGACATAAAAGACAAACTAGATGAAGCACGATGGGCCACACAAGTGAAAAGACTTGAAAATAGGAGGGAGTATGACGGGGGAGATGAAGGGTTGTCAGGGAAGGGAAGAGGGGGATGAGAATGGGAAACTAAGGGGGGAGAAAAAAAGAAAAAGGAAAGTTATTATTAAGAAAAATAAAAGTAAAATTGTCTGGAAAACACAAACAGCAAGGTTGAGCTGGTCTGAGGATGCCTTATCATGTAAGAGTCTAACATCTAACCATTCGGCATCTAAGCAGGTTCTAAGTCTCCAGCAAAGGTGCCTATTCCACCGTGGAGCTCTCAGCTTGCATGGGAAAGCTCCCCTCACATCCCGCATTGTCTACACAGATGGAGGGGTGCCTCTTCTCTGCTTTCTGGTTATCGGGGGAACATCAAGCCAGTCATACCTCACAGTAAAATTGTCCCCACTAAGTCCAAATGGGTCCATACCTGAGACCACCTCCCCATTCCCAATCAGAGCAGAATTCCACAGGGATCATTTCCCCCAATCCTTGCTCCAACACGATGATGTAGCCCGGCTCTGTTCCAAGGCCCAAGGACAGTGGCAGCACTGTGAGGCAACAGACCGTGACCTGTACCACCAGCCTTCTCTGTAGAAGCAAAGCCGAGACATAGGTTCTGAGTGAAGCGATGTTCAGACAGAGCACACTCGACCGACCCACGCCAAAGTCCCACCCCAAGCCAAGTTTACACACTGTCAGTCCTTAGGAACAACTGGGTGAGTCTTCTAATTCCGCGGACATGGCCATGAGCCCAGGAAGAAACAAGGGACAGCTTTTCCCATGACTCCTTTTAACAAACAAGACTGTGGTCCCAGGGGTAAGCCAGTCTTCATCCCAGCCACCCTCTCTTCTGCGCTTAGCTTATGTCTCTACACTGCATGTCCTAATGGTTGATCCTTGTACCAGTTAGTTATAGGTGTCAACTTGACAACTGAGAACTGAGCCTTTGGGTACACTTATAAAACATTATTTAGTTAAGGCAAACCCTGAGTAACTCTGTAGGAATGGGAAGACCCAGTGCATAGTAGGCAGGACCATTCCTGGGCAGGTGGATAAGACGGAGAGATCTGGTTAGAATTTGGCAGACTGGAAAATTGGAAATTATGCCCCCCTCTCGGTTATTGTGGGTATCAGATGGCCAGTTTCCCTCACTCCTGATGTTG